>JAWNPP010000020.1:3646957-4254783 GCA_035047445.1 Drosophila siamana | reverse complement strand
GTTTGTTTTGTATCATACAAAATTATGGGATTACACTTTTACATCGTTTAAACAACAAAACTTAAACACAGTCTTTCCGTTTACACGCACACAAATAATTGCCGCTACTTAAGATTAACAATAATAATAATAATAATAATGATATTAATAATTACAACAACATAATGCAAATCGCATTCAAACAATTAAATGCATCATCAATCATACGGCATTTACACGCAAATTATTTTTGCATATATACAGTTTGGTTTTACTTTTACTTTCATTTCTGGGTTCTATATAAACTTCGTACTCCAAAATTAATTTTAATTCCATATACACTAGAAAATGTTATATGAAATATTACAAATTCAACGATTTCAAAAATCCTCAAACGAATTAAAACATTTTTTAAAGCATACTTTTCGGCGGCGTTATCAATTGCATTGAAGAACAATATTTTCAATGCCGATATTGTTTATTGTTTTTTGTAGCGGATATCTTAGCTTTTTTGCTTTTGCAGACTAATAAATATGTTAAATTGTTTATAATTTGCCAATTTTCCCTCCATACACATTTTCTTATTAACAGTTTTCGTATAGTGGAATAACCCTTCAACCTTCAAATACAGTAATTTTCTATCAACTAGACCAACATCTCGTATCTACAGCATTATTTTGTTTACCTTCTGGGTTTGTATTAGATACAATTTTCTAGAATTCGCGATCCCGCAGCACCAAGCTCAGCGGCGTTTTGGGCGCCAGCAGAAACTCGAACTCCGTTTGCAGAGGCTCCACAAAACTGACTTCAAAGGCCAGCACAAGCTGCATACAAAAATCGATTAGAAACTACAAAAATACGAGTTGAGCTGAGAACTTACCTTGGCCAGCAGCAGGACGACCTCCATTTCGACGAACCGCTTGCCGGGACACGTGCGTCGTCCCACACCGAAGGGCACCACAATGCTGGCGCTGTCCACGTTGACTGTAAAGTTGCCCGTGCCCGGATCGATCCAACGCTCCGGCGTAAACTGTTTGGCCTCTTGGAAATTGCTGTCCTTGTGACAGGCGATCATGTTCTGGCAGAGCACTACCGTCTGCCAAGAGCGGAGCAAGCAATTAGCAACTATGCGACTAGAGACTGAATCGCAGTCTATACTCACGCCCGCATTCAGTGAATAGCCAGAGAGTTCCATGTCCTCTTCCAGGATGCGTGCCAGACAAAAGGCCGTGGGTCGAAGTCTGTACGATTCCTGTATGCAGGCCTTCGTGTAGGTCGCATTGGTAAGCGCATCCTGCAGGATATTGGTGTCGCGATACTCGAGAAACTCACTCAGAATGCGGGGCATAGACGACGGTTCTCCTGTCACGGAGCTCAGCACAAAGAGCAGCGTGTTGGCTAGCTAGAGAAGATAGAGAAGAAAACAAATTTAAACGTTTACGAATAGAGCACAAAAAGTAATGGAGAAATCTTTGCCTTTATGGTAGCAAAAGGCTTAAAGGGAGAGACAAATGGAATGTCATTGATCTGAAACGTTTACGAATATTGTATAAAGAAAGATTTCACATTATAGTGCTTATAAGGAAGTTAAAAATCGTTCAAATAAC
The DNA here is from genome assembly GCA_035047445.1 of Drosophila siamana. Taxonomy (NCBI): domain Eukaryota; kingdom Metazoa; phylum Arthropoda; class Insecta; order Diptera; family Drosophilidae; genus Drosophila; species Drosophila siamana. Next base: position 4,253,197 of record JAWNPP010000020.1, on the reverse strand, counting down.
CAAAAAAAAAATATGGAAATTAACCTTACAAAGAGAGAACGTTAAGGAATAGGCAAACAAAAAGGAAAATCTCATTAGAATTATACTATACGAAGTAGCTTTGTAGTTGATTGAATGGGGGATATGTTGAAAGTAGCTTGGGGATCACTTATATATAGCGCATAACGCTTTAACAGTGCATTTATTTCTTACAGGAAGCCAATATGCGGATATACCGCAACTTACCGTCTCAATGCCCGCGGCAATAAAGTCTATGATGGCCGACTTCTTGTCGCGAATGTCCAAGTCCTTCAGCTCGAGTATGTTGAGGAAGACGCTGCGCAGACCGGCCGAATCCTCGTCCTCGCAGGCAGCAGACTTTCGATGCTCCTCCAGCTCATTGTCAATGATCTCGGAGATGACACTACAAAGAGAGACATTAGCTAAGCATTGTTGTGGGATGGGTAGAGTGCACCTTATAGCTTATACCTACTCATAGATCAAGTCCTCGGCACGGGCAAAGTCCCGGTACGTTTTGGTCGGAAAGTACTTCCACAATCCCAGGCCATAATACGAATCCCGCTGCGAGATGAACAGCTGTTTAACAGCCGCCGCCAACTGGCTGATCTTCTCCGGCTGCTTGGCATTGGCCGCCAGGAAACCCATGCGTCGGCCCAGCATCAAGGTGCAGACGGCCTCCAGACCCATCAGATTGGCCAGCTCCTCGAAGTTGGGCACCACATGGGTGTGGGGATCGCGTCTGGCGCGCAGCAGCTCAACGAAATCATCACAGACGGCATTGAGGGCGGGCAGAAAGTTCTGCAGGATGCGGGGCGAGGTGATGCTGGAGGTGAGCGACGAACGCAGTCGCTGCCACATCGGACCCTGCTCGTTGACAATGCCAACGCTGGCATAACGATCTGGTCGCGACTGGCGATACATCACAATGATCTCGGTGGGCGGGCGGAATGGATATTTGCTGGGATACTTGAGCACCTTCTCGAGGTCCTCGCGGTTATAGAGATGCACGATTGGCACATTGGAGGGCATTACCTCCAGAACAATGTCCCCGTACTGCCGATTCAGATCTGTATACAGGAAAAAAGACAGACAGACAGATGGGATATTGGTGATGGTTTCCTTCAGGTGTTGAGCGTCTTTCACCTGCGTAGACCTCGTGCAGCTTGGTCATTTTGTAGCGTCGAAAGAAGACGAGAAATATCCACTTGGTGCCCAGAAAGGGTATACGCTGTGGTCCGGGTATATCCCAGATGCCACGACGCTTGCGCTGCTCAATGGGCGTGGCATGATAGCAATCCTCGAATGGAGTGTTCTTCAGCAGTGGCTTCAGATAGATCGCACCGATCTTTTGCCTGTGAAACGCGCAATAGCAACCGACTAGAAGTGCCAGGGCGAGCAACAGTATCACGGCCATTACCATTGGGCGCTGGAAAGAGATAGTGTCAGATTGAATAGAGAGAGAGAGATATAAAGCGAAATCGAGGGAGGTTAGTTCTAACATGCAGTTGCGCTTATCGCGTTTTAAAAGCTTGTATGCAAATAATTTGTAGGCCGTTAATTGGAGTCATGAACAGACCTCAATACCTCAAATCGAATCTAAGCCAAATCAAAACCGGTCTCTGATCTTACCTCTTCCAGTTGCGTTTATCAAATGCAACTTTAATTTTTTTTTTTTTTTTTTTTTGAAAATCGACAGTCAAATTTGCTAATCACTGATTTTGCTTTGTAATTTCGATTGAGATAACGAACAAGGTGTTTTTGGTTTTTTTCTTTTGTTAATTTTTGGTAGATTCTTTTATTGTGTTAGAACAATAGCAAATGTCTCTAGGTGCGCATTATGAAAATTAGCGGGTTTTATGTGAAATATATAGTACGTATTTATTCAGATAAGATAAACACAAAAACGATACAGTTCAAGGTTGTATGAAATACAAATTTCGTCTACTCCACTGTGACTTGCCAAAAAAAGAAAAAAAAAAAAAAACAAAAACCAACAGAGAGCGAAAGAGCATAAAATGTAGGTTGATAATACGAAATGTGTTTTAAATTACGCTGGCAATTGTTTAATATCGGGCAAGTTGAAGGTCATAAAGATTGCCTAACATATGGCCAAGCACATTCTCATAGACAATTTCAAGTAAAATATTGATTGTTGTCATGCCAAATTAAAGTTTATGGGTTCTACTTCAGTTATACAATTCTTTCACTGAAATATTTCCATTTACATCAGTAAATGTGCATGAACTTTCAGACTATTCAAAACTAATAAAAAATAACACAATCTATATGTAACTAAAATAATTATCTATAAAACCATCATAAATTCTGAATTTCTTCATATCGCATTCTAAATAATTAAATGTATTAAAGTTATTTGTTCTCTTAATTTTATAAATATATGTACTATTAATACTTGTGTTTATATTATAACTATATTCTTTCTTAAACTCCATTTATTTAACATTATCGATTGAATTTATTATACTTTCATGGTATTGCAATTATCAAGCAATATTTATGCAATATATTCTAATTTCACGCTGTCACTATATTATATAAGCGTCTAGCTATATATGCATGTCTGTATATATATTTATTGAATGGCAAAAACCCGAACTCGAATTGGCGCTTAATAGGCGAGACAGCGATTTTTTGAAGCGTCATTTCCCGAAACTGCCATAAACTACGATGCGACAAATAAAAAACCACAAAAATATAAAAAACAAAATAAAAGTAAACAAAAAAATAAAATGGAATACTTTTTTGCGCATTAGCCCAATAAATTTCTAGAAATTGTGAAATTCTAAACCAAAACAAAAAGCGCGAGAAGTAGAACTGGAAAAAGAAGTAAACACAAAAAAAAAAATAATACAAAATAAAAAAGACTGAGAGTTTAGAAAAAACTTTCCCATCGTCTCGATTTACATAATAATAAATTACATAATATGCTTTCTAATGTCGCATTCTACACGGCTGCGATGTTGGACGCCGATGCTTTCTTCTGTTTGGTCTGCGGCTGGTTTTAGAGCCGGTTTTTCTGTTGGATTCCATACTTGGACATGGGCTTCTAACGCGGCTCTAACGCGACTAACCAACTGAAAGAGATCTTCCACTCTCCATGCCCACGGTATGTGCGATCTATGTTGTATCTGCATATTAATCACGGCAGCCGGCAAACCGCAGAGTTGCGAGCTCGGAGTGCTGAGAAGAATTCGCAAGAATTCTTATTAAAAAGCGAGTTTTTTTTTTCATTTTATATTTTTGTTCTTCGTCTTCATGGCTGCTTGGAAAAGTGAGAAACGCTTAGAACGGCGCACGCGTCGCCCCAAGAGATGAGGAAGTGATTAACAACAAAGAAGGAAGTGCTGAACTGGCTATGATTTCAATTTCTTGAGTTTCAACTTTTTGCAAGCAAGCCTATCGTCTAACGAACAGAGACCCTTCTCTATTTAAAGTCGAAACCACATATATTCAACACGACATTAAGGAATAGCGCAATGTCACGTATATATTCCAAATAAAATGAAGAAAAAAAGAAGAAACAGACACACACACTTTGTGTTATCTTAATTTCTTTGCAAATAAATTTTCGGCTGCTACCTCATCATGATCGTCTGGCCTTATTTGATATACACTACATAGGTGTGTTTGCCATGTGTGGTCTGGACAAATATGGTTTATATCATCTATGTTGAGCGCTCAGAACATTAATCACTTTCAAGATATGCCCTCAAGCCATCGACACATTGATTGAACATTGATTTTTTATGATTATTATCATAATAGACGTTGCTATAAGAGTAGAAAATAGAATTTGAATTAGAAACAAGGCGCTATGCTTATTTCTAAAAATAATTTTGTTTAAAACTGGAATTTAATTCGCATTCATTCTAAGATGAGCTAAATTAAGAAAATAACATTGAAAACAATAGAACTTTATAGCAGCAGTTCTAAATCGATCTAGATTTTAAATCTGAATGGCATTTTTGCATAATAGTCAAACCGTATAATCATGAAGCATTTGTCAAATCAATGCAAAATAAACAAGTAAGAAAGCTACAGTCGTGTGTGCTCGACTGTGATATACCCGCTACCCAGCTCAAATAACAGCTAAATACTAAAGTATTTTTGGTATATTTCTTATTTATTATTTTCCCATACAAAACTGTTTCTTGAATAACTTCCAAGTTTTTCATCCGATCGCGAGCAAATTTTCGGGAATCATGGACACTGTTATTATCTTCAAATCTCGAGACTCTATCTTTAAAATTGCGCTAGTAAATCGTTTTTTTTTCGATTTTAGGGGACGGAAACGGGCGTGGCAAAAATCTAAAATAAACTTGATCTGCGTAGGACATACACCAATACTGGTACCAAGTTTGAAATCTCTAGCTCTTATAGTCTCTGAGATCTAGGTGTTCATACAGACAGACGGACAGACGGACAAACGGACATGGCTATATCGACTCAGCTGGTGATCTTGACCAAGAATATATATACTTTATGGGGTCGCAAATGCTTCCTTCTGCCTGTTACATACATTTCCTGAAGTCACAAAGCTATAATACCCTTCTACCCTATGGGTATAATATATAACGTTTTAAGTGAAATCAATATCTATTGTTTACTTTGTGATAACTTGAACTTCTGTTTATATAATTTGTATTACACATTAATTGTGTAGTTATGTATTTATTTATTGGAATTCTAACTGAACACTTTATCGTTAGCTCTCAGACCACTGTGCAGGGCGCACGCCTTATTCTGAGCTGCACGCGAATTGTAAACGCATTTGTTGTATTCTCGCGATTAATTCGATGATCATTTTTCAACTTTCTTCGAGTTGTGTTTTGCATTATTTGGTTTTAGTTTACAGCTTTTGATGAATGCTTTCCCAAAATACAACAACAACGAAAAGAAAAAAAAACACAATAATAAGCAAAGTTGAATTGCATTGAACTAATTCCTTCTGTGGCGTCAGGCAGTCCAAGTCCAAGTGCAACTGCAACTGCCCAAAATAATGTTGACACCTACATAAAATTATTCAGCACAATATAATACAAAAAAAAAACGCCTTCCTTCATCATACTTATACAACGTTTGCTAAAAGACGGCAGCCAACAAAATGTGACACAAAAGAAAAAAAAAGAATGATATGATTTAAATAAAAACAACAAAAAAAATGTTCTACCAATTAGCCGATTTGTTGTTGTTGTTTATTTTGCGAAATAAACAAGTTTGTGTTTTCATCAGAATTTACATACAGTTTTGAAGATATATTCTCGGCTATTTTTATTGGCACATTTTTCACATTTATGCAAATCAAACCCAGGCCAAAATAAGTAAGAAATTGAACAAAAAAAAAAATAAAATAAAATAAAAATAAATAATACAAACAGAAATAATAAAAGCCACGCGATCCGCTGCGCAGTTACAGAAGAAGAAACCTCAGCTCAAAGCGTAGAACGCTCAACATCAGCAGATTATGTCACTACCGACCATATAACATTGCACACGCAACGGAACCCAACCGAACCGATGGCGATGGCGATGGCTTCATGGTCACGGCCAAGCCTTAAGCGACAAAAGGCCAACGAAGCCAAGAGGCAACAGCCAAGAGCCCAACAGCTAACAATATATATGTGTGTGTGTGTTTGTGTTTTTTTTCGCGCATAGCATTTGTCAGCTGTTCCATGAATAGATAGATGGATGGAGAGAAAGATACAGAAAGCTAGAGAGAAAGATAGCGAAGTTCGACAAAGAGCCAGAGAGATCTCAGCCCATTAGTTAAGCTCCAAGCAACGTTTGGCCAAGTTCAACGTACGGCCAACGAAGCGCGTGAGATAACCACAAACTGTATGAAGTTAGCCAACTAACCACCTACCAACTGCCACCCTCCGCTCATTCTCTCTCTCTCTCAGTACTCCTACTCGCTGTTTTCGAATAGTAATAGAGAAATTTCGCATTAGATTTTTTGTAGAAGAGCCTAAGCCAAAGCCAAAGTCACAAAGCCGGCAGTGGTTATGACCAAACGAGCTCTGTCTGTTTTCTTGTTGTTGTCTACTTTTTTTTTGGCCCAAGTTACTCAATAGCCGGCATCAAGACACGCTGAAGTGTCGTTAGAAAGGCAATAGAGAAGAAAAGTGAAAGAACTTTTGAATGTTTGAAGATTGCTTGTGTTGAAGATTATCGACTTGAGATCATTATACATTCGTTGAATAACAATGAGTTTGTAGTATAAATTCGATTTCCAAATTCTCCTCACAAAGGCCATCAATAGAACCAAGCCCAAAACTAGTGTAGAACTGAATAGTTCTATGGATGAAAGTAGAAGACAACTGGATTGAGTACCATGTACAGAAATGGCAAGCAAATTATATGAAGTCCATTTCAATTTGTTAACCATTTAAAATGCTAATCTCGAATATAGTTCTAATTATAAGAATACGGAGACTTTATATATTAGTTTTTATGAAAGAAATTTGTTCAAAGAGCAATTCATATTTCTTAAATCGATTTATTTTGAATACAATTCAATCCATTCCTATATAAGTTAATTAATCAAATCTCAATTGCATTCGCACGTTATTCTCAGTGAGTTAGAATATCATTCATTGACGCACACTCGGTTTCATTGATATTTCAGCTTAAAGTTAATCATTAACTTAGTGTTAAATGACTGTGATTTCAAGCAAAGTTCAGTAAGCGAATCTCTGATAAATTGAAGCTATTATGGCTACTGAAAACCAACACAAATTTAGCAGAACTCAAAATGCAAGTTAAAAGCCAATTAATTATTGGCATTTAAGGCGATCATGTCATCTATAAATAAACACGACGAATGAATGGAATGGGAGTGTATGCACCTCATATTTCATTCTCGAAACCCAGTTCAGAGCAGAGCACAATAATCGTGCCGATAAACGAAAATGTATCATCGCCTCCAAAAAAAAAAAAAAAAAAAAAAAACGACCGGTCAACGTACGGTCAAGAAACCAAAGCCAAAAAAAAAAGCAAAAATTGAAAAATGTAAAAAATGTAAAAAAAAGAACACAACAACGTCTGACATTCACTTTGAAAATGTTAAAAATTCACGCTCATTTATTTGCGTTTATTACAAATCAGAATAATAATAACAACAACACGAGGAGGGTGTCAATTACGCAATGTGTTAGTGTGTGTGTGTGAGTGTTGTGTGCTCACAGCTGATGGGATTTTTTTCTTTTTAATGATGATAATGAACTTGAGGCGAATATAATTGATAACAAAAAAGAGAATCGCAATACACAAAATACTGATAAAAAGCAGGCGAATTTGAATACCTCGCTGCTATCCAAATAGTAGGATATCTCTGCTTATGTGCGATAAGTGGAAGTTATAGGGTATCTGTTAGTATTACCATATTGAAGTTAAGACTTATTTATTATGCATTTCTCACATTGTAGGAGCTGCAAACTCTTGCAACCCGCGTGTTACTGCCTGATAAATAATAATGAATACAAAATTAATAAATAAATAAAAAATGAGCTTACACATACACATCACTACACAAACACCAACTCTCACGCACATCCACAGAGCCGATAAACAAGAGCAGCAGCCGTGAGAAGAGCTAAGAAGCTAATTGCAATTTAATGCGTTTGTTTGCCAAAGTACAATAAATAAATACATTTAGGTATATAAATATATACAATGTATACTTCATATGCATATGAATATTGTAATTATTTGCTGATTTCATTTTGAAGTTGCGTACATTTAATTATAATTGTGCTGCATTTTGTGATTAACTGCCGCAAGCGTGGGGGTGTTCAAGCGCAAATCTTTAAGATCTTGAATTTAATGCGAAAAGTATAAAATTTAGCATTGGTTTCGCAATAAAACTGAGTATACAAAAAAATAAAATGAATGCTTGCGGGGATGCCCAAAAAATGTTAAGATGTTTAAGTATTGTTTCAAAACAGATCTACATTTCAGTCTATACTGCCACAATAGTTTCTAATGCAAAAGAAAGAAAGCGACCTTGACACATTATAAGCAATCCTCATTGACTTATTTTTGTTAGTCTCGTTTCTTACTCTCTTAAAAGGTTTTTCTTTGTTTTCCATTTTATTGCACTCACCTTATTTAATTATTATTTGTTTGTGAAATCCTTAATTATTTTGTTTTTATTTTTTTATTTTTATTTTTTGAGGCTAAGTCAGTGGATTTTCACCTCGCAATTCAGGCATTATATTTTATTTTCATTAAATTAATTCACTTATTTTTATTTATTTATAGAGAACATTGCACTGCTTTTACATATGTGGATATAAAAACTATTATCACTAACCGGCGTTTAATTAATCAAATGGAATTATTATTAATATTTATTACTAATTGATCATTTCTTTTTTCTAGAATATTTTATAAATATTTTAGCTATATTGCACATTGATTGTATTTGTTGTTAAAGCTTTATTTATTGCTGCATCTCCTCTGGTTCTAATCAGAATCAGCTGCTCTGGTTGTTGTTGTTGTTTCTGTTGATATTGTTGTTGTTAGTCGTCATGGTACCGAAAACAATAGAACGCTATGCTAAACATCTACAATCACGACCAGACATTGCACTTTTGCACTCGTCGTATATGGGGATGGATGGATGGATGAATGAATGGAGATTCGTAATTGCCGACTGCCAGCATTTACTTGTACGATCGTGATGTAATCAAAAACCGCATCCGTATCCGTCCTTTTGAATTATGATGTGAGTAGCTTCTAGCGTTATTTATTTTTGCTTTTTTTGTTGTTTGTCCAAATCAAAAACGAAACCGGAGGAACTAACACAACTGGCGACGAAGTTGAAATATCAGTAGCCGTAACTACCACAGTGCCCGCTACGATGACAACTGCGACGCTTAGTCAAAGACTGACTGAATATGAATGGGAATAAAAACAAAATGTTGAGCCCACGATCCACGACGACGACTACGACGACGACAGTGACGACGATGAACGATCGTTTGAGCGCGTCGGCTAAGCGAACGCGAGCAACTCTTCAACTGATTTAATAAGCAAGCACCACAATAACAACAACCAGAGTAGCAGCAGTAACAACAACAACCATAACAGATGCAACAAGTGGCTACGAATCGAATCGATCGTGTCGATCGTGCAATCAAACGAACCACCAAACGATCGACCGACCATCCGACCGACCAGCTGTTCGAATCCGTTTTGTGTGTGCTGTGAGTAAGGTAAGGTTGCACTTGTTTGGTTGTGTGTGTGGGGTCTGCTGGTCTCCCGGCAGGCGATGCCGCTTGTGATATGATAGCATCATCGTATGTTCGAGCCATGCCCGAAGTGCGCTCTCACAGCACCTCATACTCGCACGCACGCTCTCTCTCTCGATCTCCTGCTCGCTCGTGCTCTTTTGACTCGCCGTGTGCTCTCTGGCTCTCTCGCTATTTGCTCTCCTGCTGATAAGAGGACAACAACAACTACAACCAGTGTGCCGTCGCCACCACCGCCTGCCTGCTTGATGGCAGTGCGTGTGTGTGTGTGTGTTGGATTTGTTCATTTTATTCTTCGTATTTTGTGTGTGTTTTTTTTTGCATATAAAATCTCAATGAAAGTTTGCCAAGAAACAATGGGCCCCAAGGCGATGTGTTGCTATTGTTGTTGGTGGCTTATTGAAATGTTTACATCGAGCGAGCATTTATGCAACATGACGACAGAGGTAACAACAATCGGCTAGCAGCAACAGCCACAACTACCTCAATGCGTGGCCGCGTGAACTGAGGCTGCACGAGGGGCCTCTCACACAGTTTGCTGCTTGGCGTGAGGTAGGTTGGACTACTACAGCCACAACAACAACTACAACAACTTAGACTGCAACTGATTGCGACTACTGCATAACTGGTTCGTCTAGGCACATGGAATCAGCTGTGCTGCGTCTGACCGACCTGCAGCAACAATGTTGTCGGCTCTCACTGTGATTTGTTGTGTGTGCTGTGAGCAATAGATGAGCTGCCAGAAGAGTAGGCGAAGTGGAGAAGGAGGAGTAGGAGCACGAGGAGCAGCAGAATGAGGGCAAGGTGAAGGAAGTGTAGCGAGCTAGGGATCGAAAATGAAAGATGTATAGCAGGGAGCTGCTGGGATTGAGAGAGATAGACAGAGAGACAGAGTGAGAACGAGTGTGCGCGCTAATTGCCTTGATTGAGTTTTAAATTAATGCGAATTTGAGTTGGAAGTTGTGGTTGTTGTTTTAAGTCACACGATATACGCGATTCTTCTACTTGCTTATGTGTGTGTGTGTGTTTGTGTGTATGTAGACTTGTGTTCGTACCCTACTACGAATTAAGAGTGTGTTAGTGTGGTGGTTATTTAATAGAGCAGATCAGATTGCATCAGCTAGAGTTAGGGGTTGCACTTATTGCCTATGTGGAGTGCTGTGCTCATAGAGGAGAATCTGATTTTATTTATAGTATGCATAAAAGTTACAGCTTTATTTTAGCTATTGGAGTAGGAACAGTTAACGTACGATAGACGAGATAGAGTGAGAACAGTAAATAACCTGATTTTTATTTCAGTATTACGTTTAAAAAATAAAAAAAATTGATAGATTAAATCATTTTCTAATATCTGCTCAATCTAATAATATCTAATTCAAGAATTCCAAGAAGACTCTTTTACCCGCTCAAAGCTTAAGCTGAGAACAGATCCAGTTAATGGCTGGACTTAGGAGTTAACCTTAATTATTCATTCAATAGTTTTTCCATTTTGGTTAGATCTAGATCCACTCTCTCAGCTCTAGTGACTTCTAAGTAGCTCACACGCTTGTGTTATGACCACATCTGGCCATGTATCCTGTCGATCAGCGAGCATAACAATAAAACAACTGGTAGAGACGACAACAATGTTAAGATTCCTCTATGATTATGTCCCAACGACTGAATAACTGAATGACTGACTGACTGCCTTCCTGATTGAATGACTGAATGACTGAATGAATGAGTGAGTGAGCAAGTGAATGAATGAATGAGTGTGTGAATGCAAGCGCATGGTCTTTGCATTATTAATTAACTCTCGACTGTTGTTGTTTTTCTTGTAGATCCCACAATTATGCCATACCAGACTGCCTGCCTGCTGCGGCCGTTTCCCCCTTTGCACTTCTTTCCATTCTGTTCTCATCCGATCTCCACACAACTCATCGCATCTGAACTGATCTTGACTTGTTTCGATTTGGTCAGTCAATCAAAAGCAAAAAAAAAAAACAAAACAACAGGCCACACTGTTAATACTTCTTTTCAATTAGCTCTGGATGCTCCACACACACACACTCGCACACACACTCACACACAATAACAACAATAAACAAACGAACAACAACAACAGCATATTTTTCAACGAACAGGTTTTTCACGCGCTGTAGAGGACGCCAACGTTCTATGTCTTGTGGTTTGTGTATTCAAGATTTTCATTTGAATTTTCATTTTACGACAAGTTTCCTCCTTTGGGGCTTGGAACTTTTTCTCTCATTTTTCTTCACGTTCTCAACGCTCCGCTATGAGAGAATCGTTCTTCATGCATGCAAGAGGAAGAGATAGAGAGAGAGAGAGAGAGAGAGAGAGAGATTGCGAGACTCTCAAGCGCTCTCGTAGTTTATGTTTTTATATGTAAATGAGGGCTATCCGACTCTTGCTCAACGCGCCCGCCGCGACACTTTCGGCTCACTTCATTTTATGGACTAAAGCGCAAGACTTGGATCGGGTTTTGTGCGCCGAGTTGCCGCATCTCTCACAGCACAGCAATTGCAATTGGGGGAACTGCCTCTGGACGCAGCAGCCTCAGTCTCGACCTAAGCTCACTCCCAGTCTCAGTCGCAGTCCCAGTTCCAGCTGCCCTCTTTCTCGTCTCAGCTTCTGCTTCAGCTTCGGCCTCAAGCCCAAGCATAGCGTTCCCTTAACATTTAATGAGCATTAACAAGCTGCACTTAACTGCAATAACAACAACAATTGATAACAAGCAAGAATGCTCCATTTGGTGAGGAGAGAATGAAGCGAGCAAAAGGGTTAAGGCGATCAATCGACGCCCTTCTTTGAGATTCTCGGGTTGTGAAGGTATTGAAAAGCGACAAAAAATGTATACTTAGTATTTGTTAGATTATCGTAACGACGATCGATGACAGAATTCAAATTTAATGCCTTATAATATTTAATTGTTTTATTTTCTAAGTTGAGGTTTGCAATAAAAATAAATACTTCTTGTTGATAATTGCATAATACATTTTTTTAATGGTATAATTTATTAATTTACTCAATGACTAATATTAAATATTTTTGGTTTACAAGTTTATAGATTATTTGTGAATATATTAAAGTTTAATGTGCGAACTTACCCCTAAGATGTTGGTGCAGGGTACATTGCAACTACAACTGCAACTACTCACAATCAGCTCCACGCAGTCTGAGTGCACCACGCATAAAAGCGAGTACTCGCACTTGCACTCACACTCGCACTCATACTCACACTTTGACTCGCACTTGCAAAGTCGTCGTTGTCGTAATCGTGTTGATGCGAGTGTTTCGCTTGATTAACACGAGCTGCAAATTCATTTTGCCTTGTTGCCTTCCTCTTTACATTGTTGCAAGCAAGTGGGCAGAGCAGGCAGATGCATCTTCTCTTTATTTTTGTTTTTTTTTTTTGTCTGTGGCATCATCCTCAAGAGCGATCACTTTGCTGTGTGCGTGTTCCAGTTGTAAGCGGTAAATCGATGCTGAGGGCCATCGCACAAAGCACTTGCGCATGTGTGTGTATGTGACCCAATGATCTACAAAAGGGCACGGGCGCGGGACGCAAAGGAAGTGGCTCGCAGTGCTGATAAGAAAAGCGAAATCAATCAGAGGCGATTACTTCAACACGAATCGGTCCATAATCTACTACATGCTGCTATTATGAGAGCAGCGGCCCTACATCACACGAGACACGAGACGAGCTGTCCATTCATTGGAACACTTACATGCCCCACTCCTCACTCCTCCTTCGCCTTCCGCCTCTTCATTCGAATTCCCATTCATTTCCATACGTTGTTCGTCGTCGTCGTCGTCGCTTTGCTTGTCCTTGAACTTGACCCAGCAGCGCTGACGAGTGGCCCTTTTTTATTATTATTATACAAGTGTACACTCCATACTATAATTAATAAATTGTTGTCTGTGTGCATCTCTCTCTCTCTCTCTCTCTATCTCTCTCTCTCGCCCTTTGTTGCTGTAACAATTGCTTGTGTGCGTTGTTTGTCATTCGCCTCTTTCTTGATACAGATTGTAATGTTCTTTAATCTTTATGCTTTTTGCTTGATTTGTCTCATTTTGCTTAATTTAATTTAGTTTTTTTTTGCGTTTTAAACAAATTTATTGTCACTCAGCGTGTTGATCTATTGCCCTTTTCCATGATAACATTTATCAACTTCTGCCTAATGAATGCATCTTGTTTTTCGACTTTATTTACCGTATCGCTGCACTTGGACAGTTGGCGAAAATGTTAAATGCGTTTCAGAATATTTTTAAAACAATCCAAAGGTCATTTAAATATAATGTCTACAGTTTATAGAGCTTTGAATTATTTTTGGAATGTGAAAATACAGAAATATCTTATGAAGCATATATTGATTCATTTATCAAAATATAAACAAAGAATTATTATTATTACCAAATATGAAATCAAGAAAATTTGAAATAAATTCAAGTTAAAATATTTCTGCATACGTTAAATTCTTTATACATATTAATGAGATGTAAATCGTTAAGCTTATAATTACATGATAAATTTAACTCAAAGCAGCAATTTATACCTCGAATCAAAATCAACAACGTTTCTTCCAATTTTTGATTTGTTCTACTATATTGCAAATATTACTTTTAAAACTACAGATAATATTTAATGCATGAAGTATAGCTAAGTAAAATTTATTACTTATGCTTAAAATGCATTTCAGTCTCACTTTGCACTTAATAGCTTGACTTATTTATAGACGAGGGCATTGCTAGACCTTCTGCGATATTTCCATTTGCAGCCAAATAAAATTAAACTAATTTAATTTATGCGAAATGCATTTCCGCATTGGGGAGAGCAACTGCTCGAAGTATGCGACAACACTAATAGAAGCGAATCAAAAAGAGAATGAAATGGGAAACACTAATAAATAGCCATGGCAGAGGTCTCTCGTAGGTCTAGTTTATGCAGTAGTTTCCCTCCTGGTTGACTAGGCTTTGACTTTGGCTTTGATTAACGCAGGTCGCAGTTTGTTGCATGTGCATTGACATCATTTTCATCAGGGCGTTCGCTCACTTTCCCAGACTTATTCATAGGGTGTCATCGATGGGGGGCCTGGATTGCAGTGGTCGGCAGAATTTTGCCAAATGGGTTTTTTGTTTCATTCTGCATAGGTCAAATATTTCAATATTTCGTTGAGTGATTTGTTGTCATAGCTCAGGGAGCGCCATGGCGTTGTGGCGTTATGGCGCTACTCGTATTACCCGACACCGAATCTACAAACTATACTCATTCTCGCTTCTATTCCTCACTGCCTCCCCCTGCAGCGCTTCTGGCCAGACTTGGCCGGTCTGGTTGTCTACAATTTCAGTTTAGTTCATAGCGTTTTTCTAGGTTATTTTGCGCCATGCGCTTTTTGCAATTGCCGCATTAAACGGCAGCTTATGTGACTCGCATGCAAATTTTGTAACAGTAAATGCAGCCAGACCCGCACGAGTCTTTGACGTGATAAATGTTCCTCATTCATTATGCCGCGATGCTAACATTGCGTATGCTTAATTAGTTCTCAATTACTGTATAACAGCTACTTATAGGTGATAAGCAGGCAGAAACATGTTCCTGAGCTTGAATTGCACCTTGAACGATGAAAGTTCTATATTCTTCTACATCTCATTGATTAAATGTTTGAGCATTTCAGCACAGAATGGATAAAAATAAGTATATTAAAGATTATTAGCATCAATGTGCACATAATTGATTAAAGGACTAACGGATAAGAACTATAGCAATTAAGCTAAAGATAAAGCGTCTTCTAAATTATTTATTTAAATTAGTCTATAGCAGAATTACATAAATTTTTGTTCAGAGCATTGTTCGTACTGAACTGCAGTTAAAAAAATATTTTTTTGGCAGTTCTTCTATGCCAAAAGTGATTTAATTTCTAGCTACATCTAATTTTGTTAACTTCCATAGCAGTTAATTTTCATAGCAAATTAAGTTAAAGCGTCTTCTAAATTAATTATTTAAATTCGTTTATAGCAGAAATACATAATATTTTGTTCAGAGCATTGTTCGTGCTGAACTGCAGTAAAAAAAATAATTTTTGGCTGTACTTCTATGCCAAAAGTGATTTAATTTCTAGCTAAATCTGATTTTGTTAACTTCCATAGCAGTTAATTTTCATAGCAAATGAAATTAGCGCCTCCATGACGCCTAAGCGAGCAATGCTCAAACTAAGCGGCCTTTAAGTGCAGGGCCCAAAAGTATGCAATAATATTTGTGATACACATTAGCTAACGCTTCGGTAAAGTAGAGCAGACAGGGTGTCATATTCGCAGTCACACACACATAACACACACACATACACATACACACAGACACACACATATGTATGTACATACATATAAATAAACATTTATAGTAGAAATATAAACAAATGATCAAATTTAATTAATGGCACATTTATTTTTGTTGCCGCCACTTAATTTTTATAAATCGCAATTCAGCCAACGGCAGCGCGTAATTAAACATAGCGCAACCCACAGCAACAACAATTGTACGCAACAACAACAACACTGAGAATAGCAGCAACAATTATTACGCATAACCCACAACATCAACAGCTGCGACAGTTTTTGAGTTGGTATTAAGAAGCATTGGGGGGCAATGCCGGGCGAGATGGGCGAGTTTTGTGGTGGAGTCCTATACTTAACTCAACAACCACACCCCTTTGACGCGTTGGTAAAAGCCACAAAATGCGTGTTTATTAATTAAGCGCATTTGTTTTCATTAAACAAACGTTTTAATTGAGCATGAAACTTGGCGCCGAAAATGGCGCGACACAAGGCAATAGACGACGCCACAAATACATCCATCCTCCCTTTTGCAACCCCTTGCGCCTTCCTTTGTAAACCACCCACCCACCTGGCAGTTAACTGCCACAAGCTTCCGCGCTACGCGTCCCGCACAGCTGCCTTCACATATTTATACATAATAATTAATTTTGTGTATTTTAATGGATTATTATACTCATAACGAGTCGAAATCCGCGGGTCCCAACATGTTTGTCGGTCTTGATTGATGAGAATGCTGCGAAAAAATGATTTAAAAAAGTGTAAGTTGTCTGCTATACCAACACAAGTACGGTCACACTGAATTCTACAAGATGTCTAAATGAAACATATGTAAAACATAAGAGCAAATTTGTTACAAACGTAAAACTTATTTTCTGTTTTCCAATTTAAACATTTTGGGATCCTTCTTCTGGCTACACTCTTTTGAATATTTCAAAGAGTATAAAGAAGAAATGTTTCAAAATATATTTCATAAACCATTAAAAAACAAAACTTCTTGTTCAATTAAGATTTTATAATTATTTTTAGAGTATTCGTTACTCAGAAAGCCTTTCTACAATAAAACATAAAATAGCTGCTGTATATATTCTTTATAAATTTTGCTTTAGATAATCTCTAAAGTGTAGGGCATTAGATAAACACTGCGCACGCTAATAAAGTACTACAACTTATATAATAAAGTAATAATTATTTATTAGCAACGCGCTGGCAAAGTTTTGCGTAGTGCAGAAAATTGGCAACTGTTCGCCGAAGTGTTACTTTCAGGACTTGGCTTAATTCGAAAGACACAAGTCTGTCTGCCATAAAAGACCGAGTCTTACACATGTCCGCTGCTAACTCTTCGCCCCAAAAACGAACGCCGCACACAAATCATAATCGTGATAGCCGGAGATAAAGTAATGCGGCGCTAGCTGCTAAATGGATTTCCCAAAACATTTGCCAAGTTTATGAAAAATAATCATAAAGGCGCACAGAGACGCAGCCAGCGATATATACTGTGCGTATATATATATATATTATATAGATATAGCAGCACAATTTACGTACTCAGCTTGTGTGTGGACTAGCGTATAAAGTGCTTTTAAAACCAGCCAACGAGTTGATGTGTTGTTTGAGGGCAATGATGTTAAGAGAGAAAGGGAGGCAGAGTGAGAGAGAGAGAGGAAAAAGTTTTTGGGGCCGAGAAAAGTGTTTTTCATAAGCAATAATAATAATTTCGAGGCCGAATTTTAATTGCACCCAAGTGGCACATTGAAAAGGCAGCGAACTCGCCAAAGCAATGTAAGTTATAAAGGGACCAGTTGAATGATGGGTTATGGGAAGAATGGCTTCGAAAACAGGAGTTGGCCCAAATAAGTGGGTTAAGCTCAAGCGGCCGGATCGCGCCTTCTTAATGAACTCCAAATTATTTATATGAATAATATGCATGAGAGGCAGAGAACAATAAAAAAATGTAACTAAAATAAATTTCAATGAGTCTGCTTTTATTAGCTTGGTTTTGAATGATATACATTGTAAAGCTTCAAGTTATACTCATTTTTACGCATTTGTATAAATTCTAATATTAATTTGTGCAATTTTTATGAGGTGATTACTTTGTTATGTTAGTAAACGGGTTGTGAATCAGATTTGCCAACTGAATTTCGCATATCGCAATTATTTATAATAATAAAAATATTTACCAATTAAATGTTATGTTATGTTCTGTGTGCTCTTTAGCAATGGCAAAGTAAAAATACAACAAAAATGTGCGCAACGAATTTTTTAGCGTTTTTACATTTTTGTTGTACTTCTGTCGTGTTTCTCGCTTTACGAATTCAATTTGCGTCAATGTGCGAGCGGGGCGTAAGGGGATATAAGCGAATTGCTACTGAAGTCCCGCTGCTGGAGGCTGACGGGAGTCGTCGGAGTGGAGGGGTGTTGGAGTGGTGTGTGGCACATACCTCGCTGCTTGTTGTAGTGTCGGCAAATGTCATAAAAATATGCGACATTTCGTTTTTATCGCTTTTGAAAAACTTTATTCTTGGCGCTTTCGCATTCGTGCACCACCGAACCACCCAACACTTTGCTTTCTGCTTTCTGCTCTCTGTTCTCCGCTTTTAACTTGGTTCGATTTTTATTTTATTTACAATGGCAATTTCTTTGTTTTAAACAAGCAGCGCATTGCTTTTTATATGTGTAACTCGATTGGCGATTGGAACGCGCCCGATTGGCTGCGATTTGGATTGACTTTGAGCGGGTATGCTCAATGCACTGTGTGCTGCAGACCATGAAAATTAATAAAAAAAAACCTTTGAGATTCTAATTAAAAAAAATTCGAATTATGTTGCCTGGTTTTGTTTTTGAATACATAAAAAACTATAAAGCTTTAATGATCTCAGAAATACACACAGAATATAATTATTATTATTTGTATAAATTAATTCATTAATATAAAAAAAAAATGGTTACTTTTTATTAGTAGTTTCGCATAAAAGTTTAAGAATGGTAAATAATCAGGTATTCTTTCCAGAACATAGACCGACAAGAAGTTTGCTAATTTATTTAAGAAACAAAATGTATTTAATAAAAATATAAATCGCTATAATATACGTTGTATTATGTTTAAACAAGAATTCAAAAATGACTTCTTTTAGGTAAGTAAACGTTATGAGAAACAGAATAAATGCAAATGAAGTGATTTTTATTATATTTCATATTAAAGTTTTAAACTATAGTTTTAAATTGAATTTTACTTAAAATCTTGTATAATTTCTGTATTTTTTGAAAAACTTGTGTCACTGTATGACTCACATAGTCGCGCTACGTTGTCCAAACTCACTCCAGTAACTTAAACATCATCAACAACATGGCTGCTCCCCTTAGAATGGGCATTCGAGGAAAACAGCTTTTTCGCGTCGCCATAAAATGCAAGTGGTCAAAGAGGTGCGAGCGAATAAGAGAGAGCAACAAAGCGATAGAAAGGGAGAGACAGAGAGAGTGAGAGAGGATGGGTGGAAAATCGGAAAATGAAAAACGAAGGAAAACAATTAAATGCCAAGCAGCAGTGGCAAACAGCAACAGCAGCAGTCGCAGGCGAGCAAAGAAAACAAGCAAATAAACTTGAGAGTTGCATTTGCGACACGTCGAACAGCGTCCGCGCCAATGCCAACTCCGTTTAATTGAAATCAAGTTGAAGGCGGTGGGCGGATGGCGGGGAGGTTCTGGCTTGCAAATCGAATTGAAACTCCAAAACGTATTCGAAAATCGACAGCAAAAGTAATTGAAATTGCATGAGCAACAATGTGTTTGGCCCAACTTGATGGAGGGCAGACCGAGAGGCAGAGTCGGAGTCAGAGTTGGAGGCGCTGTCAGAGGTTGTTGGCAGCAAAGAGTGGACAGTCTCTGTCTCCCCTCTCACTGCCTCTATACATTTATAAAGCACTTTGCACATAAATTGGCAGCAGGACGACACTGCGGCAGAAGCCAATGAAAAACGAGGCAAGTAAGCAATTGAAATGCTCTGCATGTCAAGTATGCTAAACAAAAAAGGGATTTTTAAGTTTAGAATTTGATTAGAGTGTATTTTACTTACAAGATATGTACTATAAGCTCTTATTCGTATTGTTACATTTAAATCGGGAATTCATCGTTTGTGCCGCTCATATACTTATTTGACTGTAGGCAAATTAGCTGCCGCACAAATAGATTGACAAAGTTTTTATACCCACTGCAAGGTTAGCAAGGGAAAAGTTTTGCTCGAGCCTTGACACTTTTTTTTTATGGGTTTCGTTGAGTCACCCACGCTATACGCTTTATGGGCAAAATTTATGAGGCATGTTAAGCAAATGAAAATTAGCCAGAGCTTAAGCTGATTAGCTGGCAAGCGAAGGAAAATAATTTTAATTTTAATTACTGCGTCAAAACGGCAATTTCAACTACACAAGAACTTCAGGCTCATTCAATTTGTTATTCATTTCAGTTTGGTGTTCGCGGGGGACTTAAAGCAATTTGCAAATTGTTTTCTAAGCGCACACAACGGACACAAAATCGAAAAGTGTCAGCAGAATAAACGCTGACAATAAATAAAAAACGATAAAAAAAATGGAAAATGATTGAAACATGTGTCGTATACTCATCGCTTGATATGCCATACACGTTTCTGGCCCAGTTCTCTTCTGTTCTACGCCATTCCATTCTGTTCAATTCTATTCTCTGTCAACGCGTTGTTATTCCCATTTGACTTGCTGTCAATAGCCGGGAAATGTAAACAAATAAGAAAGCAATCACTGGCGACATTTTCCGATCTAACGTGTGCGCGCACAAAAGTATGCTATAAAAAATATGATGAGAAGTGCAAAGAGGGGCGCGCATTCGTCTCAAGCATTACTTTCATACTTATGTATGTATGTGCATATCTATATGCTAGCATGATAAAAATAAGCGAAAAACACATAAAAATCGTTCTTTAAGAAGTGTTGCTATTGTTCAGACATAAAATTGTATACGTGTATGATAAAAGCTGATGGATACAATACAATAAATTTGTATCGCAATTTATGGCCAGCAAAAGGAGGTCGTATAAGTATGGACTGGCCGGCATTTTAATTGTGTTAAATTGAAAGCGCACATCTGTGTGAGAAGTGTTCAGTTTATGACATGGTTAAAGGTTTGACTACCAGACTAATGAAAAGATGGTGTGATCTCAATGCCGCATAAAACGCTATGCATAGATATTGGATAGCATAACAATTTAATTATATATTATATAATATTCATTAAAATATATTTAATTTTCATATTATTTAAAATTATTAATTTTAATTGCTAATTCCTACATAATCAAATTTATACCTGTGTCAATGTCAATGTCAATAATAAAATAATAACGTAAAAGCAAAATTGAATATTACTTTTAAATGTGATTGCTCTCGAAATGCAAAAGATAGTTGTGATACTTGTGCTAATATTAATGCTTAGTAAAATACCAATTGCACTTAAAATTATATTTCTTAAAAGCACACAAACTTGGTTTTTAGACAACGCATTACATAGAGGATCATTTTGCAATACTTCTTGAAGTTACCTTCAAACTCCTTTAAAATAGAAGATTTCACTTTATCACACTGCCGCCACGGTATACACAACAAAGGCTAAGCATATCAATATCAATAACCCATATGGATGTCACGCAATGACAGGCCCAACTAATACCTTATTGATTGCTTATCAATAACAATAACCCTCTTTCCACGTTTCGCAGCGACCACGAAGCATTTGCACCACATAACTCGGCATCAGTGTGTTTTGGGTCTGTTGAAGTATAAAAGGGTTTTATGACCTGTTCGAAAACCATGAAAACGAACAACGAAAAAAAACGCACAATTTTTCTATGTTGTATTTATTTTTTTTTTATTTTTGGTTAGTGGGGAGACGAAACAAATCCCGAACAAACATTAATTTGTAACGCACGTTTGGCCAATTTCGGGTTTACAATTTGCTTTCTTTTGACCATGCTAAACCAACAAAATATACCCCAATGACCGCATAACGAGCCGAAATCAATTTGCCACTTTGATAAGGTTAGGCCAGCAACGCCAACAACCCTTTTTGGTTTGTTGCGCTCCTCCGGATAGCAGAAAGGGGTAACGCTGTCATAGCCGGGATTTATAGATATTAAATTAGACAAGATTTTAACGCGCACGTAACTTTGACATACATCAAATCCCGGTAACCCCGAACCGACTTAACTTTGAGTAATAACCTCAGCATGACAACAACAACAACAAATATAACAACGACAAAAAATGCAAATTACATGCCAAATGTTGATATTTTTTTCATATTTTCTTTTCCTTGTTTTTTTTTTTGTTCTTGGCTTTCGCTAGATATTTTTATTTTTGTTTTGCTGACCATTCAAATGTTGTCGAATGTCAGAATGGTTCAGAGTGTTGTGCACATGTGTCCCATCTTGTTATTGGTCTTGTGGTTGCTCCAATTCCATTTTGAAATCGCATTATAATAATACACCGTAATAATAATAATAATAATAATAATAATATCACTAAGCTGCAAAGCAAAGAAAACAACAAATTTCGAATAGGTGTGAAACTCCATTTGTATGGGTCCCATTTGCTTTGGTCAGCCATTGGTCAACCATCGGCAGAGAAGGTCGCATCAATGGTCACAGCTGCTATCTGACGGCAACAGAAGCAAATTCAAATTTGAAAAAGGATTATTGGTTGAGCATTGATATCATTCAAATCAAAATTGGGGGAGTAAGGGTTGAATTGATTATAACCAGATGCAACTGGCTGTCTTATGGGGTGTCGAAGAAGTCTTTGAACTTTAATGGGAGCAAATGAATAGCAACAAATGTTATTGGGGATTAGTTTTCAAGAATCTCAAACACACACGATTTAAAACAAAGCTGTAAATAGTTTTACATTTCAAGTTAAATTACAAATTATTATATTAATTTTTGCATGTGTATTTTAACATAGAACTAAGTATGTTCAGAATACATTTGTTGTTGCAATCTATACATATTTAAAAGACCTTTTTTTCTTTCAACAAATGTTATTGGGGATTAGTTTTCAATTTACATATTAAGTTAGATTACAAATAATTAAGTAATAGTTTCACATTTCAAGTTAAATTACAAATAATTGTATTACGTTATTAAATATAATATTATATATTATTTAGCCTATGTATACTTTAATACCTGATGTAATTTATTTCGTAATCTATACATATATAAAATATAATGTTTCTTATTTAATAGTTGCAATATATTTACAATGAAAGTGTAGACAGAAGATATAACTGTTTCGCTAAAGAAATACGTACATTTTTAATGATTTTTAAACTAAGTACACGTTTCTGACTATCGCATTAATTATTTTATTGTTGTACGTGGTAAATCTTTATAAATATATACATTTTTCGGCTTTATATTGCTTCATATAAACAACTTGCACAACACTCAATCCATTTACAATATTTTTTGTTATCAATTTCCCATGTTTTTTTCTTTTGCCATATAATTATCTCTCTTTTTTATTAAGCAGGTAAATAAGCCCTCTTTTGAAAAAGACTTCTGTGCATTGTTTGAACCAGAGATTTACAATTGCCACCTGAACAAGAGAGCCATAAATACCAGCACAGAGCTGAGCTATTTTCTCCACTGTCGTTGGCAATAGTTTAATGAACTATATGGCAAAGTCGATCGACAAAGCAGTATACAGAGATGTTGAGTCTGGCTATCCACATTAGCCATGGCTATTTACCTTTTTGGTAACGATTTTAGTGGTAACATGTGAAAATAAATTGTGGCTCACAAATTATTTATTAATTACCCGCTTTTCGTGTCTGAGCCATTGAATGAGTTTCGGACCGAATCTTTATGAAATGCTCCCGCACTGCCATAGCCATAATAATTCAGATATTCTAAACAATATTCCCTGCTTATCGCTGTTGTCATTTCTTGTGATTTCTCTTGTATTTTCT
Source organism: Drosophila siamana (assembly GCA_035047445.1). Taxonomy (NCBI): domain Eukaryota; kingdom Metazoa; phylum Arthropoda; class Insecta; order Diptera; family Drosophilidae; genus Drosophila; species Drosophila siamana. Next base: position 4,229,603 of record JAWNPP010000020.1, on the reverse strand, counting down.
TCTTGTTTTTTTTTTTTGGCGCAATAAAGCAATAAATCAATCAATGCTTAGGGTTTATTCATAGGCCACCTCGTTGTTGTGTTTCGTTATCTTTATGAACTTTTTAGTAGCTTGTTAAATTTTTTTATACTCCGCTGTTAGTTTTGGGTATTTATGAGTGTAAAGGCATATTTTAGGGAAAAGTTCAGTTTTTCCTTATTGTTGCCGAGATCTGTTAAATGCGATAAACTCCCATGACATTCTTGTATGCATAAATTTATATTGAATTGTTTAGTGAGATCAACGTTAAAGATGCTGGGCAAATAAATGTTGGCCTCAGCTACATACAAATTCCTACGCACTGCTGATAAAGTCTATTAAACAGTGTCGAAATCAACAGCAGCCACAGCAACAGCTGTGGTGAAAAAGGGTTTCCACAGTTGAGTGAGTCCGCACAAGTGAGTTGAGTTCAATTTGAATTGCTCTCAGTGTCTGCTCACTCACACACTCACAGTTGAGGCAAACAATGGCGACTACACTTTTCGCTTTCGCGCTCCCTCTCTCTTTCTGGCATGTGCTCGCAATATGTGGTGGGTGTGGCCTGCGCTACGATGCTGTTTCACTGCCATTTCGTTCCGCTTTGCTTGGTTTTGTTGTTGTGTCCCCCTCCTTGCCTCCTTGTCTGAGTAAATTAAAATTGTGTAGTTTATTATTAAATGAAGCGCATTTTTGTATTTGTATGCTACAGTCTCTTTACTACGCATATATGAGAGTGCGAATGTATGTGCACCACTATATATAGACATTCATGCTATATAGTGAGAGATGAATATGTAAATCGTTTGCAGTTCGCTGGCAAAGAGTCACATAATAATATTGAAATGTTAATTAGCGTATTAATTAAGTTTTTATTTCATTTGTTTGCATTTGAGTGTTGATAAATGCCCGAGCGTGTAATTAATTTTAAGGAAAGCAATTATTTCAGCGACTAATGAATGGGATCGAAGGGTATTAATGTTGTTTAAAAGTTATTACATTTCCAATTTACTTACCTATTGTAAAACATTTGTAATCTACTAAAATTTATTTAAATTACTCTTTTATATAATAATAAACCTACCCTGTAAGAAATATTTATAAAATCCATTTAAAATAAATTTAATATATATTATTACTACTCCGTATTATTTTTTTTTTAGTATAATTTTTTTCTACATTTCGGGGCTTACAATCCGCACATTTATTTATGCTAATGGCCAAATTTCAATTATTAAATTGAATAAGCCCGCAAAATAAAATAAAAATAAAATGTAACTGTTACTCAATAGCTGGCTTGCTACAGCTTCACTTAATATTTATAGCTTTTTAAACAAATAAACAGCATTCACAGTCGAGCCGCGCCTCAAACAACGGCCACCCACCGACAGCAACAACAAACGGCAAAAGCAACAAAAATAAAGAGTATTCCTGTAAATGCACTCAACCAGAGACACACACACACAGTCCCATGCTCTCTCACATGTACAGCACAGCTCTCAGTGCTGAAACGCAACCAGTCCAGTTCCAGCTCCAATCCAATCCGAAATAGTTGATTTTAATGATGTACATAATAAAATTCCCATTCGTTTTGTGCCAATGCCAATGCGTTCCAGCTTCATTGCATGTTTACATTGATTGTGGAACAGCCACACACACGCACACACACACACACACAGGCAAACGCACGTACACTGATTTCGCCTTGCACACACACTGATTTGCTTGAGTGAGAATGAAACAGCTGGCTGGCTGGCTGGCTTGCTCTCGCCCATTTATGCTGGGATGCTGCCCGCCACTGCGCTTGAGTGAGTGAAAAAGAGCGCGAGTAACAGACTAGGGTTGCTCAGAGACTGTTGAGACTGCTGACTTGCTTGCTTGCGTGCTGTGATTGAGATTACTCTGTGTGTGTGTGTGTGTTGTGTGGTGTGTGTTCGTTGTCCCATGTGAAGTGAAGTCGCTCGAGTCAATTTCGAAATCATTCGTTAGTCTTAGGCCTAAACAAGCGGACACGCGCGCGGAACACACAATTGAGTTGAACACGCCGTTCGCATACGTTCCAAATAGAGTTGACAAGTGCATCCACATAATTCGCAGAGTTCACATCTCGAAATTCCCTATACGAAATTGTTAAACAAAATTCAAATCAAAGTGCAACAAAGAAAGTGAACGAGAACTCGTTTTGTTTTCCAGACCGTTTTCAGTGAGTGTTAACCGCGTCACGATTCACACCAAGCTGGGTAGTCAATTCCTGCACACAACGCCCCCGGGTGGCAGCTGCAGCAGCAACAACCCATCGCCATCGCCAACGCTAACGACGTCAACGCCAACGCCAACGGCCGCCAAACAGCTCGCCCAGACCTTTCAACTGTCGGCCAACTCGGCCTTCAATCTCGCCCTGCCGCCCAGCTTCTATCATCGCCATCTGTCGCCCGCCGTCGACGCCAGCAGTCCGGTGAACGCACCGGAGTTAGCCGCCGCCTCCTCATCCCTTAGCGATTACCACGATCCCGACATCAACATGGATCTCATCAATCCCTATATGCGCCATCACAGTTTCGCCGCTGCCGCCCAAAGCAGTCCGCCGTCGGCGGCACAGCGACATCATCTAGCCGCCGCCGCTGCTGCCGGCCTGAGCAATGGATTCGCCGATGTGCACGCTCACGCCATGGCCGCCGCCGACTATCAGCAGCAGCTGGCGGACTATCACAGCGCTGCCGCCGCAGCGGCTGCTTATGCCAGCAGCAACAATAACAACAACAACAACAACATCAACAATAACAACAGCAGTCCATTGATGCTGTTGAAAGCAGCCCACGCTGGCGTTGGCGTTGCCGCACGCTTGGAGGCCAAATCGAGCGCCGAAGACTCGCCGTCGACAACGCCGCCGCCCGCCTCGTCGCGCCTGCACTCGGAATCGTCGCCCTCGCCACGGTATGAGCACAACTCGAGTCCTGGCGTGGACAGCGCCAAATCGTTTGCGCTGAGCCAGCGCAGCAGCGGCGGCGAGGAGCATTGCCAGAACAGCGAGTCGAGTCCGCCGCCGCCCGATTACAGTCCCGAGAACTTGACCAGTCGCAAGTATCAGCATCCCAACAGCGGCCTCAATCCGCTCAGCCTGCACAACAGCAACCACAGCCATAGTAACAGCCACAACAACAACAACAACAGCATCATTGCTGGCCACCTCCACACCAGCAGCAACAACAATAACAACAACAACAATAACAACAGCATGGAGCATAAGATTCCGTTGAGCTTCCTGGGTCCGCCGCTGGCGGCGCTGCATTCCATGACCACAGAAATGAAGACTGCACAAGGCGTCGCCGCTGGCGTTGGCGGCCCCGGCAGTGGCGTTGGTGGCGGCTCCGGCAGCGGGCTGGGCTACGGCCACAGTCCCAACTCGCATCTGATCAGCGACCGCGTCACCGGCTCCAGCTCGAGCAGCTCCACCACAACCAACTCGCAGGGCGCCGCCAATCCGCATGGCATCGACACAATACTATCCAAACCGCCGCCGGTCACATCGGCGGGTCTAAGTGCTTTAACGGGAGGTAAGTGAAGACTTTAAAATAAATGTATTTAATATTATATTATTATATGTAATAGGGAGGCAAATTATGCTTTCTAGCTTTCAGATATTTAGCTAGAAATAATTACGTTTGAAATTACGATAGATAGCATGAGAACAATAAATTTAGCTAGACCCACAATAAGTAATAATAATATTTCTATACCTAGAAAACCAGAAATTGCCAATATTGGGACTCAGATGAAGTTGGATTTTAAATAATTGAAAAATGTAACTCAAAATAAAATTTTAAACTGCCAGCAAGGTAGATCCAATTTATTTAATTAGCTATTTAAAAATCCATTACAATTTTATTTAATTCAACTTGATTCTTTGATTACAGGAAAATTAGGCAATAGAAAGTTCAAATCAATTTATACATTACCAAAACCAATTATCCATAAAAACAAAAATTGTACAATCAAATATTTATACTGAAGATTTAAATGTTATGAACAATGAATAAATAATTTATTATAATCGCATTGCAATGTTTAACTAATTTGAATTTAATAATAATATAGCTTGCGAGTATGCATTGCACTTTGACGAAATTCAAGTTTTTTGAATGAATTTAATAAATTAAAAGTTTTATTTTGTTTAATGGCTTCATTAATGCATTTAATGATCTTAGTTCAGAATGAGCTTATATTGAGCAGTTAATTAAAAATGAATTACAGTCGAGTCATCAATATAATGCGATAAGAATGTTTTCCAAACAATTCAAGTTTTAAAAATTTTGAATTTAAGTTGCTACTGAAAGCAAAGAATCTTGTTTTTTGGATTAAAGTAAGATTAATATATTTTTATATTATATATACATATGTATTGATTTTTTAATACTTAATGTTGGTAAAAATTGTTCAGATTCTTTTAGTTTTATTAGTAAATTCTTGAAATTCCCATATGGCATATGGAAACAACAGCGACTAATGCACTCGGAGCACATGGCGCACATTTAAAAGCCAATAAATGCGACGTTTCGCCCATCATTATGCAATGTTAATGTATTGAATGTACACATTATGCATGCCCCCAAAAATTGTTTTAAATGCTTTTTGGAAACTGGTTCGTCCGAAGAGCCAAACAGCCAAACGGCCAATGTGTTGTATTGTTGTGTCGTGCCTCGAATCCGGTTTGACATGATTCCACATGATTCCGCTTTTTAATAAAATGGCAACAATGGAGCTACCTCCTCTCGCCCCTTGACCATCCCTCTGCCGGCCCCGCTTGGTGTCAGAGAGTAGAGCATTTTATTGGGCACAATTTCCAAAATCATATAATATCAAATCAAATTGCAAAATGACGCAAAACGTAATGCGATCTACGCGTCGTACTTAAACGTTCGGCAATTAGTTGTCAAATTGTTTGTAATTAAATCAAAATGACACACGAAAATCGGCGAGCAGCACGGGGAGCTGCGGAGATGGGGGAAGGGAGGCGTATGACTTGGCCGTTTCACTAAAATGATTTCAATTTTTGACAGTTAAATGTAGCCCCAATTGTGCGGCATGACAGAGCCCAACCAATCGAGGGAGTGGGTCAACATTGCTTTGAAATGCCAAAGGTATTGGCAAAAGAGTGTGGGACAGAGGGAGGTGGAGTGAGGCATACGGGGTATACATATATTTGGATCTATGCGACGGGGCGTTGACAATTTACCATAACATTGTTAATTATTTTTAACGAGGGCGTTTATGTGATTTGTTTCGTTTCTTTCCTCCTCCTGTTTAGGTTAACCGAACAAAATGTTTTCATTCTTTTTATGACAAATTATTTAATGGCTTTTAATTAATTCGTTCAAATCGTTTGATGGCGCAACTTCTACACAGAATGAGTAGGCAGATGTCTGAAAAGCTTATAATGGAATTCTTTTTTTTTTCGATTTCAACATAGACTTCCAAATGGAAGTCTTCTGTAGTGCGCCTTGAGAACCATAAAAACTTGTAGCAATAATTTTCTGAGTTTGGTATATTGTAGAAGATTAAACAAAGTTTAGAGAAGTTTTATTGAACTATTGATTGGCAACTTAGCAAGCAGAAAAGTGCGAGTTTCAGGCGGTTGATTTAAGCTTTAATTTTTAATAACTTAAAATTCGGAAATATTTCGATACATAATAAGATATCAAAAATTAGGTAAGATGAGCTTAAAATAATTAACTTTAGAAAGATATTTCATATTTATTTAATACTTAAAGAATTCGTAAAAGTAATTTAACAACACAAATGGAATATTTAAAACAACGGATAATGATTCTATCGGCATGACTTTAGCTAGGGCTTAATTAGCTTTTACTTCAAATATTTTAAATCTGTAATCTGGAAGTCAACTAAGTTTAGAAACATTTATAACTAAATTAGTAGAAAACGAACGAATTGCTAAAAGATTTTTTTGGTAGTAAAACTACATAATTTAATTTTAAAGTTAATGTACTTCAATTTCGAGAATGCTTTAATTGATTGATAGTTTCTAAATTTAAACATGACCCACTGAAGTAACGCATATATTTCTCAACTTGCAGCTGGCATTCCACGCTTCTCCATTGCAGCAGCTGCGGCGGGCATGGCACAGTATCTATCGCAGAGCCAAGGGGCGCCACTGAAGACGCACGCCGGCCACATTGTGGATCGCACGCATCTGTACTGGCCGGGACTGCAGGGGCTGGTGGCCAATCCGATAGCGTGGCGCGAGCGGCTCTCGAATACAAGTAAGTAAGCCCGACGATTAATGAATATGCTCACTAATTTGCGAATAAGTGGACACTCCTTAGGCGTCACTTGGTGTCCACTTGAGCACACTAGCCGTCCGCTTTGAGTGCGGGAGTAATCAGTAATCAGTGCATTCATGTTGCACGGTGGCACGTAATTTGGTTACAATTGTTGCTTGGCCCCGGGGGCCAGCTGATGATTTGTCAACAATGAAAAAGCCACACCTCGGGGCGTTCATTCATATACGATTCGAATCGAATCGGATCGAATTGAGTCGAAACTGATATCATAAATCCATTGAAGCGTGGCTGACTTCCTGTTGATACCGTTAACAAAGCGCAGCGAATGAGGCAGCTGCCCCTAATGATCACACAGATCGCTCTCCTCTCGCTCTCAAGTGATTACCAATATGACGCGACCAACGTGCTTACTGCAGTTATAAGTTGCCATTAAGACCCCATTGGCGCATTGTCCAACTCATTAAAAGCGCTGGCAGAAACCAAACCAAACCAAACCGAAAGAAAAAAAAAATAAAATAAAAATTAAAAATGACAGAATCACTTCAACACGATCAGCGATCGTCGATCGACGCATCCATCCATCCATCTATCCATCCAACCACAGACTGTGCTGACAATGACTCCACAAATAAAAGAGTTGCCCTTTTTGGAGTGAAAAGCAGATGAAAAATTAATTTACTCGCACGCTTTCGAGTATCGTTCAGCGTTCAGCGTTCGACGTACGACTTCGACTTCTTTTTGAAGATGTTTGGGGGCAACAAAAATCTGGATCTGGTTACTTCATTATTACGTCTATTTATAAGGCAACCAAGTGCGCGCCTCCACTCCGCAGCCAAAGCTCATTAAGTAATCGCCCAACTCTGAGTCCGACTCCAACTCGCAACTCGAACTCGTTTTCACATTGTTTATTTATTTAAACATGCCCTCCACCCTCCACTCCACAGTTGCCTCCGCTCGCACACTCTGGTTAATGATCGTTCGCATTGGCAATTGATTTGATTTGATTTAGTGCTTTGGCTACTGCTGGACAGCTGAGGCAAACTAGGGAGATCTCTGTGAGGAGTCAGTGCAGCAGTCAGCTGCTGTTTGGCCTTTAATTGCGGCGATGACAGTGCACAATTTGTGAGACTGTCAAGTCGGAAATCGTACATAATTTTCTTATTGAATTAGTGACGAGATCAACAGAGATCGTCATCGAAAGAGAAATGTTGTCGTTATTCTCTCTGTGTGTGTTTGTGTGTGTGTTTTGTTTGTCATCTGTTCGATTTGATTTCTGAAGTGTGTCGTGGAATGTTTGGTAGCTGCTCCGCTTAAATCAATATTGATTCAATTGATTTGCCAAACAGTCTACGAGCTCAAGTCTCAAGTATTATCCACAAAAAATCTGGAGCAGACTAGGAAGTGTAGCTTAGAATAAATGGGAAAGGTTGAGCTGTGAAAAGTACAAATAATAGTGAAAATATTTACAACACTATCAAGCAATATTACTCGGTAATTTTACATTACTTCGCTACTGATAGTTTCCATATTTACACTTGCCGATTAGCGTTGATAACTAACCTATCCAATAATCAATAGTATCAACAGCTAACTGACTCTCTCGCTCTCTTTCGCTCTGAATGCGATAAGCACAGCTGATAGCAACTTAATTAACGATGTTATATGAAGTGCAGCCGCCCTGCATGCCAATTGTCTATGCAAACACTATTGTAATCGCTTGCAGCCCATAAAAAGCGCAATGAACTCAGTGAAATTGCCCCCTCAGTGTTGCTGCCAGTCGATGGCATTTCGCTTTAATGAATTGCAGTGCAAATATTAATAATAGTATTAATATTAATAATGATAAATGCAAATGTGCAATGTATTTAAAGCGAAGCCCCAATTATTGGTCATCATAAACAAAGTATGTGTGGCAGCTGACAGAGCAAAACATACAAATATCCAGGTGCAGGCATTTAATTAATATGCCACAAAAGGTAAATAATGCGGGGATCAAAAAAAGCAAAAAAAAGCATAAATAAATAAATGCCAATCAAATTCAGCTAATAAAATGCAATGGCATTATTAATAACACATAAAAAGTGCAACAACAAAAACAAACAGATAAAACGAAATTAATATGAAAATCAAAACAAGAGCTGTGTGAAAAAACTCTATAGCATACTTTTGTGCGCGCATAAAAATTTAAATGAAGCAACCAACGATCGCCATTTTTAGTGTGATGTCCTGTGTGCGCAACTTTCACACGCACACACGAGCTTGTTAACATGACAGCCTACAAGCACATAAACACACACACACACGCACACATACATCGACTCGCAGTCAGCTGCCCCATTTTGGCATCCCCGTAAAGCATAGCATGCAACCCCCTTGTGCTATAGTACGAGTATTTGTAGGTTCGTTCGCTCTGCCATCGTCTAGATAATAATGTGGCAACATATTCTCGCAGCGTCTGCGTTTGCCTTTATCTTATGCCTGCCGCCCTTCCGAGCCCCCTCTCAAATGCTATAGTATATATACCCATCATGGCTACATTTATATAGAGCAACAACACAAAACCAACAGCCTCTCAGCGGCTGCTTTAACTTTTCCGGTAAAACTTTTTTCTCGTCCTTTCATTTTTTTTTTGTTTTTTGCGTTTTGTTTTCGATTTTTGTCTGGCCGAGCAGCTGTCGCTTACTCGCATGTATTCGTCGACATCGGCGGCATCCTTCAGCCATAAATATGTATATACAAATAATAAATAAATAAATATACATTTTCATGTAAATAATAAACGGTCACACACACACACGGATTCACCCGGAAACACTTATAGACTTTGCGTGTTTTATGTAAATGTGCGGAATGTGTGGTATATATGACAATGTTTTTGTCCTCGCAAAATTATGTGGAAACGATGAGCAAAAACATTGACAGGCAAACTGAAATATTTTCCTTGGTTTTTATTTCGCCTTTAACTTCTTTGGTTTTTGAAGTGGAAATTTATAGCATGTGTGCGTTTAATATTGATTTTCTTTTATTATATCTACTTAATCGAGGTTCCTAAGGTGCTAACTGAAATAAATTGAGTGGAAAATGTTTAAGAACGATAAGCAGAATTATTTTAAGTAAACTGACAAAAGGGAATATTTACCAAAACTCTCTGATATTGTACTAATAATTGTACTGTATCTTAAGCATGTTTTACATGTTTTGTTTATAGACAACATTTACAATAGTTTGCAAAAGGAATCCGAAAGACTGAAATTCATTTCCCAAGTCGTTCGCTTGTTTTATGTCTATGCAAAGCCACATGCTGTGAATAAAATAATTAACTTGAATACGAAAAGTAAATATGACATTAAAAAAATGCGTAAAAAGGCAAAAGGCGGTAACTAAAAATACAGCCATTTATATAGTCGGACCTGTCTGTCTATAACAAAATGACCATAAGCGGAAACATGGCAGCAAACGAGTCGAAACCAAAACCGCAGTCTACATTTGACACAATTCATTAAGCTTAATGAAGACAGCAGCCAACAACAACAAGATAAATAAAAAAGTTACAGCTGCCACAGCCAGATAGAGACGGACGGCTGGCGAGAGAGAGAGAGAGAGAGAGAGAGGGAGAGAGTAAGAGAGTTGGATAAATGAAGAAGAACTGGGATTGTGTATGTGTATGTAAAACCTATTCTAGCTGTTGCGTTTAATTAAAATTCAAGTGGCATTTTGTGTGTCGTCGCCTCTCCTCGTCGTTACCTAAAAGAACTTGTGCTTTAAGCATATAATCGGGCATAAAACAGGCCATAAAACAATGCAATGAAGCCAGAGCCCAGAGGGTAGGAGACCCAAAACACACTACACTTAATGAGCGGTGTGCTTGCTACCTATGGCGACAGCTTCTCAGACAAGGGTTGCTGCTCACATGGAGGCTGGTCTAACAAGGTATCGTTAAGTTTATTAGGGTAAACAAGCTGCTTATCGTACGCCGTTGAGATTGGCATAAAGATATTACAAGATTGTTATATGCATATCCATGTGAGCAACAGCTATAGCTACAGCAGAAGCATGGCTAACGAGTTCGAGGAACATGTGACATATGATTCGGGGCGGAAGCCATTGTTGTCAACTTCACAATGTCAAAAGGTTCTTCAGACTGGCTGCACAACAAGATGGCCGACTTTTGTTGATACTAACAGAAGTCGACCGCACAAAATATATTAGCTTGCCATTAGAATACAATTCGATAAGAAAGGACTGACAGATTTGGTTTTTTTAATTTTTATTTTTTATCTATGCTTAGCTTTTTAATTAAAATAATTATTTTTCCTATATGCTAAATTCTTTCATTATGCGTAAATAAACAAATTATCTTATTTCATCATTCTGTTTAACAAATATTGCTTTAGAATTATTTTCGAATTATTAGTTGGCACTTGTCCATGACATTTTTTTTAAAATACGATATATTGCACTATGATGATGCTGTCGATTTCACTAGCTGTTTATCCAAAAGTAATGCCCAGATTATCATTGTTAAATTTCCCACAATTTTTCAACTGTCTATCAACAGTAGCTATCGATGCCGTCCACTCTCGCCCCCTCCATGTATCGCATCCTCATCTGGCCATTCACACGCCCATAACAAATGACTTTTTAATATTTTCAATAACGCAGCAACAGCATTGAGCCAAAACACAGCACGCCCACCTGGCACGCCCCTCGCCACACAATATTAATATCAATAACGAGAAAAAAACAGAACCCAAAATATTAACGCCAGAAAAAAAGTAAAATAAAAAAAATCGAAAAAGAACAAAAGCGGAAATAAAAAGGAGAAAAGTGCAAATGCAGCGATGCCAACAGGGTGACTTATGCGATTATAGACAACTGCTGCAGGCTCAGTTAGACAGCAAGGGCGACAGTGGCAGCAGGGGAGTTGAGGGGAAGAGGAAGACTACCGAGGGTCGCTTCAGAAAGTGAGCCTGGGCTGCCAATTCATTTCATTTTGTAGCAATGCGTGAGGGCCGTGACATGAGCAAATAAACGCTTCATATTTGTCGGTTATTTATGAGGGTCCTTGGGACGCAGCTGCAGCTCAATAGATGCGATATAGAAAGAGAAATAGTGCGAGAGCAAGCGAGAGAGAGAGAGAGAGAGAGCTCGCGACAAAAAAAAAATTATCACTGCTACAATTTTTCTTGCTAGGGATTAAGCTTGTTATGGTCCAGGCTTGGCCTTGTTGTTGTCTCCCCCTCTCGAAAGCCAGCAAATATGCTCCATGGCCGCCTTATTGACAAGTGCTATTCCCTTCGCATCGGTCTTTTTTTTATATTTTTGTTAAGCTTGTGAATTGTCTGCGAAAAGCAAAGAAGAACAAAATAAAACATAAATTTTATGGCACATATTTATTTTGACGCGATTTTATTTGGCGCCTTGTTTTATGCTCTCGGCCCATGGCAATCAAGTTATGCAGTTGCAGCTGGGCTCTACATGAAGTCAGCTATATACTGAGGACTGAAGGGACTGAAAGCGAAAAAATCATAGGATTTTACAGGAAGTGATTCAGAAAGATTTGTTACAAAAAGCAAGTCTGTGATCTTAATTTATATATTGTAAGCTGCAAATGCAATTCGGTTAGTGAAATATTTTGCCCGTTGTGATAAATGTATATTTAAATAATATTATTTGGACATTTACAGTTTTAATTGTATTCTAAAATATTTTCTTTGAATCTGCTTAAAGGAATTTAAGTTAATTTGTTTCTAAGACTTTTTGTTCCTTAATTTCACGATGCCAATTCTAAATTTTCCCCGAAATACTTGACGCTATGTGTGGAACTTTATCTTGTCATCTCCATACACACATTCTACGTTTTAACTGTAACCATTTAAATTAATAATTTTGTGGAAACTGCACCAAAGTATCATAAAGGGACGCGAGTGTAAAAGGCGAAAAAAGGAGTCAAGTTGTCTCTCGCATCCAGCAGGCAAAACGTAAAAATAAAATCAAATGGAGTGAGCATCAACCCATATATAGAAGGCAGACCCTTCCTCCCTGCAAAACCTGCTCCCGCATTCCACCCTCCTCCGCCCCAGCCCGGCCACTTGCGGCTTTACCTTTTTACCTAGCGCCAGGCGCGTCCTGTGCATATTTAGTTAAATCATTTCACATAATTAGGGATCATTTAATAATGGGGTGACATTAATTGAAACACACACACACACACAATATACACACTCAAACAGACTGTCACGAGGGCTGCTGGCAACCCTGGCGAGGAGAGTTGCCCCCACTCGCATCACTCCCTTGGCAGCTACCGTTTAATTTTATGGCCACCACCCAAGCGTGTCCACTTGACTGCCTTTACGAGCCTTTTGGGCTGGAGTCGAGCGAGTTGGTGGTGCACGTAGCGCCATCTAGCGTCCGGGGGCGTGGTGCTCTGCTTTTATTGGCCTCTTGTCGTCGCCGTTCTCGCTCTCCTCCCCATTCCACCCATCAGCCTCTTGCTCGCTCTCGCAGTCGTAATCGCACTCGTTCTCTTTGTCGTTATCGTTTTTGCTAATTGATTTTAATGAAAGCCCAAGGCCCCATGCAAAAGTTTAGTGCCTCTCATAAATTCTGTGGTCAATTTGGGTTTGTTAATTGTTGCAACGTGGACGTTGGCAATGTTTCTTTTTTTCTTTGGCTACCTCAACGGTAATTAGTGTCTAATTATTATGCGTGGCCAGGGCGGACAGCAGCAGAAAGCCGTAACAAATAGTTGCAAACCACAATGAATTACCGAACCGAAAATATATTGCGAAAATTTGCATTTATTATTCAGAGGATGGCAAATCAAATTTTTGGAAAACAGCAATTGAAATATGATTTTCACATATTCAACAGTAGCCAGTTAGATGCGCAGCTATAAGGCTACACAACGGTTATGATTTCTCTGCCCCCTTCCTCATTCCCCGCTCATCTGGAGCGCCTTTGAAATGCGCAGCTGTCGCCAAATGAAACGCGCCCCATAAACAATTAATAAATGTCAAAAAACTTTGCCGCAACAGCCAAACAACCACCCCGATTTGTCCCCACTCTGGATGGAGAAAGGTGGAACATTATTTGCTCGCTAAATTTTATGGCATTGCTTATTGTTTCGTAATTAAATTTTTGGCCAAAACTTGCAACAACTTGCGAAGCTTGTAAACACGACTCTTAAACACAAATTTGACAAATTTGAAAAGTTTTATGAGCACAATGTTCATAGTAAAGTGGTGTATTGATTTGGTACTCGCAAAGTAAATTATCACGGCTAGTCTTGATAATTATGGCTGGCACTGTAAAGGTTTCTGAAAACAAGTGAATAAAAAGTGCAGTAATAGAGAGAAGTGGAATAAATAATTTGATTGAAATATGAGTGAGTTACAAATAATGGCAACTAAACAACGTATTAGCAAAGGAGACGTTGCATGTTTATACATGAGCATGAATTGATAGACTTTTGTTAGCTCAATTCATTGCCAGACAAAAATGTTTTTTTACCTTTTTTGAATAATAGTACTTAATTTATTCTCTCGGAAATAATGATTTCTTATTGTGTTTCTTGCAGTGTCCGCCAATCTGTCGCAGTCGCATCAGCATCATCCATCGAGCGACAAGGATGGCAAGAAGAAACACACCCGCCCAACATTCAGTGGTCAGCAGATATTCGCACTGGAGAAGACATTCGAACAAACCAAATATCTGGCTGGACCAGAGCGTGCCAAGCTCGCGTATGCCTTAGGAATGTCCGAGTCGCAGGTTAAGGTAAGTCGCAAACATTTGTGCTGCGAGTATGCAAATTAAAAACCCATAAAATGGCGGCTGGCTATCTAACCAAATAAGCCTCCAAGCCAAACCTCCAAACCCCCATACCAAACCAAAAACAAAAAAGTAAAGGTAGAACGAAACAATCCCTTTCCTACACTCCTGTCGCCTCCCGTGAGCCATTGACTTTTGTGGCAATTTGCATTTTTATTGAAACGCAAAGCTCGTGGATTTTTGCTTTATTTTTGTCGAAACCGAAAACAAAATGGCGCCAATGGTCTGCCAGCGTGTTCGAGTCTGTCGTGTCCCTGTGGGTTATGCCCTAAAGGCTTAGTGCACATGTCTGTCCCCCCTGTTGAAACCCATACATCGCGTCTTTGCCAGCGTCTCCCTTTCGTAGTCACTGCCCTAAAAAACATTCCCGTGCGCGTCATTTTAAAGTTTTCGGCGAAAGGTTGTTTTTATTCTCCAATTGGCCCTGCTCCTCTTCCCCCGCATGCCGTAAAATGTTATCAACAAATAAATCCTTTGTGTCGTCAAATTTGTCGAGCGGCGTCGCCATCATCGTTCTTGTAATCCCCGCCAGAAACGCACGTGTCATTCACATTGCCACTGCCACTTCCATTGCCCGTAAGTCGCGTGTGCGACGCGGCGGTTTTCGCATTTCTCCAGCTCTCGTGTTTTGGGCTTGTTATTTAAATTAGTCCTAAGCCAGGGCAGTTAATTGCTTTTGCAACGGATGCTGCTCTTTAGTTACAAAACAGTCTAAACATATGATGGCTCAGCTTAGCGATCTCCCAGATACTTTCAGTTAATTGGCAATAGAGCGAATACTGAAGAAGGGAAAATAGGATAAATGAGGAGAGATTGATATATATTTGTAGCAGCAGCAGAAACTTGCCTTAGTCGAGAAACCAGCTAAAAGTGTTTATTTACATAGAAGACTTTCAAAAGATTGTAAAAAATATAGATACAATTTATGGACTAAGTGTGTACTTTCACAAGTAATAAACTAGATAAATGTGGATCAAAATAATTTTAATTTTAAATATTATTAACTATTATTTCTAATCTCTTCTGTGAGATAGCTTGAGAAATATTTTAATATCATATTACGGATACGAAATAAATGCTAAGCAGCTGAAGCTACAAGGTTTATCCAATTCTGGAAACAACTAAAAATTAGTTAATAACAAATCGCAAATACTAAAAGCTAATTGCAGTCGTTTGATATGGCTTGGCAATTTCATTAGACGCTATATATGCTTGATTGTCTCATTTGTAGAGCCCATTTGTTAGGCAATTTGTAGACCCCAATAATTGCTACCCTCTCAGTTAGGACCCAAAGCATTACACCCCATAAGTGCAGCAGCTCAACCTCAAGCAACTGTGCACAAATCAGGGTGCTCTTGGGCTCTGGGAATGGAGATAGGCGAGTGAAAAGAAATCACGTTTATGATGAGCAAAATGATTAATTACCAATGAATGAGGCCGTTGGCATTGTGAGGCATATGAAACAGGAAAGTGTTCTGCACGCCAACAGCATGGGATACGAACAGAGACAGATAGCGATACGGCAGAGAGATAGCTAGAAAGAGACAGAGAGAGAGAGAGAGAGAGAAGAGAGAGAAGAATCAGGATTGATGGCTTGAGCTGCAGCTAAATATGCGTCATTTGTGCAGGAGCTAAATAGATACAAAGGCAGAGAAGAGAGAGAAAGAAGTCGCTGATGACGACGAGAACAAATGGACAGTGAGATGGATGAGTGCTGGGCAGGATTGGGTGGCCTCTGTCTGATAGACATGCCAAATGACTGCATGACTTTTGGGTGAGTGTAAATTAAATTCTGTGCAAGGACGCAACAGCAGCAGCAGCAACAACAACAATAACAGTAACAACAATGACGACGACGACATCAGCTTCATACATATTCAATTAGTGCGCGTGCATGTGAGTGTGTGTGAGTTTCTGTGTGGGTGAGTGGAAGCTCTCCTAAAGACCGAGATGAAAAACAGTCATGACGATGATAGTATGCAAATTGACAAACAAAAACACAACCACTGGACAGCACTAGAACAGCACAGAACAGACCGAGGGGCCAAAAATATGACTGAGACACACAAAATGCAAAACACTGCGAGACCAAATGTGTCCGTGTGTTTCAGTGTGGGCGTGGCTGCAAAGGGGCGCATGCCAAATGATCTTGACAAGAATAATTGCGCTGTTATCATAATTAAAACCGTTTTTGGACACAGCACACATTCACTGAAAGCATCAGACTGCAGGAGTGAGACACACACAGAACTGACTGAGTCAGAGTCCAAGCTTCGTTTTAGCAATCATTTAATGCAAATGGTCGCCATTTTGTACGTTCTTATAACGGTAGCACCCCACTGCCTTCGCACTCCCTCCGTCAAGTGTGTGTGTATGTGTATGTGAATTATATCGTCTGCGTCCATTATTAATCACATTCTATGGGCGTCTATGCTGGACCATAATATTATTGCATGCTTGTCGTTATAGCTTTTTCGTGATTTCGCTTTTGCATAAATATTCCCCACTGATTGTTGAGTACATGCATGTAAACACACAGCGTGCGATAATAATCCAGATATGGTTGAGGAGAGCTCCCCATTTTCAGGGGGTGACTTGTAATCATGTTATTGCTGAGGTTATATCAACTGTTTTATTCAAATGTAGCAATGCTTTTGAACTGTTTTATTCAAAGGCATCAATGCAATTTAGCAATCGTTTTCTGAAATTAACATAAATTCCATATTATGAGTGCGCTGAGTAGCGTGGAACCTCAAGTAACTCGACTGTTGTTTAAGATAGAAAGATGAAACTGTAGTCCACAGATTTCCTTCTTAAAAGTATTTAATATGTTATATTTTGAACACTCCAACTTAAGGTAAATCGTAAATAACTTGACTATTAAAAGAACTAGAGGCTTGTAGTTTAAATCGTAGTATAAAATATATTACAATATTGCTTAGGAACTTTTCAGAAACTGTCGAATATTGAGTATTTTGAAATAACTCAGCGAATCAATCTCAAGTATATCAGTAACCACGTAGCAAAAGTTTTATACCAGGTCCGACAATATATCGATTGCATTGAATTATTTATATTGATATCATAACAATTGAAATTTCATACACGACTTTGCAAAAATTTGCATTTGCCCTAGATGTTATCAATAGATATCTATCAAGCTGAAATGATTCATTTTTAATTTAACTTTTCTCGCGAATTCGCTAATGGTCTGATTAGCTGACAAATTGTGGATATGACATGGTTAAATTTAAACAATGATTGCTTAGTTTTTATTGATATTTCTGATGGCTTTCAGAATGAGTTTCGAATGGTATTTCATAAATATCAAAACTCGCCGCATAATTAGCACATGTATAATGAAAGCTTATAGACCAAATCAATTCGAAGCGACTGTCAAAATCAACAATAACAATGGCATCAGGTTGTGAAGGATTGTCAAGATTGTCAATGGGAGGTGGAGCGGGGCGGTGAGGGGGTGATTCGAACTGTGGGGCTAAGTGACAAGCCGACAAGTTGACAATGGGACAGGGGACGGGCAGCTCATAAAACTTATGACAGATATGTGAAATATTGTCTAATTGATTTTTAGGAACCGTGATAGAAAAACAGGCAAAAGAATACCCAAAAGAAATACCAGCTGCCCCATTGTTGCCGGCTAATGGATTTGATTGTGTGTTAATGAATGGAGTGAAATTCTATTGAGCCAACGAAAGAGAGAGAGAGAGAGAGAGAGAGAGAGCGAGAGACAGCGAGAGATAGGCTATTTGGTCTGCTATTAGAAGCGCTATCAGCCGATGCGCCATTGCTCCACACTTTTCAACTCACAATTAGTCAAATAAAAACACATTTTATGTGTGCTCAGCCCCTCGAACGTTGATGGGCTACAAAAGGCAAATAAATCACAAAATCATATAAATACAAACTCGCATACGAATGCAGCAGTTGGAATTAAAATTTACGAGCCGCTCTTAAATGCCAGAACTACAACAAAAATACAATAACAAACAAACACAGTTTGTTAACCAATAGGAGAGGCAAAAAGAAAATAACATCGAATGCCACCAAAAACGTAACTGCAACTTGTCAGTCGATCAGGGGCGGGCAAAGGGGCTCTCAGTTCTTCTTTTTTTTTTTCAACGAAGGTGTGCGCGCAGCCATGCTGTAAATTTTCATGACTTTTAAGTACCAAAACAGCGAACGATCCGATACGATGCGATCCAAACTGATCCAGGACGCGTAAACAAATAAATTTCCAATTTGGTCAGAGTCATATATTTGCCATCGCAGAGGTGAAACGAGGGAGAGGGAGGAGGTAGAGCGGAACATTGAGGCAGGCAGCAAAATCCAAAAAAAAGGTTTGATTTTGACATCCGTTCCAACGAAATTTACATAACGCTTTTCATTCTTATCTGACCCTCGGACACCTGACGGACGACGCCCCGCAGTGGTGCCAAAAACAAAAAAAAAAAAAATAAACGAACTGAAAACACCATCTGACCAAAACATTGGCATATGTTTTATAACACGACGCCGCAGAACGTCCTGCCCGCAATAAATAAATCCGTTGGCCCAAAACCAATCCCAATAGCCCATTTCAATTCGAATTCGAAGCGTAACGCGGCCACGTCAAATTGATTGCCACAATATTTGATTGACTTTGACATGTTGGCTGTCATAAATTTCCGAGTCTTCCACAGTTGGCCGGCATTTGGGCATTTTCTTTTGCGTCGTTTGCTTCTAGTTTTGAAGACGATCGTGACGATCTCGTTGTGTGGTCGTAAAAATTAGGTTTCGCATGTTCGTCGGTAGTAGATCAAGAGAATAAAGTGGGAGCAGCGTCATGCCTGCTTCCCTGTTGTGGTATTTTATGCAGTTTTACTTTCAATTTTTAAGAAATTACAAAAAGACTTAAAAATATATCGAAAAATTTTGTTTAACCAAAGTCGCATTATATAAACGATAAATTCGTTTTCTGGAAAAGTTTGCTTTAAATACAACATTTTTTTGAAATTCTTTTTAATATTTCTATGACATTTTTAAATTTCCTAAAACTTTATACGATTCATTGGAATTTTTTTTCTTAATAAACTCTTTGTATGTACTATATCTTTAAAATGTATCTTTAAAAATTCGTACAAATATTATTAAGCGAACGCCTCTTAAAGTTTTAAGCAGTCAAGTCATGTCGAAAGCACAGTGACAACGCTTCAAATTCAACAGTCTGTTGCCTTCCACTTAGAAACTATGCTTTAGTGGGTGCTAGATGACGCATTCACCATCGTTATGATGTGGAGAACGGCAATGCCAACGCTTTCTTGCATAACATTCCAGTTCTCGTTCTCATCCTCGCTCCCATCCCCAAAAAGGCAGCACAAGTTCCTCTTTTGGTCGACCAAATCCCGAAACAACATGGACACAGCTGTTACCAAAAAATAATGACCATGAAAAGCAGCCTTAATGATGCCAACTAATGTTGTTGTTGTTGTCCTGTCTGTGTGCCGTTGTGGCTCCCAACAAGACGTCTTCCTCTCCCCACTCCCAGCTTCCAGCCTCCAACTCCCATCGCGGCAGTCTCATAGTCGACTCGATTCCATTCCACTTTAATCTCTCTGTCTCTTGCCTGACGATGCTGCTGCTGCGACTATGTAACACACGGCAAAATATTAATTGTGTTTTTATTTCGCATAATGTTGCAAATAATAATTACACAAATGTGCAAATGAAGTTGTAAATTATGTTGTATCTGGTTTAATTGCACCTCTGGGTCGTTACAGACGCTGAGGTATTAAAATTACACAAATTAATGCGTAGCCAATGGCCTTAAAACACATACCATAAGATAATAAAAGAAACTTTGACTTCGTAGTACACTCCACACAGTCAAATAGCCTCAAGTAGCTCGAGTCTGGAGCTAGCTAAAATTATTTGAAAAACTTTTTCCGAACTTCTGTCAATTAACTAGCAAGAATGTTTCATAGTTTGCTGTTTCGAATACGTTAATACGTTAGTAAGTCAAAAAGACTTAGCAACTCGAGCTATGATCATTTTAAAAACAGTCGCTTAGCTCTTGTTAATTTAATACATATAGTGCAGATGTCTCAATTAACTCGAGTACTAAATCAATCTCTTAATAAGTAGATGCAATCATATCTACATTCTCAATTAACTCAAGTTTGTAATAAGCTGCAAATATTTAATAAGCAATTTTAAGTGAATAAATCAAACAACTTCAAGCAATGAGCTAGAAATATTTTTAAAATCAAAGTAAATAGCAAATACGTCAATTTAACAAGAAATGGGCATTTGAGAGCGTTGTTAATGACTTGAACTACAACATGTTTGTTGCCATGATGAGCTCTTGGCTGCTCACAGAAAAGCGCTCCATCATCAGGCGAAATGTTGAAATTATGCACGATTTTGCAACGTGAAAGAAAACCAAACAAAAACAAAGCAAAGTGAAAACCCGAAAGGAAGCTGGAAAACGTGTCTAGGCCTATGCCTTGCTGTTGGCAACAGTAGCAGACTCCCCCGTGCGTGCATGTGGCAGAGCAGAGGGTGGCATGCAACATATGTTGCCAGGGGCCAGCCAGGGCTTGGTTGCAAAATGGAAAATGAAGCGCAACCAAAGACGTTAGTCATGGTTTTGCATAGTTTTTGCTGTTGTAACTGCTGCTGTTGGGCAGCAACAACAGCGACAACAGCAAAGCTGTCCAGGGCTTAATATTGTCTTAATTGAGGGTTAACCGGCGTTGATGATGCGACTTATGGGCTGTGAGTCGGGAGACGAGAGACGAGACGGGTGAATGGTAGATGGTAAATGTTAAATGGGTGAATGGGTGACGGGCCTCGACTTAATGACTTTGACAATGTGTCGCGCTGCCCAAAGTAGGACTGGCTAATTACACATGAAACTTTGGGTGCGCTTATTTAAAACTTTAATTGCCAAATACCACACACACACACCAACACACATACGTATGGAAACATAATTCTAAAGTTTCTTCATTTCAAATTGGACTTTTACAGGTTTGGTTTCAAAATCGTCGCACCAAATGGCGCAAACGTCATGCGGCGGAAATGGCGACTGCGAAGCGGAAACAGGACGACATCGGCGGCGACAACGATGGCGACTGCAGCGAGACCATGGACAGCGACAACGAGAGCCTGGACATGGGTGAGGCACCCGCCTCGCAGAGTAAAAGGAGTCGCAGCAGCAGTGGCTCCCAGCAACAGCAGCCGGATAATTATCGTCATTAAAACGAATTTACAAAATGGCAAAGGATATGCATATAAGCACAACTACAACAACAACAACAACTACAACTACAGCAAATTAACAACAACAGCAGCAGCAGCAGCAGTAGCAAGAAGAATATTAAGCTAACGGGCTAATAAACTACAAACAACAATAACACAGCGAAAGGTTCTCAACATTCTTAAGGGCATTTCAGTTCTTTGATTAGCTACACGCAAAACGGTTTTGCCACTTTACAGTCTTCTGAAGACGTCAATTTTAAGGCTTAATTTGTATCCCCAACTATCCCCATTTCCTCTCTCTCCCACTCCTCCTGCTCCTACTTCCTTAAGATCCCTTGTTTAATACGTGTGTAAATATTTTTATGTTAATTTGTGAAATCGCGCATAGATATATAGAATTTAGGTATTTTGTATTTAATAACCTGGCTCTAAATGCTAAGTCGTTTTAAGGCACACAATTTACTGAATTTATTACATATTGTATGTTTAGTTTTATAGTTTATATATATATATATATATAATAAAAACAAAACAAAATACAAAACTCAAAAAAGTAAAGGGAAAACCAGAACAAAAAAAAAAAAAGGGAAAAAAAAGAATGAAAATAATTACATTAAATTAAAGCATTCCTAACACTAATGTTATTTCGTGCATTAGAACCGACTTTAGTTTTCTTTTAATTTCAATATAAATATAAATATGCGAAAAGCGCACGAAAATTATATAATAAAGCTGATTATTATTATTATAATGATGATGGGCGTTGAAATACTGCAGTAAATTATGTAAAATGTATTTAAATTAAATTGTAATTTTAATTATTTCAAATTGATAAAGAATAAAATGATAAAAATTTACGAAAAATGCCAGCAATGTTGTTGACTTTAGGCACTGGACGATTGATTATAATGCATAAACAACTGTATTGTCTAACTTGTGCTACATCAAACCAGAGTTTTCATAGCCAACAACATCCTCTACATCTTCTACTCTTATTTGTCGTATATCTTCAGCTTGGCTAATAACATTATGGGCTGTGCAACCACCTACAACAAACGCATTTTGATTTTAATACACACATTGCTCAGCCCTAAGAGAAAATCAGCTCAGCAACACCCACAAGAAGAGGTGCAACAACAATGGATGCAGGGCTTAGGGCTCATAACAATTAGACAAACCGGAAATCTGCTTATAGTCACCAAGTCACTGAGTCAGTCAGATGACAATCCGTCAAATCGACCGGAGTTGCAGTCAAAAGGATTAGGCCAAAAAGATTTTTTTTCTGTTTTTGTTATATTTTTCTTTGGAGGGACCAACGAACGGAACAGCAATGAATGGGAAATGTGTGAAAAGAATCCAACTAAAGTCCAAGAAGTTAATCAATCAACTGTCAATCAAGCAAAGTTGAATGAAATTGAAACAGGTTGATGGAACAATAAGCAACGCCGAATTATTAATGCCCTCTGGGTTTGAGCACTTGACACAGATGAAGCGAAGACAACAACAGCTAACGATACAGATACAGATACAGATACAACCACAGCTATAGATACAAGCGTAGAGCCACCTTGGAGTTGGCTTCTAGGCATTTGATAGGCTTGTTAGGATCCCGCCCGCTAATGACTCTCTGTTGCAATCGACAACACAACAACACATCGAGGAGTTCGCCTAATGGAGAGCACATTAATCATACTTTAAGTTTGGTGCCTCTGCAGCTTTGTGCAAACAATAACGCAACCCGTCTCCAGCTCCCGTCTGCGACTCCCTTCGCGTTTTCTACTGTTGATCTATTCAAAATACCATTAGCATACCGCCGATAATTGAGTCGAGGAGCCATTAGCGGATCCATGAATCAATCCATGGCAATGCCGCTGCAGTAAACAGCCGCCGTATTACGTTGTGAAATTCCAGACTCCAGATCAAACATCAAACAACAATTATATAATACTCGTTTACTCATGCCGCATAAAACTGCAAACTCATTCTATAAGAAGAGAACGAGCAACGCATGTTGCACGTTTTGCAATTCTTTTGCTTTCTCTGGAACACAACTTCCGCACACTTCCGCTTCGAGACACGGTCTGAGTTTCAGTTTCAGTTTTGATTTTATTTTATTTTTTTCGGAACTCTTTGTTTAGGTTTTTAGTACGCGCCGAAAGTCAACTTCCAGCAATTGACAAACGAGTGTGAATTGCCTATGAATTTGGCATTGCCATTCGACATTCGGCATTCGACAGTCGGCATTCCAGCTGCGCAGGCGTATTTGGTAGTATAGTGCCATAGTTTAGTACGTGATCTGTTTGGGTTTCGGCGATAACCTCTACGGTTCTCAGGTAAATCCCCCTAAGCCGCTTATGCCATTCTCCGCTCATCAGGTTAATAGAATTCCAGCATCACAATAAACTCGTTGGTCTCTCGTACGTGTGTCCCTCGAGTATAATTTGAGTTACCTTTGCGACTTTGCGACTTCTCGACTGGACCCTGATCTCTGCTAATCTCGACTGGCTGAAAAATTGCAAGCTGATGCGGGTTGCTCGTTGCAAATTTGGGTTTCGGCTTTTGTTTTCTGTTTGGCATGTCAATAAAATTGATTAATTGCTTTATTGTTGAGTTAGCTGTTGAATGGGCCAACTGAGAATTGTATAAGATTTAGAGCGGGCGCATTAGAAAGATTTACGTGATCCCTGAAAGAGATTTTACCTAGAAAATGTTTTCCAACTTCAAGAAAATGCGCAAAAAAAAAAAAATTTAAACACAAATAGATTAATTACTTTTCTTGTTACTCGAAAGCTTTAAAGAAACGTGAATAACAAAATTAAATGTATAACACCCGATAATTATTTAGTCTATCTACTTAGCTTTCATTAATCGTCTTAACTGATTTTAATTTGAACGCAGGGCAATAGGAAGCTATATAGGAAATATAGTTACTTGTCTTAAATATTATTTTTTTGTTATTTTAGAAGTTTCAGAAGTTTAGAAACAATTTTATAACTTAGTTCTTTTTGTTAACCCATTTTTTTTTATTACTTTTCGAATATTATCAAAACTTAAAGCAATCTCAGCAATCAAAGAACGTATAATATTAACAATTCAGAATAAAACTTTAGTGCACAGTGCGAATATCTTTTTGAAGTTACAATACCAATATCGTGAAATAGTTTAACACGGCCATTTCAGAACGATAAATACTCCGGCGAAATCATAACAAAGTTTCCAATATAATTCAGAAAAGCAATCTTAAAGGCCGCACAGAGATCAATAAAGACAAATGCCGTAACAATAGTTTGCTCGCCTTTTGAGAGCACATGCAGACCCAGACACCGAGGCAAAAGGCTGGAGAGTGGATGTGGTCATAAATAGCAATGGATGCTCATGAGTCGCCCACACACACACACATAGGCGCGGACGCGGCGAGGCCAAAAATGTACTGCACTGTCGTGACAGGCGAGGCATTTAGCCTGACAATGACAGGCCAGGCAGCTATACCAATCAGCCAAATGCCCCAAAAAGCAGCCAGTCAGCCAGTGATGTTGGCCATCAAATTGTTTGGCCTGATCTGGTTTGGTCTGCAACGGCAGCGACGCCGCAATCCTTCCCCCACGCCCGCCACTCCGTATGGGGGAACGCCTATTCAACTGACACCTCATGAATGTCCGGGAGCGCTGAAACAGAGGGACACACAGAGACATAGAGCAGCAGCAGACAACACAGACACCGTCACGAGCTGACGAGCTGGTTGGGTTGGGGTTCGCGAAGGTTTCGGGGGGAGAGCAGGGACACTAAATTGTCCCTCGACACAAATTCGAAATCGATAAATGATAAAAATCAACAGAAACTTCATGGATGGGTCTATCGCTTGCTCGCTTCTGCACACTGCTCGGCATGTGAATGCGAAATGGCGGCGATGTCGCTTCATGAAGCTTTTATTGTCTGTCTATTTCTAAGCTTTGTACATGGACTTCCCAAAATCTATTGCTATCCCGCTCGACGGATTAGAGCAGCGCACACTCTCACTCGCACACACACATACACACACACACACACACACACACACACAGACTCATAGAATCACACACAGTTGCAGACAGTCGCTTGTGCAGCAAATTTTCGAAAACTTACCAAATTGTTTTCGTTGTTAGGGTTTGCCGGGTGGATTCCAATGCTGATATACGACCATTGCAAGTTGCTTCGTTGCTTTTCGACTGCCTCCCCCGTCTATCTCCCTCTCTATGTGCGGCTCCCATTGTGTGCTATGTACACACACACACACACATGCACACACATATCTATATTTATGTCTCTTTGTGTGAGTTTGGATCTCGCTCATTCACTAGCACACACTTGCTGCTGGATACTGGCTGCTTGCTGCTGGCTGCTTTTTACAGACACCATCGACATTGATTATACCATGTTTTTTGCCTTGTTTCTTTGTTTTTTGCTATTTACATTAAATTGAATTATTGTTTATGTTTATAGGAAAACAATGTACGTATGTCTTTTTAATGAGTGTCGCTTAAATTTATGCACATTATTCGTAATAAACATGGCAGTTGAACGAACTCGAAAAAGAAGAGACAATTCGACTTGATAAACTGCCCAATTGATAGATTTCCAATTAAATGCCGATTATTCAATATAATGCACTTCTTATGCACAAATACAAGAAGACAGACGATGATTCAGTGCATTATTATAAATGCTACTTAACGATTGATATTTAATAAACATTGACAACTATTATTACAATAATTTTTAAAAAGCTAAAACTAAAAATGTATATATAGTATAGATTAGTATTTATTATTTATATTTAGAATAGAAGAATTCAATGAATATTTCAATGCACTACATTTTTTGTGATTTTTACGATTTTAAAATTGAATTAAATATATTTTCATGCAGATTCGTATTTCTTTACATTTCATGTTTGCATCGCCCCTCAATAAACCGCCGAAAATTTGTGAATTTCGCTAAAAATTTTAATTAAAATCTCAAGCAAACCCAGTCAACTTGGACTGTTAATGAGCTACCCCGGAGTGTTTGGAAGCCTATTAAAAATGCAACAAACACGTCACAAGAAAAGAAAGCAAACCCCAAGCCCCCAAAATACTACTAGTATTTGTAGAGAAGGTCAAAATGTAATCAAGCCCAAAACGAGAATAAGCTTGAAAGCAGCTCATCAACTTCACCACACAGCCAACGACAACAATAACGACGAGCAGAGAAGAGATCCTACAACAACGTTGAGTGAGAGTTTTGAGTGAGTCGTGTAGCAGAAGCCACGCCTCCAACGACAATGACAGACATGCGCAGAGAATGGGAATCGAAAATGGCCATGTTAAGCGGTTTCGGTTTCCTATGTTTCGATTCCATTTCGTTGCATGGCAGCTGCGCATGAGACGCACACACACAGCGAAGCAGCGCACAAGCGAGACAGCGCGAGGGAGAGAGTGAGTGTATGAGTGAGTGAGTGAGCGAGTGAGAGTGGTGGGGAGCTGGCTTTTTAACGCGCTCGACATGAAAATGAGCAACGAAACGTGCGACAAGCGATGGAGTCCATTTTGAGTTTATTGTTTGATGATTTGAACATTTTATACATATATTGTATTGTATGCATGTGTGTCTACACATACACAAGTCTGTCTCTGTGTGTGGGTGTCTGTGTTTGTGTCTACGCCAGTGTGTGTTTGTGTGCTGCTTAAGCAGTTGGAGCTGTATCTCTTTCGCTAACTGTTTTTGTTGATATTGTTGTTGTTGTTTGTGTTTATGTTTTTGTTTCTGTAATTGCTTACTGTGCGCTAGTTGCTTGGCTTAAGCGCCTCATCTCCTCATTCTCCTCCTCCACCAATTTCTTCTCCGTAGTTTTTTGCACTAACCCAAAGTGGATTATCGTGGGGGTGCAATACTTTTTAGTGGCAATCATTGCACTCTCAATTTTGGCACACTGTGCCAGCGCCATCAACTATTTGCTGTTATTTATAAGCTGACAACTTTCTCTTTTGCACGAGTATCTGCTCCCTATACGCCTCACGTTGGACGCCGCCCCCAGCTGCCGAATTTATTGCTCTTTGATTGACAATTTGGCCGGGGAATGCAATTAATTTGCCATATAATGCATGCGTTACAGAATCTCATCAATTTCTATTGTTTAAACGTTTGTCACCTCGCTCGCTCGTTCGCGCGCTCTGTATCTTTCCCCATGCTGGCTATCTATCTCTCTCTCGGCGAGTCACGACACAGTTTATTAATTATCCATTTTTATGCCTCAAATCGCAGAGACAGCCAGACATCTATTGTTATTAATAGGCATTAAGTTTTTAAATATGACTGCATCGAATTGAATTTTTTCCGCTCATTGTTGCACTAGTTAACTATGCAGATAGTCGTCCGATTTCCGGGACATTTCAGAGGGTTGTTGAAAAGGTAACATAATTTCTAATTGAGTTGACTGTCGACTCGAATATATTATTTTTAAATTATTCTAGTATAAATTTGCTATTAGGAATGAATACTCTAATTATTAGCGAACTCTTTTATTCTAATTTATGCACTTGGGAGTTCTGCAGTCAAATTTTTTTTCTTATGGAATAAATTAAAGCCCTATTGTACTGTTTTTCAATTTCAATTTCTGGACTGTATATGATAGAAAAATGAAATATTTTAAATTGATATTAATAATTTTCCGTACTAAAATTATTCCAAATCTTCACTTATGAATTAAACATGAGTTCATTTTGCGCTTATATATCATTGCAGCACTATAGAAATCCATATTATTGCTACTTTTTTTCTCATTCCAATACAGTTCTAAAAAATGTTATACATTGAATTTAATCAGCGATATTGTGCTAATCCGAATAGAGTTCAGATGTAAGGTAGTCACCGATATTCAATGAAAAACCCATAAAAATAGTTGCTGAACTCAATAAAGTGGCCAACAATAGAGCAGACAATCAATAAGCCAAGTAGTTGCAATTCACACTGCTGCAAATATCTCGAAATGACATTAAAGCCAACTAATTTATGGCCTTTTAATTTAATGGGCTGGGCTGATAGGTGTCCCGCATTTAGCTGGAAGTCAACTCAATTCCGGGTGGGTTGTCGCCTTGCAAAATCAGACTCATAAAATGCTATCACACATCGCATCCTGTCTCGCTCCCCATATGATATTATACTTGCTACTGTTGCCATTTGAAGTTCATAATCTATCACATATAAGGGTTGCAACTTGCTACCCCAAAAAAAAAGGAGCAAAAAAAAAAATAAAAGAAGAGCACATTGAAATAAACGAATAAATTTATGCTGCAAATGTTCATCTTTTTCTTTCTATTTTTTTCGGGTGCTTATGTGGAAAATTTTTAATCTATAAATATCTATAAAAATCAATTTTGTGTTCGCGCGACAGTTTAGGTCTTAAATGAGTTTCGGGTTCGGTTATTGGGGATCAGCGAACTGACAACCGGATTAATTGCAGATGTTATGATTTTTTGTGGAAATGCGCAAAATTGTTTGATACATTTTTTCCAGTCAATTTGATATGCCTGCATGACATTTTTGGATGAATGAACGCACATTTTACTGGCATTATTTTTTTTAAGATTCCCGAATATTTAGATTTGCAGTGACGTAAGTGGAAAATTTCAAATGGAATTGCAGCTGGAATCGTGAGGAAGCTTTAGTGTAACGCTGATAAAGATTAACATATCATAAAGTACACAGAGAAAGCAATTAATAAACAGCAAACACAAGACGATAACTAATTATACCAAATGATGTATGACCAGGAATGCCATCAACTTCCCATCGACGACGATGCCAGCCTGTTCTCGGGCTTTTCAAATGCCCATTTATCACACTTTAGAGTCAAGTCGACTCGACTCTTGCCTGTGATCGGGTGTAATTCGCTGCCAAGCTGCGCAATTAAAGATCACCCAAATGATAGGGCAGCCAGCCCAATTCCAAAGGCCCATTGAGCTGCGAAATTAGCAAGGATAATGGCAGCGGTGACAACACACACACACACGCACACACACATACACACGCACACACACACGCACACACAGGATCACGAGGAGGGGCACATTTCAGGTCGTGCCAAATGTATGTCGACTCAGCTGCGTCGCATTGCTTCCGTTCTAACGAGGGGTTGATCGTCTGCCAAATGCACAATCTGGTTCAGCTTCAGGTATGCAGGAAAGCAGGACCTCGGCTAGGACAAGGCACGTACTCACAACCGGAAATCAGTTCATTGAGTTCAATTTCTGGTTTACGTCCCGAACTCCGCTTACTTTGACAATCTGCCCGACTCCTCGAGAGTTTGACTCTACGCGACGTTGCCATACACTTAGATGCTCATTTTTGATTGATCACCATCACCCAATTAGTGTAAATGCGATTATGTATATGAGTGTGAGGAGACAAACAATTGGTGTAACCTACAAAGAAAGCGGCGAAATAATTGGCGTGTAAATGCACTGAGAAAAATTGCATGGTAGAAAGTTGAGCATATTAAAATGTAATTTGAAATGAATATAAATAAAACTTAAGAATAATTATAGTGCAAAATATAACTGAATTTACGTAAAAACAAATAATTTACTTGTGTTTGGATTACAACTTTTTATTTATGTATTGTATTCTATTTAATCTGAACTTATTATATTTAAAGAAAAATAAGATAAACATAAATAAATTTATCAATGAAGTTAGTATGACAAACATTTAAACATTATCCAAATAAATTATTCGATTTATTCATCTAAGATTATTATCATTCTTTTAATTCCGAATATAATTCGAAATCCCATTTATACAATAGAACTTCATTTAAATTCTTTTATGACGCGTTTGGCAATGTAAGCTGATAATACCCAGCAATTTCCCGCTGTGTATTGTGTCCATTGTGTGACCTTATTTGTGCACAAATTACTTTTCACTGCCACTGTCAGTCCCTCATCACAAACGTGGCAAAACACTCGGCTGACTCGGGAATATAAAAGAATTGTTGCTAAATTAATTTTTCCCAATTGACTTTAGGACATTCACAAAAAAGACAACCAGAGGGTTGATCACTGAGTCCCACTCTCTCATTCAGACTCTCTCTCTCTCTCTCTCACTTTCTTTCTATTCCATTGTTAAATCAGTTTTGTTGCTCATTCTTTACCCTATCATTAACTGATCATATTTAGGGTAAGGCTGAGCACGTAATTAGGGGTTGCTCTTCATGGTGTTGTCATTTTTGGATTTTGTGTGAAATTGTAGAACTTTTAACGGCATACTCGATATACGAATTGCTGTCATCAACGCATTCGGCATTCAGTTGGCGCCAAATTCAAATTCACGATAGACTTAAATTAACATTTAAATTGCAATTAATATTACTAGGAATAACATATGAAAATTAAGATGTTACGCTAATGGGGCCAACGCTAATTAAACCAGCACCCCACACACAAACACACAAACGCTCAAGAAGAAGAAGTAATTAGCGAAATCCTCGCTCACTCTGTCGTAATCTACGGAATCGTAAAAATATGTTGAACGACAAAGTCGCAA
The DNA here is from genome assembly GCA_035047445.1 of Drosophila siamana. NCBI lineage: Eukaryota > Metazoa > Arthropoda > Insecta > Diptera > Drosophilidae > Drosophila > Drosophila siamana. The sequence continues at coordinate 4,198,641 of JAWNPP010000020.1, read as the reverse complement.
GTTATTATTATTGCAACATTTGGAGGGAGACAGAACGTGAGAGGGAGATGTGAAGCACCAAAAATGCGGGGCACCTAAAAACATTTAAGCAAATTAGCTGGAAATGCAAATGTAAAAATGACAACGACGCCAAGGATGCTACTACCAGTTACATTTAACAACCCTCTGCCGCACACACACACATGTCTCTGCCTCCAACTCTACCCCGATCACTGTCTCTCTCTCTCTGTCTCTTTGCCGCTCAGCGTGTGTGCCTGTAATCCACACAAAAACCATCTTGAGAAATAATTAAGATGTATGTAAATGGAGAAAATGCTAAAATTGTTAAAAGCATAATATTTCTTTGGCCACCAACTCAAACCCAAACCCAAGCCGAAGCCCAAGTTGAAGCCCAAAACTCAACCCCAACCCAAAACCCCCCTCAAATGATGTCGCACATGTGTTGTATTTTTTGTTTCAGCAAAGTTATAGCCAAGTGCTCGTATGAATGTCTTCGTGTGTGTGTGTATGTGTGTGTTTGTGCGCCATATTCTAATTCAATTATCACTTGGGCAGCAATGGTGGCGAGAGAGAGAGAGAGAGAGAAAAGGGAAACGGGGATTCACCAAATGGTTTCAAGTGACACTAAAAGCTTTGTCAGCGACTTTGGCCACGGCTAACTTGTGGTAATGCATGGGAGATATCTCATTCGGCGTCTGCTCCACTTGATATATGGCCCTACTTAGAATTGTGCAAAGCTTGACGTTATTTAGTAGATGGTTGAATGATATATACTGGAGCATAAGTTGAGTGAAAAGCGACATTACATGAATCAAAGCACGTATGTTAAAAATCACCTAGCCAACAACTTTTCGCACATTAGTTGATTATAGTTTTTTATTTTTTTATAATCACTAAATCGATGAATTTTTAGAAATAGCTAATCACTATTAAATCACATTTACATTTAATTACTAATTGAAAACGAATAAGTTGTATCTTAAACAAATAAAAAGATAATATAAGTCTTTTGTTTTAAACGTTAGTGTTAAAATTAGTTTGTGTCAATAACATTTAGATTTTATTATCAACTTTCTCAACTTGATCAATTAGCTAATTAAACAACTGCAATTTTTCTTCTATGCACATAGCCATAAATTTGTAATCAATTAAGTTTTTGGCGCGTGTTTCACAAAAATACACAAAGCAAACCGCAAATGTCTAAAGTTTCCTTTCTCGCAAAAAAATATGCCAAAAATCTACCCACATCCATAAATTCTCGAAGTTGGCGCACAGATTTCTGCAAAACGACACCGCACAGTAAACAAATTAAGTAAATCAGTTTCTAATTGCAATTAGTTGGAATAAAGAGGACAACTTGAAATATCGCTTAGGTTTGGGTTGTTTGTTTCTTTGTGGCTTGAAAAAGAAAGTTTGTGCTAAATCGAGGTAAATAGGCAAATAAATAGATGAGACCTGAAATTATGACCTCTGTCTTTGCAATGCATATGTTTAGATAAATAGGGTGATAAGTTTATGATATGACAATTTAAAATTTAATTTTTCTTCCAGAATATATACTTAATCTTAGTATTTACAAAAATACAAAATCGAGGCAGTAGAAATAGCGCCTATCATAATTAATACCCTACTTTACAGAGGCTATTAAGGGTATTCATTCAATTTTATTTCGACTTCCTTTTAGTAGTTCATAATCCGCAATAACAATTATAGTGTCGGCCATTTGCTTTGGCAAGATCCGTTCAATTAATTTGGGCCATTTCATAAAGTATTTTAATGCGGCACACATAAGGCCCAAAAGTAGTCAAAAGTCAAACAGAATATTAACCAATATTTTAGATAGAAACATATCAGCAACTATGTATGTTTAGTTTTCTGCTTACCGAATGGGCGGCATTTAACTTTTACAAATAATGGCAAAGGACGCAAACACATGTGTTAACAATAATAAACGGAAAACGCAACGCACACACAAAATTTCTAATTCTAATTACAAACAATAAACGGCGAAAATGCCACTGGCAAGCCTTACAAATGGCATAACATTCTACATAGCATAAGAGATGAGAGTTCATAATCCATTTTGGGTCTGGGACGCGATGCGAGGCGAAATTAATATTCAGATTTATGTATTAATAGCATTACACGGATACTGGAATGCTTCAGTCGAAATGGGGTGCCACAACTCGTGGGGGTCAATTTGTGCTTATCGCATAATTAGAGAGGCCGTAACTCCCTTTGACCCCCCCTCCACCTTATGTCATGCCGTCTATATCACGACCACATGCGACCCCTGAGCCCAAAATCTGTGTGCGCGGCAAATAGCAAAAGTCGCATAATTAATCTGCTTATGTGCTGGCCAAATGGCCCAAGTACTCGCCGAATCAGGATCTATGCGTGTGTGACTAAGTAATCGCAAGTAATACTCGTTCTATTAATAAAACAATTTCATTACAAGACGCAGTGCCACTTGCTTGTGGTGTAAATCATTTGTCGCCAAGCGTTCCATGATAATTGAAGGAAGAGATTTTGTTAGTTTGACAAAAGTTTAGAGAGCAGTCCATACAATGTATGGGGTATGAAGTCTACTTTTATTAAGAAAACTTAATTTGCATTGCAATCTCTGGCAGAAAATTGATTTTAAGATGTCTTTAGTTTCTCTTATTCCTATTAAAATCACAATAGTTAACCTTATTGATTTAATACACTTGCAAATATTTTGTATATCAATATTTGAAGGCCATAAAAGCAGCCTATAACAACGTCGAACCACAAGATTCAGTTAACTTTTGGCAAACGCCACAGCAGACATAAATCATACACCCAAAAAGAATGCGAAGTGAAAGACTATCACATAAGTTATAAGAATTGGCAAGCTACACGGCGTCAATAAATAAACAAAAGGCGTATAAGGCATTGCCATTTTGTATGGTCGCCAGTCTCCAAGACCAAAACTACTCGCAGCATCCCCAGCAGCAGCAAAGCCACTCCCACACCTACGTATATTTATGGGCCGCCACCGAGCACCGAACACCGAACATTTGCATTTCCATACATATCTACATACATAGAAACAGGCTGAGCAAATGACCGCTGCTACTACCTTTTGCATTTTACCAACAAATCTATACATGCACAACGAAGAGAGCAGCTGGAGTCGGAGGTGGGATCTATAGGTGTTTCGCGCAATCAAAGGCCGTCTAGCGATTTGCCATTTTCATACACACGCGGACTCGGAGCAACGCATTCGCTATATTCTTTCCTATATTTTTTTTTTTTTTTTTGCTAGTGCGAGATAGTGGAATGCGAGTGGGGAGGGGGAGAACCCCCAACATATATCATTGTCTGGCCGAAATGGTTAGAGCGAATACCATGAATGCAATCCAACGTATCCAACCAGCGTATCCAAAACGAAGCAACCTGCCGTCGTTGTCTGATTTATGATGCTATTTAGATTTCACGTGATTCGTTTTCAATGCGCGCGTCCAGCGCAAAGATAGAAAAAAATTGCACACAATAAATCGCGGCCACTACAAAAAAGACGGAAAAATAGGAAAAGCAAAACGAAAAAAAAAAAACAAAAAATATAGAAGTATTGCAAAATACAACAACAAGAAAAAGTCCGAGGAAAACCCAATAAAAAAGAATCTATGCTAAAAATTACAATACACAGCTGCGTGTGCATAAATCTCCCCACAGATCTGCCAATGCATTTTTTAGAAAAATTAAAAAAGCCTGACGCTGCTGCCAAGGGGCCCAAGCAACCCATTCAAAATGCAATAAAAATTGAAACTAAAAGACACAGTTGGCAGTTAAAAGTCAAAGATCAAATACTCTACTGAACAAAAGATTCGGAGTTTGAGAAAAATATCTAAATCAAACAATTAAATATAGTATTTTTAAAGCTACTACAATACTTTATTAAATCATACTTCAAACTTATTTCTTAAAAAAAAAGTTGTATTATTTATGTTGAAAATTCTGAATTATTTAATAAATGATGTTTTTTTTAACATATGTTATTCTAAAAGCTAATAGATACTCATACAAAAAAGATAGACCAAGGGAAATAAAAAATAGAACTACGTTATCTTCGACCCTTCTGCTTACCATAGTTAATTGCCAATCCGCTATACCCCCAGCGTAGTGTATGCCAATTCGATGCAGTCAAGACTTAGAATTGCGAAATTGAATTTGCATCTCGCGGCGCGTTTTTTTTTTTTGCGGGCTTATCAACTATTAAACGCAAATGGCGTCATATTTAGCATGAAATTGGCCAAAATGAAAATGATATCGACGTCTCGTTGCCCCGCGTTCTATAATGCCAACCGTTTGTTGCCGTTACCAATTTCGGGTCTGTGATTATGACGCTCGCAATTCGCATTCGATTTGCATATATTTTGTGCGTGGCATGAATAATCGAGACCCAAACCCTCTCGATCTCTCATATTGGCCGACCCTCGATGCGACAAGTTCATGAGCTTTGCCGATTGACTTTGAATATTAGCTGAAGGCCGCGCAGCAATACCAAACGAATAAGCACAACGAGCAGGACGAAGTGGTGGGGTTGGGAGGAATATAGATGGTAGAATTGCCAGCTGTAATTGACATGCAAGTTGAGCGCATTTTGGACGCTGATTTGATATCCAGTTGTTGCTCCAAACGGAACGGAACGCATATGATTACTGGAACTCATGCATTTGATTTGATTAATTAATGTACAACAACAGCTCAGCTTGTTACACTCTCTGCTACGTCTCTCTTGCTGTCTCTATGTGTGTATGTATGTTAATACAAATTAATTAATCTACGCATATTGCATACAGAATTTGAATGTTCTGAGACTGAGATTGATTGCACACTAGATTCGCGGACGACGCGCTTCTGACCTCACAACTCAGTTATTAATCAGTTTATTAAAAAGTGTAGCATATAATAAGTACAATAATTCATAAGAAAGGTAATTAAATTAATACAGTATTTTAGATGCATTATAAAATATACGTTTTTTACTCGAAAACTAATATTTACATCATATTTATTTGCATTGTTAAAACTAAGAAAATAACTTTCAAATAATAAAGTTTTATCACTAGAGCTCAATTAAAATAATTGCGACAAACGTTTATGTTTTCCAGGCAGAATAGCATAAATATCTCATTACAACACTCAATCCATTACTCAATCTACAGAAATATGGATGCAAATGCGTCCCAACTCCTTTCGCACCATTTGTAGCCGTTTCATTTGTGTGTGTTCATCTCCTGCCTCGTAATAAATGACTACCAGACATGTCTCGCAGCATTACATAATACGTAAATTATCATAAACAAATTAAAAAAGTTCGTGATGTGTCATTTTGACAACACTGCTAACAAGGGAGAGACACGCTGAACAGCAAAGCAAACGCTCTGCAAGAGTTTAATGTTTTTTAAAAGTAATAAGCAAAAGCCTCGTGGGCGGTCTGACGAGTCACCGAAAAGCCCACCCGAGGAACTCTAACCCAACCACAGCTTCAACGCCCCTTACCTCCCCGGTGACTGAAGGCCTGGCCTCTAAGCACAAAACGTAAATCCAATTGGAGCCAACTGTGTGGGTCTCAAGTGTTGAAATAGAAACACCCACCGGGATGAGCATGTTGCGCAGGGACTGGCTAACTGGTATGGGAAAGAGTAACAGAGCCAGGCCTTTTTAAATATAATTTATTTCGGCAGCCCTTGCCCCCAAAGGGGTTGCTTAAGTGAATCACAGCAGGAGATGGTTGAAGGGAACTGCCGTGCGAAAACAATCACTCAAAATTTTGCCAACTTGACTTACTTGACGCCCCCATATTATTTTCATAATTTGATTACATTAAAAGGCAACAAAACAACGCAAAAACAATTCATGGCGAAGTCTAAATACCCTTGCTGGGAATAACAATAGATACTACCATAATTAATTATTATTTATTTCGAAAGAAAATATATATATCTCCAGCTAAAATATATAAATAGTAAATTAAAGATATGATTATATTTAATAGTAAATGTATATTTCATAAGATAAGCTTCTATAATGAGTATTCTACAACTATAAAGAATATGTACATTAAAAATATACAAGCTCATTGTGACTAAAACCAACTGCTGCAAAGATTTAACTGACTCTTCGCGACGACTTTGCAGGCAAAAAGTAAAACTTGTAGCATTTTGTTTGTGGCCGAATTGACGACACGTGACCAGGTCACGTGGCTCAGACGCCTCGGGGAATCGCGGCGGCGAGGCGGGAAGTCGGCGTGTCAACTCACATGTAATCACAACAAACATGTGGCTATGACTCGATCCTGGCTACTATTGTATAACTGATATCAGGACATACAATGAAATTGCCATTAAGCGTTTAATAGTTGCCTGTTGGCACATCCGGCACACGGATTGACAGAGGCGGCAAACCGGAAAAAGGAAGTAAATGGATGGATGGATGCAGAGGAGAGGAGGGGAGGGGAGAAGGGCAACAGCAGCAGCAGGAGGAGGGCGGGAAGGCGGGAAGGCGGATTGTCAGGGTATCTGCGGTTGGCCGCGTGCCGACGCCTCATCATTCATGCGGATGTCGTGGTTTGCTGCTCGTTTAATGTTCATGTAAATTATGCGCCAAAATTTAAATTCTAATCATTAGAGATAAACATTTCACAGAGCTTCAAAAGCGTGGGATTTGTTTTCACCCAAACAGACTTTAAAAAGTGGGCAAAACAATGCGCCGAACTGGTTGAGGGGGTTGTCATATCTTAAGAGTGTTAACCCGAACACGTGTTGACATTTTTCTGCCAGAGAGGGGAGGCGAAACCTTACAAAACATTGACCATAAGCCAAAGTATTACAAATTTATTGACAGGCGTTGCTTACTAATAAAAATCTGCTAACCAAGGAATCGTTTAAAGCATTAAATAACTGCTGCTTTTTTTAGAATTTACAGCGTAAAAATTCTATCAGACATAACTGATTAAAGGTTATTGAAATATGACTGCTGGTTGATTCTATGTTAAATGTGATAAATATATAGTGAATATCTAATTAAAATGCACAGTTTGTTGTTGAGTAATTTTATGACAAAATATTGTTCTTAAAATTAGACTATGAGTACCTCGAAAAGTTTAGAAAATATACTTACTGACAGCTGACTTTTTATCTGTAACTAAATTGAATTAATTTTGCGAGCATTTCAATAAACTCCAACTCATTAGTAATTTTTGAAACTTATTTAATAATTTGCAACTTTTGCAATTCTGCTGTAAATGAAATGTCCAACAAAATCTGCTAATAGTGTTACCCATTTATCAATTCCCCTCCCTTATTCGTCTGCTGCACCTGTGACAGGGTCTCACCCCAAGCTGAAAATCGCAACAATATGCGCAAAACACAAACATATAATTCAATACAAAACAACGGCAAATGCAACTTTGATGGCTAAACTGAGTCGACATATTGTAAAACTATAAAAAAAATGTATATAATTCGTGCAAATCTCGAATCGTAAAAATTGCGCAAATTTCGGCAATGCCGAAAAACCGCAACAAATTGCAAACCAGACGAAGATGGGGGCAAATTAGTCCCACAAAACATAGCAACAACAACAACAAAAAAATGAACAACACGAAGAAGAAGCGAGTGTGCAACATAAAAATGGCAACATAATGTGGCAACATGGCCGTGCCGTGAACCCGCCCGTTGTCGCAGAAAAAGCACATAAAAAATTATAGATTTTCATCTTTGCATATTTAACTTTTATCGCCTGCCAGTACTCATGTGTTCCCAAGATGTAGGCTTTTATGGGACCGCAGCCTGAGCGTAGGCATAAAACAAATGTCATACTCAAGAGGTGGCAAGAAATCATATGGAGACCCTTGCCACAAATCCGCCCAGCCATAAAGGTGTTGTGTGTGTGATTGTGTGTGTGCATGTTGTGGATTTTTGCATAATCGTCAATTCTTGATTTTAAAATTTGAGTGCTGGGATTGGGCACGCTTTGGGTCGCTGATGTCTTGGTCAACAATAAAAATTCATTTTTATAATCTTTACATGTGTTACAGCAACAGCAGCCATAACAACAACAATCATTGTTGTAAATAAATATTTATTACTATTTTACGATCGATTTTAGCTCTGCTTCAGGTATTGCCCTTAGCTATTTACCAAATAATGCCATTGAGATGAAGCTTAGCATTAAAAATTAATATAACACTGCAAATACTATTATATTTCCATTCTCTTATGAGACTAACTTGTAATATATAGATTTTAGTAGTCCCTATGAACTTTGTACCTATATTAGAAGAGAAATTAATCTTAGATTTGGTTAACCTCTGGCAATATAAATAATATTACCAATATAAATAAATCGATCAATAGATCAATGATATTACTTTTGTAATTATTTATTTCCTAACTGTTGCTAGTTTAGTTTGGTAGTCCAGAGTTGACATCAACAGCAGTAACTACAGCAATAGGAACCACAGAGTCGTGGTGCCAGCCAACTATACCAGGCGGGATCCAGGCAAGAATCACATCCTGGACCACAACAAATCTCTGGGCAGCTCCCACAGCAGGTAGAACAGCGTTTCGAGCAGCCAGACAAACATAGGCCACATGGTGAGCAGCAGCACGGAGATCCTCCGCAGTTGTTAGGCACAGCGATCCCACAACCAAAGCGACAATACTTGATCCACATGTTATGCTCCGCACTGAACTCAATAAATTAACAAATCACAACAATTTCGAAATAAATTGTACAATTTTGTAATTGTATAATTTTATAGCTATATTGTCCCAAGAAGATTACATATTTTGAAATTATAAACCCAATGTAGACATAGTTCTAAGGATGCAGAAATGTGCCGAGTGGAAGAACGATTGCAAATAATGAAGAAACTCACTTTCAGCTCAAAAAACAGAAAACTTCAAAGGCAGCAATTTTGGGGGAACTATCGTTGAAATAAAAGACAAGGCTTGCTCTGTAAAAACGAAACAAAAAATCAAATAATTTAATTTTGAACAGTTATAGTCATACAATAGCAATTTAACTAATGAAATCATAAATAAATGACAAGTTTGATTTACTTGCGTTGACAATAAAACCAACATTAAATAAAGTGCAAAACCCCGCGACCGAAAATACTAAAATAAAGGGCTAACCCTAAATGGATGCAGAGACCGTGGCAAACCCACTTAAAAGATATGCTCTCTCTCTTCCTCACACTCTCTCTCTCTCTTTCAGTCTGTTCAGTGGAGCGTGAAACACAAGGATGCTGGAAGTGGAAATTGCGCATTAGCCTCGCCGGGGCACCAAAGCGAAATCCAGTCAAATGCGCAATAGCAAATATCGAATGCTAGAAGTGAGACGACAACCGACCCCTGCTCTGCTCTACAATGCTCCCAACTGGCTGCTCCGTCAAACCAAAAGCAATCACTGATACGCACAAACACCAACGAATCGATAAGCATACAACAATTAGCATAGCATCGTTCAATTTGCTGGACCAAATTGCAAACGAGTTGTATCAGCATCTGGATAAATGGATAGCAGAAGACACTGCGAGTTATGGCGACGTTTGCCCCACTCCACTCACAGGTGTTGCTGTTGGGTTCTTTAGCACCTCTTTGGGTGGCATTAAAATGACATTTAACGCATCCCATAAAGTGGCAATTAAAATCTTATTTTCGCTTATTACATTTTTAGAGAACATGGGGGGAACACAGCTGCAGCCGCTGCCGTTGTCGCTGGCGCCACCAATAAACACGTCTAAAAATTGTGCTCATGCCACGCCTTTTCATTCCAAAGAATTTGTCGCCTAAGTTGCCACCTGTTTCCGCATTTCTTCCTCTACTCCTCGATTTTGTTTTGTTTCGGGGTTTTATTTTTTTTTTGCATTTTTGGCTCGCGTAATTGAATCATTTTAGCGCCATTTATTTTCTTACCTCCCCGGTTTGGGGCGTGACATTTGTAAAACAATTTCTATTTTCGAAATGAAATCCGCAACAACAATAACAACAACAGGGCAGGAACACAGACGTTGAGAGCAGGCACATAAATAATAATGCGTTAAATTTATGCGTTGATTAATGCGAAGCAGTCAATCTGCATAAGCGAGCAGAAACCCTGAACTTGGAATGGGAATAGGAATGGGAATATGAATGGCAATGTGAATGGGCAGCGCTAACTTTTTATGCTCAGGTGTTGCCAGCATTCGAAGCAAGAAGTTCATATGAATAGAGAATATTTAGCTTAAGGTTTACCTAGCGGAATGGAAGAACCAATCAACAGCAATGAATATTGAGAAGATTTGAAAATTCCAATCACTAAATCAATAGTTAAATTTCTAATTCACTCTATTAAAGTCTACCAATATTCATATGCTCGATTTTAATAATTAATTTGTAATATTCATTTTTAATATTATTAATATTAATATAATATAATACTAATCAATATACAAAGGCAATTCAGCAAAACCTGTTAAATGCAATTCTGTCTTTCTCTCTTTTTCTCTCTTTACTCTTGCAGTCACTCAAAGAAAATAAGACTTACTCATTAAGTTCTAATAAAACTCTTGCGTTATTTCAATTGAGGTTGCCACAAAACTTTGATTGCTATTAAGGAATATGTCGCTTGATTGCAAAGACAATGTTAATAAATTTAAAAAGTTAATATATATAGTTCGAACAATAGATTTCACCTTCCCCGCATTTACCGGTTGCTCTATGCTTCGAAATTTAATCAATGAATGAGTGAGGACAAACAGCTTATACATATATAAACAGCTAGTATTAGGAATAGATACTGTTTACGTCGCTATCCATTTTAACTATTTGATTGAAATTTATTTGAGCTTTGAAGCTGTTCGACTGGTTCGCACTTTATGAGGAATTTAGTTGTCTATTGCACTCGGTCAATTCAGCACCTCAGCTCTAAGTATTGTACAGAGCCGCAGTAAGAGAACGAAATATGTCAGATATTATACTATATACTTTGTTTTTTTCGCTACTAGCGTCTCTGGGCGAAGCTTTGCGTAAGTCACACAAGAACGTTGAAAACATATCGAATTTACATTTCTGCATTTCTACAAATTTACAGCTGACGATATTCAGAAATGTCATTTTGGTGATAAGAAATGTCTCATCGACACAATGAATTACGTTATAAAACATTATCGAAAAGGAATACCCGAAATCGGAGTAGAGCCAATTGATGTTGTCGATATGGCCGACGTGCATTTCGCACAAGACTTGAAGACAATCTTCTTTGTTGACGCTAAGTTATCAAATCAAATCAATTATGGTTTTGAAAACACCACCATAACAAATGTGGACGGTTTTGACAGTGAACCAACAGCCAAGTATCTAAGTATCTCTGGCCAGATACCCCTTCTAATACACAAGGCTACCTTCAACTTGCAAACCCGGCTCTATATAGTAAAAATGAATATGACTGGTGTCAGCACAGCGGAATTTCGCAATTTGCGATTCACTCTCAATCTGAAAGGCATAATTGAATTTCGAAAGTTGAAACGATACTTAAAAGTGTACAAAGTAACTCCCATCATCAAAATCGAACAGTCAGTGATTGAAATTTTTAATTATGCGTAAACTATGCCAAATTCTAATTATATAATATTTTGTTTCCAGCTGGAATACAAGGATGATGATCTATTTTCGGAAAACAGCGATTTGACAATCCTTATAAATCGTATTTATGAAGAGAACTGGGTTGAGATTTTTAATGAATTGGAACCGACTATTTTGGATGCTTTTGCAGATGTCTTTTTGCGACTAATCAAAGGCGTGTTTGATAATGTTTCATACGACGACTTGTTTTTAACATAAATAATAAATAATAATAACGGAACAACGATACGGTTATAAAGTGACGTTCTCAGCACTAAGCTTTCAATAATATTACTTTCAAAATAAAACTTCTAAATAAAAGCTGCCTAGGTTAATGCAGCAAACATATGTATATATTTCTAACTTCCGCACTTACAACTGTTCAGTACAGTATTTACTCATTAGCAACTATGATGAAAGCTCTAAGTAATTCTTATAACTAATACCAGCAGAGCAGCGATCACTGTAATTCGAGTATTAAAGCTGTAGAACAGGTTCTGAATTTATGTCGATTTTCATTGTGCATTGCATGTCGTCTACTTAGTTTAAACTGGGCTACTAAACTCGAGGCACACATCTCTGGTTACAACAAAATTATATACAAAAATTTAACAAAGATGAATCAAAATATCTTTGCGTTTCATTTACTTCTAATGACAACCGTCTGCATTGCTTTACGTAAGACACAATACTCAGTGAAATATTTACATTATACAGCAACTTTCAACCGAATCATATTTACAGCTGAGGATATTAAAAAATGTCATTTTGGAGATAATAAATGCATAGTGGATTCAATGAACTATGCTATAAAACACTATCCGAAGGGAATACGACAAATTGGACTTAGCGCAATTGATGTCGTCAATATTGGAGACCTAAATCTCGTTCGAGCCAATGAGTCTGGAGGAATTTGGATAGCTGTGAATATAACTAAGGCACTCAACCATGGATTTGAGAATACAACCATAACTAGAGTCGAAGGATTCGTCAAGGATCCCACAAAGAAATACCTCACGATTTCAGGTCGAATTCCCCGTTTAATCCACAAAGGCCATTTCACTGCGCGAGGCCATCTATCATTTTTTCCAGTGAATCTAGCAGGAGACTCCTCATCCGAATTTCAAAATCTTCGCTTCCAACTTAAGCTGAAAAGTATAATTGAGTTTCGAAATAACAAGCGATATCTGAAGCTGTACCAAGTGATGCCAATTGTCAAATTAGATAGGTATATTTTATTGACTAAACACTAAATGAAAATCAAATAATTTGATTGAACCATACTTGTGATTGCAGATGGATTGTGTCGATGGAGGATCTGTTTCAATACAACAGCGATTTAACAATCCTAGTGAATAAAATATTTAATGATCGTTGGCTAGAGATTTGGAATGAATGGGAACCAGCAGTGTTGGATGCATTTTCAGCCGTTTTTTTTAGTATTATTCAAGATACTTTCAATAAGATTTCCTACGACGACTTGTTTCTACCCGATGCAATTAATTAATTAATCGTAAATATTTGTGTAAAGACTCACAAAACAGTCCGGATATAAAGTTAGCTAATGTAATTCGAAACAAGAAATTCTTTTCAATGAATGTTTATCAAACGATGTATATATACTTGTTCTAAACACTCGGAATTGTAATTGTGTTGTCTTCCCCACTCAGTGTTTCAAAGCTGTTAAACAGGTTGTAGATTTATATCACTCTATGTCAGATGTGCTTGACTGCCGTGAGCTCAGTCTAAAAGGAGTTACGAAGCTAAATACCCGTGGAATTTTCGCTATAGTATTAGATAACATAAAAATAAACAAGGGTTATTCAAATGACAACATTCTGCTTGGCTTTAAGTAAGTTAACAAAAAACTGCTACAAACATTTGTATCTATTCTCATAATTTAAATTAAATTGGTAGCAAAAGAAATCAGAATATGCCACTTTGAAGATTATAAATACCCAACTAATCGACTCAATGAATTACGGTATAAAAACTTACAAACATGATGAATCGATTATTTAGAATACGTTGCCATTAAGTTTGGAATGAATGCGAATCCAAGATATTGGCAACATTTTCATTTCCTTCTGAGCAAGATTGAAGAGACGTTTGAAAAGAATTCTTAAGATAACCCAGTCTAAATAAAATTGCAAAAATTATGAAGAAAAAAAATAATAGTTAAAAAAAGCCAAACAAGAAATTGTTCATTCATTTTTAGCATTACAGAGCAAACAACTTAATTGAAAGTATTTGATAGTTTCTGTCAGTAAGCGATTTATACGGAGCTTAAATATAATTTTATTACACTTATTATGAGTTAACGTGCAATGCATTAAATTTGACTCTGTTGATATGTGTGTGCAAAATGTAGTCTGTACTTTATTCTCCATAATAAGAATTATATTCGCAATTATTTACAAGCTTTTAAAAATAATTATAGATATATGTTGGAATATCGTGCTAAAATGTAGTACTAAAAACTGAAGTGTTGTTCCTTCGTTGCCAGCTGCCTTGGCTTGCCTTAAAAAGCTCATCAAAATAAATGAAACCCTGTCCACGTCCCCTGCTACTTTGTGTCGAATACGTAGGCATTTAGCGAAACGTTTATATCATTATTACACATAAGGGGGAACAAGACTCGAACTCTGCTTGCCGCCTACACAACACAAATGCACAAAAGTCAAATTGAAAAAGTCAAAAAAAGTTTCCGGGCATTTGAACGCGAAAGACCCCAAAACCGGGAAAACAGCCGAGGGGTGGCTAAAGTGGCCCACCCGCCAAGGGGCTTGGCATCGAGCGCTAAACTAAAAACCGGAACGAAAATGAACGGAAGTACTAGCTGCTAAACGGCAGGCTCACCACCATCAGACAAACTCCCGGCCACACCACACCACACTCATTGAGTTAAACAAAAACCCAGACCAGAAAGGCTGACACTTGTGCGCTGTCCCATCCACCCGATGGGTGGCGGCGGATTTGCTGGATTCAAGGGCGACGGGTTTCCGTCGGGTTTCCGGGTTGGGAGTTGCCCTCAAATCACATGCATACGGTTTTTAAGTTTTGTGCTTTGTCATACAAGAGTAGTAAGTGCGTCGAGGACGATCTATAGATACAGTTGTAAAGATATGGTAACAGACGCATAATGTGACAGCATCGCCAGATCGAGGACGAGGATGGGGCAGCCGAAGCCCGAACAAACGGTACACATGTTTGGGCGTTGCCAGCGAGCAAGATTACAAATGCCTAAGCGAAGGGGGAGGACTATGACGTACTTAATACAACAGCGAGGCAGCGAGGGTTGCCAAAGAAATCTTGAAACTGAGAAAAAACAGAAAACATATTTATTATATCCTAAAGAAAGTGTGCCATGACACCATAAGTATAGAAAATATAAATTGTTTTTATTAAATATTTGAAGTATTTATTAGTTATTTAAGTAATAAGACTAGTTAATATAATATACATATATTCATTACAAATAATTATTTGTTGTAGTAGATTTTTGTTCAATTGGTTGGAATATTTTTTTTATTATATTTTTTTCTTCATATCTAAATCTTATAATTATTTCTGGTTTCCCTAATTTACAATAAATCTATTAATATTCTCAAGGAATTCATTACATTAGTTTCATAATCTTTTCATTCCCAAGAATTTGTTGAACTACCCAAGTCAACACTCGCTTTTTGGCATGCATCAAACAAGTTTTGGTTGCCGTTACACACTTGGCAATGCGAGTACTCCCACCCAAAACTTGTATTACGTGACATTGCCGCCCATTTTGTTGACATTGCCGCCTTGTTTACACGGATTGTGTTGCTCCCCTCTCATGTGAAATTTAGGCCCCCATCGTGTACCCAGGCAAATGTTTGGATATCATTTTGGACAAATAGCAGCAAGTAAAATTAAATGTTAGCCAAATAGTTGCCAGAGTAATTGGTACACTTATTTACCTCGCTCACAATACTGTTGGATCACTGAACACACATGAAAATCAATGCTGCAGTTCATTGGAATCTTGAGAAGAAAATTTAATTAAAGCTCGCACAGGTGACAATGTTCATAAGGCGGCAGGGGATGGGCTTTCATAAATCAAAGCACAAATGCAGAATGAGGTGAGAGTGAGGAAAGTGGACAAAGGGCAGGAGAGGGGGGACTGGGGCAGCCAGCGACTTCTGCAAGTGTCAGCAACATGTGGCCGCCGAAAAAACTTGTGCTCAAGCAAAAAGCGCAGCGCAGCAATCAAAAGATCAATGGATGTAATCTAGTGGAGCATGCTCGACAAGGCAGAACGTTATAACAAGGCAAACTTAAGTTTAGTAGCAATAAGAAAGATATAAATCAGATATAAAAATAATCCAGTAAACGATCCTCCCGAAATCAATAAAACAAAATGTAAATCTTGGAATTATGAAATTTTAAACTTACAAAACAGGAAAGAATTTATGGAAAAAACTATGATTGCAATCCACCCTATTTTAACCACATCTTGTTTACAGGGTGCGTACATTCGAGAACTTCGCGACTTTCGTGACTTTTTGACATGGTCAAGTTTAATTGAAAAAATAATAAAGCCAAATTTGTTGAAAAGGAATACAAAAAAAAATGAAAATAACGAAACAACTAAACGCGACTTTTGGCCTGACATTTAACGCTGCGCAGCTGCTCATAATTAGAAATTGTAAAATTAATTTATTCTTTTTTGCGTTTTTTAATTGAAATTTCTCTTTATATTTTTTTTTATTTTCTTTCTTTTTTTTGTGTGCGCTGTGCTTTTTGCTGCTGCAGATAATTTCTAATAACCCGGCCTGCACACGCAGCCGAGGACCAAAAGGATGCGCCGGTAATTGCCGTGGCCAAGCGGATGATAAGGTAAGGAAGGCAATTCAATGAAATGGTGTGGGTAGGACTGTCTGCGTTAAGGTTTTCAAGGCGGTAAGGGTTAACTTTTTACCCATCTTTTATTAACAAATTTCACTTTATTTACGCTGCACGTTAGCTTATAATTAATAATTGGGCAAAGGTAGTTAAAAGTCCTTGCGCAGGTTGCACGCCAGTTGATTAAATTTGATACAGTTCATGTTGAATTTTCTACTGAGCAGGGGAGCGGGGCAGCAAGAGTTTTTGGGTCAAAAAAGGGTTAAATCTGTGGTTGATTTTTGGTGACATTTATGAATGTAATTTATGTGGGGTGTGCGATAAGAGCGTAACGACAACTCATGTGAAATAATATTAGATGAGCTTAATATAGCAGAATTCATCTGATTATCGGATCTCAGGGCAGGACATAATACAAATTCGGAGAACTGCGAAAGGCAATACATAGCAACAGAATGGAGAAAAATAATTGTTTTTAATTTTTTTTTAGGTTCCAGCAACTAACAGCAAATTCAAATATATTTCACTTTCAGAATAACTTCATAATCCACTCCTTAATATAATCACTACTAATATTTAATTTATAAATTTTTTAAACTGTTGTAAGCAAAATAAGTAAGTAATTGATATTTCCCCTTCATCAGTGTTGCAATCAAAGACTTTTCAGCAAATATCATTGTGGTTTAACACAATAAATGCTAACAATTTTAAAATTAACATAAGACCACAGTTTTCCATGCGATTAGTACTTTGATGTAGCACTTAATAAAATTAATTTATAAAAAAATTTAATTTATTCTCGTAATTTCTTCTATTTTTAAAAACTGAGAGCTAGTTTTATTGAAAAAGTTGGCAATGTTTCACACCCGAAAGGTTGGCAGCGTTAGCAAAGACTTAAACCTTCAGCTGAAGCAACAACCAGATGGGAAATTCTTGAGTGCGCAAGTCAATGTAAAATATCCTTTGTGGTTAGGTAGTGGTAGTAAAATACTGAAAATACCCTATATATATATTGTATATTATATATTGTTTAAAATATCAAATCTGTGAATTCCCGTACAAAAGAATTTAACTGTTATATAAAAAAATTACAGCTCACCCATGTAATTCTACAAAACTATTCTATATCTACGTATTCTCTTTATTTTCATACTTTAGCATTATATCACGGGCCAATTTCATTTCATCGAGCAGAGCTCCTAACTGAGCGCATTCAATATTCACAGTATGCGTGGTATCTTTTGGTAGACCGTCGACCAATTCTTGCGAGATTTTTAGTTCCAAGGTGGCACAATTTTGGGGCGTCTCCCCCAGCGAGGTAACATTGCGAACGCTCTGCAATTCATTAACTGAAAAAGCAAATTAAGTTCAATTACAGCCGATAATTTAAGTGATAAACGTCATGATCTACTTTTAAATGCCTTATCTAAAAGTTTCTGTCGTATGGCGTTGGCATGAGAGTGCAGCACACGACACATGGCTGCGGCATGATCCTTGGGCAAGCCGAGCTGTTGTATTTCCACGTTGAAGACCTTCTCGGTGCAGCCATAACGTGCCGCATTTGTCAGCATATAATGCACACAGGCAACTGCAGTTTTCCCATCGTCTGTTACATTTGATGTGAGTTTTCGAATAGTAGTTTCCTTCAGTGGAAATAAACGTGTTAAATAATTATGTTTACTTTATGTGCAGATTGCTTACATCGAATGGTTCTCCGCAGATACGCTTGGCCACCAATTGCACCAATTGCTCCAAGTTCTCAACACTCAGATTGGAGAGGGTGGAGATGATTTCAGCCAATACCCAATCAGGACAATCGCCTTCGCAGCAGAAGCGAAATTTCTACAAACAGACAAAAAACTGTATCTGATATATTGTGACAATAGCATAGAAGAGTTATACATGTACGAATGTGGGAAGTCTACGCCTACGCCTCAACGAGCACTTTCGTCACGTTCCGAGAAAATTAAAGAGCCGGGGTCCGCAACAAGTGGGCTAAACCAGAAGTTCGAGTGAAAGAAATGCGTAAAGTGTAGCATATTTGCATATGATTAATTTCATACGCTTGCCTGCTAATCAGCTAGCAATTTGTACACACAACAACTGTCTGACAAACGGCGGCCGCCCCAAAAGGGGTGCACAATTGCAGTGGAATGGGGAAAAATGGGGGGTTGGGGATGACAGCCACAAGCTAATGAACAGCTTGCAACATACTACATATAAGGGCAAAACTCGTAGCAGCATTTCAACAGTTTCAAGTGCGCGTCACGTTTATCTATGGGCAGGATTAATAATTTTCAACGGGGGAGCAAAAAAAATACAAACGACCAGCAGTTAGTAGCTTAACAGCACGCCGTAAATTTATGACACTTGTTGCCGCAGTTCTTCTCCACCACCATCACCTAGATCCAAAAAGGCGTCGCTTATTAGGACTCGCTCTTTAGACGTGTGTAACGGTTTAGAAATGTAAACGACGAACGTTTTATAATTATTTTATGAACTTCAAAGTTGACAGCCGTCAAGTGGGTGGTGATGGTACTGTGGACAGGCAACGTTTTCACTTGGCGCGTATATAAGGACATTGGTTGTGACAATTGCCTGCACAGTTGCTCATTGCTAATCTACGAGTGCACGCCACGTTCCTCGGTGCCAAAAGTGTGTAATTCAACGAGAATTGATACCAGTCAAACTCAGAATGTTGCAAATTTGGCGTGTGCTCTTGCTGTTGGCCATCTGCAGGCAATTGTATGCGCTGCCCATGCACACGACCACGGACCAGGAGCTGAACACCTGTGAGCTGCAGCTGGCCAAGTATCGGAAGTTCATACTCCAGGCTATACTGAGCTTTGAGGATGTTTGTGATGCTTACAACGCACGGCCAGTGACGGCAGAGGATGGCGCTATTTCAGATGCTTGGTTATTTCATCAATATGCTCCGCCACCGACATCGCAACGCGGTGAAATTTGGGCCTTCTTCAAGCTGCTGATGGCTCAGTTCAACGACGTAGAGTTTGCGGCCATCATCAGGGATGCGGTCATCGAACGCTGTCGCTTCAAGTTGCAGCGCGATGATAAACGGAACTCTGTTGTGCTGGGCAAAAAACAGCGCTTCCATTCGTGGGGCGGTAAGCGTTCACAAGATCAGGGATTCCCGGAGTCAGCGGCGGTTGTCTCGGGCGTGGATCACAATTATTATTAAAATGGAGAAGTGCATAAATTACTATTGTCCTCATCTATTACCCTCATTCCAGAAATGTATGAAATGCCACTCAATAAGTTTACTCTAAATGTTTAAAGAATAATAAATATGCAATGAGAAGGTTACTTACCATCCTTGTGGAAAATGGTTTAATTAATTGTTTTGTTTTGTATACTACTCAGTTTTACTAAATGATAAGAATTTATCGACTGCCACCACATTTATAGAAATATATCGATGAACATTTTGAGCACTTGCGCACCAGTGTAGCCAGAAGTTTAAAAGCAAAAGCTGGTCGAGAAATTATATATACCAATTTAATCTTTTAAATTGCTACATCTTTATGCTTTCTTACAATAAAAAAATTAGTTTTACCAATATGAATGATATTAGACAATCGTTTAATAAACAAACAAATAAAATGACAGCACTGTAGCGCATGTTAGTCGATACCACCTTGATTCGTCGCGATGAATCGATACAGTCATTGGCGGTTCAATCCACACTTTTGAATATATACTTGTATTGGAAGTATTCCTAAACCTAGTTACTTATTTATAAACAGCACACGTTGATTTATTTTTAATTATATAAACGATACTTTTGAACTTTTTAATCTATTCTATAACATGTAACAGTAAATAAATAAAATATTCAACTTTTGCCCATTTACTTATCAGTTTACGATCAATGCCGTCAAATGACTGATCACTTCTAAAACACACCCATCGCTTACCACAAATAGCTTGTCAACAACTTTTTGCATTTGTACTTTTAGGATCTACACTGTGACAGGTTGAACGTAGATTGATTTAAAGATAGTGCTGATGACGGATCGGAGGTGATATGACCAACGACATGGACCAACAAACTCATAAACCTTGCCGATAAGTAAGACATAAGTTTGTAAGCCATTTCTAGATGTAGTGGGGAATAGAAACTGCAAAGTGTCACTCACATTGCATGTGCAATACTCAATTATCTCATCTCAGTTCTAGGGTTCAGCTCAAGCCTTTGGCTTTGGAAACACGCTGAAAACAAATGTTAACTAATCGCACTAGTGCTCTGCCATCTACATTCGAAAAATCATTAAACCAATTGATAATCAGAAAACAAATCGACAAATAAACCACAACGCATGCAGTTTTACTTGGTTTTTTGCTGATTTATTTAAACAGCGAGACTGTCAAGATGTGATGTCGAGCCCGAGAAACTTGGGGTTTTCTCTGACAAACTATAAACAACTGATTAGAGCCCGATTTAATTATATGAGGTGGGCAGGTTCTCAATAACAAGTCCCTATACCTGACTGCGTTGCTCGTCATTATATAAACAAATCAAAGTACGACAAGGAATTCTAAAAATATTGCGGATTTGGTTATTAAAATAGCTATTGATCCCATTAACACGATTTATAAGACGCATATTTTGAAACAATCTACAAGTAAAAACGGAACTAAGTTGCCATCTAATCAATCGATTACGTTCCTGGTTTAGCGCCTACACAACTTTCCAGCTGCATGACACGCCTCAAGTCCCACCCCCAAGTTCCTTGGCGTTCGGACCCGTTACTGAGTCAAGACCCAGCCAAAGGCTATCTGCCATTAGGCAAATATATGCAGGCCAAACCTGAACATTATAATGCGTCATAAATCAGATCACACAAAATTAAATACAACGGCAATGGAGAGCTCTTATCAATAGCATTTTAATATTTAATTTTTTTGGTAAAAATATAAAGATGTCTACCTTCCATTGGCTTCAATTTAAATATGTGAATATAAAATATAATTCACTGACTTTCAGTCTTTAGATGAGGTTTGACACTTTGTAATTCAATTGGAACCCATTTCCAAATCATTTCGAATGCTTCATGATTAAAATTACCTCTCTCCTCTCAGCTGTTTGGCCCCCTGCAATCTGAATTTATAAATAAATTAATAAATCTTCCGATTAATGCGCTTTTAAATATTGTGCATCTGAAATCGTATTACGTTTGCGTCTGATATACGTTGGTATACACAGAAATGTAAAAAAGAAACCGACCAAATAATGAAACCCATCAAAAAATGAACAGACAAAAGAAACGAAAGATGATAATGCCTTAAGAACGCAATGGATTAGGTGGGGGAAATGTGTGAAGTGAAATGAAAAGAATTTGAAATAAAAAATATGACTTCTTCCATGAAAGGTTAACTAAGAAAGGCACCAGGATGTTATACTTGAATTTCTATGTATATTTTTTCTTGTCTTCAGGTTTCTCAGCATCGTCTAATCCGAAAAGCTTGCTCATCATAAAAAACTAGGGCAACATCCACATAATGCTGATAACACGTTCCCGGCTGATTAAACATAGTCAAACAAAAAAAAAAATAAATAAAAACAAAAAGAAGACCATGTACGCGCGACAACAACAAGAAAATCACGTTTAATTTTAGTCATTGAACTTAACATTAGAAGAGGAAGACGCCGAATTGCCAATGATAGAGATGGTGAGCGAGAGAGAGAGATATACTTCATAGTCGCGCGACTGGCTAGCAACAACAAGTGCGCGTCTATGTTTATTAAGGTCCCGAAAAGACCCCACTCAACTTTCCTATGATTAAGCTAAAAACATGATTAGCTTACGATTAGGCACGCTAATAAGACCAGGAATGGAGACTGCCAATTGCCAGAAAACTAACTGAAAATATTTAGTAACGCCCATGCGATTCGATTCCTCCCGCCAGGTGGCGTTGGCGTGTAATGCTCCGGTGTGTTGTGGGCGTGCAAGCATGCAGAAAACTTAAATTAACGGAACTTGTCTTACCGCACATATGGCAAACGCAAATGCATTTTACGTTGATTTTTTTTTCATTTGTATTTTTATTAATATTTTGAGTGGGCATTGTGGGCCTAAGTCCATTTATCAGGTCTTGCACTATCGCTAGAGATATTTATTGCACCGCAAAAACAAAAACGTAATGACAAACTATTCACACTGGCGAACATTTTTTAATCGAAAAAAATATATTTAATTCAGGTTTGGAATAATACGGTATGCTCATAATGTACACAGGAAAATTCTCCAAAAAAGATTAATATATTTAATTTATAAATTTGTTTTTATTTGCAATCACGTGTCATTATAGTGAGCAATAAATTCCGACACCTACAATAAATTTTTTACTGTCAATCACAGACATGAAGGCTTTTCCATTGACGTCACAGGTGCATTACAACATTTTATAATAATTTGTAATAGTTCGGCGTTAAGCCAAGTTCACTGATAAGGCAGGCTGACCCTTAACTCTACACTATACTGCGCAACTCAGCATATACATATGTATATATCTTAAGGATTGGGACTCTTTGCTATTATCGAAAAAATTTTAAAATATTATACATTTATGTTGTATTGATTAGCAGTTCTGATGGAAAGTTTCGTAAGTAACCATCAAAAACAAAGCAATAGGATCAAATGATTAGCTATAAAAATTGAGAACAAGGATAGTTAGAAATCGCTGGATTCAAACATGATAACATGAAAATAATGGAATTGTACATTAAATATTTTTCTGAGATGGAAAATTTTTCACTTCCACGTATATATGTATGCATATGACAGCGAAAATTGATTGCAAAAATACATTTTACAATCGTATCGGTAGTTATTTATACACGACTTATATGGCTATATAGCGTTAATCAGCTATAATCGATTTTAATGTGTGCCCTGATAAGCCAAAAAGGTGACCCAGTTGAGACTAATGAGTCTTTAAAAAAATGTCAGAGTGATAGGGCAGGTTATTCTCAGTGTAGATTGGGGAAGTACCAGCTGCAGATACCCTATGTTCTACGCAGAAACTCAATCTCAGTGCACATTGTATTGCCTTTGGACTGTGGAAAGGGAAACAATACTTCAGACGCGATGCCGTTCTCCATCATAACAAACAAAACAAATTGCAAGGCATGCAAAACGCCTCGAATAAACAAACTACGAAATGCAAATTGTGTTGGATTTTTCTTTCATTTTTGCTAGAGTTCAATGTGCCAGAATATTTCGCTCAATTAGATTGATACAGATAGTTTATTTTTTTTTTTTTTTTTTTTTTTTTGTTTTTCACTATTAATGTTGTCGGGCAACAGTAAGAAAAAAAATCGTCTGACCTCCCGCCGAAGGTTAATTTAATTAAATTTCGCGACTAGAAATCAAAATCAGGTGACTTAACAAATTTCGTGAAGCTCTTGGCGACAAAATTTGAATTTTAAGATAGATATAGTTACGAAAATAATTTGTATCAAATATGACTTGAAAAACCATGAAACTATTATAAATCGTAATTTACGATGTCGTAAAATCTGTAATTTTATCCAGGTTAACTTAATGAGGTTATTCATAGCGATAAATGGAAATATTTAGTATCTAAAAGTTAAATGATTATTGAATTTCAGTACTATATTGCTTATTTACAGACATTTCCACTAGAGACCCCATTTAAATATTTACCTTGCAACACGTTCTGTAAACTATTTAGCAATCTGACTCATGAGACGGCTTCTAAATTGTCTACACGTTTCTAGTTGCAGCTACAAACTGCATAGAACTAACAGATACATATACAGATACATTTGTATCTAAGTATCTGTGCAGTGCAATGGACGCGTTCAACATTGAACGCAATGCTTGAAACATGTTTTATGTTGCCTCGTTCGTTTTTATGTTAATGCCCCATAAGCCGGAACCGGAATGAAAACGACAAAACTGATGCTCAACAATTTTCATATATCGATGCTCAAATAATATATGTAACTACCTTCCCCTGTCCGATGTCGCGCCCCCACAGCCCAATCTATAGTTTCAAAGAAAGGCGGAATTGCTTGAGGTCGATTATGTATTTTTAGTAAAGTTTTGGTTTTACTTTTTATAGTTCAACATCTGCCAAGTTTTTTGTTTTATATACAATTTTTTGTTGTCGTTTATTTGGGGTCTCAATTAAGAGAGAAAATTGGCAATGGAATTGTGTTGAATTGGCAATCGTAAAATATTTATTTATAAAACTACAAACATATACCCATCTTACAGCCCTCCTATCATAAGATCCTAAGTTTTTCATTCATGCTTTTTTGAAGTTAATTTTAATTTAGGTTGGGAGAACTTGGAGTTTTTTCTAATAATTTTTTTCTAATCAAAATATATTTTTGGAAATAATAATTAAATAATTTATACACAAGATATGCAAAATCTGGTTGATCAGCGGACACACACAAATTTGCAATTTACAATCTCTTAATTTAACTTTTTTTTATCAATATTAATCGAAACAGGTTTCGACTCATTTATTGTACTGATCTTTAGCACCTTCGCCAGGTAACCGAAATCGCTTAAACTAATTTCCAGAAACAGATGTGCTCCAGTTGCTCAGAGCGCAACAATTAATGAATAGTTTATATAAAACATTACTTGTAAGCTTGCCACGTAATGATACCCTATAAACCTCTCCGAGTCCAGATATGTTATTAAATTACTAATAAAATAACCCCTCAAATCGTTGTAATTTTTGACAAGACTGTTTCAAAAGTATACGCAATTCTCGCCAGCCTCTTTCGTGCACTTTAAAGTTGCAGGGTAGCGAAAGGTGTTGGAAAAGTTGTTAATTATTTTCCCGTAAATGGTGACAAAACCCTATATGCATAACCAACAACCTGTTTGAGACTTGAATACATTATCGAAGCAAACACAAAACTCAAACCCAAACCCAAATCCAAACACTCAACAAACGCCTCATGGCGGTCGACTCTCAACTATCGACAGCTATGCAAACATATGTGGCATGTTTCGTCTGGCACACCGCAGACTATAATTAGAGCCTCCTCTAAATCAAATACAACAACCAAACGCAATAAAGATCGACACAAAAGCAATACTAATAGTAGTTCGGGTCTATTGATAAGACGTCGAAATGTTTGCTTGCTCATTATCACAGGCTGAGAGAGTTTTATTTTATTAATACAGTAATTTTTTTGTTTTTTTTTTTTTTGTGGTCTCTCTCTCAGCTGTTGCATAGTTAGGAGTTGTTTGCTTATCAGCAGACACAATGGCCGATATCATAATTACAGGCAGACGCGACGTCTGATGGCTGACGGCTGATTGTCTGATGTCAATGAAACAGTTTGTTAGTATACCAAACAATACGCTATGTACCATATGAGTAGTGGCACTACATACAATGTATGTACTACGTATAGTATGTTTACTCTCCTATCGAGGGTGCCGAGCACAACTGAAAAACGTGATCAGCTCGTGTTCGGCTTCGGTCCAAACCACAAACAAGGCCTGAGTCTTTAAATAGACGCAGAGTCGATTTGCGTCTCGACTCGTCTTGTCTCGTCTCGCATTTTAATATTTGCATAATAAATCGCATAATTAAGTTTCAAGCCTGAGTGTGCTGCTGCAATGGAAAATTACGTTGCAAATAAAATTACGCGATGCAAAAGAAAATAGTAATAATAATAATATGAATTAATACATATTGATGACCAACGATCATTGCCGATCATCAATTTCAAAGCGCCTATTCATTGACCCCTTCCACAGCAAAACGATAATAAATTAGCATACATATGTGATTGCAATAAGAGTGTTGGGTAATTTCGCTTGTGAATCTTTCGTTTCGTTTTCCGTTTTTATTGATGTCTCCTTTTTCCGTCTCCTTTTGGCGTGTTTGGTTCTGTTTGCCAAATAGTTGATCACGCCTCGATCAGGTGCTCTAGGTCAGTTACGGCATGATTGCTTGTCGTCTTGTTCGTCGGCTGCTGCCAAAAATAAACGCAGCGCTATATTTATGAATTTCGTATTTTAGTTTATGCTGCGCAGTTTATCAGCAGCACCTCCCACCATCACACTCCCAGCTCTCTCCCCCTGTCCCTGGGCCTGTCTGGTCACCATGACCGCGACTGCATTGATAAGAGATTAAGTCGCACGCCCCGCTTCTAAAATTAAACTTTCGGCCGGAATTACTACGATCATGGGACCGCGACAACAGCTGAGGGTGGGGCTAGGGCTGGGTTTGGACTTTATAGCGAGTATAGCAACTAATTAGTAGTAGCTACGCCTTCCTTTCAATAATATATAGCGCAATACTGCCCGCTATAAGTATGTGTGATCGCTGATAATCTTTTCACTTTTGGCGCCGCTGATGTGGCTGATATTGGCAGGTCCGCCGATTTCATCAGTTTCAGCGCTCACCCCAGACCCATGAACAGAACTAGACCTATGTCCAGGCCCAGACCCAGTCTCAGACGACGTGACCAGAGTTTTTCATGGCGCGTTTCTTGTTATGCTTCAGCGACATGACAAGCCGAGAACAAAACGTGGCAATTTTTCAATTTTTCCGAGAATGAATGTGCTTCAAGAGCAGTCTTTGGGATGAATTTCACAGACTACGCAAAAAATTATTTTAATATTGCGGGATTTTCGGATGAATAATTGACAAATGAAAGAATTCTCTGAATTAGACACAAAAAATTTTAATAAACATAAGTTTTCAACATTTGTGATCCTGAGCAAAAGAGAGTCGCATGTTTGTCATAGTTGGTTATTATTAAGATTTGTTAAGAACCAATCCATAAAATGTTTGCTGAATTTTTGATTTTTTGCTTATATAAGACGTTTTGAAGGTTTGTTTGCCTTTGGATGCAGAGATCTGTTAATGCGAATTATATTTCCGGAAATGTTTTAAAATGTTTTTGCCTATTTATAGAAATTATACAACGAATACCGCAGTTAGTATATACACAAATACTGAATATATATGGAGCTGCTGACTTTCCCAATCAATGTTAATGCCATATAACAATCTCGAAATTACAATAATTTGTGGTGGTTAAATGGGGCAACAACAACGATAGTTTTGCTACGCAACGGATGCAGTTAGGACACGTCTTAGACTGGTTTCAGTTGGCCAACTAGTTTTTAGCGCGACTCACAAACTACTAGCTAAAATACTAAATCACCGCAACAATGACTCCTGGAGACAAGGCAATTCGCATACACAAACACATTCACCACGTCGCACACTGGGACCAAAAATGAAAGTCGTCATCTAAATAATGCATCACATCCGCTGGGGCAAGATTTTAATTTGCGTACATCATTGCAAAAGTATAACAGAAATAGACAGTCTGTCGTCGGTTGGACTATATGAAATATATAGAAATTTATGTTTGTGAATTATTTCTGCAGCGTTTCTACGTTTTCAAGTGCATGCCATCGACGTGGCTGCCACAGTCTGTGCATCGTGGCTGCCACATGGCCAACGCTTGAAAGGGCAGTGCACCACCAACCAAAGAGAGAGAGCATGATCACCCTGAGCCAAGCGGCAAGAGCCAAGACAACTCGTCTATGTACACACAGGCATAGTATATAGGCGAATGATGATAAAGTGGCCGGCAAAAAGCAAAAAAATGCAACGAGCCACTCCAGAAAAGATGCATCGTTAAACCGGCTTTACAGCCAGCTGGGGAAGTGGCCAAAGGAGAGGCTGCTGTGGCCGAAGGGGCTTGGAGATCGACTAGGTGAACAAGTGCCGGCCGGCCGGCTTGAAAGCCGCTTGTTGGTGATGCTGCTGCTGCAAACAAACAAAAAATTACTGGGACTCGGGAACGCGATGCGATGCGATCGCTGATCGTGTGGTGTAGTGTGCAGTTGCCCGCCCCAAGTGCCACCCAAAGAAAGTGGCACAGTGGTCGCGAATCAATTGGAGGCACTTGAAAAGTATATAGTATACGTGCACTCTCGTATTTGAAGATCGTGAACCCTTCAAATACAAACGAATGCAAACCTGCATTATCATTAACGGATCCACACAGAGATCACGCACTGCGAGAGCATCGCTCGTCTACCTAAGGCCCGTCTAAGACACAGGCCGCCGCCATCAGTGAATGTCAACGAGTCACGCACGCCACACACCAAATACACACACACACACACACAAACGAACACACTTTCTATGACAAGAAATGGTCGCAGTTCCCGTCGATGCGTGGCGGAAAACGTCGACAATTTCACAGAGCTGAATTGATGTGGGTACGACGAGTACGATGGCAACTCTTGTGCGTCACTTCATGTGGGTTTTCAATGGAAAGATGGAATGTAGAACGAGTACATTTATATCTAAACAAAGGCCATGCCTTGGAGAGAACCACTCTGATTATGACTGTTATGATTATTATTATTATTATAAAAGCATCTCAACATGAAGTGAATTAAATCAGTTGCCTACCCAAAGTGCACTCTCAACAACTTATTGAAAACTCAATGAGAAACACGTCTAGACCAAAATTGTGCATTGGTCTCAATTGTTTGGTATTTTTAAAAACCTTTAACGACTTGGAAAACTATAGAAAATTGTGGCTATTGATTGTGCATTTGAATTGTGAAGAGAGAATAGAGAGACATATCTTAGACTTTATTTCCTATTTTAGTCGGCCGTGTTTTGTAAAAACTGTGTGTAGAAATTTAAAAACGAAAAAATTTGTAATTCTTTAACAACCTATGAATTATAGTGCATGTTTGTGCTCTCAGCTGCAGAACTACTTTGTGGACGATAAACTAATGAACATTAAAATCACATTTAAAGTTTTGTTACTGATTAGTTTACTCATACGACTAGTGCTACGTACTAAGGGTATTTTATCCACAGCTCCTTTCTCTGCGCTCTAAACTCTGCCCTCCGATGAACCCAATTGATTTGCCGCCTGCATTTCAATGTAGCGCATGGGAAAGTCGATGAAGAAAAGAGATTACATATCTAAAACGACAACTTTTACACAATTCGCCCCCAAAGCATAATTGATTTAGAGCCGACAACTCGACAAAGACAACGGGGAAGACATACACATAAATTGCATAAAGAAAAGCGTGGGCTGCAAACCAAAGGTGCTCATCGATCTCCGATTGCAGCCCAGCCGAGTCGAAAAAACCACTCGAAAGACAGACGGTAAACCACTCAAACAAAGCACGCTCGATTCAGAGAGTTTAGTTTTACATATTTTCTCGCATTTTTGCTCATCGCTGCTATTAAAGAATGATAAGATAAAGACCGAGGTTTACCTTAGCAGCGAACAGCAGCAGTAAGAGCAACCCGTTTAAAATACGATTATGAGCTAAACGGATGGAAAGTTCTTTGACATAACAAATAATGAACTATATATTCGCTTTCTGTTATTAATTTAAATACCTATTAATAGTATGCTTGTACATTCGAAAAACGAGCGCACGAGCTAATGATCGCACACTGATCATGTCGATCAAGCCTGACACATGGAATGACTTTGTCTCAGACAGCGGCGCCTAAAACTAACAAAAATAGTAAACTAAACTAAAGCAAAACTAAAACTATACCTACACACACACACACTGTGACTACGACTAAGTGTAATCAGTGCAATCGAAATGCAACGACGATGATCGTCTGGCAAACAGGCAGAGAGTAAACGAAACAGAGAGGCCACAAGCACCTTCTAGATGGCGCTCTCTCAGTTGTGTAAACGGTGCTCTCACACTCTCGCGGTCTCCCGCTCTCCGCTTGGCTGTCATTCTCCCGCTCTGGGATTAGTGGACTACTACGCCTGGGGGCAGTCTTGACGGTGAGTTGCCCTAACAACTACCATTTATTCGTCTCTGAATCGTCGAGGCGTACGGTACTGAAAGCCGGACAGCAACAGGCCATAACAAAACGCGATGCGGTCCTAATTATTCGTGTCGGTAAAACTACAACAAAAATACTAAAAATAAATACATAACAAACCAATAATAAAAAGTAAAAATAAAAGCGCGGGAATTACACGTTTTTTCGTCAAGGAGGAGAAATTATATTTGTTATTTCTTCCAAGTCAATTTTGTAAAAAATTTTGTTGTCGGTCGCCGTTTTGTTTAGTGCGTTGCTGCAAACGTTGTGTGTGTGTATTGTTAATTAAAATTTTAAATTTACTGCATAAATTTGAAATTTTTACACAACGCGATTATTTCATTGTCTGACGCGCGTTGCCATCGTTCATGAACAGCGCGCGTGATGCACATATGAAAGAAGATCTATAAGAAAGTTGAGCAAAAAAAAAGTAGAAAAGAAGTAATAGTGATACCAGTAAAGTTCCTTAGCACACACTGAGACAAGGAGACACAAAGAGCGAGAGAAGAAACGAGAGAGATACAGCGTGTGAACAAGAGAGTGCTGCAGCGTCAGATTCCAACTAACGGTTAGTTTCGCAGTAAACTATAATACCTTAACAACATACATACATAAGCGTCTACTTATTAGCATTATCACTAATTTTATAAACACACATTCACCCGAGCATTTTGTTTATACTATTTATATATATATACCTATTGCCAATTAAAATTCCCCTCTCACTTCGCTTCGCCATGTTTATATGTTATAGTACAATAATTTCGCTCACTTTATCAATATTATTCTGTCTAATTTACAGGCCCAGCAACAACAATAATAGTTCCTTGTTAGAAAGCCAATCTATAAAATGATTTCACACAGTCCACCCATATTCAGTCACAGTCCACCCGTTAGTTTCTTAGCGGACTACATGAGCGGACATCAGCGTCAAACATTGAAGTAAGTTTTGAAAATCGTCTACAGTTCTATAACGAACCCAACAAAATCAACCCAATTTTGGGGGACAGTCAATCTGACCAACATTAATTGAAATCAATTGAATACACGAGTTTCGGCAACCAATCAAAATTGAATATTTATTTAATTTTTTCTCTTTTAGTCGAGGTTAGTTAAATGCTTTTTATTATAATTCATTGAAGGCTGATAATATAATGTACTTTCTATACCTTCAGGTTTGTGGCACGACTTAAGCTTTCACATTAAAATTCTTAATGATATTTCTGTTATCATTAGATTAAGCGAAGCATTTTCTGATATAACCCAACAGCTGCGTACGTGTTTTAATTCGAAAATAAAAAAAACAAGTTTCTCTCTTTTTGACTCTTTCAAAAGTGCTGATTAAATTATTAATATCGTGATAAAAAAAGTGCATTTTAAATGAAAAGCTTATTTCCGTTTTAAGGTCATAAATATTTTTAATGTTATATAATCGATGGTATAAAGAAGAGGTAATTTTTAAAATAAGGAAAAAAACATCAAAAAATTATATCATCAACTTTTAATATCAGAAAAGGCTTTCTCAACCATAATAATACAACCCAAAGGCTGGCAAACAGCTTAATGCATTTGTAAATAAACAGTTCATATTTCGTGTGAGAAAACTTTTAAAAGCTGTAACCCTGACATAAAGAATTTCAGGTCAAATGTAAACATATTTTGAGATGTACGCAGCGTAATTTAAATATCAAGCTTTAAAAATCTTTCCGCTGAGAAAAAATCTTTAAATTTTTGAGCTCAATTTTGTTATAAAATGCTATAAAAGCCCAATAACTATCAGAATTTCAAAGATAGCAGTTGTTTAACTGACCTTCCAATTGTTTCATCAAAGTTATTTTAACAATTTAAACTCAAAATACATTCCATGTCTGGGTTACTTGTAAAAGTTTCCAGCTAAATAATAAACACAAATAAAATACAATTTTTGCGTCAATATGAATGCAACACGTTTGTTTACCTGTCAGGTTGATAAAGGTGCACATATAAGTAAATATTGACATATTATTTACATCACACTGAAAATTATTACACAAAACAGTTGCCTTTACATATCTAAAAACATTGTAATATTCCAGGGAATCATAGATTATCATATTCTGTTCTATAGGACTACACGTTTGCACAGCAATGAAACACGCACTAAAAATATGTTCAGGTTGCTCTGGTTGACAACAGAATTGCGAAAAATTTTGAAAGCATTCAAGATCAAGGCGATGAAACGACCAAAACAAACTTTTGCTTTTGTTGTAGCTTAGATTTAGATTTGGGTATACCACTAGTGGCAGTAGGGAGAATCTCTGGCTGTTCACGAGTACAGCAGATGATGCTGATGGCAACAAATTTGCGCGTGGCGCTTTAGAAATTATTTCTCTTTTTTTTTGCCAAAATAAAATAGGAATAATGCGCACATGGGTCTGGGGGCCTACAGCTTTTGGTCTCTTGACGCAATTGATTTAAATTATGTTTGACCGCTTGCCGCAATTGCAGCAGTCGATGGACATGTTTTTCAGGGGTAATAAAAGTATATTCGACAAATTCGAGCTAAAAATAATAATGTCGAATGTCAAAAAATTCATAATATATTTTGATTTAGTATGAAATAAATCTAAACTGGTGCTCTATAGTTGGTATAAGCCGAAACTTTCCAGTGTGATATTTTCTAAACTTTTTACAATACAAATATCATCGCTATTAATACCTCACTTAATCCGTCTACTTGTCGATCAATACAATTAAAATGTTTGCGGCATAATTCACAGACAAAAGACACAAGCGAATTTAGTAGTGATGTCTACAAAAATAATTACAACTATCTCAAGTAAATCAGCTGTTTGGAGAATACTTCACTTGAAATTGAATAGCGCGGCCCTTAAGTACTCTTAAAATCAAAGTACATGAGCCAAACTAATGGGCAATCACACCAATAAATTTCACATTAATGTTAGCCGAATCTGTATTATCACGAATCAAATAAATGATCCAAAAATACATAGCGCCTTATCAGACAATGACATTATAGCATAGTTGTTGCCATGTCTAGCCGAAAACAAGTTGATATGAATCAGCATAAAAAGAAACTGCAAACAGTTGTTCCCAAAATAATATGCCGAATAAACGCTGTGATGAATCATGAGTGAATGTGTGGGACCCAAACAAATGAATGTGTATTCACAAATAGACAAATAAGTGCACAAATATGAGTACGCGTACGAATACTTTTCCCCACACTCTGAGTTCTATTCAATTCAAGTGCTGAGGTTGTGCGTAAGACGCTGAAAAACTTCGTCGTTACTTATCAATCGCAGAAGCCTGACGGACGCTTTTGCTCTATAAGTAGATAGTATATTTGTAAAATTTATAGCAGTCAAGCGTAAGCAGTATGCATGGGGCGGTTGAACAATGCAATGTTAAGTATACGCCACTGTCTATTATCGCACAGTAGAAAATAAAAGACACAGCCGGAATAAAGACAACCTTATCAGGCTGATAAAAGGAAAGTAAACGTGAGGGCCGCGTGGCCCCTGAGAGCCAGTCGAATACTCGTACGATTGATTGCCCATATAATGCGCAGATGTATACGCGCAAACATACAAAATATTACAGTATTCCAAAAATCTGACACAAACGTACACTTAATGTGAATTCTTAATCTTCGCTCTGCTTGCAGCTACAATGACGAACCCAACCGAGCGTCGCGTTATTGTCGTCCACAGGCTGTAACTCTGGCCTCCAAAGCCATGGTGAACAACGCGTCCAATGCGGCCCAGGGTCAACAGTTGCCCACGAAGACCGGCGGAACTCCACTTGGCGTTGGCAGTCGCTCCGGCCGTAGCTATTTGGAGCGCATGGTCTCCGCTCCATCGCTCAACACACAGCCAAAATCGTGCCTTAGCCGTAAATCCTGCCTGCACAAAAGCAACCAAAGTTCCACTAACCAAACCACAAATGCTGCCCCAACGGAAAATGCCGATGTCACCGACAGCAGCAGTAACACCAATAGCAACAGCAGCAGCACCACTAGAAGCAGCTCCACAATCAACAACACCAGCGACATCGATGGCGTGGCACACTGTGAGCAAAGGTGAGTTTGAATAGTTGAATACTCGTATGCATATTGCATAAGTGGGTAATCTGAGTGCTGTGAGTGCGACTCAATCGAACCGCAATCGTCGTCAGTACTTAGGGAAGACAATGACGCCGCTGTCTTTTGGTATCTTACCACAAATTGAACTACATTGCGGTGGCTCTGTCTGGGGTAAAAATAATAAAAAGTGAAACTTAATAGGGTAAATAGAAAGCGAATAGTCAGTTCGATCGCAATCACAAATCGCTACATAGTATATATCCTTTTTGCATTTGAACCAAATTTGGCTCGAGTTCAAAAAGAAAATAAACAGAAAATAGAAATGAAAACAGAGCACAATCTAAACATTGCTGTTGGCAGTCGAAACAATTTTTTAGACGTCATCGGGAGCACATGTCGCAAGTCGCAAGGATAGATAGCCGTACTTAGCTAGACAGATAAATATAATAAAAATTGCATACGCCATTCACAAATGATATAGCATACAGATGTATCATACGCCGATCTGCCCAAATGCGATAATCTAATTATAAATATTTGAATAGCTCAGTTGCAATTTTACAGAAATTATCTAAATTATTTTCACCCAAAAAAAAATCTGAGAAAACACGCCACAATCTGTCGTCTATAGCTATATTATATAGAGATAAAAAAAAGCCAAACAAATTAAGGCTAATATAAGAAAATCTCAGATCTCAGATTGGCGCAATTATTTAGCTTTCTCTCTCTATATATATGTACACACGTAGAAGTACTTATGATCTGAATAATCTTGAGAAATTGCACAATGCCAGGCAGCAAATGAAAGTGTTAACATGCTTTCAGTTTACCATTTCGACCTGGCTAAAAGCTTTTATGCACTTGAATTTGACATTTTCAAAACGCCTAAAAATACAAAAGCGAAAAAACGAACAAAACAAAATACCGACAAAATAAAAAAATTGAAAACAAAAAGCAGAAAATTGAAAACCGAAATTGCATCCCAAACAAACATCAGATGTCAGAGCGAGTGTACTTACTTGTGTACAATGGGGAAACACTATTTTTGGTTAAGCAATGTCTAGACGGGGCTTGTCGAGTGCTGATATCACCCTAAAAGCACTAGCGACACACATACAACTCACATGCCTATGGTTATCAATGTAAACCAGACACACACACACACACACTTACGCATATATGTTTGCCAGTACATACTATGATGTAGTCAGTTGTATTGCATTATTTCTTTCAATCACTGAGAAAAATCGACAATCAGTAAAAGATTTGGCTCTATCAAAAAACATTTTAGGTCAAGTAACTGCAATCCCAATTAAAATCCGCTGAAATATTGAATACAAACATATAGTGAACATATTATAAAGCAAAAAATATAGAACACCTCTCAATATTTTCAAAATTACAGAAATTGATCATTTCAAAATTGCCTCGCGAGAATTTCCATTTTGAATTTGATGTTTAGTTTGTAAAATATTTTCAACTAAAATTTACGTACGTTTGCCACCTCATATTCGGATGATTTGGAATTTGTTTTGGGCAATTATGCTGACATTCATTAATTACAATCGGACTTCCTCAGAGCAGTCTGTCTGTCACCGCGACATGCCGCACTTTTAATTACCTCACATCACACCCGACGAGATGGGCGACAACGTACCAGGTCACGTCAAGGCCACTAAATAAGCGACAGCCTTTTAAAACTAAATGCGTGATAATTTCGTTTCAATTCTTCACGTTATTTTTTTTCGGGTGTATAGAAAATATATTTCAACAGCCAGAGCAAACGGCGATCTATTCTAAAATACATGTGAATGTAATACACGTACATATTCATATTCACATAAGACGAGTATTTTCTTTTGAAACAGTCTCTTCATGCACTCATCACGTGTACAGCTGTGAATGCGTCAAATCAGAAATGTGTAAAATTTTTGAAAAATGAAATCTGTAAATTTGTAATTCCCTAGTATACCCCTATTAGCATGAGATGCGAATAGACGCCTACATAAGCTAAATGAAAAAAAACTGTTTTGATTTCGTTAAAAGAAAAGTAAAAAGACGGAATTATCTTCTCATAAATAGGAGAAAAAAGCCCCGCAAGGTTGGCGACGTGTAAAGGTCATCAGAGTGACCATCAGAAGTCAATTGAATATGTTTGTAAAAATTTTGAGCAAGGTCTTGGCACAGTAGACGACTAGAACTAAGGGTTGTTGACATTTACGAAAGTCATCAACTTAATCTCGAGGAAGGCATAAAAAGCTATTTGGACAAGTGGCTAGCCGTTGACAATTGATAATAAATACAGTTTATAATAGTTGGGGGATTTTAAATGTATATAAATTATCAGTTATCAATTCGTGTGACTGTTGTAATCCCTTTTGGAAACTCGTTTCGACTTCACACCTAAATGTGCATTGCATATTGAATGGGTCTGATAATTTTTCAGGCCGAACCCGCATTGTAAACCGGACCGCACCGACTCGAAATATGCATCTGAATTGGGTATGGAATCGGGTTCGAGTTTTGGGTTCGGGTTTCTGGTAATGCATATAAATGAGTGCACTCAAGATACTAAAGAAAAAGAAGGCTGAAAGTAAACCCGTTTACGATATTTCCTTCACACCACAGTTTGGCCTATAAAAATAAAAATGCATCTCAGCCTACAATCAATGAAAAACTATGGAAATTTGGTGTTTTCAGTGACAATTTTCTTTCTGTCGCCAAGCGAAGCTGACACGTCCCAACAATCGAGAGAGCAGGAAAGCGCGTTCAAAACGAGACCTGCTCTGGGGGCCCACACGATAAGCGATCGCCCGATCAACGATCGACGACAACAGCAGCAAACAAAAAAAAAATAAAATAAAACAGAAACATACATAAAACCTGTTGAAGAAAATGCAGCGTCGATTGCACGCCTTCGACGCGTGATCGTCGCCGCATCGAGCAACGAAATGTGGCCAGTTGCCTCAAGTCGGCTGTTTGATATTGGCGTCGGCTAATAAACTGAGCCAATTTAGCAAATAGCCATTGTAGAAAGTACATGGACCATCGTTCACTATATACATATATGTAACATATGTATGTATATACATACATCCCATATGTTTGCACATATCTTCGGGTTTTTGTTTGCAATTCATTAAAGAAATGTGTTCTTAAATATCGTTTGCTCCAGTTGGGGGTTCGTTGGAAAGTTTTTGCCTCTTTCATCAGCAATTCTACATATATTCGATTTATCATCAAATGGCGCTAAAACAAGCCCCTAACAACTTGATAAATTTTTTAATCTTATCAAGATCCTGCCCGTTATATATAGGAAAAAGTTGTAAATTTATTTGATTATAAATCGAGCTAAAATCGTCTAAAGTTGAGCCAAAAATAGTACTCGGTGAAAAACATTGAATATTGCAGTATTTTAGATTCAAATAATATATAGGCATATTTATCATTAGAAAATATTTGTGTATTCAAATTTTTCCTTTATGCAAAATATTTTCAAATCAAAGCCAACAATATTTCCATTTAAATTCGGTAATTGTCGATAACATTTCTGCAAATGATAAATAATTGGATTGAAGTTTTCCCAATATTGCTGAGCTTATTTTCTGCATATCATACTTTTTTTTAAGTCATCAATCCCTAGATATTTCAGTCCACACCTTTCCTAATAGGCGTGTTTTATTTACATCTCAAAATCGTGGGAGTCCGTTGGTCGTATACAGATAAATATTGTGAATATATATATATGTATATGTATAAGAAATAAAAAATATAAAATATATTGAAATGTTCAGACACATTGAATAGACTACTCTCCCGATGATTCTCATGGCAATTATTGGGCGTATGGTCGTATTTTTTATTTTGGAAAATTTGGTACGTGTCGACCAAAATAGACCAAAATAAGTATACATTACTTTTCCATACTCTCTGTTTTTGGGGTGTATGAGCCTCCGGAATTATGACGCAAAAAAACGAAAAGAAAATAAAAGAACAGGAACAAATACCATAAAATTAATTGATCTCAACGCAAGGCTGTCAAATAAATGAAATCAAAAGAAAATTTAGTTTGTACTCGTAGTATTTGCTCATTCGATGTAGTTGTAGCTTAAATGTCAAATTACTGGCAATGCGGCAAATGGCGACAGGTTTCGATTTATGCAATTATCTGGCAAAACAGATCGAAAGCTGCTGCTAAACTTCTGCTACTCAAAATGTTGACATTTTGGCAACTTTTATATGTCAAATATAAACAACGATTTACCGAAAATAACAACACAAAATAACGTGAAAAAAATGCAACGTCGCAGTTTCAGCATGAAATGAAAACAAATCCATAAACTGTTTGCATAAACATAGAAATCCTTAATGATACTTGACTTAATGTGGCATTTCTATAACAAAAATAAACTTGAGGGGGGCCCGAAAAAAATGAAATAAAACTGAAGTGATAAGAGCAGGTTCAAGGTTATTTTCAAATCAGACTCTCAGATACTATTGAACTCAAGATCAATATTTACACGTTCTGACTCGCTCATGCTAAATCAATCTATCTCTCTCTCTCTCTCTCTCTCTCTATTGCAGTCGCAAAAAGCATGTGATCTTTGCGGATGATGAGGGTCTATCGCTAACCGAGGTTCGCGTCATGTCTGAACCCTCGAATGTGCCGCCCTATTGGAGCATGAAGTTTTTGGAACAAATCACTCAGGGCTTGGTCAGCCCGCATCCGCCAGATCAGTGGACCGTGGACTTCAAACAGCCTGCCTCCGACTATCTGACATTTAGGTAAGCCACAGAGCAAACAAACACATTGAGAAATTATTTAATGAACGACAATTAATTTAAATTGAAATCTACTCGCAGACAAAAGATTGAGCGGGACTTTGTCTCACTGGAGAATGTCATTGTCAAGGATGAGGAATCGATTGTGGTGGGCACAATCAAGGTGCGCAACATCGACTTCCAAAAGGAGGTGATTGTACGCGTCACCTGGGATGACTGGAAGAGCCAGCAGGATATATTCTGTACATTTGCCCGGGCCTATGGTCCAGCCACGTGCGCCCACGTGGTCTTCGATACATTCTCATTCAAAATCACTCTTCCACCATCCTCCAAGCGTCTGGAATTCTGCATATGCTACCGCTCCAACGATAACGAATACTGGGACAACAATGATGTAAGCAATCATACGGCAAATCATCAATAAAACAGTTAGTAATTAAAGTTTTTGTTATTCAGGGTAAAAACTATACCATCAGCAAGCGATCGCCCTTCTATTACAATGCTCTGTCGCCCTATGATAAGGGACAAAATCGCAATTCCAATCAACAATTGCGATCAACTTTAACCGATGCTTTGGCCAAGGCCCAGCAGCAGAGCACCTGGACCCAGGAGCCCAATACGCCCTATTGGTAGAGCACTGAATATAGATTTGGGAGTGTCATTTAAAGCTAACTGTAAAGCTATAAACAGGTCTGTCCGGCTGGATATGTCGCATATGGGGAGGATCCCATGAGGGTCTCGGAGGACTGTCGACTGTTCAGCCCCAAATGGAATTGATTTCCAAACTGACCCATCCTATAATTGGCTCTGAGGTGGTGTGGGGGAGAAAAGAAAACTCATCATTTTTAAAACGGACACAAGTCGTGTAACCAGAATCTGGTACCTGGTAATCCCAAAATGTGCCATTGACTTGAGGTACAATCAAACAGAAACTACTTTAAAACTAAACTAAAAACGAGTTTTATAAAAACCAACTCAATGGAATTTAAAGATCATATCTTTGTAGTACATATATCTCTAAAGAAACAAACTTATTGTTCTATGTTTGATTGCCAAGTTTTAATTTTCATATCGTTTTTATTTTCTTTCAATTTTCTAATTTGTATTTTATGTTTGCCTGTATGTGTGATTGAATGTCTACTATTATATACATAAACTTATAACTGATATTAGTTTAGAAACGAAACAAGTCTAGAACAAAAGATTTGAAAACATAAAAAACACAAAACATATATACTAAAGCGTGAGTTATCCTAGCAAACCATTGTTTCGAAATTATCTTTAAATAAAGAAACAACAGCAACAACAAAATTCAATTCAAAACACAAAACGAATACATGAAAAATTGTAGATCTTAAGTTTTGCATGAGAAAATTTTTTTTAGAATTTTAATTTTGTTTTTATTTTTTATTATTATTAATTTTGGTTATTTGAAACTCTAAGACTGAAATGGCTTGTTATGGAGTAAACACGTCCTGCAATTCACTATTAAACAACTACAAACAATTAAACAAAAAAAATTTACAAAAAAAAAATAATAATACGAAACATCACAATAAACAATAGTTCAATGTCTCTTATTGTTTTTGTGCTTGTGAACCCGACTTTGAAACATAGGCTTAAGCGATCTGTACATAGATTACAACCATATATAATACAATATCTAGTTATATATCATATACCAGAAAATTGCCTGTTATATACATTTATATACATTTTACCTATGCGTTTAGTTTTTTAAAGATTTAGCTGTAGTCCTTAGAGGTTATTTAGTTATAAGTTGCCCCCAAAAACCCACTAAAACCCGACTATAAATTGTCGTCTAACACTTTATGATTATTTAGTTTTTAACAGATTTGTCAATTGCAACTACAAAATTGCAAGAACACAACATGTACACACAGTGAAATTATGATACAAAGAGCAATTATATATTATTATTATGCTCATTTGTCATAAAAATAAAATATTTTTGAAAAGAATAAAATTCGAAATGTGTTTTTTATTTATGAATAAAGTTGGATCAATTTATTAAAAATTAAAAACGTCAAGAACTAAAGAATTATAACGGAATTAGAGACATATTGTAAATTTTTTTACCATTATTTATGCTTGAGTTATTCTATAGTGTTAATACTCAGTTGATGATTTCGGGAAAACATTTGACCTTAAATCAAAACGTTGTAGTTAAAGCACATAATAAAACAAGTTTTCATATCAATGAAATCTGATGTGAGGTCCCAGGTTATCTTAGTTCGTAATCACTTTTGTGTACTTAGTATACACGTAAAGTCGTAGTATACCGCCAGTGGTTATGCAATTCCCAAGTTCAAAATGTGTAAGTCATAAACCAGATTTTGCGCGCCCAGAAATAAATGCAATACGTATTTACTGTTTTATTTTAATATTTAATTTATTCAGAGGATGTGGGGTTATTTCTGATCTCTTTTTTGCTAATGACATTTAAATAGCGTATCATATCTATTGCATAATATCATACTTTCTTGCCTAAAGTTCAACAAATGTTCTTTCGAGTTTGTTGGAGAAACAACATACAAGTACATAGTAATCATATATGGAAGTGGGGCATATATAATGCATATGTTAACTCATAATATACACAGAATTTGTAGATCTCTTAATTCTTAAGAGTTAAGTATAGCTAAGAAATGTATCATTTTAAGAATGTAAATTGCAGTTTAAAAGAAATTTGCAAAAATGCTCAAAGTTATTTTGGAATGGTCAAAAGCTGTTGAAATGTGAGGACTGCATCAAAAAGAGGCTAAAAAAGTTGTCAAAAAGTTTGAAAATGATTTGTGGAAAAGTACCGTAGTAATAGTAGTTTCACCAGCTCTCATGTCTGCTATTGTTCTTTGTTCTAGTCGCGGTCCGGTTGTTGTCCTTCTTTTGAATATTATGTTTGTTTGATTTATACTAAATATCGATATTATTTTGCATTGGTATTTTTTTATATGTTTATCGAAGCTTTTGCTTGAACGCTTTACTTCAGGCTGGCGGGCTTCTCTGGTGGTGGTGGTCGGGGAATGCCCAGAGCGACCTTAACACCATCATAGATGAACCATTGCAGGGCAGTGAGTGTACCAATCATAATGATACGTGGCGTCAAACCGTTCCACATGCCCATGAAGCCCAGGCTCTTGACTACGCTGCCAGCTGTGGCACCCTTGCTCTGGTTCAGCTTGGAGACGACCACATCAGCTGGATGCGAGACCACGGCGCAGAACACACCAGCAATGTAACCAGCGGCGAAAGTCACAACCAGCTGCTCAGGCTTGCTGCAATCAGCACGTGGCTTGGGCACCACATACCTAGTTTACAAAAAAAGAAATTCATAATGAATAGATGCTAAATAATGAATCGGCATTTTAGAAACTTACTTGTACAGCAACTCGACAGTACGCTCGAAGCAAGCGAACTTCATCATGGTGTATGGAATTTGACGCATCCACAGTGGCACCAGACCCTTGTAGAAGGCACCAATGCCCTCCTCGTTGATCATCTTGGGTACGGCCTCACGGAAAGTGTTGGCATAGCCGGGCATGGTCTGAATCTTAACCTTGGCGGCCTCGAAAGGTGCCAGTGCAATATCGGCAAAGACCTCAGCCGAAGCGGAAGCAGCCAGATACAAGTAGGTACGATACAGATAGGAATTCTCCTCGCCAATAATGTCGGCATACTTTACTTTGAATACCTCATACAGACCGAACTTGCACAGACCCTGTAATCATATCAGGTGCCATCAGGTTTGAGATTACGGTCTTATGTAACAATTATGCCACTCACCTGAGCCGAATAGCCGATGAGTGTGGGGAACCAACCCTTGGCCAGACCACGAGCGCCCTCCTCGGCAACTGTGACCTTGAAGCCATGAACCAGGTTCTTGTACTTGGCTGGATCCACCTGCAGACGGCACTTGACCAAATCCAGTGGCACCACAAAAGTGTGAGTTGTACCACAGCTGAGAATTCCACCAATACCGCACAGAGCAAAGTATTTGTTGCTGCCAAACTCACAGGAATCATTTGACGACGATGAGGAAGCAGCGGCAGCAATCTCGCGTCCCACTACCGGCTGAGAATTAGAGCCAACGGCAGGCTCAGCCGGTGCCGCTGAGCATTGCACGCTCGTGAAGGGGGAGCGGAAGGGCGAGTTGGCAGCGGTTTGAAAGAATGACGAGAACATCTCTAAGTTAATGGCGTTGTCGACTTTTCTCTAGAATCTGCAAAAACACCAACAACAAAAAAGAAAATGTAAGTATATAATTAGCACACACGTTTATCTAATTTAATCAGCTGCTTGACGGGGTCAGGCGAAAATTTTCACTGGTTCGCTTTGGTTCACTTTTTCTAGGTTACATAATGCCGTGCAAATTTTATTAGCATCATTGGTGATTCGCACTGCCAGCAACAAACACTTACAATTTGACCATTTAAACAAAGACAACAATTTTGGAGAATTTTGTATTTTGAATTGAGCATGTGATTAGATTTTCTTATGCAATTGAAATATGTTAGTATTTTCCCACTTACGTTACAGCCGTCCGTGGCGTGTCAAGGAATCGGATTCAAAGAATGAGTTACAGTGTGACCGCGCGTTAATTTAGTACATTGCCGGAAAAATTGCTTGAGCTGTTTCAAATTTTGTGGCTTAGCGCAATATGCGTGGTCGACACCACACTTTTTTGAGATGTAAAAATGGTCACCCTACTATTGACCCATCATGTTGAGCGAACATTTAAAAAAATGGTGCTTGGTATTAAAGCATTTTTTATTTTAGATTCCAACTTGTAAGTGAATTGAATACATTGAATACATACATATATACATATACACGAAATAAACAATTTTAAATAACTTATATTTTAAAGTCTATTATTTTGATTGGTCAAGCATTCATTTCTTCTTGATGTTCCGCTTAAACGCTCTTTTGGATTTTTTAACTGCATGACTCGGATGGCTTTGGAAGTGTGCCGTAAGATTTCCATGTTGTTTAAAAGCTTTTGAGCATTTCAGGCAGCGAAAAGGTGTCTCTCCAGTATGACAGCGAAGATGTACATTGAGCGTACCAGATTGGGAGAAACTTTTCGGGCATTCTGTACATTTATACGGGCGCTCTCCAGTGTGTGTGCGAATATGAATTTTAAGATTGCCTTTACTGCTCACTTCTCTCTTGCAATAAGGGCACATGTAACCGCAATTCTCAAATGAACCCAGGACTTTGGTTGGGCGTTCGTGCATATTCGTATTCTTTGTATTCCTGGGTTTTTCTTTCTTTTTCTTGGGTCGTAGTCGGTAAGTATGCGAGATATCTGGAAAATGTTGTTCTTCAATTCGAATGTCTTTCGCTGGCTGCAGATTTTGGATTTGGTCCTCCACAGATAGTTGCAGATCAAAGTCAAGCATATTACAAATATCGTCAAGTTCCGGATCTCTTTTCTCCACTTTGAATGTAGTGCACGTATTTAGATTGTCATAAAAATGCTTATGGTTTTTCTGTATCATACGTTGGAAGCTTAATGCAGCTTCGGCTTTATTAATGCAATTGTTGCAAACAAATTGTGGTAAGCCATCCTTTGCAATTACCCTACAATTTGTAAGTTCATTTAAAATGTGTGCTGC
Organism: Drosophila siamana; assembly: GCA_035047445.1. Lineage (NCBI taxonomy): Eukaryota > Metazoa > Arthropoda > Insecta > Diptera > Drosophilidae > Drosophila > Drosophila siamana. The sequence continues at coordinate 4,153,750 of JAWNPP010000020.1, read as the reverse complement.
ACATTTGTGATTGTTTTGCGATTGCTGCAATGGTGCAAATATGTTGATCAATTGTGATTTAGTATCCATACAGCAACGGCAGATTTCCATTATTTTTACAAATAATACACTGTTTCTCCGAGTTATTTTTGTAAATTACTTAGTAGGGCTGCTATACGATTTGTGGAAAAACTATGTCAAAATAGTTTGTATCGATTAACGATATTTTTGATACATAATTATCCAAATTAAAAATCCAGCTATTTAAATATGTTAATATTATGTTGCTATTAACTTCCTGTATTTTGCGTAAATGTGCTTAATTAAACGCATTTTAATAATTAGTTGTCCCGCCGCTTTTTAAATGAGTATCGTTTGTATCGATAAGTTGGCCTTGGCATTTTGCAACACTGCAGCATTTGAAATAGCGACAGCTGCCTGCATCAGGCAGCGTTGATGAAAAACTCGCAAAATTGAGATAAAACTCAGTTAAAACACGCAATATTGTAGGAAAAATGTACACGGACGAGGTGCGGACACCGCAAGCACTTAGAGCAAGGTATTATGCCAGCTTAAATGAGATCAAATGCCGAGTGACGACAAGCGGCAGACGCAGCAGCAGCAGCAGCAACAACAGCAATTGTCTATCGACAGCGACGGCGACGCCTACGAATGGCGCCAAGCAGAACAAGCCGAGGAGCAGTCCACAGATGTGCACAATTGTGTGCACGCCACCTCCCAAGCGACTGCAGAAGGTGCGAAATCCCTTTGAGGGCGCGCTTACTGATCGGCTGCATTTGCCGTTAATTGCCAGGTGAATTTATTTATTCATTTTAAGGTTAAACCTCTTTATGCTAATGATGGCTCGACCTGTTTAGTCCTTCGCTGTTTCAGTGTCGCTCACGCACACCACAATTGTCGTCCACACAGTTCGAATGGGACATTGAGGAGGTGTCGCAACTGAAGCCCGCCGATGTAGAGCCGCATGAAACACAGTTTCATGACTCTCCTGATCCAGAACAGGAATCAAAGGCTCAACTGGCCATCAGTGCGTTCTTTAAAGAATCTCACATAGTGCCCAGTCCAGTGGACTGTCCGTTACGAAAGCAACGCATCATACTCAATGCCAGCGACGACAATACGCCCATTTCAAACAAAAACAAGGCGAAGTCACGTTTACGTGACTGCGAAGTGCAAACGGAGCTAACTCTGCCGCCAGTGCTGCCCAAGGCCTTGGAGGATGCACTGCGTCCCTATTTCCAGCCACACTTAGCCGGCTCACGTGTGGTTAAGTCTAGCAACAGTGGCGTGGATATTTTTAACAGCTCAATGCGACGCAAATTGTTCGATTTGCAGAATATTATTGTCCTAGGTGAGCTGGAGCAGCAGCAACAGCATATGGCTGCAGAGGAACATGCCCAAATGGTGGGCTCCAGTCCACAGCGCAAGCAGACTCTCTTCGCTGGCCGCCTCTCAGACTCCACCGGGGAAGGCTCGAGCAGCTTCGGCTGCCTCTCGCCAATACGCAATCTCTGTGGCCTGCCACCTGGTTCGCCGGACGACGGCAATGGCGCCTGCAGCGAGGGCAAGCGTCGGCAATTGCAACACGAATTGGTCGATCTGCCATCGCCCATAGCTCCATCGGAGCATTTGAGCAAGCGCATGCAACGCAGCACCAGCGGCAGCTACAATGTCAGCGAACATTTGACGATCTCAGAACTGACGGGCACGGGACGCATGGCGTGTAAGTTTACGCCAGATCGCAGCTCGTCACCGATGGCACTGGAGTACTTAACGGACAGCAGCATTAATCAGCGTGTGAGTCGCTTGCATATGAACAGCGCACGTCAGTTGCCGAACAAGTCCCTCATTGACGAGCAGGCGGAACAGTTGCTGACAGAGCAGGAGGACGACACTGAAACTGATGGTGCCGAAGGGGAAGCTGACTATGAGACCGATACAGAGGAGGAGGATGGGATGCAGCTTTCGCAGTTATCCACGGTCAGTTTCAATTGCAGCTCCTCCAATTCGGACACGCCACGTGGCCATCGACGTCGTCGTTCCGCAAATCGCAAGAATCTATCGCAATCGTTCATTATCAATCCGGTGGATGGGGCCGAGGAGATTGAGGATAAAGCTGCCGCACAGCTGCAGGAGGCAAGTGCAGCAGCTGAGGTGCAGATTGTAGCGGAATCGAATGCAGCTGTGCAACGCGTTGGATTCTATCGCACCGACAGTGGATTCAATGAAACCACGAGCACCTCGCATTTCGCCTGCTCCCATGAGTTGCCCAGCAGTGGCAGCAACTACGAGTGTGCCTCACTGGATGTCTCTATGGTTTGCTGTTCGACGCCCTCGACGCGTTCCTGACAAAAGTTGAGATGAGCTCGCACAACAGATTCGCCAATAGTTTGTTAGTTTTGTAGTCCAAAATTTACATGCAATAATCATTTCTTAAGCGAAAGGAAGAAAGACTTCAAACTGCCCTATTTAGCCCACCGTTGATCATTGAGGCCTTTCGTGTATTTATTGTTAAGTTTAGTTAAAAAGTTTAAGACATTTGTATGTATGTGTTTTAGCAAATTTTTAATGTTCATCATATCCTCCATATAGTTGCCAAAATAGTTGTATAAGTTGTCAACACTTGCAATTTCATATTAATTGTGCATAAAGTAATTTAAGGTACCATCTAATATTTTACAGAAATAAAGAAATATTGAATTCAAAAATAACGATCGAATGTAACTCAACCGTAATGTAAACACTTAACAGTGGACTAGCATATGGGAATGCCCATTACAGATCACTGGGCGTTAACATAACCAGTTTGAGTATAGCATAAGCGTTAACAGACATTCTGAGAGCAGGCAATCAAGTCGGCTCTCTCACTGTTAGTTAGTTTTCCAACGCAGCCCGCTCAACTTAGAAGCAACAGTATGCGAATTAGTTGTTGTTCCACTGTCGAAAAGTAGGGAGCGTGTTTCGGTAGCGCGTGAAAATAAGATAAATGATTTGAAAATCCTAAAAGAAGTTGATAGTACGTGTAAAATGTGAACAATCAAAATGTTTAAAGATGTGCTAAGTGATCATCTACATGCCAATTATTATTCTGTATGTGATATACGATTTGTAAAACTTGTTGCATTTGTTTGCATTCACATTTTTTTGCCGCGTTCGCGGTTTAGTGAATAAAATTTGGTAGTACGCGTGCGAAATTACTGTAGTATCAGCAAACGGCAACAACAAACCAAAAAGAAAAATTGATGCATTAATTTTCACCTGTGTACTGTGTTGTTGTCGTAGTTGTAGTTGTAGTTGGTGGTGCTGGCTACGTTTGGCTGCCTTTGGAACGTTTGCATTTGTGTGCGTGTGAGAGTGTGTGTGTAGCATGCGTGAGTTGTTATAAATAGGCAAGAAAGGGAGAGAGAAAGAGAGAGAGAGAGAAGGAGAGCGAGAAACAGATCACTTCTTGCAGGCGTAGCATTAAAAATACACAAGCGCGAAAAGAAAGTGCAAAAAAACGTAGAAGAGATACAAAATATGTTTTTCGTTTTGTAGGCCAACGTTGAAACAAATAAATTAAATAAATTAGAACAGCCGTCGACAACAAAACAACGAATGTGCGTAAACATGTCGCAGGTGAAAAACGGCAAGCCCAACAAAAAAAAAAGGAAATACCGGATATTATGCGGTCGATTTTTGTTGTTGTGCAAAATTAACGAAATACCAGACATTTGGCAACACTGTCCGAATTCCTGTTACAAGAAACCAGTTAGACTGTTTCTTCTCTCCTGACCCTCCCACTCTCGCCCCACGAGTGAACAAACAGCCAGCATCCTATTGGAATCGCCCGCTGCATCCGTTTTGAGCGAAAGTTTTTTATGGGTGCAGAAAAAGCAAAAATGAAAAATAAGTGTGCAAACCAGCTTGAGACTGGCCAGCTGTTGAGAGGCGAAATAACAACAACACATAAATCTAGTCAATTAATTTGTGTTTGTGCCGTGAAAGTGTGTGCTCAACGTGTATAATAAATACGTATTTTTTACAATTGCAGTGATTGAATGCAACATTGAAAATAATCAAAATACAACAAAATCAAAATCAACGACAGCTCCGCTTCAACGTCAATACCGTTTGTTGCCGCAATTCGTTATTGAGGTATGCAATCACTTTTTTTATCTTACCTGCTAAATGTCGCCTATAAAGTGAGCTATTGACGACAAAAACATTTGCATTTGAATAAGTTATTCAGAGTGCGTCCAGTTTACACATTTATTTAGTTAGTGAATGGAGGACTCCTTGAAATAATTGATTAAATTAAGGCAAACAGCAAAGCAGTTCACACTGATAATAGGCAAATGTCTACGGATATTCGCATTGCTTGCGCAAGCAGTGTGTATATGCGTATTTCCTATTAGAATCACATTTCGTTTACTATCTAATCTTAATGGCATTTTCTAACTGGCAAACAGACTTGCAAATTAGAATGTTGTAAAGTGTACCGGAATTTTGTAGTTGCATTTTAAGAGTTTTCGCTAGCCGGTTCGCAAAGCGCGAATGAATCTCGAAGTTCAATGGAACCGCATTCAGCGTAGCCAAAACATCGCAATGGGGTTTTTTTAATAGTTGTATGTACATGTATGTATACATATATTCATTATAGTTTGTGACACATGCTGCTGGCAACTTCTCAGCCTTGCCAGTTTGCCAGTTGCCAGTTGCCAGACGAGACCGTTGTCGTTGTTATGTTGGCTGGTTCTGTTTGCGGCTTTTGTACAACTTCCGCTAGATGTGAAGTTGTTTCATAGGAAAAAGTGTAATTAAACTGACACGGCGACAGAGACGCAGACACTGGGTAGATTCTACGTACTTTGCTGGCAGCAAACAAAGAGTATAGCACTGGCAACAACAACAACAATAATGATAATCATAACAACAACAACAACAACTTCAGTGTCTGGGTAAACAATAAACCCGGGTTGCAGCAGCCTCTCATGGGAGTCATAACTTGTTGTTGCAGTTGTTGTTCTCAACCTGGTCGTTGTTCTTGTTTGTTATTGCTGTTGCGAGCACTTCAAAAACCGGTTACAAAACCATTAAACTCAAAAACAAAACAATAAAATGAAGTAAAAAAATTCTAAAGCATTGCTGTAGTACCGCCTATCGACTATCGGCGTCTCTTTCTCTCTTTCCCCGCTACATTCAGCTCACATGCCTCGCTGCGCATGCGTGCAACTTGTTGCCAGCTGCTGTTGCTGTTGATGCTTCTGGCTGGTGCACTTTCATAAAACGGCTCGCCGTCAAGCCCGTTCATATGTTGAATATGTGTCTCATGCCGCATACCCTAAACAATGGAGCATATTGCCTTTTTTATCATTGAGAGCATCTCCTCTCGTCGGCTTCACACGCAATGTTACTAGCTGAAGCGGCAAATCGTAGCTTTTGTTTCAATATGCGATTCCAAACAGCAGCAGTTAAAAGTTAAAAGAAAAATAAAGAAATTACCATATAACGAGTGTATAGAAATTTGGTAGCTGATAAAGTAAATTACTGCTAATTGAATATAAAACTTATTAAATATTCATGTGTTTAATCTGTACTGTTTTATTAATTTTCTTCCCTTAACTGATAAAAAATATCAATTTATAATTGTTCTTTACGGTCTTTTATTCTTAGTAAATTGAATATTGAAATTCATTTAAATTTAGATCTTATTGCACTTCGGATTAAAAGCAATAAGTTTAACTACAGATTTCATATTTTCTCTATTAATTTCAAGCATATATGTATGTATGTTTGATTCCATTTCTATAACATCTACATTTGCAAATTACTTGAGTTGTTTAAGTATTTTATTGCTAAAAATAGAGAAAAATAGAGAATGTACAAGTCGTAGTGTTGCAAGCTGCGTCTACTCGTTTTTCCTGTTTGTTTGCATAGTCGTATATAAATTCAATTTCTAATATACAAAATGAGAAACACGTTTTGCATCCTTGTGGCACACTGACATCTTTTGTGGCTCGTTGGCAAGTAAATTTACTTAATTAATTTCAAAGCTTTTGCTTTCAGTTGTCCCCCTCTCTGGCTTAAACTTCCTCTGCCGCTCCCTCTCGATCTCTCTATATCTATCGCTCTCTCTCTCTCTCTGTGTGTATCTTCGTTTGCGTCTCAGTCTCATGTTGTTTGTCCAGTCATTTGCATTGATTTGCAAATTTCATTCGATTTTTTTTTAGTGTCGCCCGCTTGACGTAATTTTGTTGATATTTATTATTTACCTGCCTCAGCTAACTAATCAGCTTGCCTTTTGTTTTGCGCTAATTTATGAAAGAGCTCCCATTAGGTTTTATTACTCAAGGACTAGTCTCTCAACGCCACAGCGACAACATGTGTGTTCAACTCGAGAGTTTATTTCTCTGTTTGTAATTCAATGCCATGGAATGCCAGAAGGAAGCGTATTCGGACAGCTGTTCAATTAGTCCCACAGTGCGATAGTGGCAACAGCTGCGTTTGCCAAACCAAAACAGACAGCCCCAAAAACCAGATCAGGCCAAACAGGCCGACAGACGATTGACCAGACAAAAGCGAGCCCTTGACTTTGCCGCTGAAAAGTTTTTGCTTAATAAGCAGAGCAGAGCAGAGCAGAGAGAGGAGCGCTAAGAGCTGAATGTGAAGCGTGTTTAAACTACAGCTACAACTTGTTAATTGCTCACTTTGCATTATATTGCAAGTTCATAATATTTAACGGTAGATTTCCACGAGCAGCAGCAGAAGCAGCAACAGCAGCAACAACAGCTGCAACAGCCTCAAAAGTCAGTCAACTAATTCAATTAGTGCCATGTGAATTACTTGCCCAAATCTGATGGACACAATGCAAGAGAGCTCTTTTCGGGGTGCACAGGCTGGGGGCATCGAGGGGGGCTGGGGGGAAGTGGGATTGTGGGCAAAGGCAAACAGTTGTGATGAAGCTATTGTATGTTCATTTGTGCTCTGCGCATTAGAGATGGCACCAACTGCAGACGATGCCAGCTGACTTGATTGAATTGATATTAAATATTACACACACACCGAAAAAAATCTATTCTTTTTCTTGCAATCGATGGAGCAAAGTTGGATGTAACTATGAGAGCATGAAGAAGAACTAGTTGTTTAATGAGAAAACGGCTGCAGAACATGAATGCTAAATAGACAGCGGCTCTCGCTGTCGAGGCGCAAGTAAAAGTAAAAATACGCATTAAAAAATCAGAATCAGAGATTGCGATTATAATAATAGTAATAACAATAGAGAGTTGGCCGCACGGAAAGTGAAGAGCAAAGAAATCGCATAGTTTATTTCCGCAATGCTGGCTGCATTTGTATGTACACATTAAATGGTCACAAATTCTGCCATTTAAAAGCAATTTAGAATAACGAGATAAGATAAAAATAAAAAGTGTGCTGCCTGCATTGATTGATTGGAAGTCATATGATTAGCAATGAAAGTCACGACACGACGAAACAGCGATGAGAATTCGCTACTCAGACATATCGAATGTCATAAATATTGAAGTGAAGCCAATTAATTTAATGTACAATAATAATACGTGTAATAGACCAATATCTTGCTATGCATGAGAGCAACACTTTGCGATTCGTCACGCTGTCATCTCTAGTGGACGCACGTCCATCGCTAATACTTCCGAATTAGCTGTGCGGCCTGCGCTTGTTTGTCTACAGAGTTTCTGCCAAAAACTGGACCGGCCCCTGGCCTGGCTTATTATCTCACAACGTTAAGCTTGACTACCAAAATAAAACAAAAACTTTTGTGCCAGTTTCATTTTGCATTGTTCTCAGCGGCCCAACAAATCCAAGTGTCGCCCGGCCGCCCTATCCGCCTGGCTGCTCCACCTCTTGGACGCCTTCAAGCCAGGCTCATTGTCTCCGCAGAGAGGGCAATGAAAATTGCAGAACAAAATAACAAAAAGTTTTCTATTTGTAAATTTTTGTGGGTGTCAACGTTATTTGCTGTTGCTGTGTGACTCCAGTCTGCGGCTGCGGTTGATTGTGCGAAGTAACATAAAAGTCACACGATGTTGCCCCACAACGCCGCGCCCTCAGCGCATAAACAACAATAATAACGACAAGCAACAAGAAAATAGTAAACAATTGTGCTTTTGTTTACTAATTTGTGGCTGATTTGTTCTTGTCGTAATCGTTGTGGTTGTGTTAGTTTTTCGCCACTCGTCTTTCGCTTTTTATAATTTATTTTGTTTACTTTCTTTGACTTGGTTTAATTCAGCGACTTCTGACTCGTCGTGAGTTGAAAGTTCATTTGCCGTTTTAATTGCCAGCTAATAGCTCGAAAGTTACTCGAATTTTCGTTTTCCTCGTTTTGTATTTTGTTTTCCATTTAGGGCTCTGGGCGAGTGGCAAAAGTTCAGAGATTTTGTAATTGAGTATTTGACTTTTTTTTGGGAAAGTTAGTTGGGAGCTATTGTTGCTTGCTGCAAGTGAACACTCAATGAATAATTATATATTTTATATATATTTAACCTTTATAGCAAATCAGAAAGAATGATAAACGCAAATTGTTGTGCACTCTTCTCTGGGAAAATTTTTCGTTTTCCGCATAAAGTTTTTGACAGAGCAATGTATAAAGTTTGAAGTGGGCGACAGCTATGAAATATTTTCTAAATTAAGAACTTTGTCTATTTGTTGTATTAAAGTGAAACGGGAAATTTTGCACTGTTTGTGGTTGCTTATCGCTTAATAATATTAAGAGCATTGTAATGTCAGACAACATATTTTTCTGGTGTACTTTAACTGCTCTGTTATTATGCCATAAATAATTAAACTGCAATATTCGTAAATTTGGGTGGACATATCTCAATTCATTTCAATTGTTCAAATTTATTTACTGCCCTCAGCACGTGATGTCCATTATTTTGTGTATTTTATTTCGCAAATTATTGCCAAATTAATAATTAAATTTTGGAGAGGAAAGACAGAGTGAGAGAGAGGAAGAAACAATGCGGCCGGCAAGTCTTTCAAGTAGCACACAATGATTAATTGTAAATTGTGAGCACGTAATGATTTATTGTGAACAATTAAACTCAACAATTAAATTATCAGCTAGTATTTATTGGGCAGCTTATCAACGCTGTTCGAGACATGTTTTGCCTTGTGTCCAAGTCTATATAAACTGACGCGAAAATATAGGCTGAAACGAAGTAAATCTGCACATATTTTCGTATTGACAGATTGAATGTGAAATAAAATATGTAGAAATTGCGGAACCGATGTCGGTGTCCAAGTGACTAATTGGCACAAAGGCAGCCAGCATTGAGCGGCCAGAAGTGAGCAGTGAGCGCCACATGCGGCAGCAAACACGGAAAAACCAAACAGCATTAAATTTATAACATTTTAATGGCCAATTAGTGGCGGCCATAAACACAGACTGTCCAAGTTTGACTGTGTGCGTGTTTACGTGTGTATTTGGTCTAGGACAACCGCAGTCCACAACCCACAAATATACAGACTCAACACACACAAACAATCAGTTCCACATTCCCGAATATTTGGGATGTGAAGTAAATCTCAGTGCTCTCAAACGAAACGCGTTTCAATTTCAAATTCGAAGCCAATTACCGTTTTGTGGCTGCTCAATTTCAGCTCACCGCCCAGTTGAGTTGGCCCAAAATTTGCTGTTCAGTTAAATGGCAACAAATTGCTGCCAATACAATATATATGTATGTATATATTCGTTTTATACGAAATAAAGAATTTCGTTCCTTTAGCAGATTCTTTATTGTACTCGTACTCGTACTTATTTTACTCGGCCGCTTGCTTTTGTGCACATTTAATGCTATTAACAAACAGCTTGTCAGAGCAGCGCCTCATGGCCAACTTGTTGTTAGCTATTGAAAATTCTGAGCAGCCGCAGCATGTCAGAGGTTTGTTGGGGTCGTACTTACCTGCGGTACCAGCTAAACTTTTGTGCGCCCAAAGAAATGAAAAATGGGGAAAAGCAAAAAAAAAAAAAACAGTAAAAGAAGAACAGATTGAATGAGTTTTATGTTTTGAGCAAAAGAAAGTTTCACGACAGCAGCCTCTTGAAGTTAGCTTCCTTTTTAACGAGCTTTTCTCGAGCGCTCACAATTCTCTTCGCTCCCCGCTCCCCGCTCTTCCTCTCTCTCGCTCGCACACGTCACTGTCTCTCGCTCGTTCGCGTGAACTGAAATATTGCTCACATATATATTATAAAGCGAAATATCTCTATGTAGAACTGCGATTGTTTTTGTTGGTTGGTTCGTTGGTTGGCAGTCACGGGTCTATTTCAGTTAATTATCGCGCCCGCAGCGCAGGTTAACTTGACTGCTGTCCGAGGTACGAGGCAGTTTGCCTCTCCACGCCACCCACTTGCCCGCTTGCCTGCTTAACCCCCGCCCTCGCCCTCTTGCCCCCCGCTTTCGTAACGGGCCTGACGCACATTGACTGATATTTTTGCTCGAATGATCTAATCAGAAACAAGTTGATTTGAATTGTTGTTGTTGCTGTTGCTGGCGTTGCTTTTGTCACTCGAAAGACTGACGCTGTGTGGGACAATCGATGGCTGTTTTTGTTATTGCTATTGCTATTGACTTCTATATAAAGGTACTAACACGAACTGGTATGCATTCGAGAAATGTGTTCGTTGGATAAACATATTTCTGCATTCGTTCTCGAATTGGAAAGCAAGAAATCCGTGGTAGCAAGATGAAAGGGCTGACAGATTATCTGTGTTCAAATTTACACTGCAATTTAGAGCAGAATCTTTGTTGATATTGCAATTTTTTGAATGAGCAAAACTCATAACTGCTATTTCTGAGAAATACTTTTATAGATTCCATGTTCAAGATAAGCGCAACCTACAGCAATGATTTGTGGAACTTAAAAAGCTTGCTTAACATTTAAAGGCTGCCTGGGGACATAAATAACAAGACTTCGCCATAATACTCGTACATTAGGAGCAGGTAAAGAATTCAGCTCGGGAATGTATATATATATACACATATATAAAGTATAAATCTTATCGATATACAAACGCAACGATTGCTAAAACTCTTGGAGCAATAAGTAGAAGTATGCAGAGCAGTATAATAAAATGATTTCCAAATAATATGTCATACTTCTGTAGCTTATAAACGTTGTGGATTGCATGTGGAATGCATGTTATTTAAATCGAGGAAACTATAAATAAAGTATATTTATATTATCGATCCACAAAAGCAACGATTGCTAAAATAAAAAAAAAAAAATATAAAAACATAAAAGCAAAAAAAATATTACCAAAAAACTCCATATTTTCGTACAAACATTGTGGAACGCATGTTATTCAAATCAAAGAAAGTATATTTAGTATATATATACAAAAGCAACTTTTGCTAAAATAATTAGATACTCAATAAGTAGAACTATGTAATGCATTAGAAACAATTGATTTCCAAATAAGATGCCATATTTCCGTAGCTCATAAACTTTATGGATCACATGTGGAAGGCATGTTATTCAAATCGACGAAAACAACGCAATAACAAACGATTAATAGGTGCACACTTGTTAATAGATTTACCCCCAAAAAAGTTATGAATTGGTCGTAAACACCTTAGCTTCCTTTTATCGAAGCTTTAATTAATTTTACGACCTTAGCATCCGCATATGTATGTTTGTTTGTATTTTAACACACATACAAACAAACATACACATACATTAATTATACTTAGCACAACCGGAGATTATCAATAGGTGGCCAAGCTTATCGGGTGAAACACGTTGAGTTCGTTCGTTTGTTTCACACTTGCGCCGCGACGTTTGTCAAATTGTGTGTGATTATGAAATGTTTGCAGATAAACTGTTAATATTGCACGTAGCGCGTAATAACTTGATGTGTTAACCCGTTCAACAAACTGGCCAACAAGTAACGCGCTTTTGTTGAAATTTTTGTGATAAATGGCGCTATCGTACTTATAATAGAGCGATTCGCATGTGCAACAGAACCCATGACCAAAAAATAAATAAAAATAGCGAAAACGTCAAATTCATAAAAAAAAAAACAACTTTCGCAGTTTGTCTAGCAAAGCAAACGACACGAAAACGTATCATTGTTTTAACTGGCATCAACAGAACGTAAAACAACAACAAAAAATAAAAAAATACAAAAACAATGAAGACATATGACGCTTTGACAATAAAATACCCTGTAAATAGAAGTGTCTGTAATGAAGCGATACGATTCAGCAAATTATTAATTGCTATTATTACGCGCAATACATCATTTCTCAACGACAGGTCTGCGCCTTCAAGCTGACTGCCTGCACCCTGTATACCCTGTAAATTAAAGTAGCTTTTATGATGTGTTTGTTTGCTATCAAATGTAATAATCGAATGCTTTGCATGTGGCTTTTGGATTTGGTCAAAGGCAATAAGGTCTAAATGGATTTGGGGGCGGCGCCTTTTGATAATTCTGTAGTTCTATATATGTGCACAGGGCAAACACGAGTATACCCGTTGTATTAGTGTGTAAATAAACATGGGAGGTGAGGAGGGGGAGAGAAAACAGTTAAATGGCCTGGCCGCATGGTTAAAAACAAATTCTATTCAATTCTATTATCTGCTGACGCTTTTTGTTGACACTTTTCGCCGTCGCCATATCGCAAAATCAACAAATGAAACAAAAAACGCTCACAGATATGGCCACAGCGAAAACGCTTTACAATTATAGAAAAAAAAGAGCGCGTGAAATATGCACAACCAGCAATCGAGACCGCACTAGAAAAAGACAGCCAGCCTAACTAATAACTAAGCCGCCAAGCGAGATGGCAACAGTTTGGGGATTGCGTGCGGGGTCATCAACTGGTCCGGCTGCCCGGTTTAGTTGGTTTGGCGGCCCCTCCAGGCAATTCTCGACTCGGAGAACTTTATGGCCGTAACAATAATAAATAATAACACAAATGCGCGCAGAAAAGAAAATAGAAAAGAACATAAAAATGAAAAAAAATATAATATCAAGAACAAACGGCTGAAAAATTGAACAAAGACTAGAAGTTTGATTAATGGGCGGGGTTGCAAGTGTTTTGCCCCTTACGGCGAGGTCTTAAAGACCGACGACTTCTTGCTGCCGCTGGAGGCCACCAAAGTTTAGTCGTGCCGTCATCATCTTAGCCGGGCTAAAACCGAATCTAGTCGAAGTAGTTGTAGTAGCATAACGAATGAATTTGCTGCTTGCGGCTTCTTCTAAAGCTTCTGCTCTGATTCAGGTCGGTTTCAGTGTGAAGAGCTCCGTCTATTGATGAACGGAGGATGACAACACGAAATGTACCACTTGAATCGAGATCATTTCGTGATTTGACTTTAACTCTGTTCGCTTCGTTTTATCAGTTGTTGGCTGGGTGCTGTGGGTGGAATGTGTGTCAATTGTGTGGTCTGACTTTTGAAGATTTCTAATAATGTGTTCTAATTGCCTGCTTGACATATTTCGGATGTGGACTGATTGCGAAATGTGCGCGGAATCTGTAAAGTTCTTCGAGTCAGAAGATATTAAAGAAATTCTCCTTCAAAGCGCTTGAAATGTTGTCAGCTTTTGTAAAATTGTCAAACTTTTCCTTTTAATTACTAATTATGCAAATCGCTGAATTCAATGAAATCATTGTGAAGCAAAGAAATAAAAATGAATTCTGCAGCTTGCCAATTCAAATTCAAACCCCATTTTCTATAAAAACAAGAAAAGCAAACAGCTGTGATGGTTCAAACTCAACTTTAATCACATTTCGTTGCCTCAATGTCATTCAAATGTCAACAGTTTGCCGTTCTGTGACCTCTCATCTTCCCGGATCTCTTGCTCCCCTGTTGACATTAAGTTGTTAATTTTGCAGCAGTTTATAAAGAACGTCATCAAATATTTATATTAAATTACCAATTTTGCAGACGGAATAACCAAAAATCTATTCAATTATTAAACGTTTTAAAAACAATGCGTGCCATTAATAATGAAATTTTAATGTACGCCACAAAGAAAAAGTAGTTAATTCAATTATAAACAAATTTGCCACATAACAACGGCAGCAGCAGTGACTATCAACAAAAAAAACAATTGAGTGTGTCAACATTTTAAGCTTTGAACTTTTCATGCACTGAAAACATGATGCATGTTAGAATTCTCTAAATATTGACTTACTAAATTGGCTTTAAATTTTCATTAGTTTATTTTGAGAATTCCGAAAATAAATACGACAAAATTGGCTTCCATTTGTATTAGTATATTTCAAGTGTTCTGCAAATGAAAATTAGTTTATACGCAATAACAATTTACTGTCACTGCAATTCAAATTATAATTAAGCGTACAATATTGTTTAAGTTTGATCAGCACTATTTAAAGGGAAGCTCGACAGTCGTTCAATTTGCCATGCCACGACTTATGATTTACTTTTGCGAGTGGTATGACATTTTAATGAACTCGTTTGCTCCCCATCGAGTGAACTACAAGCAGCATATATATATATATATATATATATATATATGCCGTAGCATATATATACATATATATGTTATACACAGCCCCGCGCCCAATGTTAATTAGTGGCACTCCACAAATCGACAGTGATCCACAGAGTTTGCTGCTCTTCGAAAAGTTGCTGTTGACGCCCAAAAATGCAATTAAAAAATATACACAGTCAAAAAAAACTTTACCGAGAGTTTGAGAGTTTTATTTTATTTTTTTGTTAGCCAACTAGCTCAGTCACGTTTCACACGCAGCACGCAGCACACCAACAGCAGCGGCAGTCGACAGAGAAACTACCATCTTTCTGGTAATAATAAATGGAAAGGCAAAGGAAAATGGTCAGAACAAAAAAAAAGTGCTCGTAAAGCGATTTTCCAGCGCGTGCCATAATAACAATTTTTCCCCAAACTATTCGCTCAAATAGATAATGAATATAGGAGGGAAGGGACGTGTCTTATGTACGAGTCTAAATGCCATCATCATAGTCATAGCCGTAGCATATTTTTGCATATCCTGTCGTACAAATATTTTCCATGTAACAGCTTCGCAGTTAGGAATGTCACTAGCCGCATGCCGCTTGCCACTAGCCGCATGCCGCATGCCCCGCGCTTTGCCCAACACTAACTACCGACTGACTGGCAACATTGTTGTCGGAACAAAACTTTTCACCCGAAAATAAACAATAATAATAAAATAACACTTGCGCCACTCACCACGATTCCCAGTTGCTCTACACAATTTATTGACAAACTAAATGTTTTGCAAATCTTAATAACTTTCGAATAATTTACTTCCGTGTTTATGGCATAAAATTAGTTATAATTTCTTGTGCTTATCTGCCGGGAAGTTGTTCACTCAGTTGGCATAGTTTCGAGTTGAGATACGTTAAAATTCCCAGATGCTTTTCAGCTGCCACATGCCAAATGCTTCAACTTATAACAACTGCTTTTTATACTCTGAAAAGTGTTGGCGTTGGACTAAAAGTTTTTCTACAGCTGCATAGCCAGCAGGGCGACTGGTGAGGAGCGTGTTAGTCGAGTTAGAGAGGTGTACAACGCGAATTGAGGGGGTGCGGAGGGGGTAGGAGGGGTAGTAGTAGTCCACACCTAACCGCTGCTAAACAAAAAGAAAACAATGTAATGGCGGCGAGAACAGAAAACCACGCACAACAACTAAAATAACAGACAGCAGTAACAGCAACACGAACTACAACAATGACAAAGCCTGCTTGTGGCATCCGCCAAGTGGCAAATGGGGGACTGGGAAGCAGGAAGTGGCTGTGGGTGGCCAGTTGGCAGTTGGCAGATGAGAACAACAGAAGCGTGGCCAGAGTATAAAGAAGAGCGAACGATGCTGCACAGCAGCTACAAAGTGGAACAATGCGACATGTTGCGCTCCAAAGGTTTTGGCTAGAATCCTGTCAAGACACACACAAACAGACCCCTTTTGGTTTGACCTTTGGATGCGGCGCGTGTTGCGGGAAATCATTGATAATCATTGTGGAGGAAGAAACTGAAACGGAATGTTGGCTGCTGTCTGCCGGCTGCTGGCACTGAATGCGCTTTTTGCCTGAACTTGACTTGAATTCATTTGCAATTTTCATTTTTTTCGGTAGACATTCCCAGCCGCCTGATATAAACTGCAACAACTGGGTTATGAACTGCGGCAAATCGATTAGCATGCAATTTGCGTAATAAACCCGCTTTTATTGCATTTGTCTGGCGGTGTCTGGCAAAGTAATGCATAAGCACAAGTTGGCAACCACTATTGTTACACGAGGATATAAAAGGATGCGTTGAGCGCAACACAATGGCCAAATTAGAAAGCTCTGCTGCAATGCTGCAAACTAATCGGGCTAAGTAGGAAAGTGCAGCTCAATTGCTTTGTCTTCTTCTGAATGCATTTCCTTAAATTGCAATTTATTAAAGTCGTCAAAGCTGCAAAACGACTATTTAAATCTCTTTTGTCTAACTTGATTTCATAGTCTGAATGAAAAAGATTATTCTAACAGATGTTTCACACGCCAAATTTCATTAACTATCAGCATTTAAAGAGCAACTAAATTGATGATGCCTTTAAAACTCAAAATAAATGGCTTGCGGACTTAAAAATGGAAGTTTGAATGAACCAAATAATGTTTATCTGCTCGCCGAATGCATTTAGAATCCTTTAAAAAAGCGCACAAAGCGTCTGAATTGTTTATTGATAAATCTATATGTTTTTTAGTTTTTATTTGCATTCCAAAATTTATAAAACACTCAAATAAATGCATGCTGTTTTCATAGTTGTTAAATAAATAGTGTTTATTATGCTTTTGCTACTGGAATTTACTGCATTTCTGGTCGAAAGTTTTATTTCTATTTGTTAAACAGACGCATCAAGGATTTATATGAATAAATGAAGAGAATTGATTGCACATTCAATGCGAGCAGTCTAAACAAAAACATGTTGCATTCACTGCAAATGAAAGTAGAAAATGCCAAATCGCATTGCATACCAAATCACATGGCAAAGCAAAAAGCCTCCTAACTAAATTGCCTTCGCATATTTGCAGAATAGTCGATGTGATGATTATGAATGTGTATATATTTGATGCATTCAGTTTCATTTCGATCTCATATGCATACTAATTAGTATTATTATTTGCCATGACATTGAAATCGATTTGGTTTCCTGAAATTGGAAACGTCCGATATAGAATACGGGAGATAATTTCATTCTGGTGTCCATAATCGAATTGAATTTCCAAGGCTGTGGTGAATCTTGGAATTTTTATTCATATTATGATTCATGCGGTTTGTCCTCGAAAATACAAATGCCCTTAAGATTGCCAGCCAAATAAATATATAATAATGTGACATTTGCTGACGATAAGAGCTTACGGCTTGGGTGTAATAAATTAAACGAATCGTAAATAATCAAAAATGTTACTGATTATATTTTCCACCTAAAAGTGCTTTTGTGTTTTTTTAGTTAATTCGTAAATGATAAGGGGAGGCGAGCAGGGGGTGGAATCAGAAGTTCAACTATAACGAATTATTAGTCATATTGCAGTGTGTGTGTGTGTGTGTAAGCACAGTTATCGTCGGGCATTAGCTAAATATTTGTGCAACTCTCTGGTTTTATCTGACAGTCTGCTGCAGTCATAAAGCTGCGTCGTGTCGCGTCGCGTCGCTTAAGTGAAATTTTCTCCTCTATCAAGCAAATCCATTTGCTATTCCCAGCAGCTGTTTGCAGCTAAAATTATGAACAATTCGCGCACTCATCAAAGCACTTAAGACACTGATTTCGATAAAAGACTGTTTGTTGGCTCCCCAAGTAAACCCCATGCTTCAACCTCGACACGCCCCACGACGAGTCGGAAATGCCATAAAAGGCGCTCCGACTTTACAACTGCACATAAACCGTTAAACACTCTTATATTTATATAGCACAATACTGCGCTATGCTTATCAGGAATCAAATAATTAAACAAAAAATATGACAGAAAAAGGGCAAAAGCGGTAAACAAATCGGGAGGGAAAACCGGCGTCGATAAAAATTAATATATGTCAACCCTTGGGGCAGGCAGCAAGCGTAGGTGGCAATATAATAAAGAACTGTTACAGTTGCAAAAACACAAATCGACGGTGTGATATCCTAGAAAATTCCCATTATACACTTTCTTAAAAAAAGTGTGAGGAAATTGCATATTTTTGATGAGATTATGTTTTGTTATTATTTATTTTATTTACTTTGTGTTGAAGATATAATTTCAATATAGACTAAAGCTAAATAGGTTAAATTTCAATCAGTTTGAGAAAGAAATCTCTTCATAAGCAGAATTATTATTAAATTAGAGCAAACGCAATTTTAATTAAATACCAAGTTATTTTGGGCACTACACTTATAAATACCCCAGGTCCAAGTTCAACAAAGCTAAACAAATTGTGTTAAACACAGGGTGTATATATAGTATGCATGAAACAAACAACATTTGTTAAACAAAGTGGTTTTCACCAGCCCATAAAAAATCGTCAAACAGCAGAAAGAGCAAAAAAACAACAACGACACAGGTGGAAAGGTAAGGAGAGGGGGGGTGGCAAGAAAGTACACAAAAAGAACAACGAAAGAGAGCAGCGGGCGAATTTCCGTTGTGGAAGGCAAATAAATAACGGAACAGTGCAAAATGTAAACAATGAAAACGATGCGCAGAATTTTGAGGTAGAACTTTTGCAGCGAATGCAAAAAAAAAAGAAAAGGTTAAAACAGATGCAAAACTAGTTGCCAAGAGTGAGCTGTGTTCTGCTGTTGGCCAACAGCAACAGTAAGCCAACAATAACAAGAGATAGCGCCAAGTACGTGTAGTGGAAACTGAAGAAGGAGAAGTACTTACTTAGTATATTTACTGGAACGATAAACAAAACAAAACAAAACGCGACGCCAAATGGACAAACAAATCTATGGGCAGAGCCAGATGAAATGGAGCAAATCTTTTAGCGAGGCACAGAAAACACAAAAACAACTACAAATAAAAACAAAGTCAAGTCCACGGCGAGGCAAGTTGAGTCGCAACATGGGCGGGCAATTGATAATGTTGCCCCACGGTGTGTTGCACAGTCAGCTGCAAATGGATGCTGACAAAGGTGTTTGAGGACTTGGCGGCGAAGGAGGCGAGAGCATACAATGGCGCAGCGTTTCGGAAACAATTTGAAGGCCATAAAAGTTGATGTGGCGGCAGCCAGTAAAAGAGGCGTTCGCAACGCCCTCCCATAATCCCCTCCAAAGCCAAGTGCGGAGGAAAAAGGGGGCCAAGGTGTAGGACCTGTGACAGTAAATTGAGTGGTGCAAGTCGAAGACATAGACATGGTTCAGATATATTTTCATGAGACGACTGGCGGCTGTTGCAGGCGAGTACGCCTCAGTCGGCTGCATGAAGTACAAGAACAACAACGATAACGGTAACAGGCAGTGGAAAAGCATTGTGAGCCAAAAGCAAACAAGCAAATAAACATAAAGCAGCTGTTTCTTGGCGCCTCACACGAAAAGAGCGAGCAGTAGAGCGAGAGAGCAAGACAGTGACAGAGAGAGAGAGAGAGAGAGAGAGAGAGAGAGAGAGAGAGAGAGCGAGGACTGCGAAGAGTGCAAACAATGATTCTCTGACTGCTCTTTGCCGGCTGCCCACGCAAACATAGCCACGCTATCAATCAATGCAGCACATTGCACATACGCACCGTGGTGCGAGAACAACGAAAATGCAGATACATTGCAAACGCCAAACTGGCGACGATCAATGCAAATTTATTCTATTGCCAATTGAATGTCATAAAAGTTGATATTATATGCAAGTACTTGCGAAAAACAGCTGCTGCTGATTTAATCGTGAGCGCGGAAACTAATCTAAACGAGTCAATAAAATACATCTATTCCATTCACGAGTGCAAAATTGATCTATGATTTGAAGTGATTTCAACTGCAAAACTTCTGTTGAAACACAGTTTTGTTTTTCATTTGATTTATTTAATTGCGACCCCTTCCTATGAATAAAATTTTTTTTATTGTATGTGAAGTCACTATCTTATAAAATAGGTGTATAAAAAGGCAAAGCTACTTTATTTGATAATTCTAACTTTATCATTATTCAGTTGTATATCATTTAGATTAGCTTACTTAAATATCGCTTTGCAATTCACTGCTACTACGCGTCCACTGTGCTGTCAATTCAGACATAGAACATCGAATCGATGCGATGTTTTTAGCGCTCGGGAGTCTTCGTGCCTGGCTCTCAGTCGCACGCTGCTCTCCGGCTCTCTGTGTCTGTCTGTTGCGCTGTCTCGCTCTTTCGATGCGCTCACTCGCTCCAACACTCGCCGCCCACTTGTCACTTGGCATTCACTCATTCATAGCCAGACTGGCGCAATCGCCTGCCACCTCCCCGCTCCCTGGCCAGCCCGTCTGTTGCCTGCCTGCCTGGCTGCCTGCGCCTATTGGCAACGAGACGCCGCTGTCGACGACTGAATACGACGCTGCGGCATTTTGGCCACGGCTTTGGCTCTTGGTTCTTGGCTGTTTGGTTCTTTGGCTCTTTGGCGCGTTTTGGGGCGCTTGGCCATATTTCAAGTGTTTCGACTGCGTTCAGTTTCAGTTCTGTGGCTGCAGCGCCAGCAACACAAAACGGACGCTTCACCAACCAACACTAAAAACGCTGCGAACGAACCTTGTTACGAATGTTACGTTTGTTTGTTGTTTGTTGTCGCCGCGCGCTGAGTGCGAGTGCGGGTGCGAGTGCGATTACTACGTGAATGAAACGTGAGAGCGGGTCGCGAACAAAAATATTCGAAGCGCGTTTTGTGTTTTGTGTCGCTTCAATATTATTACGTATACGCCGCGTGCCGTTTGCATTTAGCCATTCGCTATTTGTTTGGCAATTTACTCGACTTGTGTCACAAGGCATGCCAAATATGAAAACGAAAATGAAAATGTAAATGCCAAGCGAGCAACTCGCCTAGAGAACACAATGAGATAAAGCAAAAACAGTGATAATAACAACAACAACAACAACAACGACGACGACAACAAAAACGACGGCAACTTGAATTCAATGTCGATAAGGTGGCGCACGCGGCAAACAGTTTGAAAATTTTAGCACAAGAAACCGAAACAAAAACAAAGCAAAAAAAAGTAGTAAAATTCAATTGTACTTCGGTTTTTTCATTTGTGTTCTTTTTTTCGCTTTGGTACACTTCATCTGTTTTTTGTTATTGCCATTCACGTGATACGTGCGACCGCCTAAGATAAGCAAAAACGGTTGAAAAAGACAGATTGTTGGACACACGGGGCGTATGATTGCCGTGCGGCGACAATATCAACGTCAACGTCGCGACTGCATGCCACAAACGCCAAGAATTTAGGAATTCATAATAAAATTAGGTAAAATTCAAAATTTGAAGAAAAAAACAAACGCCAAATAGAGATGAAATAAACACAAATGAAAGTCGTGGAAGCAGGTAATATGAATTAAAAATAACAAAATTGAACATTCAAATAATATTGAAAAAAAAAATGTGTAAATATATGGATGCAGTTCCATAAATTAAAACAAAGTCGTATTCCTGCCAAAAACCTGTTTACCAAAATTTCCTCAGACCACAAATCAAATGTCAACACATTTCTAATATTTCGCTTATACCAGAATTATATATACATATTACATATCTCCCTGTCAATTGTCGGACTGTATACTTATTTTTGAGTATAAGTGGCATTCGACGTTATTTTTTTTTTTTTGCTTTCTGAGAAACTTGATTTGCTATTGATCGCACCGTTGACAGCTACGAGCTGTCGGTTATATTATCATTACTTGGCCATTAAATGAAACTCATAAATGCGTCAACGGTCATTATTTAATAGAAATAACAACTATCGCCAGGCACTTGTGTAAACATAACATATACGCTTAAATTGCGCGCGAATATTTTAAGTGAACAAAAACATTATATTTATTTTGCTAAATTTGTAATTCAAATAAAATAGATTTGAATTTATACTAAACTAATTACAACAGCTAAACAATTTTGTTTGTTGGACAACTTACAATTGTTTCTATTCTGCACAAAATGTTTGTATTTTGTATAAACTAGTTGTTATGCAAAGTTTGTAACCGCAGTTTATTGTTCGTCCATCGTGTCATTTAAATATTTGGAACATAGTTTAAAGTGTTTGAACTTTTTGCGGAATATTTATTAATGCAAATTTACGGCAGAACAGCCCTTAAAAAATGGTCGAATGCCTCTCTGTTTGCTAATTAAACTGCGAATCTCTGGCTCAACTTTTTCTGATTTATGACTTAATTTTTATGCGCCTTCTCAATTTCTTCGGGCTAGCAATATTTATGTTCGCCCCTTGACCGTTTCTTCATGCAGAAAATAGGTTCAACAAACACTCATAAAACAGTTCAAGTTGGGTATAAATTCCAAATAATTTGTTGAACCATTTTGCACACTATATGAACAAGCAGACTTAGAATTCCCGACAGGTAGTAAATCTGTGTTCAATATTATATGTATGACATAATTTCTAAATCGGATCAAGAGTCTAATTGGTAATTTAGAGCTTTCGCCACGAGTGTAAACTGTCAAATGCAGTAATTACAAGAGTTTGCCAAGTTCATCAGAAAGTTTTTAATGCGTTTTCCGCATAAATCCAAAGAAGCGTAAAAACTCAAAAAAAGAGGGAATAAGGAGCCGTTATAAATTAGCCCGCACAAAACTATGGCATTTAATGGCAACAATGTTGTATGAAAGTTCAGCTGCCAAAAACAACTTGAAACCATATCACAAGAACAGAGCAAATAACGCAACCAAAGGGCCAACTTTTTCAATTGGCCACACAAGCTGCCACATCGAAGGAGTGTGTGTGGGATAGTGCCAGTGTGTGTGTGTGTGTGTGTGTGTGTGTATGTGGGTGTGTGTGTAAGTGGCAAACCTAAGCACTCGTCATTGCCCACATGTGACCATGGCCAATGACACGATATTCTGTTATTTACGCACAGCTATTCCCACCGACAGCTTCATAATTTATGGCCCACTTATTGATTAAGCCCGTCCAGAGACTTTAAAGATGATTATCAATCGTCTGGCTGAAAGGTAAAGCGGAAGAGTAGACGGCAAAAGTCGACTGCTTTTCCCCTCGATGTTTGTTGTTTGCATGCCACAAAAGGAAAAGGGGAAAAGGGAGAAAGGGAAAAACGCATTCATTGCCATAATTTGCCAGTATTTGCCATAGTACGACGGCTTTGCTGCGCAACGTTGGCCAAGCGGAAACGAGCTGCGCTCTGTGACAGCCTCTGGCAGTTTCCGGCCATTTTTGCTTCGGTCGCGAGACACACACAAATTTGTATGCAATTGTTGCAAATTTTATTGCCACAAAATGGAGCCAACTGTTTTTGGCTAATCTCCTGCCAATTTTTCGCTGACCACTCCCGCACTTCTATCCACTATTTATGTGGTTGAGTTGCTTCATATTTTTAAAGGCCGCTTTAAAGGCTTAAAGCTGTGGTTACTTCTGGTTTACAATGTTCAAATGCTTTTTAGAATTTCACGAGTGCTGTCCAAAAAAACAAAAAACAAAAAGTTGTTTAGTTGTTTTGCATATTTTCTGACTGCAATTCACTCTCTCACTCTCTCTCTCAGGCAGTCTCTACTTGTATTATGCTAATTGTGAGTGCTGAGTGCTTGGTGCTCTCCACATCTCATGCCGTGCTCCACTTCGCTCCCCTCGCCCTTTCGACAAACTTACCCATGGGGCAATGGTTGTATTCAAAGAGATTTTTACTTTGCTGGCGCAATTTTTGTTGGTTTCGCTAATTAGTTGCGTGAAATTTATGCAGATAAGCCGGGCTTTGCTTTTAAGCTGACAGCCGATGGAGCAGAAGGTACCCAAAAATACCAGAGACAGCTAGACCACAAAACTTGAAGCATACTTTATAGGGAAGCTGCTGATGTTATTCTTATTTCAGCGAATCGCTAATGCCAAATTATTCGCCTGATTTACGTCGGTGAATTCATATGAATTGCTTAAAAAAAAAACAAAAACTTGATCTGCATAAGCCCTCAATGTCACAAAGCACACCATTGAATGCTCAATTCATATAAAAAATACAAATTGAAAATATATAAAGATGACATAATTAAATTCAACAAATATATGCACATGTCTACATAATCTCTAATTTGAAAAGCTTTTAATTTTTAGAAAGCCTATTAGTGTCGTAAGCCTATTTATGCAAAATGATTTCATAATTGTATTTAATCTTTAAGCAGCTTTAAATAAATGTGTGATAATATCTTGCAGAATATTTAACAGTAATTGAATAGGTTTCATGTGCTGCTTAAGCTGCTTACGCCGCAGTTGGGAATAGTAGATGCAAATGGTAAACTCATTACAATTGTCTTTATAGGTTTATTAACGTAATTTCGCCAAAATCCACTTGAACTGTCATTGTTATGCCGGGCAATGTTAGAGTAAATGCTGTTAGAGCCAGTTGCTATTAAAGTTAATCCGTCGCATGTTATGGCGTCTTTAACTTTTGGCGATACTTTATCATTTATGGGCGATGCATAAAAGTGACAGCTTAGCGCCCAAGATGATCAATAAGGCAATCCCCAATACGCAATTGACAAGCGATAAGCCACGATAGCAAGTTGAAGTTGAAGATGAAGTTGAAGGGAATCGCAAAAATCTTGTTCTTGCTTATCACCGCTTTAACCCACATTACGTATCAAATTTTTATGAGGCAACCTTATATAAACTCCCCTCCATGGATGGGAGGTCGCTGTATGTATATGCGCAAATGCAATGTAAAGCCATTCAAGTGTAAAAACGAGCGTGGCGAAGGGGGCAGTGAAGGGCAAACCACACACACATATATAGTCGCGCATGCAGAAAAGCAGGCAACAACATTTGCGTAAAATGGCAAAATTCAGCGCATGGAAAACTCATTTATCATACGCCGCCCCAGCAACCGCAACACGCACAATTCTGCAACAAAAAACAAAAAAGAACAGCAACAGAAACGACAACGACAACAAGCGGACGGCAATAACGACAAACAAATGATTTAAATTAATCCACTTAAAGCCACTCAAAGACGATGTCATAGACCAAAAGAGCACAAATTATACTTACACAAAAATGTACAATAAATACGTATACGTAAATCAAAAGCCGTGTTCCCAAAACACAAATTCGAATTAATTCCACTGAAATTACCAAAGCATACTTTTGGGATCATCCAAAATTTAAATTGAAGGACAACAAAGTGAAAAGACAAAAACAACAACTGAAAACTGAAAACTGAAAATATATGTCTGTATGCCATTCAGATAGGAGAAATTGATGCCGCCGAGTCGTAAAGTGGAATTCGAAATAAGCCCACCGAAATGCGACAACAGTACAAAATGCTAAGTGACATTTGAACGCAGTTGGTTGGCAGCGCAATGAAATTCTGGCCAGACAAACAAAACAAGTGCCCGACATGCCAAATAAATGTGAAGTTTATTGAATAAATCGCTGAATCTGTGGCAAGCCGACTCGTTGATGCACTGCACTACTCTGCAATGCATTTCAAATTGAATATACCTGGAATTTCACATTAAATTGATTGCACAAAGTTAAATAGCCTCGTTTGACATTTTCTTACAGCGACCATTTTCAATAGATTTCCGCATGGCTGGAAAATAATTGATAAGCTGCTTTATGGAAATTCCAGGAAGACACCGCGAAATATGCTTTCATAGCGGCTTTGCAAATGTTGTTTATTTAACAACTGACAATAAGCTGTAATCATGTTATCGGTCGCAATGATGCGATTTACAAAAGTAATTTAAATGTTGAATACTCGTTGTGCTGTAATTAAAGTTTTGCAGTAATTCCCATAATACCGAAAATACTTTAAGAACCACTAAAACGTTTGCAAACGGTATTTTAAATGAATGTTAACCGTTTTACGGTGCCTGGGATCCTTGCACGGCTCAGTAAAAAAAAAAGAAGAGGAAATTTTTCAATTTCGATAAAAAGGCTAAAGACATTCCATAAGTGGGTGCAAAAGAGGCGACTGAGAGACGGAGGCGGAGAGGGCGGGGGAGGGGAAGGGGAAAGGAGCAAGGGCCTACGGCTTCTCGGCACGCCTCGAATGTGGGTCACACTACAATTGTTGGGGGAGGTTGTCAACGTAACGACCCGCTTTCGGCCAAGGCGCCGCCAGACGTCGACTTCGCACATATGGCCAGCAAACGGGATGAGCCACCACTTGACCTTCCCACCCCCCCCCATACTCTCCCCGCTTCGGTCTATACTTGGGACTCGCAACCACTTCGACACTTTGCGGTGTGCAGCAGAGATGGGGCGGGGGTAAAAGGAGAATCTTTAGCCTGCGGTTGTCGTCGGCGTCATCGCTTAAATCGCCACCATCGTTTTTTACCGTTACAGCGCCGACATTTTATTGCTGCATCCTTGCAGTTTTTATAGAGCCATCCGAGAGTGAGTGTGAGAGCAAGAGAGGTAGTCTCTGTCTCTGTCTTCTGGCACGCCCCTACAATTGAGCATGTGTTTCCTCTTTTACACCCACTTGCAAATTGTTATTTACTGTTATTTTAGTGCATTGTGCGGCCGACGCGCTAACGGAACTGAAACTTGAAGTTGGCCGCGCTAGTGTGCGTGAAGGCCTTTTAAATAAACTCAAACACACACACACACACACACGCACACTCACAGTCAGACAGAGCACATAAACACCACGATGTGTGCTTGTTCGTTCGTGTCTCCGAGCACTCCGACGTCTGTCTGTAGGTATATTTAAGAGTTCAAAGCAAAAAATGTAGGCGACATGAATAACAAGAAAAAAGCTGAAGCTTTCTCGCTTGCTAACAAGAAGAAACCGTTCATGGAAAATCGCCAAGCGCAAAAAGTCAATAGCCAAAGAGGCGATCTATCAGTTACGCGCAGCGACAAGCCAGCTGAAAGGTATGCTATGAAAGAGTGTGAAGGAAAATTCTACGTACTTACTCTATGGAGTGTTAGCAAACAAGAATAAAAGCGTTTCTAATTATAAAAATGTTTCAAACAAAATTTAACGAATAACCTTTTTTTATTTTTATCAAATTGTGAACATCAAACAGGTTTTTTTAATTAAGCACCCGACAGATTTTACAAATTTTCTCTCATAGAGAGAGAAAAAATACAATGCTGATCGAATCTGTTACGTTAACAATTGAACACACTCCGCGACTATCTTGCCGCAGGGTATTGCGAAGGGCGACAAAAAATCTGCGTCCATATGGAAGCAGAGCAGCAGCAGCAGTTGCTCAGGGTGCTGCCCATATGACGGTGGAATAGGTTCCACTACACTACGTACTATATATACACACATGCATGCACACATATATATGGATATGTGGGTTGGGCAATATGTTGGCCCACGAGCACTTTTGGGGACATGTACTGAGGACTAAAAAGCAGTTTTCCATTGGACATTTTTTTTGCCGCTTTAACGTTGATAGTCAGCAAACGAAATTCTTTCGTCTCTATTTTTTATTTCTTCTATTTTTTCAATCTGTGTCCGTGTGGCTAAAAAGCTCGCTAAGCCAAATAGAAGAAGGTAAGCAAATAATTGAATTTGGGGAACACTTTTGAAATGGCAAACGCAAAGCACTGAAGCACGATATTGAAGTAAATAAATGTGCAAAAACCAGCAATTTAAATATAGGCGCAGATAGACATATAAATAAAGATAAACGACAAAAACAAAAAGAAGAAATACAGGCAAATATGTACTTGCACTCTCACAATTGTGTTGCAGATACAAATTGATGATAATTTCACACTGTGTATAGGCACATTATTGCGTATCAAGTATTGGACAAATAAGGGAAAAATCCCAAATAAACTGAGATAGAAAGTTTGGCATTAGGACAATAGATAAAAGTAGTTGGCATTACGATAGCTAGATAAATATTTATTATTTATTTATTCACCGAATAATGGGACGCACAATAAAGTCTAAGGTAAATGATAATGATCAAAGTGCAAACTTATATGCGGGTTTTTTATATTTGAAATAACTCTCGTCAATGAGCGCAATTTAAGAATTAATTTATGTAAATCAACAACAGTCCCAAGGGAATACTCAATTGCTTCATTATATTGGAAATTATTACACAAGAGTGTTTTATTTACTTTCCAGAATTCTAACAACTCACGCTATGATTGTTTAATTTAAACACAGTAGATTTTCGGTTGAATCTGTAGTTGAAAACGCATTATTCATATAATAAAATAAAAAAAGATAATAATTTATTCAACGAAAGGCTTAAAGGCTTTCCTCAAACCAACTGCTCAACCCTTTTCGTTTCAAACTTGTCCAGACATTATCCCTGTGCTTATCGCTGATGTCATCATCAGTATTTTCAATCATAACAGGAAGCACGGTTAGGCACAGGATCGTTTTAGTGCGCTGCGGTCCGTCCCCACATCAACTCGAAACTCACTGCCATGCAGCAGAGACAACGGCTACGGCTACGGCAATGGCATCGGCGCAACCTTTTGCATTCGTCGGACTCGTGCCACATTGACACTGGCTACGTGCCACTGGCTTTCAAGCCTTGTCGCCTCTTGCTGTCCTGTCCGCTGTCTGGCTGTCCATTGGCTGTTGAGCATGTCTGTCTGGCTGACAGAGACCCTCTTGTTGTCTGTCCATATTAAGAGCACATAAGCTGCCCTTAAACCCCTTTTTGTGAGGGACTCACGGGCTCTGTGTGTGCACACGCGTACCTACATTTAATACAAATTTGCCAGTTGTGTGTACTCCCAAAAGCCAATTACGTGCTCAAATGGCTACCGGAAATGAGACGGGCACGGGAAGGAGCGTGAGAGAAGGCAAAGAAATATGAAGGCAGGAGCCAGAGTAGTGTCTGAATGTACAATGTGCGAGAGAGAGAGTGAGAGACGAAGAGAGTTCAGGTTTATGCGTGGCCCATAACATTTATAAGATCACGTGCTCAATTATTAAGCCACTAAATAAATAAATAGCGGCATTCTGACACGTGCCCAGACCGTAACGACAATAAAGTTGAATTCTGACCAAATGTGACGTCCACATCGACGTAATAAACTTCTGTGCGCCACAGAAATTTAGTTGAGCTCATTACTCATACGCAACGTTGGATACGCTAACGTGCGGATATATCTGGATATTGCGTATACGCACAGCGAGATAAATCGTTCGCTTTGTATAATTTGTATTAATTAATTAATCAGCACCAAGCAACAAAAAAAGATACAAAAAACGGGAAGGAAAAAACAAATGAACGATAACGAAATGAACAACAGAGAAAAACTTTTATGTTATGCTTTCATTTTGATGTTGTTGTAATTGTTGTTGTAATGGCTGCTGTTGTTGTTGTTTCTAGCGCAGTTGATTGTTTGGGGTCGAATTCACGACCTCATTCTGTTGGGTGATAAAAATCGCGCAATTAGCTGGCGTTGATTTTCGCACAGGACATGCATATTTTATATACAGCGAAGCACACACAGGCGCAACCAACCAGGCATGGCTTTTGGGCTCTGTGGCAAAAGTAGAGCAGTTGGGGCCAATTCTAATTTACTCGCGTCTGGCGCAGAAATATAATTCACTTTTGCCAATTGCCTCATGGGGGAGCTGTGGAAAAGGGTGGATTGTGGGGGTCCGAGCGTTTAAACGAAGGTGCAAATTAAATCAACATGCATATCCGTTTGACACCATTTCGCAAATCACCCTCCCCAATAAGCGACTACAAAAGGGAGACAGAGCGACAGAGACAGAAAGAGAGCGAGAGAGGGATAGAGAGAGAGAGAGAGAGAGAGAGAGACACGTGGGAGTCCCTATTCGAAAGAAGAGAGGTTTGGAAGACGCGCATATTGCAAATGACCGAAAAAAAATCAACACTGAAAACAGCAACAACAGCAAAATGTAATGAAACTTTCGGCCCCATGTGCGACTAGTCTGTGTGTGTGTGTTGAGAATGTATGTGTTATGTGTGTGTGTGTACGAAATGATGGTAACCTTGTTAAAAACTGGAGCGCAGATATGGCAACAGGGAAAACGGGTAAAGGTGGCCTCTGATCCACTGGGGTGCTCTACAGAGTGAGTAGAGTGCGGGCACAACAATGAAATAAGTGCAAACTTTTTTGGAATTCCACTTTGAAAGTGCTCCTCATCGCTCCGGCTATGCCGCAGAGTGTTTCACCGAGATTCGCAGTAGATTCCCCAACAAGGAAACAGCATTAACTTATGCGAGCTGACTCGTAATACAAAGCAGTACCAGCAGTCGAGATAGTAGCATAAAGTTCTACGGCACAACATATTTGCATGCACTGACAGCAATAACTCCTGAGCTTACGGCTCCTGCATTCAACATGCGTTCAGGACATATATGTGGGGGGCTTAGCTCTAGGCACGTTTCCGACTTAAAGTTCACGCTGCCTGTCCATGCATTAAAATCAATTGTTTTTGTGGAAAAGGCAGAGAGAGGTTAACGCAAGATTAGAGCGGCGATGGAGCGCAAGGAAAGTCTTTCAATTGACATTTAAAAAAAACCGAAATGAAATCGCTCGAATTCCATTGGAAATAAAAGTTCTTTTAGTCTACTTCATTTTAAATTAAGTGGCTGCGACTTAAAGGAAGTAGAATAAATTCCAAATTGTATAAACGAGCTTATAAATAAAGTAATCAAAGAAATAAAATAAGATATTACGAAAGTTTAATAAATAATTTACAACATTTTAAATAAAGTGGCTGCTACTTAAAGGAAGCAGAATACATTTATATGTATTTATATATAAAACATTTAGTACAATAATCAATCAACCAAATTTAATAACAAATTATGAAATTTTCGCAAAAGACTCCATTATTAAATAATTCATTAATTAATTAACTTAATTGCAAAAAAAATGGTTTCAACTTAAAGAAAGTAGAATAAATATAAATATATATAAATGTGTTAATATTGTATTAACATCGGTTAATCAATCAACCAAATTTAATAAAAACTTAAACATATATTGAATCGTGTATGCGTAAAACAGTTCAATTTACTCCCTACTTTAAAAACAATTACTTTTTAGCCCAAAAGAAATGAGTGCAGAATAGCTAAACAGCCAGCAAAAGAATAAACGGAATCTGAAATTAAGTAAGAACATTTTTGTGGAAAGTCAACCAAATTCCAGACAGAATAAATAAAAATTAATTATGTGCATAGAACGTAAATAAATTGCGATATTTTATGGACACTTTGCCCGTCTCTATCTGTCTCCGGCTCTAGCTTTGGCTGCTTGCCTGGGTGGCTAACAGACTCGACTGACTCGACGGACTCGACGGACTCGACTGACTGACTGGCTGACTTCGTGAGGCAGCTAATATGCTCCCATTTAATTGTTTGCTGTGCTTAAAAATAGTTAATGCCACATAATCCGAAACTGAAATGGGAAATGGTAAATGGGTGGGACGGTTGGTAGATAGAAGCGGGAACCACTAAAATAATGCATTTTGTTTGTACACTTTTGGTTTTTTGTTCTTGTTTCTGGTTTGTGCCCAGCGGAGAACGCGACGTCGCTCTGACACTCGCTTAAATAAAAGATTTTTTAATTAAAAATATTTCACCTGCGAAAAGCGGCGACGACACAATTTTCCTCTTTGCGCGCTCACATAAATAAATGCAGCCACGCACAGCAACAATAACAGCGCCAACAACGACGACGACAACAACAACAACAGCAGCAACAACATCAAGAGAAACAACAGTGAAAATGAGAACAGGAACAGCAATTTAAAATACAAAGACACGAGACGACGACTGGACGTGGATGGTACCGACGCGTGTGGTGTGGACAGCGACAGTGCGAACGAGGGGTGGGAAAGAGGAAGAGAGCAGCCAGTTTGCCAGTGGGTCAAACTGAAAATGAGCCGTGGGCGTGAATATAAATAAATGAGCAGGCAAACGATGGACGATGGACGATGGAACGATGGACGAGGAACGGTGGACGGGGAACGATGAACGATGGCGGGCCAGCAATGAAAGAAAAAAGGGCACAGGCAATAATTAAACCGATACGCAAACAATTGAACGATAGGTGGCGCTCCAGGTGTTCACCACAAACGACAACAAACAGTGCGAGCGAGAGGGGGCAGAGTAAGAGAATGCGTGGAAATGTCGTTGGGTGGCAACTGAAATTAACCCATGACTTTAAAAACATTCGTTAACCGTTGTGTGCAAGAAAAATGACACAAATGATGGACACAGCTTAAACCCAGTGACAATGACAACAGCAAAAAGGAAGACAACAACAAGGACCACATGCTGAGTTTCACTCACTCACTCACTCTCCCTCCCGCTCGCTCTTCCTCTCCCGCACATATTCGCTGTCTGTTGTGGGCGTGTCTCAGTGTGTGTGATGTGGGCGAGTGTCTGTGTAGATATGTGTCATCAGGCACAACACTGTTTGGTCTTAACACGTTGTGCTAAATTTTGAAAGATGACCAAAACTGCTGCCATCGCTTTTTGGGGGGCGTCAGGGAGCCGTTGACTCCATAGAGCACGGAGCAAATGAACACATCAGCAACGTAAATACATCATAAGAATCCACAAAGTCTGTAATCGTATATGACTCTGTGTTCGTGTGCAAGGGAGAAGCTCAAAGTTGATGGACAGCAATGGCAAAGATGGTTAAAGCAGTAACTGACAAATTTTCACTTTCTTATCATTGTTGTTGTCTGTCGCTGTCTCTCCTGAAATCAACATTAAAGCGGATGACCATTTCCCCGTATTTGTCAGCGGCTCGGTTTCCTGTATTTTCTTTTGCATCTTCATGATTTAAGCATTTGCGGAACGCGTTTAGCATATGAATGACAATTTAAATAAATATGAACTTGCATTCCTTTGCAATTTCGTTTTGAAATTCCATTTTAAGAGACGTCATTAGAAATTTATTGAATTATCGTGACAGTCATTTGAATACCCTGAAAAGGAAAGTAAATTATAGAAATGTGCAAAAATCTGCATTGATTTTCATTTGTTATTATAATTAAATATTATTCACATTAATATTGAATGAGAACAAATATGTAGGGTCTTTATCGAAAATAAATTACAGTCTTTTGGTCGTAAAATCCGATTTAATATTCACTGCTTGCAAGAATAAATAAGTTATTTATAATCAGAGTTTATATTATTTTTTGCACAGATTTCCAAGTTCAGTTAAATATCCTACAAAAACTATTTCCAATTTAAGCTTTTTAAATTGTAAGACTATAAATTTCATTGCTTTCGATCTCTTTTTAAAGAATACTTCTTTCAGTGCACTTAATAAACAGTTTATCTCGAACCATTTAATTACTTTTCGAACTGCCAAGTGTTTGCATTGTCGTAATTCCTAATTATACTTTCATTGTGTTTACATTTGCAATTTTATTTAAATTGTATTTATGTGCTACATTTCCTTTTTTTTGTTGGTCCACTGAATTATTATGCCGCTGCGTGTATGTAAATTCATAACGAGGATACTCGATATTACAAAGTGGACAAGCAATAACCGAGAAATTGTAATTATGTTTCGATAATCCCTCAAGGCATTTTGTCCCTGCTTGTTGCTGTTCGCTTTTTTTTGTGTTGTTTGTTATTATTGGCATAAAACCATGAGCCAGGGTGGCAAGAGAGGCAGGAGGACTCGTTACAGGTGCCGGACTCGGGCTGACAGCAGCAATATCGGGGCTTCAAGGATATTGCGATGCAATTTTCATTTATGAGTTTGTCTGCTGCTGCTGCCAGAGCTGAGTGCTCTCTCTCTCTCTCTCTGTGCTCCTCGTCAGTACAATGGAAGATGCTCGACAATGCATGCATGGGGTCTGCCAGCAAACTTGCAATCAGCTCTCAAATTGTAGCCAAGCAACTACAGCAACAGCAACAACAGCAAACATCGTCAATAAAAGCAGCAGCTACTTGAATTACTAAAAACCCAAACCGAATTACGGGCGTACATCATGGCGTATGCGTGTTATCTGTGGTCAGACAAGTCAGAAGGCAGTTGTTTCCTTTATTCTATTCAGTTCTCTCTGGGGATATACTGTGTGCATGTGTCTGTGTTGGCGTCTTAAGTTATTAATATTGTTGCTCCTTAAGCTGAATATTTATGCAAGTGTTTAGTAATAAAAGCTAAAAGCAAATAATTTATGGAATAAAGACATTAGAGGAGAGCATGAAAAAAACGGCCAACAGGAAGAGCAGAAAAACACCAAGGGCTGAAAGAAAAAAAAACGTGAAAAACTCTTCAAGCTTAATTCAAACTAAGTGGCTCAACATCAAGGCAAGTGACGACGGCAGCACAGATGATGACCTGAAGAGCGTCAGGGCAAGCTGCTGACTGCCAGGCTAGAAAGAGAGAAAGCGAGAGAGAGAGAGAGAGATGGGCAAAGGACGGGTACAGCAATGAATGGCTCTCGACAGGCGCAATGTGCAACATGAGTCCAAAAGCAGCAGCGACAATAACAACAACAGTGACTGCGGCAGTGGCAAGTGGGGCAAGCCACAACAGGCGCCAAAAACACCTTCAAGCTTGTGTCGGGGCTTCACCACATGAAGTGGGGAGCATGGCTCGCATTGGCTCGGAGCGTAGACACTCTAATGAGTTGCCCTTACGGTGGGGCTTTGGGGTGGCACTGCAGTGTGGCGAACTTAATACCCAAGTGAATGCCACAAGCTCGATTGATTGTCAACAGCAATTCGCTCAAAAGTCAGCTATTGAACGGATTACTCTCGCAATTCTCTTTCATTGCAATAATTTTGAGAGTCTTCTTACATTTTCTTTACAAGCGAAACTTATCTCTGCACTTTGCTAAGCACTTGCTTTAGTCTTTTTGATTAAGCTTCAATTCTATAATGAGAATATACTATCTCTAGTCTTTTTGTTAATGCTTAAATTCTAAGTCGCGTCTCTGTTCCTTTTTTAAAAGCAATATTTCATAATTCAAAATATTATTATTTAAATTTGAATGGATTAATTTCTTAGCTTTGCTTTAAATCTACAAAATTCATTATTATTTGTTTATAGATCTAAGCATATTCTGCTTCTTTATCGTTCTTTTAATACACTAATTGACTTTTTTGTACGTATCTACACTCTTCATTTATATAATTCTCTTACTATTTTTTAATATCAATATTTCTTATTTATTTGACCTACATATTAAAAATTATACAAAATTATGAAATGCATGCATTTCTTAAGTTTCCTTTAAAATTATATAATTCATTTTTACATTTTGATGTCTAATCAAATTCTCCTCCTTTATCACTTTCTTTGATAAACTGATTGACTTTTTTTGTACTTCTGCACACTCTTCATTTACCTAATCCTATTTTCTTTTAATGTTAACCTAAATGCACTTCAAAAGTTCTTTGATGGTCGCCTTTAATCTCGTATGCTAATTGACTGAAAGCCTCAGCGAGTGCTTAAAGCGAGCGATGCCCACTGTGACAGTGGGTTAGCAAATAATGTTTACGGGCTGGCAACTGCAATGGCTGCAACGTTGAACGTGCAACGCTCAACGTCCACGACGTCGACGAGTGTTGCATGCTCTCGGGCTCGAGGGCAGCGAATTATGTGCTTGCACTGAGTGCATTAGCACCCGGCTAGCATAAGGATGAGAATGTAAATGAGAATGTGAACGAGAGGACGAGACGGACATGGGAATGGGGATGAAGGGGCTGAGGATGACGTTAAGGATGTTAGTTTTAAGCGTTTGCCAAGAGAGAGGTGCCCCTGTGGCATGTGGCATGCGGCATGCGGCGAGGCCAAGCGAAGGCATTGGAGCAAAACTGCCAGGCTATTGTTATTGTTGTTGTTGTTCTCGACTGGGTTGGACCCCCGAAAAACTGTGCCACAGCAGTGCAGGGCAAACTAAATTATAGTCGTTTTTGCCAGTGTTGTTGCCAGCGTTGTTACCAGAGTTGTTGCTACTGTTGTGCCTGCTGTGCTGTGCCCCCAAAAAATGAAATCAAAATCAAATAAAGCGAGCGCACGTGAGTCAAGTTGAATCCCTGCTGACAGACTTAGTAGAACTCGAAACGACAGTAGAACCGTAAATGGTAACTGGTAACTGGAGCCGAAGTTGAGGTTACGCCAAAACGCCGGGCTATGCAAATTAAATTCGAGTGCTGATTGTCCGCGTTTGTCCCACTCCGCTACTCCGATTGTTACGGTCTAACCGAACGGAAAAAGGCCAAAAGGACCAAGAAAAAAGAAAGAGAAAGCGAAGAAAAGAAAAAGGTCACAGGTGTACTTTGTGCCAATTTGTGTTTGCTTTTGCGTTTGCCGAGGCAACAGCACAATGCCACAAAATGCACGAGCCAAGGGACCATCGTGCCACATTCCCAATACACCTCAATACACAACTTATAATGTGGGCTATTATGCAATGCAATTCGCCTCAGCTATCTGGTTCAATAGGTAGCCAAATAGGGAATAACAATATGCCACACACACACACAAACACCTCCAATTAACTAAAATCGGATCGATAAAGTTGTAAATTACAAATTGTGATTTCTTGGAAACACTAGTATGCATAAGTTGGTTTACTTTGTATTTAGAAATACAAAACTGCATCGTTAACATTTGGCCTGCAACGTTGCACTTGGCTGCCATATGATCCTAGCAAATTATTATGACTAAAAACGCAAACACTCACAAATGCTGGCATGCCGTTAGTGACTACAAGATACTTTATTTACGTGTCCTTGTTTAGCAAGCAAAAATAAATGTTTACAAATGCATAACATAAATATTATTTATTAATACAAATTCGAAGTAAACACATTTTTCACGTGAAGCCAACCAAGCGCATTTTAATTAAATACAAAGGCAAATGTTTGTTCTAATTAATGGCACGCCTGTAGTAACATATACTTTATTAAGTCCCAACTGTTATACCTATAACAGCGACAGCATGTTTTCATTACTTGTTGGACTATATTATCTGTTATATGGCTTTCTTATTGGCATCGGAGCAACTTTTATATCTGCGAATCCCTCTAGAGCACAATTGCGTTTTCTTTCAAGGGAAATATTTTTCTCTAAATTTATTACTGTCACAATACAACAACAATCTCCAAGCTACATCATATTTGAGTTTCCAATTCAAATGCCCAGCAGAATAAGAAAATATCAGAAAATTGTAAATGCTTAAATTGTCAATGACGAATTTTATTTGCTTTCCGATCGATTTAAGCTGGTTAGTAATGCAAATACGACGCACACATGCGTTGCCAAAGTACCATAAATATTGCCAGAAAGCAAATGAAAATATGCAACTACATGATTACATATGAAATAGTGGCTTATAAAATAAGTTGCAATGGCGCATCGAGAGCAGTTCATAAATACAGATTAAAATTGCAAATATGCTCTGTTGCATCTACTATAACTGCAATTTTGAAGCGCGCTTAAGAGCAGCAGCTGCTACCTTGCCAACGTGCCACACATCTTTGTTCCTTTGCCCCAAGCATAGTAAATTATCAAGTTCGTTGAGTTGTTAGCAGAAAGAGTGT
Organism: Drosophila siamana; assembly: GCA_035047445.1. Classification (NCBI taxonomy): domain Eukaryota; kingdom Metazoa; phylum Arthropoda; class Insecta; order Diptera; family Drosophilidae; genus Drosophila; species Drosophila siamana. The sequence goes on along the minus strand of JAWNPP010000020.1, from coordinate 4,116,141 downwards.
TTAAAGCGCTTTCGCAGCGCTATTTAAAAATGCTCTTTATAATCAGACAGTAGTCAGGTTAAATAAACTCGAACTCGAACTCGAACTCTATCGTGACGATGGCTGCTCGGCATGCAATTGCCGTTATATTCGTTCTACTTTGCTTTGGCTACCGCCAAAAGAATCAACCATTTAACCAGTCAAGCGAAGAAACAGACGAGTAGCCGAGTAGCCAGAAACCCAAGGACATGGACAGCACATGAATGACGTATTCACATTATTCGCACACTTGAGCGCACCCAAAAAAAAAAAAAAGCGCAAAACACAAAAAAATATAATAGAACTAAAAGGATGAACATGGCTATATGGCTATGGTCATGAAATGGGTCTGTCCCGTCGGTTGGACTGTTGTCTGTTTTGTCTGTGCGATAGTTGATAGCTGATCCATTAGCACAATTGCCAGGCAAGGACTTGAGGCAAAGTGCTGTCCTGTTGCTTCATCAAACTGCTGAATGTTGCCACTTGCGAGTGGCAGGCAGCATCCATTCATCTTGCTTATGCCAAAGCGAGTTGAGTTGAGTTTATCGTGCAACTTGATTTTGGCCCTATGCATTTCACTTGGCTTTAACTACAATTACTCTCGATGCTATAGAATGCATAGAATAACATATGAATTCTACGTTGTTTTTTTTTTTTGCAGAAAAGTTGCTGAGCAAAGCAGAAAACCCTTGAAATCAAAAGTAAACACACAGGAGTGCAAAAGCAGCAAAATAAAATAACACTGTGACGACAATCTGCTGCCATGAGAGCTGCCTCGGGTTCAGTGCAGCAGCAGCAACAGCAACTACAACAGATATCATAATAATAATAATAGAAGCAAGAAGCAGTCGGTAGTCAGTAGAGTCAGTTGTGGCAGCTGCACCAATGATAACAACAATAAAGCCACAAGAGACACAACAAACGGAAATCAAATCCAAAGATGCAAATTACAATTTGCATTCAAACGACAAAGAAGAAGACGAATAACCAGAGCAACAACAACAACTACCACAGCAGCAACAACTGCTGCTCTAACAACAAACAACTGTTGTGTTAACTCAATAAACTATTTTAACTTTATTTTTGTGTAACCCACATACATATCAAGTGACCGACGACAACATGATCAAAAAGGGCATTTTAATACAGCGCAAAAGTCAGGAGGATGCCAGCTATACGAAGCAGCTCAAAATGGAGCACGCCGATCTCGTGGCCGAGATGCAGACCGTCGAGAGTTTGCCCACACACGAACGACTCCAGCTGGCCAGACTGTAAGTCAATTATGCTTCCAATTTAGTTAACAATCTACTAAAAGAAATTTCAAGAATATGTTCTTAACAACCAAAGGTTCAATATGCGAAATGCAGTTAATTTTAAGCTTATTTAAAGCCTTCTTTTCCTACATTAAAATCAGCCTAATTTCCCACAAATTCAGATTTGACTTAAAAAACAATGCCAATTTTTTTGGAAAATATGTGAGATATCTTCTGGTTTGAATAAGTTACGATAATCACTTTCCAAGCTTTCAAACTATCTCAAGAAATAAAAATAGTACTTTGAATAAGAAAAGTTCGCAAAGGTTGAATTGTATTTTAACAAAGTTTAAATGCAGACTCTCATCCTACATATATTATACAATTTATATCTATATAAATCTAAATATATATATAAGTTGTATTTGTTTTTTGATCTAATTAGAGACATTTTATAGAGAATATATGCATGTTAAATGCAACCAATATTTAAATGCGCAGATGGAAGTAGTTTCCTAACTATAAAAATTCATGAACAAAATGATATAATTCATTGTTAATTATAACACGAAAGTGTTTATTTAAAAGTTCGCACTGCCAATTATAACATTTCTCTTTGCCAATATTCCATTTTTTGAATATATATATACATATATATGCCATTTTTATTTTTCATTACAAATTTCCAACTGCAGTTTAAATGTATAATGAATGAATGCAGTGGACCAGTTGGATAGCATAAATTATTTTCCCTAGTTTTGCACAGGCGTTACTTTAAACAGAGCCTGCAATTTTATTGCAACGTCAATGTGTCAGTAAAGTGCGAAATAATTAAAATTAATTAGTTTTGCAGTAATCATAAAAAAAAATCCGCACAAAAATGGGATTTATTAGCTGAAATCGATGCGAGGGAAGCGAACCAGATGGAGAATCTGTTTTATTTTAATTGAAGAGAATGAAAATGTTTATTTTTTTGCCAGTGGCAGGAGAAGAGCTGTTGGCCAATTTAAGAAGCTATTGTTGCAGAGACGTGTGAGATTTGATGTTGTAAACAATTAAATTCGAATTTAATTTAACGCTTCTTATGTTATTCCAAACTTTTGCTGCAACGTGGCTGAGAGTTTTTCTGTGTGTGGCAGCCACAGACACGAAGGCAACTTTTGTGCAGTGCGAAAAAGTTTTGCAAGTTTTGATTGATTTTAAACTGAGTTGCAGCAGCAACCAAAGCAACTAGAGCAAGTCGATAGAATAGCTGATCTCCATGCAATACGACTTTAATCAGCTCGTATTCTCTCACTCTCTCTCTATCTTTTTTGCCTTTCAGTCGGCGTACCCAGCAGCTGAAACTCGCCCGCCAGAAGGAGAAGGAATGGCTGAAGCTGCAACGAGCCAAGGGGCAAGCAAGCAGTGGCGGGGGCAGCGCTGGCAACGCTGCCAATCTGCTAAATGGCAGCGGCGGCGATACCACACATCATTTTCGGCATGCCAACGGATCGGGCACCCTGAGTGGTAGGCGGCACATTTCGTTCGAGAACAGCGTGGTGCTCTTGGAGGCGGCGTCGCGTAACGATATGCCCGAGGTGGCGGCGTTGCTGCAGCACGGCATTACACCGGATGCGGCCAACGAGGATGGACTGACGGCACTGCATCAGTGTTGCATCGATAACAACGTAGACATGCTGCGGCTGCTGCTCGACTATGGCGCCAACGTGGACTCGCAGGACAGTGATAAATGGACGCCGCTGCATGCGGCTGCCACCTGCGGCCACCTCGATCTGGTGCGCATACTCATACGCCACAATGCCAACCTGCTGGCCGTGAACACCGACGGCAACATGCCCTACGATCTGTGCGACGATGAGAACACCCTCGACTTCATCGAGGGCGAGATGGCGCAGCGTGGCGTCACCCAGGAGCTGATCGATGAGACGCGCTCCTCCACGGAGCGCGTTATGCTGAAGGATCTGATGGAGCTGGCGCGCATTGGCGGCGATCTCGAGGAGCCCGACTATCAAGGTGCCACACCGGTAAGATCGCAGACTACTATCTATCTATCGCACACTATGTTTGAACCTAACTTGGAACTTCTCTGTAATCTACAGCTGCACATAGCGTCTGCCAATGGCTATGTGCGTGTGGTGGAGTTCTTGCTGGAGCAGCACGTCAACGTGGATGCCATGGACAAGGATCTGTGGACGCCAGTGCACGCGGCCGCCTGCTGGGGACATGTAAGTCAAAGCAGACATGAAAACAGTTTAAATAGTTATACAACGCTTACATAAGCACTGTCTAATAGTCTATCTAAAATACTAGTTGCAATCTCAATCAATACAATCTATACTAATGTTTACAATCTCGAACTTTAACATAAATAAGTGAGACTAGAAACGTTTAGTGTAATTACTATAAAAAGTTATACAAAATACATTATATTTAACCAACAACTGTTAGTCTGTCTGTTTGCTTAGATCTATTGAGACAATAAGTTGCTGATATAGTTGCTATAATTGTAGAACACGATATATATTAGCTAGATGCTAATTATTTCCGAAAATTGCATAATGAATTTGCAAGCAACACAAAAATAATTGATGTGTATTGCTATTGATTTTTGTTTAATAATTGTTTTAACTATTGCTAAATGAACTACAACTATCTGTAAATTACAAAGCTAACAGCGTGTATTGCACAATCAGGCACAATTTGCTATTAGCTTTCTAGCTTATGAATTTCTGTTGTTCGACAGCTCGAGGTGCTGGAGATGCTTGCGCAATGTGGCGCCGATTTGAATGTGCGCAACAAGGACGATGAGACGCCCTCGGGTAAGCAGCACACAAGCAGGGAGAAACACGAAACTTTGCTATAGCAACTTCTTCTCCTTTCGTTCGCTAGATATCTGCGAAGATCCCGAGATACGCGAGCGCATCGAGCAGCTGAAAACGGAGCAGGAGAGCAAACGACTGGCGGAGGCGCAGCGACGGCGCGTTCGACGCTCCCAGAGCAACAACACCAGGTAACGACGTTCTACTGACCAACTGTTAAACGACTCTAATCCAAGCATTCATTCGCCATTCATTCGTTTAGAGCCCAATCGGTGCGTCGCACCAGCCTGCGCGACAAAACGCTTACAACCAAAAAGGATGCCGTCGAAGAGGCTCGTCTGCGTCTGCAGGCACAGGAGGCTACCGACACGACCTCCACCAGCACCAGCACAACTGGCGCTGCTGATCTGCCCAACGGTTATGCCTATCACACGACCAGCACCAGTTCGAGCAGCAGCAACGGCAACGGCAACAATAACAACACTAGTAATAATAATAATACTGCTGAGAAACGTCCCTCCACCGCCAGCTTGAATGGTCAATTGTTATCGCACTCGAAGTCCGCGGATGCGGTGGACAACGTTATCCTCACAACGACACATTCCTATCTGCCGCGTCGACCGCCCGATGGTCGCGAGAACGATGAACAGCAGCTGCTGAAGGCGGCGCAAGGCGGCGGTGGCGACACCACAGCTGGCGGTGAGCTGCAGCGTGCCACCTCGGCGGCAGCTGTCATACTGACTGACAAGGGCACCGCTGCGAGCGCTGAAGCGGTGCAAATCCAATCCTCCAAGGAGGCGGGCAATGGCAAAATCAACGTACAGGTCACCGTGCTAGTGGGTAAGTAAGCAGTCGCTGCACCCTAATCCCCCAAAGCTCTACTCGATGTAGTACTACATCCAGGCAGCCACACCTCAATACACACACATACACTCACACGCACTCACAGACACATACACATCAGTATCTACACCCACAACTCGTACTGTAGCTAGCACCAATCAAAAAGCGCCGCTTAAATGCTTCCTTTGTGTCAATGTCAATGTCTAATGTGTATTTAACGACGCTACTAAAAAAAATAGAAGGAAAATAAACTCAACTCAAATGCGCTGAAAGCAAGCATGTTTCTAGCCCCCACATGGCGCGACTAACGCATACCCTGTAGTCGTCCAGTGACTCTCTCAATGTTTTGCTTCATAGTATTTTTATTTGTTTAGTTTATTAGTGCGACTGCTATTTGTAAATTTTTTTAGATGCGCTTTTCATTTTTATGTGAAATCGTTAAAATAATTCCATTTGCATTTCCACTTCATTTCATTCAATTATGTTTTTATTATGCTGTAATGTCTTTGATTGCATTTCGTGCATTTGCTGTGAATTTCAATTTAGCAAAAGTATAGCATAAAATTAGAATAGTTATTTTTTTTTCCGGCCCTTTTTTTATTATTTTCTTACAAGAACACCAGAATATTAGCTGTTTAAAAAGGGGGTGGGTTAACCACCAAAATAAAACATTTTTTTACCAATTCTTGTCATAATTTTTTAGCGAATGCAAAATGAAATCAAATATATTTACACTAGCTCCACATGCCTTTTAAACTGCGTCACTTATAGCAATTGCCTCTAAAGTAACCATCAAAAGTATTCTCAATTATGCTGAAATGCTTTCCATTGTGAAGACTTGACAGTGTGCTTTTTATATTGATTTTCTATGCTACTAACAGAGTTGTAGGGTATAGAGAACTCGCCTGAAAGTGACTCTATAAAACTGCATCTGTGTATAAAAAGAAGTTAAATAACATTTGCTTGTAATTTTATGTTTATTTTTTGTGTTTGGCTCGTTGCGCTCGTGTGTCGTTTTGTGTGTCGTCTCTGCCTGTCTGCCTGCCTGCCCGCCCGCATCATCATCAACGCCACAATCAACCAACAAACGAACCAACCAACACACCCACTCATCAACACACCACACTCATGTAGACACAAACAGCACGCATCATCAGCAACAGCAGCACCACCAGCAACATACTCATCAACAGCAGCAGCAACAGCAACAGTCAGCAACAGTTGCAGCAACATGCGCTGTTGTTGCAACATCAGCAGCAGCAACAACAACAGCTACAGCTACAGCAGCAAGCAGCAACAACAGCATCAGCAATATGTTGCTATGGATGCGGGTGCCGTTACTTTGTCAAATTTGAAAAAGCAACGTTCGCTGTCGCGTACTGCAAATGTGCTAAACAATCTCGAACTCACATCCACAACAGCAACTGCCACAACATCAGCGGCAAGTGCAACATGCAACACTACAACTAATGGTTCTGTTTTAGGAGCCGCCACTACGGTTAATCACAATAACAACAACAACAACAATAACAACAGCAGCGCCAACAACAATAACAACAACGGCGCCGGACCAATCGCCACACAACCGCTTGGACTTGGTTCGATGAGTCCCAGTTTGCTGGACTTTGAGGCAGCTCCGCCGGCGACAGCGGCCAATGCGAACTCCGTGAATAAATTCAGCGGCATCACCGGCGACGTGGTCAGCGACAGCACCAGCTCCAGTCGCAAATGCTGTGTCCTAATGTAGACAACAAAAATATAGACAGCACAGCGACTACAGAATAAACAGGGTATTACAACAACAACAACAACAACCACAACCACAACAAATGGATTGCCAGCCGTTAAGCTTACCAAAATTTGTGTGTATGTGTGTGGTGGGAGGAAGGGGGAGGGGGACTTATTTGAATAATTGGGTGGGATATGTTATGTATGCATGTTGTACTACTGTTTGTTAAATATTTAGTAAACATTTGAGCAACAATTAGCAATTTTGAGATGCCTGGCAACCTGGCAATTGGGTAGCAAGCAAAAAGTGTCTTTAATTAGCATTTTAATAGCAGCATGAGTTCGATAAGCACAATGCGAATTCAATTTGCAAATGATAGATGGATAATTGTAAACTGATAAACATGTATAATGGGTTCAATTCTATGAGCTCCACATTCGAGAGAACGGCTCAAAGTCGTGGCATTTCCTAAGCCAGTTAAAATATGAATACAAAACAAAAACACAAAACACAAACACAACACACAAACAAGATACGATACAAATTTATATATACTATATATGTATATGTTTACACATTTTAATGTTTATTAATTGAAGAAAAAAAAAAAACAAAAACGAAAACCAATTTGATGTGAGCAGTTTATGCTAGTTTCTAAATGTTAAGAAAATTGTTAAGAAAATGTGTTAAGAACTTTTGTTTTTTGCTAGTTCTTAAAGTTTTGCTTCGTATGTAGAATAGCAAGGCAAAGTATTATGCAAAAGTATAAAATATATACCATATACATACATATATAAATAATTAAATTACATACGTATATTAGCAAAATTCTAGCTACTTATAAAAATAAATGATTAAGCAATGCAATAGTTAAATTGCAAGCACATAAGCAATTCAACAATAAACTAATTGAAAAAAAAAGAATTAAACAAAAAATCAAAACAAAAATCACATACATATATACATCTAAATGTCAAATAGTTTAAACTTGCATACATTTTACAGCTTCCAATTGAAAATAAACCGTTTTCAAAATTTTTTTGTTATTATTCACTTTCGATTTTCTTTGCTATTTCAAAGTTGATTGCAATTTCATACTTTGCTCTGCGTGATTTGAATTTAGTTAATATGAAAATTGTATTATTTATATGCATAAATATATTGAAATTTATACAATTTTTAGAGTCTAAATGTACGAAATTCCAGATAATTAAGATACAAATACAACGCGCAATTTAGCAATGAGACTTTCTTTTTTTAATTATTTGGCTCACGAGCGGGCTATTTATTGGCAGTAGAAAAGTTTTGTAAAATAAACAAATTGAAAAAAATCTATGAGACAAAAATCCTCTCAAGAAACGATTACGATTGTTGCCTTTTTAATTTTGCTTACCACATTATCAACAGGTAAATAACTTCCGAGGGGAGTTGGTGCAAAAAATAACTTTTGAATTTCCGTTTAAATCACATTTCCGATAAATGTAGTTACTTTAATCGGTTGCTCTCGTTGAGCTGCCTCTGATGTTATCGATAGTCGGTCATTAAGTATACTTCACTGCGATTTCATTTCAAATAAACTGATAGGGTGTTTTGTTTCGTAAGAATGGTTTCACTTTAATTCATATTTGTTTTATTTATCATCTATGCTTTTTTAGGCTTCTCGTGGACTGGCAAACGTTGTATCCGTCTGTCCACCACATGACGCAAACGTCTGTCAGGTTTGACCAATTCACTCTCGTTCATAGGCTCAATGACTTGACCCTTGCGCGTGATAACAGCCGGACGTGTCATCATGCGGAATGCCGTTTCCGGCACAAAATTGCGCCCAATCGGCGCACGAATGCTGGCCTCATAATCGGCAAGAGATTTAAAGGGAAACGGTATGCTGGAGACCATATGTGAACGAGCCTGTTTGTTTGTTGTCTCATTAATGTACAGATTATCCTTGTTCTCATCGCGTCGCTTTTCGGGTGCCGCTAATTTTAGTAATAGCCGCTTGTTGCGTCTATTTAACACGTCCTGGGAGATGCCAGCGCCTGCCCAGGAGCCCCAACCGGGCATGGCTAGTTGTATTTCCGAGTTTTTTATCTCGGAATCTTTCGTCTTATCCTTGTTAAAATCGGCAATAATATCATCATCTTCGAAGGCCTGACTAATGGTCAGTTGACGCTCGGCCGCAGCATCCGTCTCATCGTAGTCCGCTTCATCGTCGTCCGCCAGTGCATCGTTCATGACATCAGCCTCTCGTATTCGCTGTTTCATCGTTATGGTTGCGACCTTGTTCGGATCAATGGCGCTATCAGCTGATGGTTCCACTGCCGTCTCCTCCGCCGCCGTTAATTTATTAAGCACGTCCAAAGTCGGCTTTAATTGCTCCTCGTCTTGATTGAGTGGCTCATCAAGTTCGATGCGCTGCTTAGTTTTCTTGAAAGTCAAATCCTTCAAATTTTTCAATTCATCTCGCTTCTTTTTTATTGGTTTCGCCTTCAATTTGGGCTCCTTCAGTATTTCTGCTTGTTTTTTTAGCTTTTCAAGCTTTATACTTAGTTTTTCTTGCAGATCTTCCTCATGTTGCTCGAAAATGTCATCAATTGTTTGAGCTTTCAAGGACGAATTCACCTTCTCAACCACCCAACCATTTTCCACAGTGACTCTGGCGTCTTTCTTTTTAATTAACTTCTTTTTCATGACTTTTATGGGCTTCATTTTTTAGCGGTTTTTCTTCCTTAACAGTTTCCAAGTCCGCTTGATGTTCGGCGAGCAGTTTTTCATTTGCATTGCGTTCAGTCCAATACTTGCGCCAATTCGGATCTTCGCTATCCGCTTGGCTTACCGCCTGTTTTGCTGTCTTGCCTTTTGTCCAAGGATTGAATGGATCCGTGGGCTCTGATGAATCAGTTTCCATTTTAATCACTTGTTCATCTTCACTATCCGATTCGGTTTTCTTTTCCGTTAGCTGTCGACTCACCGCCAATTGTTCCGCCAGATCCTTTCGCACATCCTTGTCATACTTGGCACGCACCTGCAGATTCTTGGCCCACGTACCAGTGTTTTTATGTCGCAGACTAGCACGCTCCATCACACGACTCTTCTCAAGTGCATTTAGTTTTTCCAGCGCTGCTTCCGGGTTGGTTTTTTGCAGCTGTTCGAATTCCTTAATTTGCTCCAAGATCTTTTGTCGCTTCTGCAGCTTATGATACTTTTTCGACTTGATTTTATTTTGCATACGCGCTTTGGCCGATTTCTGGGACTCACGCATCTTTAGATAGGCCAGCTCCTTGCGGCGTGCAAAGAGTTCATCACGTGTCAGCTTCTTCTGCAGCAGCTCACGCTCTTGTTTCGCCAACGCGTTCTCGTCCGTAGTGTCGCCTATCTGGGCTTTACGCAACTCTTTTAGCTTTTTATCGCTGGCTTCCAACTCTTTGGCTAAATTGGATTTAATTCGACCTTTAAGATTTTTCACATGTGCTGCGGTATTAATGTAAATCGTATCCGACGGTATAGGAAATACCTGTAGACGGGTTAAAATTAGTAAAAATATTTTAATAACTATATTTATCCAATCTGACCTGTGTTTCTGCGGAACGTTGCTTGGCCACAATAGCATCCCAGCGTCCAAGTTTCTTCTTCACACCTTCGTAGCCAATTCTTCGTTTGATGCGATCAGCCGCTGGTTTTTCCAACGGCTTATCGAGCACCTTTTTTGAGCTGTGCACATTCTTCAGCTTCTTGCCTGTTTCAATATGCTTAGAGCTGCGCAATATCTGAACCAAATCGTTTACGCCAACTGCTCGTGGAGCACGTTCCGTGGTGTTGTTGCGCTTTAACAGTTGAAATTCATCCTGCTGAAGCTGGCGCTCATCGCGTGTGGACTTCCGTATGTGCTGCACGTTGCCCAGGTTGCTGATGGCCTGCAGCAACTTTTTGTGCGACTTGGGATTATATTGTTCTTCATCGTCACTCATTTTTAAGTTAATTTCAGAATGCAAAACTAAAAGTACACAAAAACACGCGGTACCACAAAACAGCTGACTGTAACGATAGCAATTATTATCGTTTCTGATTCTATTGATGGTACGCTGCTCAGGCAAAATTATTTGACAATAAAACTATCGAAATAACAACGTTTTTGTCTGACAAAAATAAATATATGTATATGCAGCAGCGTTTATATTCAGCTTTTGTACGCCTTTTAAAATAATACAATTTTATTTGGTGTTGCCTTAACCATTTATTAATATCGCACCGTTGAAAACAGCGGTTATCTAACTATCGATAAGTCGAACCAATAATATTTTCCCTGCATGGAGACGCGAAATAGTTAAACAAATTCGGTTGCATCGTGCTATGGCCGATACAAAATCTGGCCGATACGCGAGCAATAGCGCCGCTACAAATCCCCTAGTGCAGGGTCCCGAGAATCTAGAGTGTAAAAACTTTCAGGAATACCTGCGGACACGTCAAACTCCCGAGACATTAGAAAAGTTCTACCATTATCCGCCCATTTGCTTAGCGGTTTTTCGGGAGCTGCCAGAAATTGCACGACAATTCGTAATACGCATACTATTCATTGATCAGCCAGTGCCACAGGCCGTGGTCAGTTCGTGGGGCGCTCAACGATTTGCCAAGTAAGTCTACTTTGTATATTTTACCAAACTGGTTTAATCGAGTTCCGTTCGCAGGGAACAAGCTGAGGCCACCAGTTGCCTGACTGCCTTGAATGTATGGCGTGTTACGGCTATACCGGGTGGCTTGGCTGCCTGGGAACTTTCGCCCACCTTCAAGAAAAGCGTGCGTCAAGCCCTAATGGGCGGCGGCAAACCGTGGCCCATGACGAATACGCTGGACAAAGATTCCAAACCACGTGACATACCGTTCCTCGACTCTTATGCCATGTCGCGATGGCGTTGTGTGCTTCACTATATGGTGGGCACGGGCGGACGCAATGGCGCCTCCGATGCAGAGGCTATAAGTCCCGATGCAGTGCGCATCCTGTTGCATGCGAATCTAATGAAACGCGATGAACGCGATGGCATTACCATAACACGTCAGGGATTTCAGTTCTTGCTGCTGGATACACGTGCACAGGTTTGGCATTTTATGCTGCAGTATTTGGAAACGTGCGAAGAACGTGGCATTTCATTGCCCGAGTGCTTGTCAATGCTGTTTCAACTGAGTTTTGCGACGCTGGGTCGCGACTACAGCTCGGAGGGCATGAACAATCAAATGCTCACATTTCTGCAGCATTTACGTGAGTTTGGTTTGGTCTATCAACGCAAGCGCAAAGAATGCCGCTTCTATCCCACTCGCCTTGCACTCAACGTGACCAACAAGGATGCGGCGACTGCGACAACGGCAGCAGATGAGGAACGCATGCAGGAGCGCGGTTACATTGTGGTGGAGACTAACTATCGCGTCTATGCATACACAGACTCACAGCTGCAGGTGGCTGTGCTGGGTCTGTTCACCGAGCTGCTCTATCGCTTCCCCAATCTTGTGGTGGGCGTGCTCACGCGCGATGCTGTCCGGCAGGCGCTGCGCGGCGGCATTACAGCCGAACAGATAGTCAGCTATCTGGAGCAGTATGCGCATCCCAACATGAAGCTGGTCGAGTCTGCTATCCAATCGAAATCCTGCCTGCCGCCGACCGTTGTGGATCAAATCAAGCTGTGGGAAATGGAACGGAATCGTTTCACATACACGGAGGGCGTTGTCTACAATCAGTTCCTCTCGCAAAATGATTTTGTCACGCTACGCGATTATGCGCAGTCGATTAATATGCTGGTGTGGCAGAATGAACGCACACGCACCATGGTGGTGCAGAAGAATGGACACGACGATGTCAAGCGCTACTGGAAGAAGTACTCAAAGAGCGGGGGCTAACTGGCGCTCCATTTATCATATTCCTCTCTTTTTAAGTAATCATACCATTTAAATAATTAAGTTTAAAGGCGAGTAATGTTTGAGCTCTCAAGCAAACTCGATACATTTGTGTTAAGACGACTCCATGCTCCAATGCGTAATAAAATGGCACAGTTCCATGCAACATATACCAGAAAAACTTAATTATGAGAAAAGCTTGGAAACCGCTGGAAAAAATATTTTGAGTTTCGTTTTTAGACATTTATATTTATAGGATATAGCTAACATTTATTTAAACTAACGAAATCATTATTTAAATGGGTAAAGACTGCTTTCCCACATGTATTGCTATATTTTGTATGTTCCAGTAATGGAATTAACTAACCTCTTTTATGAGTTTCTTATCAACTGAAAAAAAACACTTGGCAGTGCAATTTCTAGCATTTTTTCAACTACTCCCAATAAATTACCATTTATAAGGTTTATACGTATATAATATATAAAATACAGTACATAAACAACGTGAAAGCAACACATTAAAGCTTGACAAAAATCGTACTTAAATGCCAAATGCAAAAAGACAAACAAAATGGAAAGTTTAGTATAAAATCGGCCGTTGTGGCATGCAGAGATTGTAGTAGCTCCTCTTGTCCCAAAAGTCCATGCCCTTCCAACCACACCAGCCTTTAATCTGAATGGTGGCCAACTCATCTGCGCCTGTATAATGCGGATCGAGTATCAAAAACTTGGCCTGTCCCGTCTGCACGCAATAGTCGACACCGATTATTGTGTGCGCCAAGACACCGCCACCAATCATGACCGGCGTGCCCTGAGTCTGAAAGTGCATGGCCAACTCGGAGGCGATCGTGGAGAGTTCAGCACCCGAAGCGACATGCAATATCTTCGAGTCCACATTGAGGAAGCCCTGCAGACACATGCTTAGCTCTGTGGAGCCAATCCATTGCGAGGAGCCCACAAATGAGGCGGGCTTATCGTCGATTTTGTGTAAATACTCCTGAATCTCACGATGTGTGGGTATTGCACGCTCCGTGTAGCCCTGGAGCAGGAACCACGAGCAGATCGTCTGCAGCGAGCGATAGGCACAGCCCCAGCCCTTGTCTTGTACTTGCTGCTGCAAATAGTGATAGTAATGATAGTTGCCGTTGACCAGATACTCTTTGCCATCGGTCACGCCGCTGGGCCGTATGCCCAGATGCGTGTTAAGTAGTGGCGTCCAGGTTACAGTAGTCCCGGCGGCCTCAACGTCAGCCTGGAAATGACATTGATTAGCGCGCCTAAAGTATGGGCGTGTGGCGGGCAAGGCGAACTGACGATGGAGTCGCTTGCGTTTCTCCTGCACACTGGGGTCATCGTCGCTGAGGTCATCCAAATAAGCACAGCTGAGGAAATGTCCAAACTCCTGAGGATAAAAGTGATAGCTGCGTGGCGTCAACAGCTTCACTTCCGTTGCTGTCTCCTGTTCCGTGAGACGTTCGCTGAGGCACTGCTCGAAGAGGCGCAACGAACGACAGATGCTCTCGATGAGCACATCGTAGAGACGCAGCAGCTTCGTTTTCTTGCAGAGTATGGCCATGGCCTCCAGTTCCAGCGGTACCTGCACTTTGCTGGGCTCTTCCTGTGTGAAGCAAACGCTCAGCGCTGGATGCGGTGCAGCATCTCCAACAGCCGGCTCACGGGTTCGACAACGTAGCACATCAATGTTGATCACATCATATGCACATCCCACGGCGCCATTGTGCTTAACCGGTTCCGGTGCCGTTGCAATTGACTTCTTTTTGTTTCCACTCGGAGTTTCAGCTGGTGTTGGAAGTTCAGCGATGAGATCTTCGATTAGGGACTCACTGTTGAAGCCTTTGTGCTGCGTGCCACAGTTGCTGCTCACATAGATTTTCGTTTCTGCCACATTGAAGACCAGACTGCCGTCGGCCACACGTTTGCGCAGCACATGCATTTCCTTAGCAATTGCTTCGGGAGTGGGCAGTGTGTGCAAAAAGAAGCCGCACTTTAGTCGCGTAAAGCAAAAGTCGTTGAACAGTTGTGGTGCCTCCATGACTTCATAGGGTACATGCTCCAGTTTGCCGTGTACCAAGAACGATGCCTTCATGCCAACCAAGGTGCCCAGTTGGCATTGTAGCACTATAGGATTATCTGTGATATCCACCGATGAAATCACTTGATTCAGATGCGCTTCGGTGTCCGAGCAGTCGCCGAAATTGACAAAACCACACAGGTCCAACTCGGCAGGGAATTTGTGCTGTATGTGCTCATAGTTTAATTGACCTACGCTGGCCTCAACATTGAAGCTCAAAAGCAGCAGTGTGCCGTCTCCATAGAACACGCCATATAAACAACCACTGCACTGCAGCTTCACACGCTCCAGCCGCTGCAATTATAATGTTGATATTAACAAGCCCGGAAATATTGTTAACGCTTTACCTTTAACAGAAAAGAAGATATTCTTAATTTGGGAAGCATTTTTTTTTATTCGAAAACTAGGCGTGAAATTAAAGTATATTGAGGTACAAACTGCACAGCTGGCAAAAAGTGGTATCGATAACACCAAACGCATTGTTATCGGAACGCAATGCACATTTGCACTGCTTATCGAAAATCAGTGTGACCAACAACACACGTTGCCGGCGGCAAGAAATATTTGAATAAGTTGAGAATAAAGAAACAACATCTTGAATACACACACATATAACATTTATTTAATATAATATATATTGAATTCGGCATAGATAATAGATTCGCAAAAAACGCGTTTAGTATCGAACTGAGCAAGCAGCATTGTATTATGTACGTACTTTAGCATAACTCCACTCAATTGTTTCCAACACGACGGCACATTTAATAATCAATTTTTTGTTGTTTTTTTTTCTGGGCGTTCCTATCCGTGCCTTGCTTACTCAACGTTAATTCTATCAATGTTATACATTTATATAATATATATACAATATAATATTAATAATTGTGTGCTATCATCGCCTTACATTCCTATTGCTTTCGACTTACTGGAATATCTTGCTCTCCATATATTTTTTTTCGATATTTTACTAATTTACAATAGGTAATAAGCAATTTGTTAGATACGAGAACTACAAACTACTAGTATTTTTTCACAATTCACTAATTCATTTTTCTGTGCTAATTTTGTTTGCCCAAAGAACTCAAGCATACATATTTTTAATACAATCCCTTGAATATTTTAGTAATCAAATTCCTGCGGCTATCTTGTTCGTTTCGTTTCACATTCCTTTCATTCTTCGGATTTGTAAATATTTACGTTGCAAACATTTAGATAAAACGTTAAACATGAAATTTAAAACACAAACATCCATTCCGATGGCGCTACTTCTTTTGCTTTGCAGATAGAGTAGTGCTTGTTGCTATTGCTGCAGCTGTTGTTGCTGCTGCTGCCGCTGCTGTAGATGCGGCTACAGTTGTCGATGCAATTGTTGTAGTTGCTGCAGCTGTTGAGCTAGTTGATGTTGCTATGGCCGTTGTCTCCTTACGTTGTCCCATTGCTAATGGAGCAGTATTGTTGCTTGATGGCCTTGTCGTTGTAATCGAAGATTTTTTGGACTTATCGCCTTTGACTGCAAGTTTGTATAATTAATCAGAAATCGTAATTGGAAACTACTATTAGCGCTTACCCATTTCGGCCTTTCTAGCTTTATCGGGCTGCTGCTCTTTGGACGAGGGTTTCTCCAATGTTTGTGTGGGCGATGAGGATGATTCACCCTCGCCATACTCTTCAATCGCCGGCATAAAACCCTCCGAGACGCTGCTACTATCCTGCGTACTTGTAGGCGAATCTTTCTCCTCGGCTATCCGTGGCAAGAGCTCACAGCTGTTGGGTATGGCAACCACATTGTTCGTTGTTTGATTTTCAGTTGCAACTGGTGCTGCAACTGTTGCCGCAACTGATGTCGCCGCCTGCGTTGATATCTGTCTTTGAGATTCCTCCGAATTGCTGATTAACTGCTGTTGCTGCTGTTGACCGGTTCCAGCTCCAGTCGCAGCTGCACCGGTTGAGGGTCGCCAGGTGCCAGCTACAACGCGTGGATGCTGATGCTGCGTTTGTTGTTTAATGGGCGGTGAGCAGCAGAGTGGCGATATTTTTGTCTCAGCACTGCGTGGATGCAAGCGATCTGGCGAGAGAGCGCGACGCAACAACGGCGAACTTGGCTCTGCGGATTTTGTACGAGCAAATCCTGCCTTTTTGTTGCTCGCACTCACCGCTGTCTGTAGCGTGGGCAGTGTGCTACCTGGGCTATAGGACTGTGTGGTGTTTGAGGCGCCTGGCTGATGGCCAACCAGAGGAAACGCTAGCGGAGACGGCGAGCGAGTGGGCGAGGATGGCAGCGGGGATGGTGATGGCGTGCGTGCTAGCGGCGATAGTGGAATATGTCCAACAGATTTGCGTCGATTAGGCAACGCATTGTTACTTGAAGTGTGCAATGTTTTGAGGCCGCCACCCGCTGCACCCGAGCCTCCTGAGCCACCAGCTCCTGTGGCAGCTGCATGTAATTTGTGCTTCAGACCATGCAATGTCGACGGACGTTGATACAACTGTGGCACGACACCAGTGGGCGAAACTAGACAAGAATGGCATAAATATTAATTGTGTTCTTGAGTGTTCATGCGAAATTAAACGCACCTGGCACATTGCCCACAGATGTGGCGCTGTTGCCTACAACGGCGCCCACATGTGGCAGCAGGACAACTGGACTAGACGGCGGCAGCGGAAGTTGCACGCTCAATGCAGCGACAGGTGCAGCAATTATGGCATTATTAGTTCCATTGCCATTACCATTAGAACCGGTGGGCGTGTTGGGTGACGACGACGATGGCGACGTGGACTGTGACGATGAGTTGGCTGCCGATTGGCAGCAGCTGCTGCTGTGGTACGACGAGTCCAGCGGTGAGAGATTTCGCGCCGATGGCGTGGTGGGTGAACTGGTGCCCGCCGAGTACTGCAAGCAATCAAGAAATTTTATAATTATATAACTACAACTATCTTTTGTGTGGCACAAATACTGCTTATAAAAAGTATTTGAACATAAATTAACTCATATAGATGGGAAAATAATATAATATCAAGCTTTTCAATTAAGAAGTAATTAATTAGGAAATGTGACTCACCTGTTGCATCTCGGCATTGGCTCGCTTGCTGCTGATGCGTCGGAACAACGAAGTTTTGCGCTTCTTGTCGTGCTCGCGCTTTGTCTGTTTCTTCTGGCGATTGAGACCCTTCTTGGCCAATTTACTCTGCATCAAATCACGCTTTCGACCACCGCTTTGTATGCTTGTGTGCTCCAATGGAGTGGCTCTCAAGGTGACATGCTCACCACCGCTGAGTAGCAGCTGCAAGACCTGCGTGTGGAACAATCCCTGCACAGCCTCGCCATTCACATGCGTGATAAGATCCGCTGGTCGCAGACCAGCCTCAAATGCCGGGCTGCCCTCATCAACAGCCATGACCAAATGGTGCATAGTATAGAAATCCGTATCACCATAATACACGCGTATTGTGTGCACCGTGAAGCCAAAGCCACGTGGACCTCGACGTATAATAATGGGCGGCTTTAGATTGGTCACAAGCGGCGATAGTTCACGACATGGTGATGTGTCCCTTGAGCTGGCGGTGCTCGAGCCATTGCCACCACCACCAGCACTGCCTGGTGATTGAATGCCACACAACTGCGCCGCCAATTGAGTGTTGTCGAAGGACGACATTAGAGACAAACCCAATGCCGAGGCGGACTTGACAATTGAACGCGAACGATGATGCTTGACACTATAGGAGGAGGGTCCGCTACTGCAGCTGCCATCCATGGACTTGGGCTGATGTTGCAACGCCAATGGTGACTGCTCGCGTATATTCATGTTCTCCGTGGAAGAGCTGCCTGCGCTGATGGTCTCATCTTCAATGGAGATGGAGAAGCGCGGCAATATATCGCGAGCACAGACGCCCTTTCGCTTGCGATTGATCTGTGGCGAAAAGTCATCGCTGTCCGTTTGCGAGCTCTCCGGTGTACTGCGCGAGAAGCTGCTGACGCTCGTCTGAGGCTGTGGTGTCGCTGTAGTTGACTGTGTCGGTGGTGGCGGCGTTGCCGGTGTGCTAATGATAGTCGTAGTGTTCGGTGGCATGCTGTGACGCTGCTGCAGACGCACTGCCGCTGGTGTCGTTGGCTGTTGCAAGTAATGCTTGAGCATGCGCAGCTCAGCATCATTGCCAATGGTCACATTGTGCAACAGTTCCGGCAGAAACTCGCTATCCGGGGTTGACGGTACCTTCAAACAGCTGGATGAGAGCTGCAAGTAAAGATAAAGAATTAATGATAAGCAAACATCGATAAGTTTACGTTTTTAATACTCACATCCAGTTTACGCAACTGCGGCGTATTCAGGAACTTGTTGACCACGCCAGTGTCTTGGCCAGCAGCAGAGGGTTTGAGTTTGGGCATCGCACCCATAGATGCTGTTGCCACTATTGCGGATCCCGAGACAGTTTCCTGAGCACGCGATGGCAAAGTGGTCAGCGTTGGTGTCGCCCTGGAGCCATCTATGACAGTGGACGTGGCATGACGTGACCAGCTGTAGTGCTGCTTGCGGTATTGCGGTGTATACGAGTTGAAGCTGCCAATGACAGGAGTATCGTCAGTGTCATCGGTGTCCTCGCCGCCCAGATCATGATTGTAGCGATCCATACGAGCTGTTTATCATTGCGCAAGACAATAAATTAATATCCAACCAATTTGGTTATTTTAGCTAAAATACACACTGTCGAAATAGCTGGTGTCATCCTCGTGTGACAACTGCGGCACAAACTCAGCCTTTTGTCGGAGCAGCGAGTTCCAATCCATGCCCTGGAAATATACATGTTCCTTCACCTCCAATGCACCCGTCTGGGTGCCCAAACGATCGCGTGGATTCTGCTGCAACAGTTGTGTGATAATATCCTTGGCTTCCGTTTGCACCGGCCAGTCCTCACTGTCGGGCCACTCAATATCATCGTTGACGGTGTGCGCGAATAGTTCCTCAGCAGTTTCTCCGAAAAATGGCACACATCCGATGAGAAACTCATACAATATGATGCCCATGGACCACCAATCGACGGGTTTGCCGTAACCCTGGCGAAGAATCACTTCTGGAGCAATATACTCCGGTGTGCCGTACACCTAAGAGCAAGGTAATCAAATTAATAACTAGTAAAACGGGATGACACTTAAATTATTATAGAGTTGGCGAAAGCTGTATGGATACGTCTCTTGTAAATCTGATAGTTGCCGTCTTCTGCGATTCACTGAAGGACAAGGCTAAATCTTCTTCTTGTTATCCACATCACATACACATTCAAAATACAAACACATACCTGTTTATCGGAAAATTGTCGCGTCTCCGAATCAATGTAGCCCTCGTACAAATTGGTGGCCAACGACATGAGACCCATTTTCGAAAGCCCGAAATCGGTGAGCTTTATGTGGCCCAATGCTGTTATCAACAAGTTGTCTGGCTTGAGATCGCGATGGACAATGCCATAGCTATGCAGATATTCCACGGCTAATACTGTTTCGGCGAAATAGAAGCGCGCCATGTCCGCTGGCAGCGGTCCAATGTTCTTGAGCAGCGTGCCGCAATCGCCACCCTCAACGTACTCCATGACCAGGCACAGATGCTTCTTAGTCTCAAAGGAGCAGTACATGCTGACCACAAAGGGATTGTCGGCAAACGACAATATGTCACGCTCAGCAAACACTTGCTCCACCTGATTGCGCAATATGAGATTATTCTTGTTGATCTTCTTCATTGCAAAGCGCTGGCGTGTTGTCTTGTGCTTCACAAGATAGACGGCGCCATAGGCGCCATTTGAGATCAGCTTGGCAATGTCAAAGTCGTTCTCATGCGGTAGTGGTTGCTGCTGCTGTTGCTGCTGCTGCTGTTGGGCAACAGTTGCCTCGGCGGATGCGTTAAGTTGACTGATGGCCAAAGCAAAACTTGGCGTCGACTGGCCATCACATGCTACTGGCGTTTGCGGTGGCTGCTGTGGCATCATTGGCTGTGGCGTGCAACTGCCGCTGCCACCCGAATTGCTGGCATCCACCGTTATGCTATCCAACGTTAGGCTGCTCAACTGTTTGGCCGCACAGGTCAACGGAGAATTGAGTAACAATGCCCCAGGTTGTGTTTCCACCAGCTTATCGCTAGTCACCTGCTCCGCGCACATTTGCTGGGTCTCTCGCAGCTCCTGCTGTAACTCAGCAATGGGATCACGATTCAGGCCCAGCTTGTGTATGATGTATTGCGGTATATCCGCTTTAATCACAGGCATAGCCTTGGCATGTCCTTCGGCCGCCTCCAGCAGTTCGTAGAACTCTTGCGGATCGAATTCCAAACATTCCAGCAAACGTGCTGGACGCGAAATGATTAATAGCAACTTTTTGATAACGCCACTCAATTCGGTGGCAGCCTCTGGTGACTTCTCCTTAGTCTCGAGCAAGAGACGCTCCAGATTCTCGCTCAGCTCATAGAAGTACTGTGCGGTTATCAGCTTGGCCTCCGATTTGTGCAGACAATCACGTGCCATTTCCAAGACCTGGTGATGCACAAAACTGCAGACAGAAAGCATAATTAGTAACACAGCATTGCCGTTGGAAATTTTTAGCTTACCGCACTATGGGTTGCGAATCGCGAAAACTGTTGCAAGCGGCGCTTTTATTCTCATTGATGAAGTGCTTCAAGCGCTCCTCCATTTGTTGCGTCGCCTTGGGAAAGCGTTCCTTGTACAGTGTGTTCATAACGGCAATCTCATTGTCCACCACGGGCGAACGCGATGGACTGGACAGCGAGCGTGAGCGTGGCCGAAAATAGGGTGACATGCGGCCACCAGAATTTCCTGGCACCGAAGTCATTGAGGCATTGGCGCTATTGTTACCACTCCCGCTGCCACTGCCACTGCCACTGCCGCTGCTGTGACCATGTCCCTGACCATGGCCACCGCAGGCGGCGCTCAGCTCGGCACAGCAATTAATGCAGGCGATCGGTGGTTTCAATGGTTGTGGCTGCAGCTGGGCGAGTTTGGGTGCATGTTGCTGTGGCAGCTTGTGCGTGGCCAATAATAAAGCGCAATGCTTAGGACAATGCTGCTTCAAATGCTCTGCACAACATGCGCCAGCGGCAACGGCAGCGGCATCCTCCTGGCCCGGCGGAATGTTGTGCGGCAAATGGTTTAGCGCCTCCTGACTGGAGCATTGCGACTAAACAACGAAAAGCGAAACGAAACTTCATTAGAGCATGCTTATGGCTGAGATTAAAGCTGGCTTACCGATAGATTGGAGCTGCCTGGTGTGGTGCCATAGCCCGAAGAGGGCAACGAAGCCACCGACCATCGTCTGCCGTCAACAACGCCACGACAAGAGGCGATACGTTTGATGGGCGCAAATGCAAACTGCATCGGCGAGTTGAGACGTGGACTGTCCACGGGACTGGCCGAATACGGTGAATGAGCACGTGAACCGGCAGCCACAGCTGCAGCATTGGTAACGAGACTGAGACGATGATGAGCTACACAACTTGAGCCACTAGCACCACTGGCCGAGCCTGAGCCACGCATGACCACACCATGCAAATGATGATGCTTGGACAGCGCAATGCCGCTGCCCGAGCGCGAAATATTGAGGCCTGGGGAAGCCACCGCGGGCATAGCAGCTGGCACAACTGGCGCTGGAGGAGCACACAGCTCATGGCGGAAAAAGTTACCGGTCAAACAAGGCGCCGACTTGCCAAGCGAAGAGTGCCGCATACGCAGCAAATTTGAGGCTTCTGAAGAAATTAAAAAAAAGAAAATGAAGCAAATTAACACTCGAGTACCTAGACAGTAATCCTAGGCAGACTTACCGCTGCTGACAGCACGTAGCGAGTTAGTGTGCTGCTGGTAGGAGATCTTACGCAATAGCGCCGTATAACCACGCGAGTGCAGCGAGCTAGAGCTGCCGGATAAGCCGCCCGACGAGCTCTTGGTTAGATTGAGATTGCGCATTAGCGACGAACCATTGTTGCTATTATCGACCCCCAATTTGGCCGGCGATGCGGGCAGCAATTCCACGCCACTGCTGACATCGGCGCCAGCCGCCAGTGAAGAACATGCGGATGTAGTTGATACCGTGGCAGCTGTCAGCGCAGACGCAGAAGCAGCCGCAGCTGCTGCGGCAGCAGCGTGTGCCTCTTGCTCCGAATCATCAAAGATGAGAACGCGCGCCGAATAACTTGACTGTGGACGAATGCGCGACAAATTCGCCGAGTTCATCTGACGCTTGGCCACGGGACTGACGCCGCTGCTGCTGCTGTTGATGCTCAGATCACAAATGGCACTGGCATCGCTGGCATCAATTTCGCTGGTAATGCTGCGATTAATGAACTCCTGGTGCTGCTGTTCCAATGTTGAATCGTCGCATTTTTGTGGTGTGGATGTCGAGATTTTGTTGCTGCATATTGTGCTCGCTGAGATTGTTGATGTTGTCGATGTTGTTGCTCCTGCTTTTGCAGTTGCAGTTGCAGCCTCAGTTGCTGTTTTTGTTGTTACTGCCGATGACGATGCTAAAGTCTCCTGGCGACTCATGATGATGTTATTTTAGTTTGCTGCTTGGCGTCTAACAGACTTGCATACTGTTGCTGTAGCTGTTGTTGTTACTGCTGCTTCGGCTTCTACTGTTGCTGCTGCTGCTGTTATTAAATTTATTATTATTACTGCTATTGCTGAGCATGGCTACTTTCGGGGTTGCTCTGCTTTTGCTTCTGCTGTGTTGGTGCTTTTCTGCCGTTTTTGCTGTAAATGACCAAAAAGAATAATTAGCATGGAGCTAACAATGTCGCCCCAGACACTGGCAATTGATTTAACAAACATCTACACGACAAACAACAAATTCAAAAAATTATTTGTTTCATTTTCCAATTTTTTTCTGTTATTTCTGTTGAATTTTCATTTCACACACGTCAATGGAAAATTCAATATATGTTTGTATGTAAATACACATACGAATGCATATAAAATAGTTCAGCAGCTACTGAAAGAGTGATCACGAAAAAAACCATATATATATTGTATTGTATACAGTGTGCCAATAAAGTGTTCGTACGTCTGCTATTTTTAACTTTATTGACTTGAAAAATTAACATGTACAAGGTAAAATAAATATCAATGTTGTGGCAAATTGTTTTTTCATTTTATTATGCACAATTTAGTCAATTTGATAGTTAATCTTAGCTCTCTAGCTAATAGAGACTTTGCACCAGAAATGTATAAAAAAGAATAATAAAAAAACACACTTCAGTGCCGCCGCATGAAATTTTCTTGCCGGAATACCACTAATGTTATTCAACGCACACATGCAGATACAGACATATTACCCAAACATAATACATAATATTTCTACATGTGTATGTATGTATATTCATATATGTACGTAAGATTCATTCAAATTTAATTTAATGATGCTAGTAAACAAAGTAATCATATCTGAGATATACTGTAATTAACAATGAGAATAATAAATAATAATGGTGTTTTTGTGTAGGGTATTCAGAAAGTGTGCATTGAACGTGCAAAGTTTATTGTTATTATTCTTGTTGTTGTTCTTATAGGGGCTGTGGGTCTATAGTTGTCGTAGTCACGACGTCGACGGCTGGTCTGCGGTTATCAGTTAAGTGTTGAGTTTGTTTTTATTTTATTTATGTATGTTTAGTGGCACTTATTTACACACACATACACGCGCACATATTTACAATATATTTAACTGTGCCTGTCTCTCTTTCTGGCTCACTCTCATTGTGAATATGGACCACACTTTATTTGTTTAAATTTTTGCTCGTACGATAATTGAATTTGTATTTTTTTTGTTTTGTATTGTGTCAAGTGCTGGTTTATGCCGTCAAGGGCAGTTAAGGGGCCTATTTAAAGGATTTGACGCACAATAATATTCAACAAAATAAAAACTCAGGTTAATTGTGTTAAGAGGCCGCAACAATGACACATACATTTGTCATTCAGTCGCTACTTTGCTCCACACCTCAAAAACAAGGCAAATACATCCTTATATTGTTGTGCTCCATGCACAGGGTGTGTAGGTGTTGGTGTTGCTGTGTTTGCTTGTGTGTGCCTGCTGGTGGTCGACGGTCTCCTTATGGGCCGCCCACTGACTGCCTTGTACGCACACGCACACAATTGCAGCACAGACACGCACTCTTGGTCACACTTTCACACACTAGCATAGGGAGTAGTGTGAGGCAACAATTGTTACACACATACACACACGTTACATGCAGTTTATGTATATTTTGCACATTACATGATATTTGCAGCAAGTATTGCGGAATCGCACACGAATGTGCACCGCACGCACAACAATAAAAACGACTATTTATTTAAAATAGATTTTAATAGGCAACCAGAGCGACGAAAAATCGTTGTAACAATATCAATTGGGTTTTTGTATGATGTTACGGTCACACTAAACTGAGTTGGGGATGATAAGCAGTGTAAAAACGATAGTGCTCCTAGCGATAGATGTATCGGTAAATTGTGACGTGCATCGACTAAGTGTCATCGATTTAATTGCCAGTTTGCAACAGTCGAATAATAAATAATTCATCATTGGCTTTGAGAACATGATTAATATAAAAACCATACGTTGTTAATTACATTTACTAATTTTGTTTATTACGTGTATTCTTTTCCGCCTTTTTTTTATGTTATCGAGAAATGTAAATTAATTCGCATTGCTTGTTATCTTCATTATTTAAAATAATCCGAATAAAAAGCAAATATTTATCATTAATGAGAATATATGCACATATATATATATATGTATATATATATACAGCAACGATCGTTAGCCATAATTCATGTTTGTACTATGCGAGGTCTGGTAAGCGCTGGATATGTTCTTCTGGGACGACGATTGCTGCTGCTGTTGCATGTGTTGCTGTTGCTGCTGATCTGGGGCAAGATGATTATTTTCTTGGCACCATTCCACAAAATCATCGATGAGCACAGGCCAAGCCCCTTCCGAATCATAGTTGCTCATGCGATCATCAATATTGGTGGCAAAATCCAACAGCAGATTCCAAGTGTCCCGTGAAATCGCTCGCTTATGCTTCTCCTCTAGGAATTTACACCATATATCCAAGAATTTGAAGCGATCACTGAGCACTATGCACCAGTAGGCAATAGCCATGTCCAAGTCAATGCCCTTTTGACCAGGATCCTTTGCATAGTTAAAAGTGAAATGATAGAAATCCTTGAATTTTCCCGCATCATTCAATTCCTGTTCCAGCAACGGTAACTTGGACTTGAGCTTCTCAATGCTATCAGTGCCCAGATCGCACATGCCATTAATAAACTCGTCACGCGAGAATTCACACTGCACTTCGGCATGAAACTTCCATGCAATGATGAGCACCAGTTTGGAGTCGGGGCTCAATTCTAAATCCTCCAGAAATCGTATCACACCCTGTGAGCTAATTTTTTGGGCATCGCTTGGATCGCGATAGCGCATGAACAATTGCTCGATACGCTTGCGATCGAGTTCCCTATAATAGTATTCGGGATTTTGAAAATAATTATCGCTCGCCAAATCCATTTTCCAATCATTCTGTTGTAAGCAGAAAATGGCTGTCTGTTCGCCCGTTTGTGTCAGCGAAATGAATTTTTTCACCTTGTCGCGGTGTTGGCTTGACTTTAGTTTGTTCTGGAAAAAAATAAAAGCAAACATTAAGATGGTTAGTGCATTTACACATATACGAAGTAACTGCGAATTGCATAAATACACCAACTACAACTACAATAACAACCATTTGTGCGTGCGCTGGCGTTTACTTGCTGAAAGAAGCAGAAACAGCACCCTTTAAGCTAGCAAAACAAACACAAGCCACAATTGCTGCACTCAAATCCGCAATAAATGCAATTCGTTACTTTTTATTTTTACCACAAATGCACACTTACCATTGTTTATTTAGGTGTTGTGTGTTTATTATTATTTACTAAATATATAATAAAAGTTTTCTCTGTGTGGTGTTGTTTCGTCCGTCGACACACGCAGAGATGCCTTTGATATCGATTATCCATAACAAGGTGGCATCTCTCTGGTCGAATGGCAGCACCTCTTGCAATCTATCGATAATTTGCCATCTGACTCAGTATTGATTTTTAGAGCAACAACAAAAGTAGCATTAATATTACGACGAAAACAAAGCAAACGGAAAAATAAACATATAGTGGAAATCAGAGACAAATGCATTCCATCGAGCTGCTGCTTGTGGCGCTTTGCGCAGTTGTTGTCCACGCCAGCAATATTACTAGCATCGTATTTGGTGATATTAAGGAAGGCGTTGTGGCAGCCTTTGGCGACTTTAACTCGGATGAACTCACCGATGTATTTGTCATTCGCGATAAGAGGAAAACACTACAGATTCTCTATGGTGCGTACATTTACTAATAGTTCTGGTAACTCTTTGGGCAGTGGTCTTTGGAAATCAAGTATTCCACGTGCACAAAAAAGTGGATAATGAACAATTCTCAAGGTCTCATGTTTCCCTTCACAGTGACATATATATACATGTGTCCAATTGTAAACAAGGTAACATTTTATAGCCAAGTTGGCTCAACTTTATGCTACTCGCTACTGATATGCAACAAATTAAAGCATTTCCTACATTATTTCTCCCTAATTTTCAATTGAATCAATTTTAGAAGCAATTTAAATGTCCTTTAGCTCTTTGAATCTTTGAGCGGACATATGCCTTTTTTTGGCTGTTAAAAATAATAAACTTTATTTTTATTATAACCAATTATTACCGTATACTGAGGACTCTTCATCTTGAGATTGTCGCATGGTTTTCAATAAGGAAGATGTACTTCAACTTAAAACTATCGGTTCACTTCCACGATTTCGAGTTAATTACAAACAATAAATTATTTAAGTAAACTTCTAAAAGCAACGGGCTACTGTGTTCCACTTTACTGGCAGTTTCGTCGCATCAGGATAGAACTTCTCGAACTAATTTTATTGATGTTTTTTTTTTGTAATTAACAGGTGCGGATACAGAGCCGCTCTTGCGGCCAGGACCAATTTGCTACTATAACGACAAGGTTGTTGTAAGCGTAATACCTGGAGACTTTGATGGTGATGCATTGATGGATGTGCTGGTCAACGTGGAGAGTGGCAAGGGCATCTACGATGTGTACATCAATTGGGGCAACACCACAAAACTTAATTGCTCTGACAAACCAACAATACAAACATTTGGTGAAGTAATGGCACTCGATTTCAATGGTGACATGATTATTGATTTGTTTGGCCTTGATACAAATATGACACGTTGTTTCTGGATCTTCAATAACAAACGTGAGCCCCCAACATTGGTGCATCAAGCAATGCCCCAAGGCGGCACTTCACAGACGCTAACCGTGCCCAATGCAAATGCATACTTGGACTTAAATGGCGATTTCTTGGCCGATCTGTTTCTGCAAACGAAAAATGCTTACGAGATATGGCACGGTCGCAATGAACCCGATGGACAGGAGAATTTTAGCTATCAGCAAGCAATCACAATTCAATTAATTGGTATCAAGGACTATGAAGTTGGACAGGCTGTGTTTATGGACTTTGAGCTGCGAGGCGTACAGAATATTGTATTGCCATTTTGTGTGCAGAAGAATTGCCTCAATTCCACAATACTTGTGCACGACGGCAACGATTTCAATGATGTACATGTTAATTTCAAGGATCCGCAAGGTGTACTCTGGGCATTTGTATCGCCCAAGGAGGATGATGTTTATCTGAAGACTATCACTGCTAGAAGCGGAGATTTCAATTTGGATGGCTATCCAGATTTGTTGGTCACGCTGCAACCACTTAGCGTGGCCAAGCCCGTGATGCAAACATTTCTACTGGAGAATGTCGCTTGCAAGACGTGCAGCAAGAATTTCAAACGTACTTTCGAGGTACGCTGGAATGCCTTGGCTCCCATGGGCAATAATACTGTGGCTGGAGCTTTCTATGACTTCTATCAGGATGGCGTTCTCGATGTGATACTCATTGAGAAGCAAGCTAAAGACAGCTATAGACCGCTCGCATTTCGTAACACGCTCGACTATGATGCCAATTTTGTTAAGGTTATTGTGCTCACTGGCCTGGTGAACGCACTAAATCCCACACCACGCACACCCCTCGGTCGTAAGAAGCTCACCTATGGCAGCAATCTGCCGGGTCCAATTATTACCTATAACACAACAACTCAGGATGGTGATCAGCAAAGTGGCAGCAGTGTCCAGTTGCCGCAGTCGTCATACTTTGCCCTGCAATTGCCCTACACATGCTTCGGCCTGGGACGCACACCCAATTTTGTGGATCAATTGGTGGTTGGGCTGTATAATAAAGTGCACAATTGGACACAGCTCATACCCAACTCACAGATCATTGTGGTGCCGCGGCCCCTCGACCAGCCGCAGCACTGGAAAGCATTGCTCTTTGTGACACCAAGCAAACTGATCCTAATGAGTGTCGTCGCTTTGGGTGGTACTTGTCTGGTCATAGTGCTGATTATACTGGTGCTGTATATTAAGGAGAAGCGCGAAGATCGACAGGAGCGCTTGCAAGAGTCGCACAGATTCCACTTTGATGCAATGTAAACTCAGTTATAAACCAACAAAACAGCAATCTGTGTTGCGTCAACCAAGGCAGTTGCTTTATTTTTTATTAATATATTATTCGTTTGTGTATTTAACATCAATTCCCACATACCCAATTTATTTTAAATATTGCAAAAAAAAAAACAATTTAAGAAGTTGGTTTTGGGTTGTGCGCAAAGTTTATGTACAGACTTTGAAATCTCAATTTAAAGCCGTACCTAGAACCAGCCTGGGAGTTGAGGAATTGTGTAATATATATAGTTTAAAAAATGTGATAATAATAAAAGAGAAATCCAATGAATATAATTAATCTTATAAAGTTTGCTGCCTTTTCATTATTTGTCAGCGACAACAGACTTGAATAACAGGTGAATTTCGCTTTCAGTTGAGTAGACTTATTGATGATGATTGCATTTCCTTAGACGAAATACATTGGATTTGATTTCAAAAACTCTGGAACAATCAAACGTTTTTGATATTCCTCCTTTGGCGAGCGCATTAGTCGAGCGCTGTTGAAGTAAAAAAAAACAACCAAATATAATAATCTACTTTAAGTATACGCATGCTGCTTATTACTCACTTGCTGATGTAAACACGACCGCGTGCGGCAGCCAAATGTGCCAAATAGGCTGGCGCTGGATACGAGACGGAACGATTGCATCGTGGGAACATATGACATAAGTTATACGTCAATTGTTGCAACAAATCAATGTCCAAATTGCCTGTATTCTCAATGACATTGTAACGCGTCGGCTTGGCTGTGCCCTGTATAGACTGATGGCTGACCATAAAAAACTGCATCTCATTCGGATGCACAATGGTGCGATCTACAATTGTGCCTGGATCCACATTATTGAATTTATTTTTTGGGTGTGGGGCCGTTAGGGGAAAGAAGCGTGTGTGGTGACGCTTCACGACAATTACACAGCATATCTGGGGCGTAAAATTGAGCTGCAAATTTAAAATGAAAACACGCTGGTTATTTAGAAATTATCAATATAAGAATGGGACTCTTACCTTGCTACAGGCGGCGTAGATGCCTGTTAATTCAAGATTTTTTATTTTCATAAATTGGCCATCGCTGACACCATCACGATAATAAATAATGTGAGCTGGGTAACATCCACGATACTCGCGATACACACGCAAATGCTCAGTCACAATGGATTGCATATCTTCAATTTCCTCACGAGCACCTCCAGTGCCGCTGCTTTGCAATCTATATTGCATGTTGTACGAGGCGCCATACGGATCATGCGATGCTGCAACACCAACCACACTGGGAATGTCACGTTGGTCGGGAGAAGGATGTGTAACGTCGGCGCCCAAATACATGACATTAGAAAGCATTGTGCGTGGATCATCCTTGATCTTATGGTTGATGCCATTCAGTTTTGAATTGACCTTTAATAGCACATTGTCCACCAATTGTGGATTCATGCGACGTTCAATGCTGAATTGCTTAATGCACTGCGTCAAAATGCCGTGCTGCAATTCGGCTTTTTGTTTAATCACTTCGTATGTGGGACCATAGCGCGATGGTATAATGACAAAAACCAAATCACATTTTTTGCTCTTCAGATCTCTGAATTGCTCATCCAAATTGCGTTCATCGCGGAAACGTCGTATATCAGCTTTCGGTTCGAGATTTACGTTAACAAATTTACTTTGTCGCGTGACCTAGAGAGATTATTTTAATGGTTAAGAAGAAATAGATTTGATGCATCTGCCAAAACTAACCAGTGACGCCAACTCCTCGAGTTTGCCAAACTGTATGCCTGAATTTTCCATATACAAAATCGCCCACTTGTGTTGCTTCTGATGGACTTTTAAAAATTGGCATTGTCTCATATACCATGAACCGTTCATCGGACTCGTGAAAGCCTTATTATTATACTCCAACTGCGGTGGCATCAAGAGGCGAGTGGTGACCTTAATAAAATCTTGTGAAATGTGTATTCCAAATCGACTTATTGAGGGATCAGCATTGTGATTAAAGTGCCGCAATAAATTCATAATTTTATCCTTGCGCTCATTGGTCGATGTGGCCGCAAACTTGATCATTGCCGACACCTGATTCGCGCCATCCTTCCGCTTTGTTTATGAAAATATATGCAAACATTTAAATATATAAACCAATAAAGGTATAGATTGAACTACTGTATATTTCACTTACATTTAGAGCTTGTCCCTCCTCAATGCGGCACAACTCAATAGGCAAGTAAATATTTTTGGTCGGCGGTCCAACATGCAGACACATCAGATTGGGAAACTGCAATTTGTAGCCGCGCGATGTAAAATATGCATGGACAGTCATAGTAGTTCCGTTCGACTCAAATTTTAGCAAATTGGCTGGCTGCTGTGAAAAGCCATTAACTTTGTACACCCGCGGTGCCGTTGCAAAGCATTTCGGTGGCTCATAGATGATATTGATGCCTTTCAAAAATGGGACTGCACGGTACAAGTTGTTATTGGCACTACCGTTCTGCAAGTCGTTTTTATTAAATCTCATTGCATCACTGCACAAGTAATCTATCACTTTCATTGCAATTGGAAATGATTTGTGCGAAACATCGACATTCACAAAAGGTTTGTCACCCAGCACAAAACTCTGATAGAGACCGACCAATGCTTCGTAGCCGTCGCCCAATTTATAACCATTTTCTGTGTTCATGAAAAAGGATCTTCCGGCACGTATGGAATTCTTGTTGCAGGGCTCGGCGAGCACCACCTCTAGACATTGTAGGGCTCGCATAGGCTTGTCATAAATCTTATCCTTCATGTAACTGTCGAGATGTACACAAGTTTAGCCATGTTAACGTGGAGGACGTAGTGATTTTTTCTTACCTCCGCAGCGACCTTAGCTCCACAATGGATTGATCAGTCTCCTTGATTGAAACAGTGTAATGCACGGTACGACCATAACGATCAATCACCTAGTCAGGAAAAAAAATGAAAAGTGATGCATTTAGCGTTATAGAAAGCGTTTTAAATATGCATATGTATGTGGTAGATGTGTAGAGACTTACGTCAACTTCGCCTTCAGCGGGGGATTTCAATTTTTCCACAGCATAACAAGATTTGCGACCATCGAAAGCGGCAATTACATTGTCTAAATATTTCTTACGAAACACATCGAAAGCCTGCCTATAGAATTTCTTTGGTCGCTCGGGCACTATGGTCACGTCATAGTGATAAGCTATTTCAGGCATTTTGCTCAAATCGACATCCAAATAATTGACGGCACATGTGCCAGGTTTGCCCAAAGTGCCACGTTTAATGCTCCCTGTTGACGGTTGACTCTGCTGACAGTCGCCTCTTTGGTGCGCTCCTTGAGATGCTGGTTGCTGACGGCCACCACTTTGCTGAGCTCCCTGAGGTCCTAGTTGCTGTCTATGTTGTTGGCCCTGTCTACGTTGCTGTTGTTCCCCTTGCGACCTATTTTCTTGGTGCGATCCCTGTCTACGTTGCTGTTGTTCCCCTTGCGACCAATTTCCTTGCTGCGAGCCCTGTCCACGTTGCTGTTGTTCCACTTGTGACCAATTTCCTTGCTGCGAGCCCTGTCTACGTTGCTGTTGTTCCACTTGTGACCAATTTCCTTGTTGCGAGCCCTGTCTACGTTGCTGTTGTTCCACTTGCGACCAATTTCCTTGCTGCGAGCCCTGTCTACGTTGCTGTTGTTCAACTTGTGACCAATTTCCTTGCTGCGAGCCCTGTCTACGTTGCTGTTGTTCCACTTGCGACCAATTTCCTTGCTGCGAGCCCTGTCTACGTTGCTGTTGTTCAACTTGTGACCAATTTCCTTGCCGCGAGCCCTGTCCAACTTGAGCATCTTGCCTGCGTTGCTGTTGACCATCCCCTTGCGCACCGCGTTGGCCTTGATTGCCACCCTCAGCTCGTTCTCCGGCGCCAGCTTGTACAGCTATGCAATAAATATATATATACAATATAAATTTATATATACATTGAAGCAAAAATAAAACACATGTCGGGTCCCAGTTGATGCAAATCAAACCATGACTGTGATTTCCCTTATTCCAAAAATCACAACTCAAAAAACTTTGAACAAGCACACTGCTACAGATAAAGCAGGTAAGAATTGTGTGCTTCCCCCATAAATACATATTGGAAGTGGTTTCTAGAACGAACACCTAAATCATACATACATACATGAATACGTATGTATATACATATGTAGGTGAAAATACTTTAAGTGAATGCATGTGTAAGTAGAAATACACATTGTGTAGATATTTCACCACCATTGGCAAGAACTTACTTTGTGGTTGTTGCTGATTTGGAGCTGCAGTCTCCTGCGCCTTATATTCTGTAAGTCAAATTACATTGGCATTATATAGATTTTTAGCCCAATCCAATCACTGTATACACTTACTGTTCTTTTTTCCCATTTTTTGTTCAAGGTAATATTGAAAATTTACAGTAACTACGAAAAATTATATTTTACGCGATAACTCAATTGCTACTTTGAGAATGTTCACTTTACTGATTTGTCAACACGTACGTCGCAGTCCAACTAACAGTGTTGAGCAACTCGAGAATACATATCGATAAGTGACATGGGTATCGGTAAGTAATTATTATCGATATATATTGTTTGCATTTTCAAGTGTGCAAAATAATGTTTTTATAAGACTCTCAAAAATTCAAATGCTATATTTTAAGAATTCTGATACAAAGCTGCTATGAGATGCTCTTTTTTAAATAATTGTTTCATGGTACCGATAAAAAATACATAATTGGTTTTTGTTGTTGTTTATGGTTGTATCAATTTTATTTGGAATTGCACTTTTACTTCGCTCAATTACAGCAACCAATTAATTTTTTTTTACAATTTTTATTATTTTTTTTCCATATTTTTATGCGTTAAAAATGTTGTAGCCCAAAAATAATGTATAGTCACATGATACATAATATATATATAATTATATTTATGTATCTATTTGTATAAATATATTGTAATGCATTTTAACAATTTGTTTAAACGCATTTGCTTAAAAATTTTCATTGCACAAATGTGTTTTATCAAATGAATGTCAACTCGATTTTGTTGTAATTTTCTATAGAATTTGTATATAAAATTTTACTAACAATTGCACAACTTCGTCCGCATGATTTATATACACTAAAAGTAGCTAGAGTAAATATACATATGTGTATATATATATGTATATATATATATATATATATATTTATGTATATGTATGTATGTATTTATATAGATGATTTTGAAAGAAATCAATTTACGATTAAAATGTTGTTAAGTAATTTTTTCGTGTTTCGTAAATTCAACTAATTTATACTAAAATGACTCATATTATATAATATAAAAGATTGTGGAAAACAAGAATAGTTATGCCGAATCATTGCACTACAATGTAAAATAAATTGTATTAATAAAAAAACAAAATCTTTGCTGCAAAGTAAATTGAAATTGTAGTTATTTTTCTTAACGTTTCGCTGCAGCGATACTTAAAATATAAAACTTAACAAACAATATTTTTCTTTTCGTAATTGGCTCGGAAATTGTTTAATTCGTCCAGGCAGCAATAAAATCATCGAGTAACTTTGAATTGCTGCTGGTAAACAAAAAAACTTAAATGCTGCATATAGACATAGTTCGTTTTACATAATCATACATAATTCATACATATTTGTAAATATATACGGAATTGTTTTCGATTTTTGTTTTTGTTGTCTTATGTTTTGAGAAATATCGTATAAAGGAACAAGAGTCATGCCAAACAAAACTGTTCAAAAAACTGCTCCGAATTTATGGAAAACAGCTCTGAAAGTATATAGTTCGTACAATCAAGCATTATTAAAACATAATGTACATGTCGTTGCTCTTAAATCAAATCGATGTTTTCGTAGAGCTCACATTTTAGCATGTCATATGCGTTTTTTTGGTGTGTGATTTTCAATATTTTTGCGTTTTTATGTTTTTCTTTTTTTTTATACCCAAGCAGAGGACATTAAAATTTGACTCTAAAGGGTGTAACATATTAAAAGTTGTAAAACTGTTTCTATGCAAACTACACCTTCAATTGCGAAATTATATTGATAAAAGTTGGATTAGGCCAGATTGGCTAACTTAGATCATTTAGCTGTTTGTTTATTGTTTTTGGGTCGTATCATCAATTATACTCTGCACGGGTAATTCTTCTTCGGAGTGCCGAAGTTTGCTTTTCTTTCTTGTTTTTTTTTTTTTTGTTTGTTTTATTTTAACAACATCATTACGTAGCTTCTCTTTAGACGCTGTTTAAGTGGGGTTCTTTTGAGCTTGTTGCCTACTCTATATCAGGTTATATAACAGGAATGCATGACTAATAATAATATAAGATAAAAATTATAAGTAGCTAGATATAGATATATATATATATATATATATATATATATATATATATATATATATATTATTGTTATATATATGTGTATGCGCATATGGGCTACTAAATCTTAAAAGAAGGTGGCAGGGGATTTGGGGGAATGTTTACTGCTTTGTGCTAATCAAAAGCCAAATTATAAAATTGCTTCGTTAATAAGACAATTTGTTTATAAACTGATAAATTCTTAGAAAACTTTCACTCAACACTCGCCTATGTATGTTTGTTTCTTTGTGTGTGTGTATGTGTGCATGTACAACAAATAAAAAATAAAAATAAAAATAAAAAATATCTCTCGGGCAGGCAGGCAAACTTGAACCATTTGGCCAGTGGGCCTAGGTTTCAGGTTTAGGACTTTTTCACATTTTGCTTGGTAACTAAGGCCTGCAATTTGTGCAGCTGACTAAGTAGATTGGCATTGGTCTCCTCCTGTGACTCGAGGCGTTTCTTGTAATCGTGATTCTCGGTAACCAAAATTTCAACGCGCCGCTCCAATTGATCCATGTACTCCTTCTTTTTACGACGACTTTCCTGAGCGGAGATCTGTCACATGCAAAATATTGTTCAAATTCCATTACAAACAATATTCAATCAAGCATTTAATGCACAATCTTACCTTATTTTTAATTTTGCGCCGTATTTTCTTTAGTGACTTCTCTTCGGCTTTGGTCAGTGGCAGCTTCTGTGGTATGGGATAACCCTCGGCCAGCAGAGTGCGTTTCTCCTCCTCTGTCAACAGCAGGGTACCCGTTGAGCCTTTCTATAAATGCAAAAATAGGTACCAATAAAATTAAAGATAAATGTAAATTCTTAATAAATTCAACTAAGGTCTTGATCAATTGACTGTTTAACAAATGCAGCTAAATGTTTGATAGTAACTTTTATTGTCTTGCAACAATTTGCGCGTAATATAGTAATCTAAATCAATCGCAAATAATGTTGGTGTCATGATGAATCATTTAGTGAAATTTGAATACCCTAATATGGCAAACAGAAGTGAACTGCTTCTTTTTTGTTCTTCTTTTCGAATTACAATGAAGCTTGCTTACCGGCTGGGAGCTAATCAACGGCGTGTGTATGGGTTGCCTCGTCGATGTTGCGGCATTATTCGTGGCACCATTGCTGCTGCTTGCGGCGCGTGCCAGGGCAGAGGCAGCGCGTCGCGCGCTCCCATTGTTGGGTGATTCAGCTGAATTGGCGTTGGCGGCTGCATTGGTAACGGCGGATATAGAAACGGCGGAAGCGTTCGGCGACAGTGGCGCATACAAATGTTCCGGCGACAAGTTACCTTCGGAGTCATCGCTGGGCAGAGAGGAGGGCGGCGTTAACGGAATGCCATAGGCATGCGATTTACCCGAACTGTTGCTGGCCGCACTTTGTTTCTCACTCTTGATGGCTATCTTGGGCACCATAAGGCTTTGGCTTTGGCTTTGGCTGCTCTGGCCGAGCAACAGTTGTTGCTGCTGCTGCTGGGATTTGATGAGGTTGTTGTTGCTCGCCGTTAGCAAAAGTCCGCCGTGCTGTAAAAAACAACAAAAAAAAAAAAGAAAAGCTGTTTAGCATGCACGACAGCGAGTTGTAGCGAGAGAAGAGTGACTCACTTTTTGGTCAAAGAGCAGCTCTGTTTGTAAATTGGCCAGATTGATGGTCAGCTGATGGGCGCTGCTGTTCTGTGAGTGCGGACTGGCGGGGCAGCTGGAATCGGGCGACATTGGCTCATCCTTGATGACCGCCTCATCGATCTCGATGTCCGAGCAAATGTCTGGTGATATACTGCCCTCCCTCATCGATGACACCGACGAACTGCAATCGTTGTCATCGTACATGTCCGCCAAATGCTGAGCTTGCTGAAAGTGCTCCAGTGCCACGGTCATGCTGTTGCAGTGGCTATGGCTGCTGCTGCTGCTGGTGCTGGTGCTGCTGTTGTTGTTGTTATTGTTGCTATTGCTGACGCTGTTGCCGCAATTCTGTTGAATGTCGCCATGGTTGCGGCCAAGGACTGTGTTCGTTGGCGCCAATTCCGTAATGGCTGTGTGTAGTGCGGGATTTACGCTGGAGCTGCTCATGCTCAGCATGGCGCTGCTGCGATTGTTTCTTGCGGGCGGGTGAAGTGTGAGACATTTGGGATCGATGGTGATGCGGCCACTGCCTGAGTAGCATTCGTCGTCCATGTCTGCAAAAAGGACAACAATGGGAAGGTTGTCAATCGTTATAGCCATTCAAAAACAATTATTTAACGAGTTCTCTCTTGCTAGAGAGCCACGATTAATTGCAGCCATTTTGACGTCAGTTTTTGCTGTTTCTTGTTTTTTGATTAATTGCTACGTCTGCGCTGCTTGTTTACGTCTAGAGTCTAAACCTCCTCAAATAATTCAATATGTGCGCAAATATTTTGTAGACTAACCTACTTTTGTTTCTCCCGCTGAATCGAGTTATTCAACAAACAAATATTATCCAACCATTTTAATTTAATATTCTTTTCTGTAACTATACAAACAGGCCCCAAACATTGGATCACTTGCCTCTGAAGCTGGCGCGCGTCAGCAGCAGAAGCTCGTGCCAAGGCACTTGTGTTTGCACATGATGTTATTATGTACAATGCATGTATATATGTAGATATATATATATATATATATATATATTGATACGTATACTACATGTACATGTGTATGTTCTGTTGTTTCAGCCACGTTCTTGTCTTCCCCACTCAGAATGATCTTTTTCATAAATATGAATTTTATTTACACAATTGTTGTACAGTTTCCATAAAATTACAAATAATGGAAATAATAAAAAAGAAACAGGCCAGCCTAGGTAGTAGCAATTATAGATATACTATAGATTTATACATATCTGTATTTCTGTATGTGTATAGGGGAATATTACCAGCAAACAACAGAAACAACAACTATAACAATAACAATAACTGATATCGCGTCAAAGTACAGAACTTCATGCACGAGTACTGCGTTAAATTGCTAAATGCTACCGCGACAGTAAAAACACAGAAACTGTTCAACTGTTTTTTTTTGCTCTTTTGTCGTGTTGTTTTGTCGTTCACTCTATGTACATGGCCTAAATTTACAATGGAGCCACCAACTGGCAACTGTATTTGTCTTGGCTCTGGCTTTGGCTTTAAGACAAAACGCTAACGTTAACTGTTAGCCAAATTAATCGATAGTAAACGCATAGCACATAGAACCAAAGGCAATACCTACCATCGATCTTGGCCTGCAGGCTTTTTGGTGAGTCGGGTAGGGAGTCACCATCGCTGTTGAGACTATAGGAATGCTCCGTTTTGATTGGACCCGTGCCATTGAGCAGCGCATCGGAGATGAGCTTGTCATGGAGTATTACGGCTGGATCCTTGACATCGCGATCGTAAAACCAATCGTGCATATCATGATCGCTGCTTATTTTCAAGGATTCCGTCTGTAAAAATAGAACACAAAACCGAGCAATTAGTAATTAGTAAATGTTCAAATGAAATACGAGTCGCAGCCGTCGTGTTGCACAGCGATAGCATGCTTATATAACTTGGAAACAAAAGTGCAAACACATATTTGTGCAAACC
The DNA here is from genome assembly GCA_035047445.1 of Drosophila siamana. NCBI lineage: Eukaryota > Metazoa > Arthropoda > Insecta > Diptera > Drosophilidae > Drosophila > Drosophila siamana. Next base: position 4,076,922 of record JAWNPP010000020.1, on the reverse strand, counting down.
ATAGAAACAAAACCAAAAAAACACTAACAATTATTTAAAAACAAATCGCACGAAATGCTGGCACACGTAAAACCAAAAACGCAGCGATACAGATACACGGACCTGTGCAGATAGCTCCAAAACACAACAACAATGCCAAGTAATAAACAATATTATTTTAAAAATATATATATATAGCAGATTGGCAGGCAGCCTTGCACGCGGTGCGAGGTATGTAGTATTTTTTGTTTGTCAATCTTATCAAAGGCGACAGCGACTCTATCGTACCCTTGAATTCTTCATAGATTCAAACCAAATACAAATAAAAGCCATTCCGAGTTATCACTTTCCAAGTCGAGAGAACTGAAGTGGTTGCTGACTCTTGAATGGATTTATAAGTCTATTTTCGTTTGTAACGAATGTGCGAAATCTAAATCATTTTCAAACAAACCGCCATCCTGTGGCCTAGGTTATCGATGATGCGCAAACTTAGAACATCGTATGTCCTTTCGAGTGCCGCCATCGATAACAGTGTCAGGCAATCGGTTAAAGTTCATCGTACCGCAAGCCAATTTGTGCAAGGCTTGCAAAAAGCAGTGAATAAATATGAAAGTGTGTAATAGATTAATAAATTATAATTAAACAGAGCGCATTTGCTGGTGTCGTGAGCGTGATAAGTTGGCAACACAACCTTGAATAACAGCCATGTGCATGATGAGAGCTTATGGATTGAGCTCAAAGGCGATTTGCAACAAGTGTTTGTTTGTTGTTTGCCGCTCGGCGGGAACAAGTTTGCTTCTTCTTTTTCTTCATCTGCTCACAATACATATCCAGAATGTGAATGCGAATTTTGGTACGTACATACATTTATTTGAAAGCACGATGATGTAATCTCAGTCAGTGTGTGCCAGTTCTTGTCAAAAATAATACAAAAAAATGCTTGAATTTACTTAATTGCTGTAAGCAAATCTACGGCTATAAATTGTTGACCCATATAAATGCGACACTTTCTGTTTGCGCGCGTGTGACGTTGTGTGTGTGAGTATGTATCTGCATATATACATGTACAGCGTAGAATGATAAAAACTGCATGTAATTACGCTTGGCTTTAAAAAGCCATTAGTATGTAAAATATTTTTTGCCTTTAAAATGTTCACATTCTAAGCCACACTCGAATGGAAATCCAGTTTTGGCCATAAGAAAAGGGAACGTCGCAATCGCAACTGAGTGCCTGTCTGCAAGTATGTACATATGTAGGTGTGTGTCTGTATGTCAGCCGGCTTGCGTGTCGCAGCAGGTACGTGAGACTCTCTTTGAGTGTCGTCTGTCGTCCAGTCTCTTCGACTGCTTCTGTGTGGGTCTTCTTTCAAGCTTACCACTTATTCGTATCGTACACGGCACATAAACTTAAACATTGATTACCGTTTGCACGCGTGCATTGTATGTATATGTACCTCCATATGTCTGTATACATTGGTATGTGCGAGGGAGGGCTTAGAAGTACCCAACCATACGCCCATACGTGATATGCAATTTGGTGTGTTGACAGCGCACATTCGAATTTGTGATGCGACTTGCATCGATAGTTTTAGTATCGATAGCACGATTTAAAGCAATTGAATTGACCAGCGCCATTTTCATGCGTGAACTTAATTATTTTTATGATCCGCCCTCGTTTGTGTGTGTGTGTGAATGAGTATGAATATCCCTGCATCAGTGCTTTCTCCATATTTTAGCCATCTCTGCGGCTGCGACCAAGAATCGGCAAAGTAGCTGCGGTAGCAGAGCAGCGTAAATAAACTCTGCAAGTGTATGTATGTGCGTGCCAATGGTGCTTCTGTGTGTGTGTGCGTGTGTTTATGATGAGTTCATCGAACCTTGGAATTGTTGAGAATTAGCAATTCTTGAAAAATGTTACCAAAACGGGCAACATAAACACACACAAGAGTTGATACTCTTTGGCATACAAAGAGAGGGAGAGAGCTGGAGAGAGATATTGTGAGGAACTCAATGATGAAAGAAAGCCAAGAGAGAACAAAAATAAAAATGCTCGCAGGCATTTTGCTGTTGTTGTCTTGCCGCCACAGCTGCCTCAGTCCCCTCTCTGTGTTTGACTGTTGATCGTTGTTTGATGGCGGCGGCGCTGGGGGCATGGTTACCAACAAATCAAACTTATGGAGCATCTCGCTCGCTAAGCATTCATTGTTGCACGTTTCAGGTGTTGGTTGTGTGTGTGTTTTATTTTTTGTTTTTCGTTTAACATTCGATGAAAGCCGCTTTGGTGAAATGCCAAGGGCGACTGACAAGTCAAGTGCCTCCATGCACTCGAGTGCCTGCCTGACTCTGACTCTTAAAGCTACGAAAAAAGGCGCTTAGGCAATAGCTGAAGTATCTAATGATCATCTGATCGTCTTCGCTCATATCGATTGTACTATTAAGCCGTGCGCTATCGATGACAAACCCGTTATCGATGCAAATGAGCACCTGTTGCGCCCGTCACGTGTGCGTGTATGCGGTAGCGTTTTGAGTGTATCTCTCTCAGTGTGTGTGTATATGTGCGTGTGTGTGCGGTGTTCGCCTTGTTTTAGTTTGATGAGAACTTTTCCACATTTTCTTTGGCTGCACTTCATTTCGAAATCTATTCAAAAAAACAAAACCAAACGAGCCGCCTGAAGGTATTTGTTTTACATACGTATCTCGACAGCATTAGCATATCGCCTTCCTTCCATTATACAATTTTATTTAAATTTTTTTCGTAGTCCCAGCCAGAAAAAGGGTGTAAAAGACAAAAAGCAAAAAAAGCGAAGAGAAAAAGATACAATTTCATAAAAATAATTAAACTGGTTATAGTTTTTTCTTTTTCTTTCTTTACTTTTGGTTTTGTTATTGTTGTTGTTGCTGTTGGTTGTTTTTGTCTATAGATATTTCGATTTTGCTTTTTCGCTTGCTCCACAAATTGGATTGATTAAATAATGTTGCAGCAAGCGAAAACCTTTCACATTTATAAAAATGCAGTTGTGTGTGAGTTTGAATGCTTGTTTCTCTCCACGTTTCTACGTAAGTGTGTCTGTTTGTACATACATATGTACATATGTTTGTATGTACGTACTTATGTTTGTGGGCACAGCACACAAGTACATATGTATCGGTTTTCTTTGCGTTGTGCACAGCATTTTTAGTTGCTCTTTATTTCTTTTCAATTTTATGCTGTCTGTCCCACTGCCTTTCTGCTTCTTCCTCATCATCATCATCATCATCATCATCATCAACATCATCATTGCCACCGTCATCGTCATCATTATCATCGCTGTAAAGTGAAAGGTGCTCCCACAATTCAAAAATGCTTTTTAACTTGAAAAAGTGCTACGCTTTGGCTTGCGCTTTGGTTTCTTATAACGTTTTGCATTGTTTTTTTTTTTTGTATTTTCGGCCATTGCCTGGCAGTCGAAAAGCGTGGTAAATGGTAATTGGTAAACGTAAAGTGGCCTGAAAAGAAAGTGGACGAACAGAAGAATACTAAAAGACAACCCTTCCCCCGTTAACTGCCTTTCAAATGCCGTTGTAAATGTAGCGAAAATTAATTCATTTCTTATGAAATCCAAAATATGTACATTTTAATTAAAACAACATAATTTATACTAATTATTATAATGAATTATTCATTTTTTTCATTTCGGTTCAAATCCGTAAAATTGAAATAAAATGTACATATATTGAAAATTTCAAATTAATTTCAACAATTTAAGATTAAAATTTGGTTTTGAACGCGTATATTTTTCAAGCAGTCGATCTAGCTCAGATAAAAATCGATAAATTACTGTTTCGATCACTTGGTCGAGTGTGGAACAGAGGAATGCTAATAGACAACCCTTCCCCTATTAACTGCCTTTGAAATGCCGTTGAAAATGTAGCGAAATTAATTTCATTTCATAAATCCAAAATATGTACATTTTAATTAAATCAACATAATTAATACTAATTATTATAATGAATTATTCATTTTTTTCATTTCGGTTCAAATCCGTAAAATTGCCATAAAATGTATATTAAAAATTTAAAATTAATTTCAACAATTTAAGATTTAAAGATTTTGTTTTGAACGCACATATTTTTCAAGCAATCGATCTATCTCAGATAAAAATCGATAAATTAATGTTTCGATCACTTGGTCGAGTGTCTGTGTGTTTGTGTGTATGTATTTTTTTTTGCAAGCGCAACTAGTGATAATTGGCCTTGCTGAGATGCCACAAACACAACACATTACGTATACGACGTGTGTTGCAACCCCTATGCAACCCCAAAACCCAATTGGCAACAAAAACAGCAACAGCAGCAGCCGAGTGACGTGTTTTTTTTTCGCCGTATCCAAGTTATAAATATAACCGAATTGGTATAATAATAGCAGCCGGCACACACACAAAACACTGGATCACTGATATCGCGGGGGCGTGTGTCCTATGCGGGCTTAACCTTATCACCAACATGCATACGTTGATAAGGTTAATCATTTGAGTGTATGTGTGTGTGTTTATACGAAATTAAAGAGAGAAGTACGCAAGCAGCGAGACGCCCTGACGTAAACTAACCACCCGCCAGTTAACTAACACGCAGCGTCAGGCAGGCAGCTGTAGCTCCAGCTATTCAGTAAAAATATTTGCGAAAAACAACAATAACGTACATATATGCATATGTATACAAAAAACGGAAATGTTGTGAAAGTTGCGAATGGTTTGTGCACAACCCACGCGTAGAGACCGGAGTCGGGAGACTCGGTTACCATTTTGCTACTCAATTGGAGGCGCTGGCGTGTGTCCTAATCGCATTTTGTGGCATTGTGGTTGGTCGCTTCATATGCTTAGGTGTTAAAGTGGCTCAACTCAAAGTGGTTGGCTTTGACGCCTTTCACAAAAATCAAAACACCAAAAACCATAAAATGAAATACAATAAAAAAAAACTTCAAACAAAATACAACTACAATTAATAAAAGACACTGCCAAGAGGCCATTCGACGGAAGCAACACACAATTATGTAGATCAAGACACATAATCAGCATACGATTCGCAGCCGCAGCCAAAACTAATTGATCAAGAGCGCTTTTGCTATCTATAGACGGGTGAATCACTCAGGAGGATCATCAATATTGACTCGATTTCCAGATGACTCATTTAATTGATAGTGCTTATACGGCATTGACATTGAGCGTGTCGCTGGAAAATTAATGTGATAAGCGCAACTCCTTAATCGCCGATTGTTATCGATAGTGGTTGTGTAAGTGAAACTGCATACAGCGCTCAATTCCTTAAAGATGGTGAACGAGTCTTCGAGGTGTTGCAATAATTACCAAAATAGCTACACACAACTTTCCTAATTAAGCGGAGCATTCAAGAGCTTAGCCTTAAGTTTCGACGGTAAATCTATTTAAAATGTTAAGCGAACTACTACTGTCTGTTTAAATACTGATTCCACCGGTTCACGTTTAATGCTTAAAAGCCGAAACCAGCTTGTCGGCTAGAAATAGATGTTGCCTTATGGCCGCAACTCCTTTGCCTTCGTTTTTGACAACCACCCAACGACAAGTTAAAGCCAAAAACAACTGTCATTACGTGCCGCATACCCTGCTCCTGTAATGAGCCCCAACTGTTGCACAACTTGTTGTCATCGCTCTTGCTGTGTTACACTTATCGCATAACACTTCATTAACAAAACAATATGGTACACCCACGCAGCAGCAGAGGGGCAGGGGGAATAGCTTCCGTCTCCTATCTGCCCACAACAGTGCCCTGCGCTCAGCTCCCCTTGTCGCGGTTGCCTCACACATTGTAAATTCAATCTATGAATAATTCACACAGAGCCTTCAACTCCTGCCTGTAACATTGACGTCAAAAGTAAACTGAACAGCTGTTCACTGCTGTTGGTGTTGCTGCTGCCGGCCGCCCACATGCCAAAACCGATTTAAGAGAGTGCAAAGAGCACGAGTTCGGAAAAGAGAGCAAACCACAGGCAGCGGCTACAACGACAACAACAACGTTTTCAGTGTACGCTGCGCATCCTGCACTGCGCAGCGCGTGTAAAATTCGCATGAATGGACTGTGCAACTCAATGAATAGTGGGGGAGTCATCTCTCCAAGTGTAACACGATGATACTATACACACATACTATTATTGCACACACACATATGTCTATGTGGGTGTGTGTGTGTGCGAGTGGACAAATTTAATTATGCGCGCTTTTGCCATATGTTTGAACTTTTTTCATAGAAATGTGCCGCTAACAAAATTTGCAATGGTGCCATCGTCGCAATTTGTGTGTTACCTCTTTGTGTTTTTTTTGGCATTCGCTTTGTATTTTAACCTGTTTTTGCGCATTGCAACGCTCCACTCCATTCCGCTTATTGGAAATGTCAAAGTTAAGCAATACACACACACACATACATAGAGTCGCATAGACAGCGTCACCACACATAGATATTGTTTCAGTTTATAGCATATTGAAAGTATCGTGGCTCGAACTAGTTATTCAAATATGCTGAGCAACCGTCTCTCGTCTCTTGAGACAGTCACACTGTTGCCAAGCACGTTTTTCAGTTTTGTGGGTTCTCGTGTGCATTTTAAATAGCGGCACGCTGCACTAACCCGTTAGAAACTTAACATAACCTCAAACGCAGCGCACTGCACGCTGCACACACACACACACACACAGATACAACAACGTTTGCATTCACTTGGTTAACTGTTGGTCCTATTGTTGTTGGTCGGGCCAAAAGGGTGTCAAATTGAAATGGTTAATAACATTATATACGCTCATAGAGCTAGCAAAATTGAAGTTGGCAATCTTTTGCTTATATAAGCGAAAGTTGCATCAAAGAGCGTTGAAATGTAAATTATATCTGATTATTTCGTTGTTTTTGTTTTTCTTTTTCTTTTGGTTTTGTTTTTTTCCACTCGTTGCTTCGGTTTCCTTGTGTTGGCCACACTCAATGGTAGATTGGCAAGCTAAGTAAACTTGCTGACTTATTAACTTGAACTTGTTTGTTAATGCTGCAATTTTCTTCTCTCGACTTGACTTTTGGTCTTACCAATTTCTGCCCCGTTCGAGAGTCAAGTCTGCCTTGACGTTTATTTTTTTTTTTTTGCTGTAGTTGTTGTTTTTTCTTTCTTTCTCAGTCAGCATTCTTTTGTGAAGGCGACCGCTACTTTTTGGCTTTCGTCGACCCAAGGTAATCATTTTTACGGGGTTTCTTCAGTGCAAAAAAAAAAAAAAAAATACAAAAACAAAACAAAAACTGTCGAAAAAGTCTAGTTTCTTTAATGGAATGTCAAATTGCTGCAGATTGTTTTTAGGACAACGCGCTGAAAAACACACACAAAATACATATTTCCTGTTTCCTTTTCATACCGGAAGATTTGACTAGAATCGCGCACTCCGCACTCCAGTGTTAATAACCCCTTCACAACTCAGCACTGTTTAGAAATACTTATGTGTAGTAGTGTATGTGGTACAACAATGTACAACGTACTCGCATGCACACTATAAGATTAATTTGAGAGCTGTCTAGCGTGACGTTTTGTTTCCAAGCAACAAGTGGCCTTATCGTTTCAAAATAGAATTCTAGCATCCAGCAGCAATATGTTTTGGTCCTTATCACTAGCTCTGGGACCACACTGAACACCAAATACTTAGTGAAGCGACAAAGCGAACTTACTTTCTCTCTATAGTAATTAGCAATTAGCATTATGTAATTCTTATATGATCCGGTTCAGTTCTATGAGAACTGAACAATGAATTTCCAAAGAAAGACTATGATATATAAAGATTGAATAATTGTTATTCGAATGCACAGCGAACTAAAAAAATTTATTTTTAGCTATTGAAATATATTTAGTCGTAAATGAATCAAGGCTAATCTCATACGAAAATTGTGTTTCTTGCAAATTGCATTCAAATTATTTAATCTTTGAATGGGAAAGTAAATGTAAACCTCATGGGAATTTCAGATTGACATTTTCTGTATTTACAATGCATTTGAAACTAGAACGTGAGGGTACGTTCTGTTTTCTTATCTCATATTCAAAATAATTTATTGTGATCCCTTGAGTACAGCTTGATAGAAATCTCGACTGGGTGACTTGTTAAAATCTTTTCTATTTTGGTAAATATTTTATGCTGTTATCATAGTAGATTAGTCTTTTAGTTAACACAGGAAATACCCATTCAAGTGTTCAATATTTATACCAATTCGTACTAGATCTAGATGACTAGCTAAAACCTTTTCATGTTGCCAAAGGAAATACCTATTGTATTGTTATTAAAAGAGCCTCTATTGCAAATTTTAGGAATTCACAAATTATATTTAAATGATAATAGGCATTAACCTTTTGACAGCATTATTTATCATCGATCTGTTGCGTACAGTTTGCACTCTCTGAGTTGTAGTAAATTTTAATAGTTTTTTTTCAGAGAAAATATATAATTAATCAATAGACGATTTGAAGTTATATATTTATATATATATACAAATATGTGATGGGTTGCTGACACAACAGATAAGCGGAGGCACTTGAAAAATTATAATGATTGCAACAGACTGTGTGCCGAGCGAGCGCCTCTCGAACTGAATTGAAGGGGGTTTTTATTTCAACAAAAAGACGAGTCGAGACGAGATTGCGACGATGATCAGTGGTGTATATACGGGCAGGTTTCTGGGATTTTTCTGTTGATAAATATTGGAATTTCACTTTTATTTTCAATCGCCATTCCAGCGAACGGATTATCTGTTATGTGGCTAGCTGCCCCATGCGATTGTTTCTTCGCATTGAGCCCGTAATTGTTGCTGAATGTACACAGGCAAGGAAAAACCCCAACGTTACTTTATTTACGGCTAAGTTGTTTCAACAAAATAGGCGCGAGGCGCATAATCAAAAATATTGTGGAGCAGGCGGGCGGTCTCGTTATCTGGCCATTTGGCTCTTTTCTTGCTTTTCGGGTTACAAAATACTTTTGTGATAAGATTCCTGATATGCGCCAACACAAGAGAGACGCACATGATAATTTAAATTTCGTATTCAATATAATAACTAAATGGGCAACTGAGAAAACGATAAAGCGTAAGCGTTGCTCCAAGGAACGCATGTTTACGGTCATTCCAATAAATATTTATGCATGCATGTACTTATGTACTTAGACCTGATGATCGTAAAACCACAAAACCCCCACCCCCCACACACATTCAGAGCGTGAGAGGGCATAACAGAGAGAGGCCATAGCAGAACTCTGACGTAATCGAGGGCGCACGCCCCGGCGTGTTTCTTGCGGCTGTGGCTGCGACTGCGACTGCGACTGCTTACGGCGGGAAAAAAAGAAAATAAAACAAAAAAACTGCACGCGCGTTTTTCCCGGGAATCTTTTTTGTTATTCGCCTGAGCCTATTTCGGTCTGGCGTCGCGTCGTGTCGCTGCATTATCTCGCTCAGTAATGACACTGACAGCCCAGAGGTTTTGTCAGTTTAAAGTGCAGTGGCGGGCAAAAAAAAAACCGAAGAACAACAACAACAAGAACAAGAGTAGAAGTCATTAGTTACTTTGCATTTGGCGCAGCTGATAGCGCAGTGTGTCTTATCACTTGACTGCCTCATCTAAGCAAGTGTCTTTTGTGTGTGTGGCTGTGTGTGTGTGTGTGTCTCGAATAGATTCTTCACTGCCTTTTGTATTAGAGTCTGGACGTAGTACTCATAAATATTACGCCGACAGAGGCAGCGACTGCAACGGCAACGACAACGCCGATGTTGACGTCGGTGTCGACGTTCACAGCGGCTGCGACGCTTCCTCGACGGCGACATGTATTCATTACTGTTTCCGCAGCGATAAGCAGGTCTCACAAATGAAGCTCAGAAGAGATGGAACATCAACACACACATGTACTTGCCTTTCATTATATTGAAACTGTTGTCGTCGATGTTGTGGGGGAGGCGACGTCGGTGGCGGTACGCGTCGAATTCGCTCGCTAATGATAAATTTCTTCTTTTAATTTCTTGGAAAACTCTAATTATCATTATCAGACAAAACACTTTAGCGTTACGCCACAAATAGTTAGTGACTTCAAGACTTCGACTCTCGTCCCTCCTTTCTTATCTGAACGACCATGTAAATGATATTTTTGAACATAAAAAATCACTAAAAAATTGTTTATTGATACCAGTTTCCTAAGTTTCCCATTCCCCGTGCACGTATGTAAGTAGCTAACGTAACTGCCAGATAAAAACCTTGGGACCCTCTCCACCTATCATATCAAAACATTTTGCAAAACTTACGCGAGAAATCAAATCGAAATAACAGAATATATCGCAAAACAAGGTGTGTGTGTGTGTGTGTGTGAGTGTGTTGTATATCATTTCATAGTGTGGTGTAGGAACTGACGGGTAGTAGTGGCAAGAGTGTCGATTAGATTTGGCTTTTGGTGACTGGCAAAGAGACAGACATACAGACAGTTTTATTATGCTGTTTTATGGGACAGGTTTTTTGTTCATTTTATTTTATTTTATTTTTTTGAGGGGGGCCTCTTTCAGGTCTTGTAAAGTGACTGCTTAATATGCAGGCACGAAGATCACTTTGATCCGAAAGGGAAAATGAAACCGCAGAGAGACTTGCGCCTCGCGAGCGTATACTAATATAACGTTCAGCAATTTCTCCTCTCATGGCTTCCTAGCAAAGCGTATATATAATTTGTTTTCTCTATTCTGTAGTCTGTAGTCGCATTTCCAACTTTAATTTCAATTCAAATCAGTGCACCTTTTTTTTTTCTTCGTTCGTTGTAACCCACAAAAGAGCCTACTGATAAGCCTTTTGTAAACTTAATGTGGGTCATTAATATTTCGTGTTGTTGTTGTCTTTTTTTTTCTTTCTTTTAAATGCCATTTCAAATAACAACTTTATATAATTGTGTACTTTAATTATAGCTTCTCAATTGAGATTTATTGCTTGGCTTAATGCACTTTAGAGTGCGAATTAAAGTCGAAGCTTTTAAGTGAATGCCTTTTTTTTAATTGGCAAAGGTTCAACGATTCTTCTTAGCCACGACTTTTGTTTTGCGTACAATTTTTGCAGATTCAGATTCAGATCTCGACATAATCAGCTTAGCCCAGCTAAGCTTTTATGTACTTCAGCGTTTGTCTACGCTCAAAGCTCTTAAGCACTCGCTCTTTGGCGGATGTGTAAAGGGTCGCTTAGTGCAGTTCTGCCAATTATCCGTCATATCGTATCGCCAAGGAAAAACATACATACATCTATTATACATAAAGGTAATTAAAACAAGAAAGCTGATAAAGTTTGACCGAACGGAACCATAAATAGAACTGGTTGGTTGTTTTGCTTGCTTACCGGATCTAAATCGGAGTCCCATATATCTTTAAGGTCGCCATCGTAGAATGAATCCATATTGAGGTTTATTTTGCGCTCTAAGAACTTTTCAGGTTTTTGTTTCTTTTCTTTTCTTTTTTTTTTTTTGTTGTTTTTATTAAGCTGATTTTTGCGGTGTTTGTTCCGACTTTCGTTCCACCTGGTTGCAGTCACACAATTTCTTATAGATCTATATATGTATACAATTTTCTTTTTTGTTTTGCCTAATTATTAAGACTCTCTTTTCATTCAACTTCTCCCGAGTAGTAGTTTTAAATAAATTCCTTAAAAGAGTTCTCGACGCGCTTCTTAAAACAACAACACTTTTTAGGGCGAAACCTGTTGATTCCAGAGATTGTTTTCACTTGACATTGTTAAAGTCTCTCTCCGTGTGAGTGAGTGTGAAGCGCGAACGTGTGATTGTGTATGTTGGGTTGTTGGTTGAACATACATATGTACATATGTATGTGCGTGTGTGTGTGTATAGTTCTAACTTGGTTTACAACTTGTAGCTTGATTTAACTTGTTGCACGCGTTGTTGGTTGTCGTTGTTTTGTTGCCTTTGTAGCTTTGCAATTAGATTTTTAATGATTTATTCAAGCACAGTTACAATTTTCACTAGCTTTTCCATGGAAAACAGTTATTAATTTTTTATCATTTCGCATTCGGATTTAATTCGTTATTTACTTGTTGTTTGTTTGCTTGCTTGTTTGTATGTATTTTTTTGTTTTTTAATTTTTGTATAGATTAAATGGATTCAATTTTTGTGTTTGAGACAGCAGCACACGATTTCCATATGGCTGGGCATTGGCCATGTATAATTACATTTAAAATGTGTAGTTAATATCATTAACTTTTGCCGCTATATAATCGAATTGTATATGGTAATACGTATGCGTAAGCGTATATTATTATATTTTATGTTTGTGTATGTCTGCTGTATATATTATATTGATGGTTAGCACAATTAGAATATTGTCCGTAGTGCGACTGCAGCCAAAAACGGTACTAAACTAAATGTCGGTGAAATTCTTGTGAATGCGAACGAACTGCCAGCAGCAGCCGCAGTCGTCGACGTCGTCGCCATCATCGTCGTCGTCGTCGTCGCTGTCGTAGACTCGTTCAAGCAATCGAGCTCTCTCTCACTAACACACACAAACACACTGCCGCTCACACACACACACATGCACACATCTCCATGTGTACGTGAGCAGCGCCCCAAAGCGAAGAGCGCAGCGAATGACTTCATGTACGCTGCTCACTTTGACAATGCCGGTTGCCGGCTTGCGTTTTTGGTCTCTCTTAACACAACTTTCACGCTCTTTTTTTGAGTGTGTATATGTGTGTGTATTCGTTTTTTCCTTTGTAAAGTGAATGTAAGCAGGCGTCATTCGCTGTTGTCGTCGCGGCGTCGTCGCCGTCGTAAGCCGGCTTTGACGTCAAGTCAAGACTTGGAGTATAGGAAAAAAAACACAAAAAAAAACAAGTTTCTTCCGACGTTGACGTTGCTGCCACTGCTGCTGCTGCTGCTGCCGCTGCTGTTGCTGCCGTTGCTGTTGCGGCAACATTTGTTAACCTGTTTTTTATTATAGATTTTTTATGGTGGTATTTGATTTGATTCCCCCCTCGCACACACACACGCATGCACACACGCATGCACACAAATGCACTCTCTCTCACTCGGCAGTCTTTCTCTCTCGCTCTGTAGCTGCTGTGACCGGCTTGAACGCTGCCGCTTGGCAACACTTTGCGCTGCGCTGCTTTGCTCTGCGACTGCGGCCGCTGCTGTTGATCTTGTCAACTTGACCAAGTTATTTGAACTATGCGCATGTGCAGCCCTGTCTAGCTAGCCAAGCCAAGCCAACCATCCAGTTAGTTAGCCAGCCAGTTAGCCAAGCCAAAGCAAGCCAGCTAGCGAGCTAGCCAGCTTTGTCATTTGAAGGCTGTTTGCTCTGTACCCAGGCCCGGCTGCAGCGACGTCAGCGTTAGCAGCAGCAGCAATGGCAACAGCAATGGCAGCAGCAGCAATAGCAGCAGTGGCAGGCATAAAGTGAATGTACTTTCAAACCAAAGATCCGGTTTAAGCCAGGCACAGATACAGCCATGATGACGACGACGTCGACGACGTTTTCACAAATGCTTGTGTAATACATATGGAGAGGCAGCAGAGCCTCTGTATATACATACATACATCCAAACATACATACGACTTACATATGGAGAGCTTTGGCTACAAATTTTGTGTTGTATTTGGACAAAGTTAAAATCCATATGTATATCGAATTGTTGGCCAGGCTTACAAGCTGAAACCGGTCGCCTGTTCGTGATTATCGCACAAAATACAAAAACAACGCGGCCAAATGAAATGAAGAAAAAGTCCCCTCCCCTCACCACCCGCCTCCGGTGGCTCGATGTACTCCGGGAAAGTATTCGGAATAGTGTGCCTAGAGGCAACAGCGAAGAGCAAATAGCAGCTAGGCTGGCAGGCATCGGGAACAGAGAGAACAGGCGTCGCGTTCGTCTTTACCCCAGATCAATGAGCTTTGATAGCTCGGGCAAGACGCCAGCCGCCCCAGAGATCTTTTAATATTTTCTATACACACTCACTCACACACACTCGCACACATATCTTGTTGTGTAGACAAACGAATCATTGAGAATGTGCATTGTCGGTGTGTGTAGTAGACATTAAATTTCATTTTATATCTGCAACTGTGTGTAATAATTCGTCATGCTGGCCGCATTTGAACCCGCATAGCTGCCGGGCCGAGCCGGGCCGGGCCGGGCCCAACACCGCCCCTAATAAGCAAATCACAAAAAAAAAACCAATGCTCTTTGCTGCCGATCTCTCACTCACACTCACACACACTAAGGCAATCACTCGTGTCAGATCTAACTCTCTTTGTGTTTAAATACTCTCTTCTCAATTTTTCTGATCGTGCGCTGGCGCTTCAAGTGGTTTTTACAGTTACATAGTATATACTCATGTGTATAGACACGAGAGTGGGACAGAGAGTGGAGAGCGAGAGCGCATGCGAGACTAAGCGGGATTGCGAAGTGGGAGAGAGAGATATTTTGTATCTTATGGCTGGCACAAATATTTTTCGCGCAGCGCCCAAGCCACTGAACATTTTTTTTTATTATTATTTTATATTATTTGATTTGTGAATCACAACAAAAACCCGTAGATATATGTATATATGTGTGTGTGGCTGCGTTTCACTGGAAAACAAGATACATTACGTGCCTCTCCTTGTTGTTGTTGCTGTTGTTGTTGTTGCTGTTGTTATTGAGGTGTCGGTGTCTGTTGGTCTGGTGCCTCGTTGTTTGCGATTCGCATGTTGTTTATCTGCAGCAACATTTTAATCTGTACTTCACTTAAGTTTATTTATTTTTTGTTTTTTTTCATAAATATTATTTAGCATTGTTTGATTAGATTCTGCCACTTTTGTCACTGTCACAGAACTGCGTAAAGTTGATAATTTAATGACTTCCTCTATGGTACTTGTCCCAGCCAAACTGATCTAAGGAATCTCTAAACTGAAGTCTCATTATTATTGCGTTTCTACTGATATTTCTTAATTATTAATGAATTGAATATTTCTAATCATAGACCGTCACTATCTCAAACTAATGTTTCGTGAAAGGTTCTTCGAGTTATTTTTGCTTTTGCTTTTTTTGGACAACGATAAGATAGATACGATTTCAATTCCTTTACAAAAAAAAACACCCAAACAATATGCATTTTTTAAATGGACTTAACAAAGGACTGATCGAAGTGCGCCATTGCAACGTGAATCATTGGAAGGGAAATTCCTTTGGGCCTCATTAGCCATTCACAGCGGGGTGTTACTTATCGCAAATGGATGTTTAGCATAAATTCCGCCTGACATCCATATCTGTAATTTGTAGGTATTTCTACAAATTATGTTTGTGGGTTTCTTTCTGTCTGCCCCACATGGCTCTTTTAACTGCGTTGATAAAGCAATTTTGGTCATTAAAATTGTCTCACATATTTGCTAGCGCAAAAGAAACTTCATATTGAAGTGAAATTAAATTTTTATTTCAACTGTACATTAAACATTGCATTTGTTTATTTACTATAATTAGTAGCATGAATGGCAGCTGTTTTTGTCGCTTTTTGTATTATTTTGTGGGACTGAAATAAATGAAATTAAAAAAAGAGGAAAAAAAAACTGCATAACAACATATGCCAACGGCTAAAAATATGTACATATGTTTATAATTCTTCATTTTCAAAATGATGTTGCTTAGGCCGCAGGTGTATATAAAAAAAAACGCTTTTGTTGATTAAATACATCACACATTACGATATTTGTGCGCCTGTTTGCCGAACGCCCCCCTAAAAAATGCAAAAGCTTAGCATCTTTAGCGGCATCTTATCTAAACTATGATTATTTTAATGTTGTCTTTATTTCTTTGACACCGTTTCGGCACAATCAGATTGTAAACGAGACACTTGAATGGCTACAAAAAAAAAAATGTGACAACATAAATGCAATTATTTTTTTTCTTTGATGATTAAAAAGAAGATTGGCACTTATTAGTTTTATTTTGATTAGAAGACGCCAACGTAATTTCATTTCTGATGAATATGCCTTGAAAATAAAGGACAAAGCCATGACCTGAATATTGGAAATAGTTGAGCATGATGAGAAGAACGTGCTAGAGACTGTTGTCAACATTTGCTTCATGGCATAAACATAGAATTCTTTCATGTTCGTTTCATACCAATTGGTTTTTGTTATTTTTTTTTTTTTTGGGTTTTGGGGCTGGCTTAAAATATAAATGTCTTGAAAGCTGTACAATGAAAATGCCAGATGCTTGTAAATAAATGTGAGTCTGCATACATGTGTATTGTAAATTAAATATACTCGCACAGTTCACTGATCGATCCATCCATCCATCCATCCACATTCACACATGTACCTGTCCATGTGTAAACACACAAACAGATCCGCACCGGCAGACATTTTGCCGACGACGTCGTTGTCGTTGTCGTCGATGTCGATGTCGTCAAAGTCGAAGTCGAAGTCGATGTCGATGTTGGTTTTGTTGTTGTTGTCGTCTTTACAACTGAATCTACAAAGCGTGTGCATTGATCAGCCTTTTGTGTGGATTCGATCGTGTCTTTTGTCCATACACACACGATAAATACATTCGTCCATCTGTCAATGCATTTAGTACAAAAATGAAAAATAATAATGAAATAAGAAGGCAAATAGCATTTATAAGAATCAAGCTATTGAGTGTACAAAAAAAACGCATGGAAAAATTGGTTACGTTTGCACTTGTCTAAACAAATTCGTAATATATCTCCCCGCCCCCTCCCCCATCTCGCTTGCACATGTTAGTTTTGTGTTTTTTTTTGTATTTCGTTATTAATTTTTCATTTTCTTTCGTTCTTCGGCTTACAGGTGCAGGGCAGTCGCTGCGGCGACGATAAAGTCAGCTAATATGGACGAGCGCTTGTCTTATCGCATTGGCCAAATGCTTGACAATAAATTAGATTTTGTGCAAATTCAAAAAAGCGCCATGCGATCCACTCCAACGTTGCTTGGCCTGGCCCAATGATGGTGCACAAAAAACACGCAGAGAACTCGGACAACTGTGTGATTTATATCACAACCGAAAACGGGACGAACGAAGTTCTAGCCCCACAGCATCAACGAATCCAAGGGTGGTACTTGGGTCTACACCCCCTCCCCGTCAAAGACAATGGAAACTGAGTGGGGAATGAATAGAACTGGCGAGTAAAGGCAACAAACAAAGCCAAAATAAATGCTATGTGTAGCGAAGTGCAGCTGGGAATCGTTAAGACCGTTCAGCTGTAGCGCAGCATATCTTGAGGCACTTTTTAGCAGCTATGCTGAATGTCTTTCGGGCCCCATAAGCAAAATACGGCCAATGCGGTGCTGTTGAGGTCAATGATTTCTTATGCTTCGTCGTTGTCTTTCTGCCGCTGCTTTTCACGCTTTTGGCTTTGACTGTGACTCTGGCTGTGGCTGTGGCTGTGGCTCACAAAACACTTTTCGAGCATATATTGAATATTAATTAAAGAGCTGCGCCGGCTTATGTAAACATTCGTGCTCGCATGTCGCTGGCCGAATGATACGAATTGAAGAAGTCTCTGGACCACTCTCTGGGACTGACTGACTGTTGTAATGTCAACTACGTCTATTAACTCATTTCGATGACATAATGTCCATATTATTGGAAATTACATATGTACATATGTGATATGAGTCAGACTCACTAAGTAGAACAGTACATCAAAATAATAATATCATTTAGGTGTCTATCGATCGACAGAGGCCGCACCACAGATTGTGATACACAACAATACACACACAATTAAGCTAAAAAGAAATGCATGTTTTGGCGATCAATTGCGATATTTTTGGGGAAAAACGGGGCCCATAAATTCAGCGCAATTGTAACTGAGAGCCATCAGTTAGGCATTCTACGCGACGCCAATAAAATGTTGAAATTTGCGCTATTTTCGTGCCGCTTGCTGCCGCTTTTGCTCTGCTTACTGCCGCGGCACGTTCATGGAGATGTGTTCGAGGAATGCTCGAATTCGCAGGAAGGAAGCTTTGTTGCCAGCTGGGAGAATTGTCAATCGTATGTGTACTGTGATGGCGACGATTCCATACTGGGCCAGTGCGACGTTGGTGAATACTTTGACTCCGAATCGGGGTCATGTGATCTAGCGGCGAATGTGAAATGCTTTCTGGACGATGTCGACGAACCGCCAGTGACCGACGATGCTGAGGAAGAGGAGGAGGAGGAGGACGTTGACGCTGACCCTGATGCAGCGCCCGTTGAACCGGAACCAACGCCCCCAACGATGGACAATCCAACCACGGTGGACATACTGAACATTGCGCCCGTCGTGAAGCCCAGCTGCCCGCACAGCGACGATCCCAGCCAGGTCATACTGATGCCCAACAATGCCAGCTGCACTGGCTACTATCTCTGCTATCACGGCCATGCCATGGAGATGCACTGCACCAATGAGCTGCACTTCAATGCGGAGACCGGTCAGTGTGATTATCCCGAGAATGCGCACTGTGCGGTAAGTAAAATTGGCATTCAAAGTGTGGGTGTATTTATTGTAACCTTGTTATCATCCTGCAGCTGGCTGAGCCCGCAGCGCACAAGTGTCTGCCCCACATGACCGACTTCTTTCCGCACCCGGACAAGTGCAGCTACTTCTACTACTGCATCAAGGGCTTTCTGACGCTGCAGCAGTGCCCCTTCTTCTACGGCTGGGACATCGAGCGACGCAGCTGTGTGCATCTGAACGCGGCCAAGTGCTTTGCCAGCTCGCGGCGTGCGTAGCCGGAAGCGTGATCGGTTTTACCCCTACTTAATAAGAAGAACAACAGCAGCACAGTTCTCTATACCGATAAAATAACTGAGGTGTAGTTGTGTGTGTGTTGCTGTGTAATTGATAAGTGCGCCCTGACATCGTGATAAGTAACAAAGTCGTTGGCTGAAACATGACTCGTTTAATTAAATGCAAGTATTTAGAGGGCAATCGGTGTATTATTGGAACATATAAAAAGCTAAGCACGCCTCAGAACTGCCGCACACAATGAGACAATTTAATCGAATCGACATCCTGCCCGTCGTTTTTGCCGTCATCATCATGCTCGGCAGCGTCTGCTCCGTCAGCGGCCTGAACATCACCGAATGCGCCAACGTCACCGATGGCCAATACATCAATAATACGCGCTCGAATTGTAACTTTAGTGTCATATTCTGTAATGGCCCCAACTCACAGTATTGCGACCAAATCGATCTCTGTGATCCCAGCTACAATTGCACAGGCATCGTCAAATTCGATGCTAGCGATGCCACCACAATTGCCAGCAGCAGCACATCGACGAGTGGTTGGTCAACGCTGAGCACAACGCTGAGGCCGCGGCCGAGCACGACAGGATCGCCGACGGAGGATATACGTGCGATCTGTAAGCGCGGCGTGACCAGAAAGTACAAATATCCCGGCAATTGTAATTACTACTACTACTGCATGGAGGGATTCCTCATTGTCGAGCAGTGCCCCATGGGTTTTGTCTTCAGCGAGGCGACGGGAGCGTGTTCGAGGCTAACGCCCGACTATGCGGGCTGCAAGTGACTGCGGTGGTTAGATAGATGAACAGTTTTAATTAAGATTCGTGTTATGTCAAATTCTTTTGTAATTAATAAATAAATTGTGAACTAAATCGCCTTATCAAA
The DNA here is from genome assembly GCA_035047445.1 of Drosophila siamana. NCBI lineage: Eukaryota > Metazoa > Arthropoda > Insecta > Diptera > Drosophilidae > Drosophila > Drosophila siamana. The sequence continues at coordinate 4,057,286 of JAWNPP010000020.1, read as the reverse complement.
AGCCAAAACACCTAGCGTAGACGCCTATAAAGCAGCCGCTCTCGACTCTCATTGTCAGCAGTTCGATGCGAAGTTATATGTTGAAACTCTTACTACTTGTACTTGGCTGTCTTCCAGCCAGGCAGCTGATAGAGGCGGCGTTCCTGCAGGAATGCGAAGGCTTCATCATCACCCTCATACCCAATCCGAACACCGAGTGCAGCGAGTACGTCTACTGCGATGGCGACAATTCCTACTACTGCAACGGGGAGTGCAACGAGCCTGTGAGCTGCTACAGCAGCACAACAACTCACTCGACCCCCAGCACAGAGGTCGTCAGCACCACAGCGGCCAATACAGAGCCACAGACAACAGCTGCTGGGCAGCGTCCACCCTCAACCTCGAGCGGCACGGTCAGCACAAAAACAACTCCGACAACGACAACGCCGACGACGACAGGCAGCTGTAATCCGCACGTCATCTGCCGAGAGAGTGGCCAAAATATGGTGTTCCCTTATCCGGCGAACAAGAGCTACTACTATCAGTGCATTTCTAGATATCTGTTGCTGCAGCAATGCCCGCACAATTTCTATTTCAATGAGTCCCAGGGCAAATGCACGCGCTCGAATCCTTATCGATTGTAAACCGTTTTGTTTCTTTTGCTGTGTGTGGTAATAAAGTAACTCATTCGAGAGCCGACACAATGATCAATCAGTAGCTGGCGTTTTACATGCTGTGCTTCATGTTTGAAAGGCAAATTAACGTTTGATAACCCTGAGGCCTGAGAACGAAACATTTAAAAGGTTTCCATATCTTTCGGCTGCTTTAGTCGCCCATCGTCAGCAACTGCGTAAACATGCATAATTCTGTGATTTTCCTGCTATTCATTTGCCTCTCAGCTCGATCGCTGGCCGATGTCTACGAGGCCTGCAACGAGCAGAACGATCAACAGTTTATAGTCTCCAACACGAGTTGCGCACACTTCATTCTCTGCAACGGCGAGGACTCTCACGAAGGCCAGTGTCCCGACGGAGACCGCTTCAATGCCGAGGAGCAGATGTGCGAGCTAATGGAGGATATCGACTGTCGCACTGGCCAATCGCTGGATATCAACAACAGCATCATCGCCGGAGTGGAGAGCACAGCAACAACCACAACGCCTTCAACTACAACCGTTGCTCAAGTGGCCACAAGTCCGTCGCCTGTGGACACCAGCAGCAATGACAGCGCTTTAAGCTCCTCCGCCAGCAATCAAGTTATCACCACTGTGGCTAGCATCTGTCCGCGCGCAGATAACCACAATCAAATTGTGCTCTTGGCCCACGATCAGTCCTGCTCGGACTATTTCATCTGCTATGGGGGACAACCGATTGCCATGCACTGTGCCCCAACGCTGCACTTCAATGTGAACACGGGCAAGTGCGACAAGGCTGAGATAGTCAAATGTTTGGTGAGTGTCGTTTGCAAAATATGCAGAGGGTGCAACATTCTCATCTACTTCATTGCAGAGATCAAGCATTGCTGTGCGGGATCAGTGCAAGAAGCACACGGTTGATATTTATCCGCATCCGGATAACTGCAACTACTTCTACTACTGCCGCAATGGTTATCTTCTGCTTCAGCAGTGTCCATTCTTCTATGGCTGGGATTACGAGAAGCGTTCCTGTGTGGCGATCCGTCAGGCGAAATGTTATGGCCGCACTCGGTTTTGATTAAGTACAGCTTTAAATGTTGTTTAAAATAAATTTGTTTCTCTCTTTTTTTCCACTAATTTGTTGTCAACTTCGAATGAAAGATTGTGAACTAACATATTTATGTGGCAGTTGGGGTCATTAGCTTGGCAGCAAGATGGAAGATCGTTTCGAATGAAATATTATGGTAAATAGCTGATGTGATAGACAAAAATTCAAAGGTTGTTTTGAGATTTGTAAAGACACAATTTAAATACATTTATTTATACTCTGGGGAGCGATAAGATAAACAAAGAACATTTAATATATCAAAAAGATTATTAAACTATCTTTCTAGATTACAGCTTAACTATCGAAGTAAAATAAAAGACATGTTTTCTAGGAAATATTCAATTTAACAATTTTGCTGAAATAAAAAATTTTTAGTTTGATTTGTGTATATTAAGATAACGGGCTAATCTAAATAGACTTTATATCTATTATAAATAAGTTATCATTTCTGTCCATTTTCTAAGAAACTCCACTTGACAAATTTTTAGACCGAACAAAATTCTTAATAAATCAATCATCGTAGATTTAAACAAGACCACAACATAGATCACTTCTTTCGGTAAATACGGGATATTTCACAATCCGTCAATTGGTTATATCTTGGCATACCATGACGTTAAAAACACGAGTTCTGCTGCTCAAGGCCATCATCACAATACTCGATCAGAGCAATTGGCTGATTCATGACATATTTTCTAGAAATTGTGATATTAGAAATTGAAACTATCTCTGGGAAAACGGAAAGATGTCGTCGGCCCATTGACCGATATCGACTAGTTATCGTATCAAGGACAAAGGGAAGTGTTGCCTTGCTTTTTATTTATCGCACAACATAACATAATTAATTGGGTTTTTATTGTCGAGCGGTGCAATCTATTGTAGCTAATCTCAACAGAAAGACCTCTTTTTGATCGACATTGTAAAGTTAATAACGCCGAGAACGCGCTTCTTTTCATTCCCGTGTTAATTTTGAATCTATATGTCGATCGGGTGTGCGGAAAAAAGTAATGCAGAAAAATGCTGGCAGGGAATGTTTTGGTTGAAAGTCTTATCAACACACGTTGACACGCAATTGAAAAATGTTAATTTTCTGATATTGTTGTTGATGATGATGTGCTACCGCTTTGATTTGGCATATATGTCAAGTTCTAGAGGCATTACGAAATTAGAATAAAATTGCGCTTTACGGAAGCCTGACACACATTTTTAAATGGCTAACACTTGGACGTTTTTAGGTTGATCCTTATTGATCCGCTAACCATTAAAAACCGTACTAATAAATTGAATTTTTCAGTGATTCTGTTGCTCGATCCGACGTCGTCAGCCCCACAACTGCATTGGATGCGGAAGCCAACCAACTCGGTAACAATACGCCAGAGTGCTGGAGGCTTGTGTGCCAATCACCTGGTTGGCTCGTTTGTGGAGCACCCTGAAGACTGTCGATTGTTTTATCTGTGCATGGAGCATGGCGATGCTGTGCTTGCCTCCTGCCCATTAACGATGTTGTTCAACGCGGAGAATAAAATTTGCGATGCGCCAGAGAATGCGAAATGCACGAATAGCAGCAGCAGCAGCAATAGTGGCAGCGGCAGCAATCAGCCGCCTATTGCCAGCGACAATGACTTGAACAACATGGTCACGGATGCCGCCACTTATTGTGCCACGTTAACGCCTCAGCCGGAAAACGATCGCATTGTTTACATTGGCAGCTCGAGCAGCTGTAATAATTACTACATTTGCTATTATGGTCAGGCCATTCCGCAGACGTGCAGCGCGGAGTTGCACTGGAATGCAATGACCGCCAAATGCGATTTGCCGGAGCGAGCACAATGCACACTGGATACATCGCCGTCGAATACGCCGCCAGCTGATAGCACAAATATCTTCAATGAACTGATCCATTGCCCGCCCCATGGACAGCATCTGTATCCACATATGCGGCGCTGTGAATTCTTCATTTATTGCGTTAAAGGTTATGCCACCTTGCAGCAGTGCCCCTTCTATTACTACTTCGATGTTGTTACTAAAAGCTGTCAATGGTCACGCACGGCGGTCTGTGCGCGGGATTTAAATTTCCCGCGACATTAGTGTTAAGTTTGTCTATCGACTTCGATTGCTTGTTAATTTCCTATAGTGTGACCGTTTGGTATTAGATAATCGATATTACATATCGCACACAAATCGATATATCGCCGATTAATTATCGTGATGTCATGCGATAGAATGCCTAATCACCCAATCAATGGTCACACCACATAGGCCCTGGCCACTGTTTACACGAATTTTGTTAATAAAATATTTCATATTACAATTACGTGCAGCGTAACTAAATAATAAGTTAACCGAAATTAGCTATAACGAAACATATAGCGCAAATATGACCATAGAAATACAGAGCACACAAGTTTTACTACAAATAACGAAGTAAACAAAATTGAACGCATTTTTTTTTTGTCTAATAAATATCGACACAACTCAGCAACAAAGTCATAAATCTGAGAATTATTCACTTGGTATTCCAGCCACAGGTAAATTGGTGTTGTATCACATTCTTGTCAGAGATTCAATAATTTCAGAGCAACCAGAAATTGCTGGAAAGTTCCAAAGCCAGACGACGAATTGTCAGCGGTTTTCTACTCAAGCGAATTAGTATCAAATTTGTTGTTTACTTGTGTGTGCGTAAGGCAAAAATGTTTGAAAATTTGTTGGGCATTTTTCGAAAACGACGTCGTTGTGAAGAAGAACAAGTGTCGTCTTCACAGCGAAACAACAATAACAATTACGACAGCAATGTTGAGATTGATGACGACAGTACCGACGTCGAGAGAAATGCGTATCCAGCTGCGTGGAACGGCGCACATATTAACAACTTGCAAATCGATAGGTAATTAATAACTAAATAAACGCTCTCTCTTCTCTCTTCTTGCAGCTGGTGAGTGTTTATGTGTGTAGCTATCGTATAAACAAATATTAATAGCAGAAGCCAACAATACAAACATCAAATTCTACAACAACAACAACCAACGAATCCCACGCATAAATAAAGCTTATGACATTCCAACAATATAGTCAATAGCAGGCTATAAAAACATTCAAGATCAAGTTCGCTCAAAAGGCGCGAACTTTAAAACTGTAACGCTGAGAGAAAGAGCAAGAGTGCGAGCGCTTGCAAGAGACGGACAGCCAAAAAATAAAAAAAGCCAACAACAAAATCTACGAACAAAAAGAGAACCGTTTAGCGCGAGCAGACAACGAGACAGTTGATTGGTTTGTGTTGCCGTCCGATTGATTTGCCAAACGCCTGGCAGCTGCGGAAGGTGTCAGTTCCACCCTGGATCAGCAGCAGGATATGGATATTGATGCTCCACTGGCGCATGGCATGCAACAGGAGCACAACAACCACAGCAACAATCATCATCATCAACGCAACACCAATAATTCATCTCACGGCTATCACTCGGAATCCTCAATGAATTTCGATTATTTGCAAGGCCTTCGTGTCGATGCTGCAGCGGCATCATCATCATCCACGGCGGCCGGCGGCAATAATGCATATGGACTTGTCGACGACAGTAGAGCACTGGACAGGTTGTTATTCCTCACTACATAAACTACACCACAACATCAACAGCAAAAAAAAAAAAAAATCTAAACCAAAATCTAAAAAGAAATCGTATTCGATTCACACACAAAAAAAAATGTTAAGTTTCTTATAATTTGTCGCCTTTTGTAGTTATCTCTCAGTATATTATTTGCACGCTGCTACCTTATGTTCAGTCAGCTTTTAGCATATCATTATCAACTTATTTATTTATTTCTCTTTTGCATACATCTGACTCTTTTTGGTAGTAAATAGCAATACATACATAATAATAAAAATGATGGTGGTAGCCCAAATGTGTTATTGAATGGCGCCCACACAATACCCATAAAAATAAAATAACAAAACCATTGTGTGAGTGCCTCTTAAGTATTACTTAAGTTTCTCTGCAATACTGACTGACAGCCTAACAACCTAACAACAACTTTGCTTCTCTATTTTCATATCACCTCAACCAACAACAACCAAACAACTTATAATAACCAACATTGGGTAGGCCTTACAATGTGAACGAGCGGTAAATCAACATTCACGCATAATTCTGTTTCTGTATACTGAAATTAATCTCGTGCCACTTTGTTTTAGGTTTGTTACAATACTTGATCAGCTGGATGCACGCGTGGAGAAGTTCCGCAAGGATGCATTGAATTTACAGGAGAAGAAAGACTACCTCTTAATGTCCATGGATCTCATCAAGAGCAATGAAATGTTACAAAGCATGAGTGAGGGTAAGTCTATGAGTGAAATATCCCTTGTAGGGGGGCGAATGTACTGTAGTAGAAGAGCTTATCTTACAAATGTAAATATAAATAGTGCAATTGATAAATTTACTGTTAATCAAATATTTACATTTTAGAAATTCCAATGCAATTTCAACTGTGTTAATATTTGTTTATTTAAAGTCAATATCAATATTTATTAATTCTGATCGTCACTTGATACACTAGACGATATTTCTCTGCAAGTGGAATTTTTTTCGACTGTGACTTAAAAAGATCTTAATTAAATTTCGTTTTTTCTAGCTGAACGCGAAGAGATCATGCTTTATATTCAACGCGTTAGCTCACGTCTGGGCACCGTTGAACTCAATGTGCGTACAGTGAGAGATGTGTCCCAGGAGGATTCGCTCAGCCAGATCAATGCCTTGATCGACACCATGATCAAAATGGGTGATCCCGTGATGGCCCGCCAACGTTGCCAGTTATATTTAAATGCCTGTTGCAGCAGCACCATGGATCCGAGCAACCACTTGGGCACCGTGCACGAGGCAGACATCGGGCCAATCGACAAGAAGTTTGAAAGCGCTCTGCTTGGCTGCACTTTGGATGATCAGAAGAACATTAAAAAGCGTTTACAAGCTTTGATGGGCTATCTGAATAAGCAAACTGTTACCAATTAATTGAAGCTATTGTAGTTACAAATTATCCAGCGGTATGTTAGACACATTTACAAAAAGAATATGATGTTATGAGCGAGTGGGCGAATACGATAAACCAAAACGAAATTAATATACTTAAATAACAAAATAAAGCAAATCTAAATAATGCACACGCAGCATAAAATAATTGTGTTTATCGCTGTTTATTATTATTACGATTACACGCCCGGGTAACAAATGTCTTGCGGTTTCAGCACTCGATCGCTGAGCACCCAAACGGAGCCCTCCGCGCCAAAGAATATTTGCTGGATATTTTTTGACGTTAAATAAATTATCTCATTGCCTTCGGCGGTTAAGTTCGCCAGCTGCGCACACCGCACCACGGCGCCAAACTTGGGCATCACATAGAAGAGCGCGCCGAAATAATCGATTAGCATGCTGCGACTGGGGCCTAGAAGGCTGCCCAGTCGAGTGAGTTGCACGTACAGCGATTTGTTGGATTTGGCGTTTGTCAACTCCAGCTGTTTCCCAGAACTGTACAGCACGCCATCCTGATCCGAGACAATCAGCTCCCCCTGCAGGCCGAAGGTGAAGTCAAGGGGTCGAATGGGAAACGCTTGTCGCATGTTCTCGTACTTGTTGCTCATCAGATCGCGTTGATGCCACGTTTGCTCCACTATGTCATAGGCCAAAATGTGCGGCCTGCTGTCCTGTATGAAGAAGATGTGACGCTCCAGCTCGCAGCTGCTCGACCTGGGTCCCAGCTGCACCACAAGGCTCCGCGAGGCATTGGCATCGATGTACTGGCCACAGTCGATGCGCAGCAGCTCCGCATTGTTGCGTATTAGATCGAAGACCAAGAGCTTAGGCGCACAACCACCAATCGGCCAGCCTAGGTCCATGACCCAGAGTCGACTCAGACTATCCACTTGAGTCCAGTGTGTCTGCTGCAGGCGTGTGCAATCCACAGCAGCTACAGCGCGATTCGCATGCGCTTCGCTGTTGGGGAAAATCACTGTGCGCATGGGCAAATAGGAAACTGGCCACTGTGCCTCGATGAGCGTGGGGAAATCGTTGTGGATCACACTAATACTGAGAAAGACGCGCGAAAAGTGCGTGGACAAGTGGCGCACATTGTAGCTGGTGTCATTGAGGTCAGTCTGGGACATCAACCAGGCGCCACCGATCGACACCTTGAAGATCACAACGAATACGAGGAGTACGTGGAGACGTTGCCGCGCTTGTGTATCCATTGTTTTTAGCGAGCGGACTGCGACTGCAACTGGAGCTGCAGTAAAGCCGAAAGCAGCAAGTGCTTACGTTGTATGTAAATAGAAATGTGGCCAAGTCAAGGCAAGCCAAGTAATGCGTCCAAATTTGTCTAGCTCAGCAAATGGGGGGATATCGTGTGTCAGCCGGGCAATGAATTAACCCGTCAACCTGCATTTCGTTGATTGCCCAAAATAAAACCAAAACAATCGCATTTCTTATGTGACGAAATGGATTTTAATAATGCTAAAAGAATAATGTTTTTATTTTGTCTTGCCACTTTTTCATAGAGTGTATTGCATCTAAAAAACACAATGTTCTGTCAGTCACTTACTAAAAACATAAATCACAAAACTTAACTTAAAAAAAAGTTTTAAATATTGCCATTCATTTTTGAGTAGATAATCGACAACAAGTCGAAAATGATTGGAAACTATCAGAATGCCAAAATCAGCTTTAATTTCAATTATTACTGACAATGTAGATTTTGTAGAGTATTTTAAATTCGCCACAGTGCCAAGTTTATTTTTTTTTTATTATTGTTTATTTGTCGATACGTTCGAGCATTCATTCAGTCAAAAGATGCGCTGCAATGAGTCAGTTCAATATAAACGTTATCAGTGTTGACAAGATATCAGTTAAATCAAAAATGCAGTACAATGTAGAACTGATAATAAATACAACCAAGCAATATGTTATGATTCTAAAGCAATTATGTCGGGTTGGCTTCGGTTTACTTAACTCAATAACATAACTATCTTTATATAATGGGGCTGCTTAAAACTTCACTGGTTTTTATTATAGAAGTTATAAATGTTATTGATTCTATGCTTCGGTACTTTACTTAGCCTTTCTGTCATTCCCTTAATCTACTTCTTGCTTACCCTATATACTTTTCCAAGTTTTATTAATCTGCTATCAGTCAATAATCTGTTTTCTTGGAACAAACTTATCTTGGCTAAACTCTTAGTTTGGTTTGATCATAAAATTCCACTTACGATGCGAAGCCTACAAATCATTTGATACTATTTTTATTTTTATGCAAGACGTTGAGGTTCCATTTTTTTTGTTGAACCGATAAGATTGGAGTTTTTTATTTATGGCAATTACCATGAGCTTCCAACTTAAAACATACCCCAAATTAAATTTCTATAAATGTTTCTTGACCTAATGAAATTATATTTAATTGAGTAAAACCTTAATATTAAATATTTCTTCTAGCCATTATCTAATCTTTAATAACCATTACGAATTACTTCCATAATTTTCGGGTGTGTTGCTTATTTGAACAATTGCTGATAATAACTTCCTGCGTTATTTGTAAATCCCAAAATACAATGGTCTTGTATTCATACGGACATAAATAGTACAGGTTGCTTTTTTTTGTTGTTAATCTATATGCAGATATAAATAATATACGTTTTGTTATCTCAGATGGTTAAAACCTATTTGTCACTTCTCGTTTTATTTGTACAACTTTTGTCAATTCGAGTAAAATTATTACTTTTATTTATAAAAAATTTAAGTTGGTCTTTAGTGGTTATTTTGATCATAAATTAATTAATTTACTGTGTCATATTGGATGACAAATTGCATGCGTCATAGAACAAAAATTTGTTTGATTAGAATTTATATTTTTTAATTGGTTTCTTTTGAGATAGTACTTGATTTATCATAGTTGATAATCTGTTTCTATCTCTTGGTTAATAATTGGACTTTCATTTCATTCTCGGCGATCATATATTGTGCCTAAATGTACATATATTTCATAATACTATATCCGATCTTATTCATTTAAGATGGCTGATAAATAAGTTCGGAAATGAGTTCAGTCAATTATATCTCGCGTGTGGGGGTCGTCAGCAGGCATTTTTTTCGCCCCATTGTGGTGTTAATTACCAAACTCTTGTTATCAGTCGATTGTGACTGTTTTTTTTTCACTGCGCTCCGATATGATTAAAGCTTTTAACGCCTCAATATTTCTACTTGATTTGTGTGCGACGAACGGTTCAGTTGTTATTTTGTTTTGGCCAACGACAGATCGTTCGAAACAGACGCGGAAAGGCTAATACTATAAAAATATATACGATATATACTTATTTGCTTAACTATATTGAGGAATATAAACAAACCTAAAAAACACTTTTCAAGATGTGTAACGCTCTATGTGAATGCTTGAAGTGCCCCGGCAAAGTGGTTTGCTGGTAAGTTTTCACTGTGTTTCGTATTGTGACTCAATCTGGCAATCGTCAAGGTGTGAAAACCCATTTACTATATCACATATAACTTATAGTATTATGGTTCAAGTGGAACAATATTTTCTGCCCAAGCTACCTACAAAAGTGCAATAATTTTCTAGTCACTTCAAAAAGTTTGCCGATTTAAGTTAATGTTGACATTTGTGTTTTGCCATAATCTATAATAATGAACTTTTTTTATTCTTGCCAATTTTCTAATTTATGAGTAATTTTTCTCTTTTATTTCTAGCTGCTGTTCGTGTGCCTGCAAAATGCTGCTCAGCATTCTCTTCTCAGTCATTCTCCTGGCGGTGATCATTGGATTGATTGTCTACTTCACAGTGTACCACAACAAGGATAACGGCGATACGCAGAAGCAATTGCGACAAATGGCTCCAATTGTGAAGCGCAGCATACGCGACTATTTTAATAAGGAATATTGATTTCGAAGCATGCCAAGAATTTATATTATAAGCTGTAGTATCTTAGTTATCGAACGAAAGAAATAAGAAAATACTAATAAACGAATCCTAATCATATCTGTCTTGTGTTTTTCGTTAATCTTATCTGTCATGCATTGAGCCGCGACTTCTTAAGTTGGGGTTTTTGCTGTTATCGTTCGATTGGTCTAACCTATATGGGTTGGTAGGGCCTATTCAAATGGTTCTTTTCGTAAGGTTTGGGCTTTCGCTTATTTAGGCGATAAGCGACACCAACAACATTATATGATTCATCGAAATTTGCCAATATCTTTGCCACATTTTTCCGGGAAACGTAATTAGCTAACGCGACAGCATAGACAGTGGCGAGAGCGCAAAAAAGAACGAGAGAACTAGGTAGAAACAAAGAGAGAGAGAACACGAAAGAGCGACGATGTCTGGCAACCCGCTGGGTAAATCCCTCGTCCTAGGGCAGCTGTAGGTACACAGAATTTCCCGTATCCCTTTGTGCTGCATATGTTGTTGTCGGGTTGGTCAGGTAGTCGACCAGCATCGAGGGTTGAAAATGGCTGGTGACTTGGAAGCCTGTGCAATGTGAATATAAACAGCGTCTTGCACTCTCTTCTCATGTCAATCACAGTTTAGATTCTGCCAGCTAAGCATCAGGTCCTTTTTAACTCGCTAACAATGTCTAGCGCGAACGCAACCATGTATTACACTGCTGTGGAGGACATGTTCAAGGATATGGCACTAGAAAACGACGACAAAGAGCAAATAGAAGCCACTGAGAACGAGATGCCATTAATGGACACACCCAAGCGATCGGTGCGCATTCGTCGTTTCAAACTGTTCGCCAAGGATAAGTCAGAGTTTACGATCTGTCGCCGCTTGCTGTTGCCACCATCCGCCCATGATCTCTCCCCCAGAAGTCAGGAGCTCCACAGGGAGCAGCAGGGCAAGGAACTGCTGCGTCTGCGCCGAGAACGTCACGAGGCCGAGCAACAGCAGCCTGTGCGACGCATCACAATGAGGCTTTAGCAGATGCCAATGCGATATGTAAGAGTGTGTGATTGATAGCTATATCTGCCTATCGACTTTCTAGTGGTCCGAAGTGCTTCCGAGATGTATGCTTTAGTTTTAATTAGATTTATGAAAAACGCTGCTAAGTATGCAATGGTGATTTTATTAGTTAATATACAAACCGGCAAAAATATACAAAAAGAGCTTTTACTTTTAATCAATTACACAGCGAGAAAGTGGGGGTAGTAAGTGCAAAGCTAAAGATATCACAATGTGGGACAATGCCACTAACATTGGAGCGCGCTAATATGCTCCGCTGTTCTCAAGTATACTAAAGAATGGGCCAACGATAGAGCTACCACATTTTTGGAAGATAGCCAATTTATAAACATAGCTTGTCCTTGACATAGACTGCTGAATAATCGATTAATAACAACGACAATTCTGTGGATTCAAACATCTAAATTTTGTTGTAATAATATTAATTATTAACTATATTTTACTAATTGTTTTTATAAAACTATGGATATCTTAGAAAATTATACCATTAAGATATGAACATGGTTGTGTATTAATGTCTCGATTAAAATCTCAGTAGAAAATATTGTGTACACATAAAAAATAAACTATATATGAATATACATAAATATACGTGAATGAAATTCTGATTATAGTCTGATTATTCATGAATGGCATAATTAATTGGGTTTGATTACAATTTAATAAATATCACAAACAGCCGCTAATCAAACACAACCATAGTAGAACTAATTTTAGAACTTCTTTATTCCCCAAAATTCCTAGCTACAAAGACGGCACTTTAAAATTATTTAAATTGTTTATCGGTCTAGATAACAATTTGCGCTCGCTAAATGTTGAGAGCTTTTTATTAGACTGATTAGAGCAAAAAAAAAACTCAATTTATTCTGAGAAGAGCATTGCCCTATTCTTTTATCTGCACAAATAATTCTCTTGTCTTGATTTAAATTCGCAACGAGCAATGCCATTTGGCCTTGCCATTCTCTCAAGAGTCTTTCCATAACCTTGATGATATTATGTCCATTGATTTGATAAGTTTTACGATCCGCAACGTTAATCTATATATTATTTGGAACATTAAGAAATAGGTACTTTTTCCATTTAAAGTTATTTTTGGGAATTGAATCCTTGAGATAGTTCACTGCACCAGATTATATTATTCATGATTTATCAAGTGGATGACTTTCACAAAAATTTCTCTAATCATCGGGCTTAATTAATTTATAAACCAGTTCCGTTAAGCTTTAAAAGTTATATAAAATATTTGTGATGTTTAAATTGAAATAATGATTTGCAAAATTCAATCGGGAAATTCTGAGCGATGTCTTACTTTATGCAAATCATTTCGATTGCAGGGCGACCCCCATTGACCTTTTTATTTTATTTGTTGAGGCGCTGCTTGTGCAATTTCATAGGGCCGACTGCCCTATTCGCGTGCCCCAAAGAAATTACTATGCTACGACTATCACGACAACAACAACTTTCGTATTTATCTCTCGTCTCGTTTCTATCAAGCGATCAAGAGCGAGTCCGGAACTTGGCGCTCGGCGCTGAAGAAACTCATCACATAAATTTTTGTAAAAATCGCTGAGGGCAAATTTTTGGGACGATTTGCCTGAAACTGGGTCAAAAGTTGGCTAAAACCCATATCTACAAGTGCTCCAAAGCGGAACAGGTTTGCATTATTGGAACCCCGTGAAATCGCAAAAGTTTATAGCTACCGCGTGGGTACTCTGATTTTGTTGATTCCTGAAAAATCAGATACATAAGCGACACATCTAGCGGTTGACCAAATTTAAGGACAATCGACGTATTCTAACATATCAAAATCATTTAACGAAATACATTTTAAATCTTTCGTATGTTGTAAACAAAAAACCCACTCAGAGTTGCGCTGGGAATTCGCTTTGACTTTATCATCAATGAGCAAACACGCGGCCGGTCGAAGCGCTAGACACTACCATATGGAGAGAGTAGAATAACAGCGGGGCGGCACGAAGGGGCCGAAACCGGGGCGTCTACAGCTGTAGAGAGAGAGAGAGAGCGTCCAACAATACCTACGGAAACTTGTCTGGGTTGGAAGTTCGGGTGATTGGGGGGCCCTGGGGATGACGGCATGTGCTATAGCTCATATACGCGTTGTCGTAAGTAGGCACTATATGCGAGGCACGTTTGATTTGTTTGATGATGGCACTGTTTTAATCAGCTTTGACGGGAACGTTACAGATGCAAGGATATTGTAATTTGGTTATGAAAAATCTTTATAGTGCGAATTTAAAATATCTCAAGTGCTTTTTTAATCATTCGTGGTGATATCTTTTATTTGTTTGTCAATTTTCGATCCATTATTTGCTAGTCATTCTGGTCTTGTTTATGACCCTGAAATAGTGCATGCAGTCACAAGCTGGTCTATCGCCAAGTCCAATGATTTCGTAAAGTCGGTATTCGATTAGATCTTTTTCCATGATAGACAGGCAGAATTGTTCAACTATTGCCTTGTTGTTATTAAACTATTACTTAGTATGTCTACTTGTAAAAATACTTTATAGAAGCCAAATAATTTGCATGAACATATGCCGAAATTTCAAAGAACGAAATCAAAATCAATATATACATATGTATATTTTTCTTTCTGATGAACTGGTTTGTTTTATCTTGTAACTTCATATAAAACTAAATTTATCTTCTAATTCTGTCTGTAAATAGATTCTAATATTTTTATATTTTTTTTTTAAATCGAACTTATAATTTGTTATTTTATGCTTAAGTACCTTTTCGAAAACTGTAATCGCAAGGGAAAAATATTTTCTTCTAGAAAGTTAAATTCTTTATTGCCTGTTTGTATGAAGTCTAGGAATATAATTGTTTAATACTTGAAATAAACTCATAAGAGATACCATGACAATGGTTAAAATCACTATAATTGCTTGCTAGTTTTAAAAGAAATAGAAGAGTAATCTGAGGTACATATTGTTAGGCGGATTGTTTACTAAATTGCACTGTTTTATTTGTTTAACTTTTTAAGACCTTTAAACCGAGGCTGAGATCATATATTCTCAAGATTATTTTAAGTAGACGATTCAGCAGTATTATGTTGGTTCAATCAAGTCATAAAAAAGAATTTGTTGAAAATATTTTTGATGTATATTTTATTGTATTATAATTATTATTATATATGTTTAAGTCTAAATAATACACTTTGTTTTAAACAAAAACAAAAGGTTAAAAGTGATGTACAATTAATTAAAAATAAGATGTACTTTTCTTTCATTTTTTTAGCATTACCCCCCTAAGTATATAATCTACGCTTAACATCTATGAAGCGCGGTCAGCAGTAGAGACCTTGACCCTCGTTCTGTTCAATGTGATAGTTGCAGTACTGGCGCTGGGTTGGCGTTAGACCCAAGGTGTCAACCTCCGATTTGAACTGCTCGATGCCACCGACACCAGCCAGATAGCCGTTCAGCTTGGTGGCCACATAGCTGCTCTGAAGCAACTGCGGACTGAGATTGAGGGAAGCGGCGAGATCCTTATGACCCTGGAGTCTGTACTTTTGGTGATAACTGTGGGCATACTAAAATTAGTATTTGAAGGACATCTAATAAACTTATGCAACTTACTCTTCTGCTGCAAAGAAGTTCTCCTTGGGCGCAATGTCCGTGGTGATCACCTCGGGAGCGCGACGCACTTGCTCCTCCAACTTGGAGTCCTCAGCGATTTGTTTCTGCTCATCGTCGTGATAGAGAATCAATGAGGCATATTGACGCTTGATGGGCGTGGTTAGACCGTACTCGTGATTGTTCCAGAACAGCTCGAGCAGCTCCTTGAAACTGATCACCGATGGATCATAGTCAATTTCCAGCACTTCGGTGTGGTCACCCCTGCATAGAGTTAGCGAGTCGAGTGGTTAGTCGAGGTAAAAAAGCGTGAGGCAAAGAGGCAAGCAAAGCAGGGGCGAGAGAGAGCAAAACAAATTGTGTTCTTTTGTTAGACCAATTATTGTCCGGTTGCAAAGTGCTTACATTTTACGGTACGTTGGGAATTCCGTGTTGCCGCCAGCGTAGCCCACTGTGGTGCGTAATACGCCCCTTGTTGCGCCGTATAGCGACTCTGCGCCCCAGAAACATCCCATGCCAAACGTGGCTGTGGCATAGCTCACGTTTAAACGATGGACCGGCAAGAGGTTCAACTCCTTTTGTTCATTGCGCACAGTGCTCTGCAAGGAAGTGAAAAAAGAAACAACAAGAAAAATTGGATGAGTAAGAGCTTTAAAGTTCAATGCACTCTTGCAAGCACACCAGAAAAAGAAAGGTTAGGCCGTAGCCAAAGCCTGGCAAGCAGCGCATATCTCAAAACTTGAAATCAAAATTGCTTCACAAACTTTCGGCACGTCGCCTCTGTTTTGTCGACGTTTCGTCGGCAACTGTTGTCAATGTTCTCGCTCTTTGCACTTTTACTGCTCTTTTACACTCAGTGCAGTTGCTCACTCTCTCAGAAATGCTCAGCTGTTTTCAGCTGCAGCGTCGCACAGCTGTTCGACGTCGCAGTCAACGTCAATGTCGCAGCAGCAGCAAATTCAAGGTTAACGGTTGTTAGGCTTTTTTAATTATTTGCAAAGAAAACGAAAGTAACGTTAAACGCCTTTTCAGCATGATGCCAGCCGCGGTCTTATAATTTGTTCACACATTTAAAAGGTTATTTAACTGTATGTTTGTCAATTTAAACTTGCCTTAAAGTTACGAAACAAACGCGAGAACATTTTGGATTGGTGGTTGAGGCTTGAACCGTTGGGCAGCAACTAAAGCTGGCCAAAACACAAATTGCTTGCATGAGCTCACGAGAAATATTTGCTTAGCGAAGAGCAGAGCAATAAAATAAAACTGCGCGACAATAGAAGCTTTAAAAATTTGCTGTAGTGGCCTTGCACAAGTTCAAAGCACTCGGAAGTTTTAATTGATGCGAGGAATTTAAAATATTTTATTTGTTTGAGATTGCTGCACTAGAGTTTTCACATTTATTTATTTTTGCACGCATGCTTACCAGATCCTTGAGCTCAGGAGTGGACACATCTTTGGTAATTGTCAGCGACATTTTGTTTGAGGTTGAGATTATTGTAGTGTTGTGGCTTGAGAATATCGAGCAACTGTTAAGACTCTGTGCGTTCACACTCAATTTATAGCTGCCGCTGACGCGCATTTTCTATTGATAACGCTCTTTTTCACCTAGAGAGTATGAGAGTGAGAGTCGTGATCTTGAGAGGCCGTGGTAAAAGTTTAGCCGGCAACATACGCAGCATGTTGCTAAGCTTTTGGAGCATGCGCTCTTTCGAAATAAGCTTTCAATAATACAAAAGCTTTAACAGTGCTTACAATGTTTAATTAACTAAATCTAAATTTACAAATTTTCTTTATTAGGGTTCTACTAAGTCTTCTTAACTTCTTAACAACAGTCTTAAGTTAGCTTGGGGCCGTTAGCTATTTATTGGGTTCGTACTTCAGCCGGCTAAGCCGTAAGATGAAATCCAACAAAAACATTTGTATTTTGATTTCTTTTGGACTTTGTGTGTGATAGAAACCCGGCACACCAGCTTTTTGCAGCATGGATTGTTGATCATAAACCTGAGAAATTAATTGAATTATTATTTGAAGTTTTATAGAATTATTTTGCCACTTGCCTTCTGGTCAAGCACTTCGACAATTTTCTTGTCTGTTTCCACTAACTTCTTGGTATGTTTAATCTTCATGAGACCCAGAATATGCTGCAACTCTTCAGGATCTTTGATTTTGACCCGCCAATCGGCAACCTCGATTTCATATTCATTCTCAACTTGCGCTCGCATTTGTATTAGATGCTTTTCAGTCACATGCTGAAGTTCCATAAGGGCCTTCACTATATCAAAAATGCTCTCGTTTAGTACACAATTCGCCAGTTCTGTGAGCAAGTCATAGGAGATACGAGTTTGTAGGATTCTGCATTGAAACAATTGACTATTATAGATGTGCATTGAATTCTGAACAGAATACTTACTCAGGCAGCTCGGCATGCATAGCCTTCAACTGATCCACTATAAAGAAGTTGCAAATGAATGAATAACTCTAAAGCGAACAACAAAAACGTACTCAGAAAGTAAATTTTGCGTTGCAAAAATTCCGGCGAGGGATGTTGATGCAGTTCATCTGCTTCTCCAAGTGGTTCGCTGCTGTTTGAGCTTGCTTCTTGAGTAATATCATCCATAGCTTAAATTTTCAAATATACTTTCTTGCATAAAATTTGGAATAACTAGTGTATTATTCACTAGCAAACAGCTGTTTCACTGCAATCAGGGCTGATATGACGAGTAGCTGTAGTGTGACCTTAATTACTTTTTCCAGCAACATATCGACAATTTTGACTTTAAGGCTATTTAGTTAACGGCTGATTTAAAAAAAAGTGCTGGCTAATCCTTTTTAACGTGTTGTATTAAAATGTTGCTGTCGAAATTTTTTGGCTGCCAAAGCAAAAAGCCGAGAGAAATTGTCACACTGGTTGTTTGAAGTGACCAATGTCGATAGCAACAGTAGTGCCAGTGTGCCCATAATAAACTTTTCAAGGCATATGTTCATAAAAATGCGCATTGTTTAAATTTGAAAATATTTATTTAAAAGTCAGAAAAATTACATTTGATTTGGAATCAAAGGATATTACTACTTAAAAGCTTACACCCACAAATTGAATATTTCAAAAATTGAGTGACTTGCGTGCCTTGATGAAATGAATATCCGACTCATATTTGTAGACACGATTTAACTTCATTTTTCGGCGTTTCTTTAGCTCCGTTTGAAATGAGGATGCACCCATGCACGGAGTAGCAGGCACTTGGGTCTTTCTTACAATCTCCGATTGACATTCCCGATTTATATTTTCACTTTGTTGTTGGCGAGGAGTTTCAATAATCTTCAAGCTATTCAAGCGCTGCATAATTTGACTGGCTTCAATGTTCTCCATGACTTAATATGCTTTTAAATATTGTCAGTTAGTATATGGAGTCGAAAGAGCGATAGTGCTGATGACCACTGTTGGTTTGCTACTAACTTACTTACTATTTATTCTGCCTTTTATATACAATTGATGACCACGCAAATTTCGTAGGCCATCAAAAATTATGCGGAAATTTGCAGAAAATTTGTGGGCATCTGTCACTTGCCATAAAATTTTATGATCTTCCGCTGAAAATCGCGTAGTCCTTTTCTAATGCGTTTGAAATTACGCGCGCGCAGGTAGAAATTAGCATGTACACACTGAACCACAAAACGGACCATATGTTTTCCGAATTCAAGTGCACGTGTGTGTGCAAGTGCGTATGTGTGAGTAAGCAGTGTGTGTGAAGCTATTGCTGCAGTGGGATACGTTACAATTGTATTAAGCATTCGAGGAGGCAGACAAATCGGTCGCTACTCGTTAATAATTGGCAATAAATTCGAAGCAATTGATTTGGAAAAACTCGTAGCAACACATGGCATAGAGAATAGTTATCAAACAGTGACAAACAGTGTACAGATAAAAGTCAAAGTTAACTGAGAATATATTGTGTAACGCTTAAATAACAACATGAAATTCAATTGAAATGAAAAAGCAAAAGCAACAGCAGCAACCACAACAACAAAAACAGCCAGAAAAGCTTGTCAACAGTTGTATTTAAATATATCTCACTGGATCATATGATTTCCTAAAGAGCATATATAGTACATAATAATAAAGCAAACAAATCAAACAAAAACAAACAAAGTCGATAGGAAAGTTATTGAGCGGTGCCATAAGGGTAACAACAAATTAATTCGAATTTGTCATGTACACTGTTAACAAGGGACCTAGCAAAATTGTTGCTAAAACCCGTCGCGGTAAGTTTAACTCACAAAAAATGTGTAAAAATTCCAACAAACCCTAAGAGAAGGCGGCCCTTTGCTGCAAAAAAGTGTTGCTGTTATGTCACAACACGCTGCGGCTGCCGCATCTGTCGCTGACAGAGGCAGCGCTGCCGTGCTCTCTCAAAGTTTTGCGCTCTCTTCAGGCGCTAACATCGTCGCTCTCGCCTGCTCTTTTGTGTTTCCATTCTTGCCGGCAAATTGGATTTGCATTCAAACAATAACAAACCGAATTTTGTCGTTTCATCATCCACAGGTCTAGCGCAAAACTTTGAGAAGTTTGAGAGCATCAAGGAAAGCACCAAGAAAAATGGCAGCAACAACAATTTTGATCTGAATAGTCCCGAGAAGAACAAGAAGTAAGTTTTCGACGTAGTGTGTGTATGTGCGTGTGTTTAAGGTGGAACGCACATGCTGAGCAGCGGCTTATGCAAACGCTGCACACACTCGGACTTCTACTTCTCGGCTTATCTGCGTAGTAATATTTTTTATCGCAGAGCGCAGACATGGCACGACCTTTGTATATAGCACAGCTATGCTAATTGAGAAACTCGCTTGCTGACAACACGTGGGTCAGTGCCGGTTATCACCAGCAACAGCAAAATCAACAGTAGCGGCGCATTGACTTCGTTACGTCACAAAGAAAAAGAAAGAGGCAAAAGAAGAGTGCTCAACATAAGAATTTCCATTACTTGAAAGTGATTTATTTTTGTACTTGTCCCCCATGTGCGTGTCGCATGTTTGCATAAGTACTGCTCACTTATCTGTGTGTGTGTGTGCGTGTGAATACTTCTCTCTCTTTTGTACATATGCTTTAACGCATTGCGATTGTATTTTTCGCAGCATACCGCGCCCGGTATTTCAACAAAGCTTCGCATCAAAGCGCATCACGCCTACAAAACTGATTGAGGACGAGGTGATAACACCGCAACATGAGGAAATCATACGCTATATAAACGACTGTAAGCCAAATGAGTTTATTCGTCTGTCGTTCTCACGCTCACGATTTCAAATTAATCTTAATTCGTAGCGTGGAATATTTTGGTCGCACAAAATCCGTATGATTCGAGCACAACAAAGGCCGATGGCAAGGCTGATGCCAACAATAACAATGCATCGCATCCAAATCCTGTGGACAGCATCATAGCCAACACACCTGTTGTTGCGGCATCGGCAGCTCCAGCCGTTTGGGTGGAGCCACCCAGTCCAGCACTGAACGACTTTAAGCCATTCGATTTGGAGTCGTGGTGGGGACGTCGCCTGTTCCAGAACATTACCAAAAGCCTTTAGACTGAGTCGGCCACATCTCCAGGGCATACATATAATTCTAGTAGCTGTCGGTGCTTCCCTTTTTTTCTATTCATTTTTCATTTCGATTGGGCGTCAAATTCACACTAGATTTAAAATCATACTACATATTGTACGTACACATAGAGTAGCCATTTGATATGGTCTTAGGGACACATATAGAGCAATTTTGTCTATATGGCTGATGTTATTAATTTTTTTATTTTATTTTATTCTTAGTGCGTAAAAGTAAATTAATGAATCATCACACTAGTTGTTGGCCGTGTAAATAATTCGATACAAAGAACAAGCATTGTATGATTCTGTCATATTAAGCTAATATCAGATTTGTTAAGTTTATGCTCTAAGAAACGTATAAGAGAATGATCATCGCAATACTATATAGTCTTCTCTGGTCGCTAGCCAGCTTTTCAAATGAACAAATAATTCTTGTCATTCGACAACTCAAATGCACAATATGCTGAGGATGGTTAAATTCTAACAGATGTCATTCAAAATTCGAAGTTTTTCGTAATTTTAGTAGTTGTAAGCTCGTTAGATTATCGCGACAAACACTATTTGTTAATTTTTACTAGCATGCTGTGCAATTTATGTAAAAATAAAATAAATACGAATACGAATACTACCAACCAACCATATGAACTTTTACATTTGCGAAGAATTAATCAAATATTTATTTCAAATTCAATGCTAGAAATTTAAATAATTCGCGCTCCTAGCCATAACATTGGCTGTAAAAGACGCACTGTTAGCGCATTTTTGCGTTTACGTATCGCATTTTGCGTTCACGTCATACAGCTGTGAGCCGGCAAACACATTGCCAATCAATTAAATTAAAATACTGAAATAAAAATAATGGCGAACGTCGAAGCAATCGCTGAGCTGGAGACGCGTTTGGATGAGACTACACTGGAGGATGTGGCCAGTCGCCATCGACGTGAGCGCAAAGAGCTGCAGGCCAAACTGCAGGCCATGAAGAAGAACGCGCCCAAGAACAACAAAAACAAGCGCAAAGATTTTCTTGAGGAGATGACGCGTCTGGAAAGAGAATTGGAGCAACGACAGAAATCGGAGCTGGAAGGTATCGCTGCAGCAACTACGCCAGTCGCGAAACCAAACTCCACAACTGCAGACAGCGACAACGAGGAAAATGACAACAACACGGAGGACTCCGCGCAACAACAACGTGTCTCTAAAGCGCAGAAGCGTCGCAACAAGAAGGAGCGCGAGGCACGCGAGCGTGCGCAGGAGATACGCGTGGAACTGCAGAATGCCGCCAACCAGCCGTCTCCCAAGCAAATCGAACTGGAACAAATCACGGCCAAGTTGAGTGCACGCCAGCTCACTTTGCACATGATTGCCTCCGATGGCGACTGTCTGTACCATGCGGTGCGCCACCAGCTGCAGGTGAATGCACTGCCCGGCCCCAGTGTGCAGCAGCTGCGACAGGAGACCGCCAACTATGTGCGTGCCCACAAGGATTCGCTCATTTGCTACATGACGCATCCGGAGACGGGTGATCTGCTCAACGATGAGCAATTCGAAGACTACTGCCAGGACATTGTCAAGACGCACGCCTGGGGCGGACACATTGAGCTTAAGGCGCTATCCTCGCTGCTGCGCGTGCCCATCGAGGTTATCCAAGCGGTGGGCAGCTCCACGCTTTTGGGCCAAGAGGAGTTTGGAGGTGCTCCGCTAATTATCTGCTATCATCGGCATATCTACCAATTGGGCGCGCATTACAATTCGACTTTGCCAGGGGAGCAATAAATCGCATGCATTTAATGTAATAATGTTTTATTGATTTTATTAATATATTGATTCGTTTATTGGAAGATTTGAATTATTGTCAAAAATTGCAAATAGTTTGTTACGCTTTTGTACAAATATTTTGAATCATAACAAGATTAGTTTAGGCATACTTTGCAAGTCAAATGTATAACGAGGGATATATAATTATATACAATTGCGTTCCCTTTAAAGTGTCAATTTGTTGCAAAGTATAAGCTTAGCTAGTGACGACGCCCTTGACTTACTATTAAAGTGATTTGTTCTAAGAAAATATGGCTTACATATAATACAGATAGAGAAAAATATAATTATAATCTGCTTTTGATTTTTGATGCACATTGATCTAACTAACGCGGCGCCATGTAAGAAACTTCTACAAGAAGTATTACAATTATTCTTCGAATTTAATTTAGTTTGATTTTGAAGAAGTTGTTTGCATGGAACCATTTTCGGAACGTTCAGTTTTCCTTTTTGCTGGGCTTCTTGCTAGGCGTTTTCTTGGCCGCTGGCTTGCTGGGATACAGCACGAACATGAACAGCTGAATGCCGCCCAAAACCCACAGGAACAAGTTTTGCAACTATACAAAAAATATATCAATGAGAATACTCTTTAATGTTATCAATCGATTGCAATGCTTACCACCATGACGTGGTTGCGTATGGAGATGGCGTAGAGAGTCCAGGCTGTGGCAACCAATTGACCAGCAAATATGATCGGGAACGGCATTCCCTCTGTGCTTTTCTTTTTGATAATATTGGGCAAGTTCAGCAGTGGCGAGCCAACTAACCAGACCAGTATCGAGGTAATGAGCATGCCCAGACGGAATTCGACCTTAGTGGGATCCTCAAAGTTGGTGTACGTGATGACGGCCAGCAGGAACAGGGAGACATAACCAAACTGTGCCCACATTTGTGATTTCCTTTGGCTTGAAGCGTAGTAGTAGAAGCCGACCATGAACACCGTATTGATGGCAAAGCCAATTATGTTGACCTTTATCATTGGCTGGTCACCCATCACTTGACCCAGTTTCACGCTCATCACAGTGCTAGGTTTGAGATTGAAAGAAATATAATTTGAACTAAGCATATGGATAATACTGTATAATTCATTGTAGTGACTGGCAATTTTGATATGACGTGTTCATAACCATTTCATAATTTCATAACAAAAACTTTATTTTCATGTTCCCCATCGATAAGAGTCGCAGGCCACTAATTGGTTCCCTTAAATGGACGTGTACATATTTGTTTATTAATAATCGTTATCGTGTGACGAAAGCCACTTGATTTAAAAAAACTTCATTCATTGAATATTTTGTTCTAATCGATCCAATTGCAATTATATGAAAAAGTTGCGACATATGTGGGAACTATGATTAGCAAACATGTTAATAAGGTAACGAGTTTCAAAGGGTTTTATTTGTAGAATATATTTACTTATTAATTCCAATGTTTTGATATTTTATATTTTATAGTAAGCAAATAGAAACTTAAGCAATTAATCGGAAAAATAGTGAGTGTATACGATTCCTCACATAAAAATAGTTGGATGAAAAGAATTGCAGCTATTTTATTTCTCATGAAACGTGTAGACAATACTCTAGAAGAGCGCTGAGTATTAGATTACTATATCATCTAACGGTCATATTACACAAGTACCTTATAATTTAGCTGTAGCTTGTAGCTTAAGTTATTGTTACATGCGAACTTGTCTTTTTTACATTTCGAAATAAATTTAAATGCTAGTTGCAAAATATAACGCATAAGGCTGTTCGACTGTGAAGAACTTAGAAAACTTGTCTCATAATTAAAAATTATAAGTTGTATTGCATGTATTTTGAATTACTACTAAAATAGTCTTTCATCAAAAGACCCCTTTAAGATTAAAAATGCTGCTACTTCTTTTTAATTATGCTTAAGTGTCACTCCATTTTTGGAGTGGCTCTGCACACAAATCATTTATGACGACCATTATGTTGCCAGGGAAATGGTAAACAACTAATGACCCCCAGCAACAACCCCTGAAAGCTAAATAATCTGTTAGCACGCAACTGTTGCGCCTATACGCTGATTCTTGCATGTCGAGTGGCTATTTGTGGTTATTTGGCTCATGCACTTAAGTAGGGAGCGGAGAATGTAGAACAGGCTGAGGTTCATTTACATTTCGCACATCCATTAAGCACAATGAGCACGTGGAGAGTGGGCAAGGCCGATGTAGGAGACTTGGGAGATATGTATACTGATGTGCTCACAATATGGGTTTGCCCGACTGATTAGCTAGGCTGGAAGTGATAGACAAGAGACTAACCCGAGCATACGAAATTGTTATGTACTATATACAATTGTATAAAAAACTAAATGATAAGTTGTACGTGGTGCCTAACGTATAACATTGATAAGGCATATATGTATGTACTAAGAACAATTACTTCAAATCTCTGTTGATAATTTCAAATACAGAGACTGCAAAGAGGAACTAATTTATGTAACCGTCAATTGTCATTGATCCGAGTAGAAGAAAAGAAAAACGAATAAAACCTTGAACTGTGCAGAGATTCGGTTCATCTTTCACTTTTCTCCCTCACACCTGAGCCATCTACTTTTACAGCAAACGCCATTTGGCAGTCATGATGACTATTTAAAAAACGAGTTGGAATGTGCCGCGCAAGCATGACGGACTACGCAATACCCTACATATGCACTTTTATTATTTATTTACTTAATGTAAATAGTTGCCGAAATTATGATACCCGATGTGTCTGTTTCTAATGGGTATGAAACGAATTAATCAATTGCGCACAGCCGCGATTTATCTATTGATTCGCCTGTGTGTGTGATTGTATGTGGAGTCGAGCATAAAGAGACATTTTTGTTTTATTACGAAATTCTATTTGACATTTCGTATTGTTTTTTGTTTTTGGCTGTTTTTTACTTACAGAGCAATACCACCCAAAAACGGTCCAACCGGATAAACATCGCTGCTGCCTTTCTTCCGAATGTCGTTGAGCAGAAATACACCAGACAGGAATTGTAGAGTGGTTATTGTGCCGGCTATTTTACCAATTAGTTCGCTGTGTGGCGCTAATATATCGCTCAATGCGTCCATTCTGACCAGCTGTGTTGTGTTTATGTTCTAAAACAAACTCGTTTGGCGACTTGGGGCAACTACTTGAATTGCGTAGAAAAAAACAAATGCGAATGCGAACGTAACGAAAAACCGAAACAAAAAACTTAACGACCAAACGAGTCGAGCTGCCGCTGCCTTAACAACTGAATGCACTGGGGCCCACAAGATGGGGCTGTCCACCTTTTATAAACGAAATGTGCTAGATAAGCAACTAATCGTTTATCGCGTAGTGCTTATCGATTACACACAAGCACACACGTAATTTCAAAAAACACTTTAAATTGTATTTCATTGATTATCAGACATTGTTACACTAGAGCTTTTGTTACACTTAAAACGAGTCTATATAGTTATTAAACATCCTGTCGGATAACGTGTTTCTTCTTCTCGCTGACGAACGGCACAGTGCCCTTCTTGGAGTGCTTGCGCACATTGGCCTCCTTGAGCAGTTCCTTGTCCTTGACCGAACGCATCTTACGTTGCGCATTGAGCACATGACGTGGGACTTGACGATGACGCGCAATCCTCTTGATTTGGGGATGCGCTGCATATTTCTCCTTGAGCGCCTCCTGATAATTGAAGTTGGCGCGTTCACGAGGCCGCACCACGCCCAGTTTCTCTGAGGCATTCGCCTTCCACATGCGTATATTCATTTCGTCGGATCCCGAGAAGATGTAACGATTGTCCAGGGACCAGGAAACGCACACCACATGCTGCATGCGTTTCGTGTGGTAGATGTCGCGTGAGTGACTCTGATGGGCGTGATAGATGCGCACCGTCTTATCGTAGCTGGACGAGACAAACTCTTTGCCCGTGGGCGCATAATCTACATCTGTGACGGCCGAGACGTGATCAAAATGTACTTTGAGCGGCGTCTGCAGTTTGCGTGTGTCGAATGTGTAGAGACTGTATACGAAAAAAAGAGTGGTTTAAATAAATTAAGCACATATAGCCAGCTGACTCACTTGCAATCCTCGTTGGCCACTGTAAAGTTGAATGCTTCCATGGGGTTCCAGGCTAGTTTGTTGCTCTTCATGGTCAACACCACTTTGCGCAGCGGCTGCGCTTCACGTTGATCGTACAGTATAATGCTGCGATCACTGGCACAACAGGCCAGCACATTGGTTTCCACTGGATTGAAGGAGATGCTGTGCAACGTGTCCACGCCCCATTTGAGTGTCTTAATGGGATCGTTGTGCTCCTCATCCCAAATTGCGCATACCTCGCCGCAGGTGGCAAAACTGTTATCTTTGTAATTGTGTGAAATACCTTGCAAGATGTGACGACTTAGTATGGTGTTCACTGGCTCCTCCTCTTCGCCTACATCGGGAGCTTGGGCGTTCCAAACTTTGATGGTTTTATCGTCGCCTACCGTGTAGAAACGTGAGCCATTACGAGCATAGGCAATGCCACGCACAAACCCATCGTGGGCCACAAAGCTGCGCATGCTGCAGCGATTCGCCAAATCCCAGATGCGCACTTCACCATCGTAGGCACCTGTGGCCAGTGTGGAGAGCAGTTTGGGATGTTTGCCAAAGCAGGCGACACCATCGCGATGGCCGCTCAAGTTGCAAACAAAAGGTTTGGCAAACACACGATCCAATTTGGTGGCGTTCAAGGCACGCACATATTCCCGAGGTCCCTCAAGCGGATGCAACGCCGGATCGTAATTGCGTGGAACTGCGGTAAGTCGTTGTAATTACAGGGTGCTCGGGCTTATTGATTACTTACTTTTGTGTTGCTGAAGCTTAGTTTCCCGGACATAGTTGTCCGGGTTGCGACTTATCATTTTTACTTTCATTTTGTGATCGCATTCACGTTTTAATTAACAAACTGTTCGCTAGACAAATAAAAACAAACACATGTGCGCGGCAGTGTGACCCGAAGCTGCATTTAAAAAAAATACTAACGCGCAACCCACGTCTACTTAAATTATCGATATATCGATAGATATTCGCATAAACAGCTCAGAGTTGCAGCAGTTTGGCGCAAATTAAATTCAATTTTAAATATATTGCAAAACTCCGATATTTTTATACTTTACATGATTTTGTAGTTATTATGCATTTGACATTTTTAATGTTAAAAAATTGCGTCATTTGTAATGCATTTGCTAAAAAAAAAGCTCAAAATGCTGATCCATTAACTTCTCGAGAAGTTCAGAATTATTTTATTTATTGCTTATGACAACTTAATATTGATATATTCCAAAAACAACGACAATGCACATAAAGGTACCACCGTCAAACGTGAGCGATGCATAATCATCTGCAAGTAAATCCCAAATTGCTCGAGCACCGCAAAAAAATCCAGCCCCATTTTGCTGATAAATAACCACTTGTATGACATGCTTGTAACGTGGTTGGCGACACAACCCCTCCATTTTCAGATTAATATCATCAGCAACTTCACGCACCCACTTGACGGCATCCCCCGGCTGATATGTCTTCCCTGTGGTAAACATGTATTAGAAACAAATACAGTTTTTACGATGAACTTACCTTTTAACTTTTGATTTAATAGACGCTCAATCATAAAACGAATAAATGGCAATGGAAACTTGCAGCCAAATGCGGGTCCCATACGGTATTCATTATAAATGGTCACATCCGTGGCCGGATTTACTTCGACATTCTTCCCCTCTTCGTCATCAGAATCGGATGAGCTCACGGGAGCGTTTGCAATCTTTTGTCCAGGAGCCGCTGCCTCTGAATTTGGAGAGCGACGTAACTTTTTCAAAGTTACTGGCAAATTGGCGACGTGTAATATTTTCTTTGCTCCAGGCAGCGGCATTTTCAAATAGTTTGATCAAAGGATTTGTTACAGCGCTCGGATTTATTTCTATTAGTTTTCACTTCAGCTCTACGGTGATGAAAATGGTTACTGTGTTATCGGCAAGATTGTTATTATATAATTGACAGTCGAGACTTTCTATATTTATACTTTTGGTTGGAATTCAAGACACACAATAAATACACTTGTGTACTTTTATAATATTTAATTGTTTTATTGAATTATTTTAACAATAAATTTATTTTTTTTGCACTAACTTAACTATTTGTTGCTTTTCAATTTCATTTTTTCTGTAGTATAAATTGCTTAACTTTATGGCACAAATCAGTTAATTCAAATAGTTAAATTTTCTTTTTCAATGCTTGTGGCGCTTGCGCTGGTGTCGCTTTGAGCCATACTTCGAGCTGGCGGCGGCAGATGGCGCCACTAGGCTGCTCTCCAGCAGCTCCTCCTCGACGTCAAGACCTTGTTGTTGCTGCAGCACTTGCAATTTGCGTTGACAGCAACAATTGCGCAGTTCACGCATAAAAATCTTCAAGTTCAAATTGAAACTTCTCAAATGTTTTTCGTCTATGCTGCTGCCAGGTGTGCAGCTTTCGATGGCCATCTGAGCATTCAAAATGCATTCGCTGGCATATCCGAGTGTTTCTTTGAGTATGCAGATCTGTTGCTTTTTCTTCTGCTGCATTTGATGGAATCGTGTCCAAAGTGTTTCCAAACGCCGCTCCTCGTTGCGATAATCGTCGAGTACAGTATCGTATTTAGAGCGCAATTCTTCCAAGTCGCACTGTAGTAACTTCACGGCCTTGTCCTTTTTGGCCAACAAACGATGAGTTTGACGGTGGGAGGCAGAGAGTTCGTCGTAGCTGCGAGTAGGTGAAAACATTTAAGACAGTGGAGTGTGATCTATGCCTTAGGTTTATGCGCTGCTCAACCAACATTGAACTTATAAAGGGTCTAACACAGTCGAATGTGCAGAGAACTTACCGCTGTTGCATCAGCAGAGGACTGATCGATTCAAAGAGATCGCCTTTGGAATGCAGTCGCATGGGATTCAAGCCATCCGTTTCCGGCTCGCTGTCGCTGCAAGAATCAGTGTCCATACCGCGCAGGAGTTGCACCAAACGCTCATTTCGTTCCTTTTCCGTGTCTAGTGAAAAGCTGAGTTCATGCACCCGATCCGTTTGACGCTCCAAAGCCATGCGCAGCTTGAACTCTTGCTGCTGATCCTCGTAGAGCGTGTGTTCGAGTTCACTGACCTTCTGCAGGATTTGCGATACCGTTTGCTTAAAGGGCTGATGGCGTGGACTCAATTCCTTAACAATTAAATTGCTGGCGCTATTATTGGAGCGCTCAGTGTTTCTGCTCGTCGGCGTTGATGGCGTCGATTCGGACTTGCTGTCTTGGGATGGCATCTCCAGTTGCTTCCTGGAGCTCACACCAAATCTCAGACTGTTGCTGAGGGATCTGGCAAGCGCGCCCAAGTTCATCCTTGGTCCTGTCAAGTGTTCAGCGGTCGTGTTTGTCGTGTGTGAAAAGTTTCTTCGCTCTGTTTGTTTGTTTGTTTGTTGCCTTGTTTGTTTGTCGTGTTGTGTGCTGTCAGCTTTGACTGCGTCGCATCGCCTCCTTCTCTGTTTTCTGTTTTGCAGTTTTTCAGTTTTCAGTCTTCTGTTTGCATTCCTCAACAGCACTCTCCATATGGTTAGCCAACTTTTTAAATTGGTTTCAGTTTTTCACACCTTTGCCCAACAGTTTCTTTTGCCACTCAATCAAAGTTTTCCCCAATGCGACTTTCACATGTTTCGGGGCCTCCACACAACAACAACAATCTCATCGCACATCGTCTTCTCTGCTGCGCTTGTTAGTCGTGCGTAAAGTGCCATTAGCAAAGGGTCTCTACACTTATTGCATTTTTATGGCTCCAACTTGTTTTCGTGCCTCAAAGTGTATTCCTGATTGGCATGGCAAAGGAATGAGTGCTGCACTGATTGAGTCAAAGGTGGAGCGTAGAAATAATCAGATAAGATATATCGTATGCTGGGTGCTATCAACGGAATTCACCCGAAATGTTAGTCTGCGGCATTTATCGAGGTACATTTTTAGAATAAAGTTATTAGAGCATAGGCTTAGATTTGATATTTGGAAGTAAGCTACTTTATATGTGGTTCATATAATACGATCAAAA
The DNA here is from genome assembly GCA_035047445.1 of Drosophila siamana. Classification (NCBI taxonomy): domain Eukaryota; kingdom Metazoa; phylum Arthropoda; class Insecta; order Diptera; family Drosophilidae; genus Drosophila; species Drosophila siamana. The sequence goes on along the minus strand of JAWNPP010000020.1, from coordinate 4,026,476 downwards.
GAAATAAAGTGTTGTTAAACATTAATGCACAATAGTAAACAAAATTTTATGAATTATTGAGTGCTATTTATAAATTTATACGAAGAGTACTTAACATTTAGGGTTGATAACTTGTAGTCCCTTCAACAAATTGATTTTTGGAGTATACATGTTTCTTGTTTGTAAATTATTACACAATTTAACTTTGTGCATTTAATTTTCTGGAATTATTTCATTCTGAACTAATCACAAATAGATATATAATTGCCCATTTTAAGTATTGCATATTGATAAAATATTTGCTATTTCATTAAATAGGATTTGTATAGATACTGTAGTTTATATACTTACTACAAATGTCTACATATCTCTAATTTATTTATTTTGTGTTATCAAATTTATTCAAGATGGAATTAATAATAAAATGGCACGCCAGCGCTTATCATGATTAGCGGGTTCCGTTCGAGCTTTTGTTGCCATAGTCGTCTACCTCAATATGTAACAATGTGTTAATAAATTAATTGCACTTTTAATGAACAGTTTTTTTATCTCTATTGTGAACTGAAGTGCCGCAAATAAAACAAAGATAGCGTTGCGAATCTATGATTTATAGCTGCCCAAAAAAGTTATTTCTCTGTAGCGTACACGCAAAGTTTATCAAACTGAACCAGGAAATAGAAGACATGCTGGTATCTAAAGTGCGCTCTCTCTCGTTCTCTCATGGTGTCCAATTGATAACCTACACCAAACAGCTTGGCTCTCCGGCTGCAGCGGCAGCTTTTGGAACAGCTGAGCAAGTTTCATTTGGTTGCTAAGCTTTGACGGCGTTGGGCTGGCTGTTAGTCTATCGCTGGTGAAATCGTAAGCTCAATTGCTACACTTACAGTTAATAAATATAAATCAAAGTTGTTATTGTCGCTGTGCAGTGCTGTGTATGCTGTGTGTGCTTCGATTGTGCGACGATGTCACGCCTAATTGCCGGCGCCCGAGGCCTGTTTAAACGCCATCCCTTTGTGACCAACAGCGCCATCTATGGCAGCCTCTATGTGGGTGCGGAGTTCTCGCAGCAATATGTCTCCAAGCGCTGGCTGGCGGTGAGTAGTGAAGCAGTTGTCAGTTTATCTTATGGCGTTCGGCGGGCGGGCGAGAGCAATGTAATTAGATTTATGTGTTTTGCAGACGCCAGAGCAGCGAGAGGATATCGATTATACAACTGTTGGACGATATGCGGTAATGGGCACCGCAATCTATGCCCCAACACTCTACGCTTGGTACACACAAAACATACTTAATTGATACACATGACTTCAAAATACATATCTACAATAACTCTGCCTCTTGCACATACTCATACACGCACACACACACCCTCACACAATTTTTCATTCAATTTGTAAATGTCGCATGCTTTTGTTTTGTTGCCTCTTTCTTTTCGGTTCTTTATCAATTTGTTTACCATTTGCCAAAAGCTGCTCAGCACGTGTTTGTCATTTAAGAGCACACTCTTTTGTTCGCTCTCTTAGCTCACATGCAAACACATCAAATACTCTTCACACTCTTTCTCTCTCTCTCTTTAGCAGCACCGGCATTAAGCATAGCGAGCTTTTGTATTTTAAGCTCGAGCCAAGCACGCTACGCACCATGCAATGAGGCATATGTGCACGTTAACTTATCGGATATGTAAGTGTGGGATAAAAGCAAAAACACTCTAAACACTGCACACAACAGTCAATAACAAAGCTACAATGCTACACAACAATCCCGAATGATAACGAATGATATTCACGGAATATATAGAATACAAAGCTACACGAATCTTTACTCTATGCACTCCTTGCACATTTCACTAAAGCTTTATGTCTGCTTCTCATCCCATTCTATATGTCACGTTCTCTGTATGTCCCATTTTTAACTGGCATTTATCACTTTCTAATTAGGTATAAGTGGCTAGATGGCACTTTTCCGGGCACACTTAAGAAGACTATTGTCAAAAAGCTTCTGCTGGATCAGTTTGTATTGACACCTTACTGCCTGACTTTGTTCTACACGGGTAAGAATGCTAAAAGGGTTCATAAGATTTGTAAAGAATGTAAAAGAATTCAAAAGAAGTGAAATATATTTAGCTATAGATTTTGAGTAATAAAGCACACGATATAATCAAATTATAGAAAAATATAATAACCATTAGAATAGTCTATAGAGAACAAAAGATTTGGAATATTTGAATCAAATCACGTAAATTAAAAATATTTTTGAAGTTTTTAGTGAAATGAAAAATCAATATTTGATTTCTCTTAATTTCTTTGAATCTCAGGTATGTCGCTCATGGAAGGCTCCGATGACATTTTCCAGGAGTTGCGTGACAAATTTCTGCCGACTTTCACGCGCTCTTGTGTTTTCTGGCTGCCGGCACAGGCCTTGAACTTTCTGTTTATAGCTCCACGTTTTCGTATTATCTATATGGGATTTTGTGGCATGATCTGGGTCAACATATTGTGTTGGATAAAGCGACAGAGTCCGACCACTGAAACTGCAACAATGACAGCGCAAACAACGGCAGCCGCAGCAGCAACAACGACAGCAATCAGTAATGTCAAGGCGTGATTAAATTAGGTAGTAGCTTAACACATACAGGCATATGTATATTTGATATAGTGCAAAGAAGCTTTTCGCCAAATAAATACATTTCAGATACTGGATATAAGCTGTGCACGCACACATGCATAGGCGAAACACCCAAACATTCACATATATACATAGATGTATAATTTAACCTGGGCACAAAATGCGGGGCAACACAGTGCGTATGATTGATGTTGTTATAAAAGGAAACCCATCAATTACTACTTATATATGCTGTCTGTGTCTGAGTTTGCAATTGTATGAGTGAACATTTGTCTGTGTGAGTCACTTTGTGTGCTGCGTGAGTAAACGTGTTTAATTGTGTGCGTGTGTGCGTAAATGTTTCATCAATATTTGGTCCACAAACAACAACATCAACTCTAAGAGATGGCAACTATTGTACTACAATATATGGTAAGTTAGCCAGAAAAATGGCCTAATGTGTTTAGTTTCTAGAGATGAGATAATCACAACTATCGACAAAATTCATCTTAATTTGTTTTTGTTTATAGTATTGTAATTTCTTTAATAAACTCGACAAAAACAATACTTCACAGACAAATAATTAAATTGCTGCAGATAATATTTCTACTTTATTTTTATTTTGTGAAGTATGCTTAAATGAAAAAAGAAATCAACAGCATATTATTATATTTTGTGAATTATCTTAAAGTCAAATAGAAATCAGAAACTTTCTATTATATTTTCATACATTTGTGCTGCAAGTTTTTCTTTATGTATATAATATTTAGTTAGGAATATTTAATTAAAATTCTTTTGTTTTGTGCATAAACATTTAATTCTATTTTGTTTATTGTTCATCTCTATGCTTACTCACACAATTTCTACAACTTCTTGACTTTTTGCCGTCGATAGTACATCTCTATAAGTGAGGAATTCCAGCTCCCCTTGTTGTGTTAAACTAATTAGACATTGCGTGTTTATGCTTGCGTCTGCTGAGCTCCATCTTCGTCTCTCGCTTTCGCTCTCGCTTTATCTCTCCCTCCCGTTCTCTTGAAGTCGCTTACATTGCGCTTAGTTATGTGTCCATGTGCGTCTGTATAACTTATTGCTGTCTATTTAAATTGCAATTTGTCAATATGCGTGTGTGTCTGTGTGGTGCTATTTTACCGCACGCCCACCAAACCACAATTCGTCCCCGCTTATCAGCTCTCTCTCCCCTCAGCTCAGCCCTCTATCACCGTCTCTTTCTCGGTCCGTTGCGCTATCTTTTTCTAAGGCCGTCTTATGGGTGGGCATACAATTAAACTTCTTGTACAGTCATTAACAGCACATAACTTGGACCATTCAGTTCTTAGCCTAAACTTGGCAGACGTTGCGCCCACTTCACTCTTTCCTAGACTTGCGTCTCGTCCCGGACACAAACACAAAAATAACAACAACAACAGCTGAGGTGGAGCAGGAGGAGGAGGAGCAGGGTAAAGCCTAAGCAGTTGTGGCTGCCCGGCTCCTTTTTTGCGACTTCCCGTCCCCCCCAGTGCTCGTCGTGGTGCCTTCTCTATTTCCATCTTCATGCCTGCTCCCTGTGCGACTTTGACGTAGAAAACGTTCGCTGGTACTTTTTATTTACATCCGCTTGTTTGTTCAAAGCGGAAAATTAATTCCATCTTGGCTTGTTTCCGTTTATCTTGAAAAAGTATTTCGTCGTCGTCGTCGTCGTCGTCGCCTTCCCCTCTCCGCCGCCGTTTCGCTTTGTGCCGCTGCCTGCTTTACTTTTATTTTCGACAGGCTTTCTCTCGGAACTGCGAGATCTACAAAACCTGCTGACCAGCTGAAATTGCCTTCTTTTTTTCTTTTTACTTCATTTTTGTTCTCTATTTTTTTCATTTTTATTTTTCTGTTTTGGTATTTTTTTTTTGTGGCCGCTATTTATGTACTTCTATATTCTTGCGGTCTCGTTTTGGCCACTTTTCAGTTTGCGCGACTAGCCTAGAATTGGGGTATTATAATATTGCTGTCAACTTTATAGCAGATCTTAGAAAGGCATTAGACTTCCGTTTGGCATAGGCTGATAATTATTCTTGATTTTCAAAACTCTACACGAATATATTATTCAAATTTGATGTGATTCCGCGAAGAATTTCATAATACGAAACATACTAATTGATAAAAACGATTTGGAAATTGTTTAATTTGCATTGTAAAGCCATTAAAAATGTCGTAGAGTGTGCAATAATAAAGATGTAAACGGTTGCAAAGGGATTGTAGAGAAAACCATCCAAATTAATTTAGTTTAGATGTATTGTGATTTGTATTTGATAGAAAAGTAATTGTGCAACAAATTTTTTTTTATTGTTTGGGCGCTGATAAGAATATTTTTTAAGCCAACCTGAAGTCAATTTATATTTTATTTGATTCAAATTTGTTTTCTATGACGCGTAAGTTAATATACAAATTTATTGTAATTCCAACATAACCCCAAAAAGTATGCTACATTTTTTCAACATAAGTAGTCTTTTAAAGTTTCGTTACTGTACAATATTAAAGTCATTACTTAGCTGCTTAGTAGGGAAATGAGTTGAACTCCCAATGCATCGTGCTTACTTGCCGCTAGGGCATTGGCAAGTCAACTTGCCAAAGTTTCGTATTTAAATGCTTGAATTACTTGTATTTTTTTCGCCGCTATTTTCATATTATTTTTGCCCTGTTTGCCATTGCGGCGCAGCAACCAGACACAATGCTTTTGTGTCTGGGGCGCGAAACTACTGACCTCTGACCCCGAGTGCTGCCTGTGCACCGTCCCTCCCCCTGCCCCATGCCCGCATCTATATTAAATTAAAAATTAATTTACAAAAATAAACAGAGTTATGTTGAAGGCCGGCAAAGCAGCTGCAGAAGAACTGAGGAGCTGCAGACCATAAGAAGCTAATACTTACTAATGCTGCTTCATTTGATTCAATTACCGGAAGCATTCAGCCAGCTGAGAACCTCACTTTTGGCCAAGCCGGGCAACAGCAGTGGGAGAGAGAGAGAGAGAGAGAGACTTTGTTTATCTTGTGCCACGCGGCACGAAGCTCAGAACTTGTTGTAATTACCAAGACTAAGACAAATAGAAAATGGCGCAAAAACGAGAAATTAATCAGCGGAGCGACACGAGGCGATGCCAGTCAGCCTGTCAGCCAGCCACGCAGTCAGGCAGTGAGGGAGGCGTGCTGATGGTGTGGGCGTTTCACGGATTTGATGGAACCGGACGTAATGTGAAGCGCTTGGTAAATATGCCCGGAGTTCCAGCGAGGACGATGGCGACAGCGATGGCGACTGTTGTCCAATGTTTGTCCAGTTTGATGGTCATGACGGTACTTTCACACGCGCGTTGCCGCATTATAATTTTAAACTACCCACTGGGAATCGTACAGGACATTCTCGACTCCACTCTCTGACCTCCCCATCTCCTCCTCACTCATCGCCCCACACTCTTCGCATAACCATCCGCAACGCGGACACCCCGGTGCGGCACATTTGTTCGCCGGCATGTGAAAATTGATTGCTGTTGTTCATAGCTGCGGGATATGGCCAAAGTTTTTAAGTTCCTCACGCCACGTCGCCTTGCTAGGGCTCTCAGTTCAGTTGTTATCCCCCCTCCCTCCATTGCTCTTGGTGTTGCTATTACTGTTGTTGTTGTCGTTGTCGTTTCGGCGCTGAAAAGCTGAAAACAATGCGCATTCCGCTGGCGGCTCTGCTGCGCCTTGAATGAACTTATTCTTTCTGTTTCCCTCTCATTTTTTTCTTGTTGTTTTTGCTTTTTTATATTATTAAGAAAGTTTTATATATTTTTTTTGTTGGTCTGACTGAGGGTGGAGTATATTTACATTTGGCAGTTGGCTGCGTTAAGCGGCTTGCGTTGCCATGGAGGCTGGGCCAGCTCTGAGTGGGCGTTGCTCGGTCAAACAACAACAGCAACAACAGCAAAAAGAAACCAACTTGGTGCTGGTGCTGAAATTTGTAATACTCTGTTACCTTACCATACAGACAATTTGATGCCAATGAATACGTTTGAATAGCACGTAGCATGAGATTGAGGAGTTTTATAATTAAAGAAAGACGAGCAGAAAACAAAAGACTAAAAACCAAATATGAGCGAATAACAGTTGGCATGGCGCCTTTAAATGCATAATTCTCTCTCTCTCTCTCTCTCTCTATCGCTCTTATGTCTCGCTCAAGTCGCTCTCGTGCGACTCAATATTTCATTATAAAGCTTATTGCTTAGTCACATTAATCCACAGCCAGCATGTAAAGCAATAAAGCCAACAAAACTGTCTTAAATGTTTCTCTCAAGCTGGGCGATTAGAGAACATTCTTCTTATGAAAAGTATTAAGAAAATATTTTCTCTAAAATCTGTGCAGACATTTTCATAAACATATTCTGGGAAAAACTGTATTTATTTTGTCTAGATATTTTCTTAAAAAATGTTATACGAGGTCATAAAAGAGAAATAATAAATTCTATATATATATATATATATATTGCAGTAATTTTATTCTATCAAAATATATGTGCTGAATTCACCATTAAAATAGAATTTAAAAATAACTTAAATTTTCGATTTTTTGTGAAAATCTTACAAAATAAATAATGGTTCAAGTTTTGCGTTTCCTTACCTGTCAAAAATTAATTTAAAATAGAATATAATTACCGAAACCGCTTCGAAATATATTACCTATACGTATACAACTACTGTTTTGCATAACCCAGCGTAGAATTTATTAATTTAGATAAAAAATGATGTAGATTTTAAATTGTTTTTCAAATATTGCGAAACAGAGGTTGAGGCAGCAAATAGAAATTACTTTGAGCCGGTCGCAACAAGCTGATATTATTTTTATGACACGCACAGGCCAAGCAGCCGAACAGCCATTGACACACACACACATACATACTCACACATACGCATCTTTTGTTTGTGGATTAGAATTGCGGGGTCGGCAGTTTTGGGTTGATCTGCAGCAGCATAAAATGCCATCAAATTTTTGCACGCACACACACAAAAGTAAACACCTGCTGTCAACCCTATCAAAAAGCGCACGTAAATAAATAAAAAATAAAAATAATAATAATAAAAAAAGGTGGCCAGAACAGAGCGTTGCGTTGCCCCATTGTTGTTGTTGTTTGTTGCGGCTGCTGGTCTGGCAAGGAAGTTTGTCTCCTGTTTGACTTCTGCCTTTATGTGCATGCAAACGCATAATCAGGCGTAAGCAAAAGGCACCAAACACACACACACACACGCAGACGCACACGCACACGCATACGCACATCCTTGGCATATCCTGGCGCTGCTTACATTTAATTTCACCTTCAGCTTTTTCGCCATTGTTGTTGTTGTTGGTGGCGAGTTTGCCGCCAAGACGACGTCGTCGTTGTCGTTGCTTTTTTGTTGTCGTCTGTGCATTTGACAGGAAAAATTAGTTGGCTACGAAAACTTTTGGCCTCGACCAAACGACACAACCGACGACCATTCTCTCGCCCTGCGCGTGTGTGCGTGCGGTGTGTGTGTGTGTGTCTGTACCTTCTGGCAGTTGTAAAATGTTGTGCCGAAAAACCATAAACAGGTGTCGCTACCTGTGTTGTCGTTGTTGTTGTTATATACCCAGCCACCAGCTTTGGGGTTCAAAGGGGTATAATAAAGTTGAGCCAAATGTGTGCGTGGCGATGTGTGTTGTTGTGTGTGTTTGTGTTTGTGTGTGTACTTGTATGTGTTTGGCATTCATCGCAACAAGGCATCCTTGATCCTATAATATGCTTTTTTAATTTATTATATTGTATGTCGGCAATTTATCTGCGCCACGATTACCATATGACATTGATGCTTTCAAATTGCTTATTCGAACATATTGCAGCAGTCATTACATAATGATCTTTGTAGAGTTCTTGATTAATTGTATAGTTCTTTTGGACAAGCTGCCTAAGTTTGAAGGCATATTTGTTAATGGTATCAGAGTGTATATTTGTCTATTATGCTCGAAGCTTCTTCTGTTTCTAAAATCCCAACAATTCTTAGGAAAAGTATAAGAGCTTGTTATTTATATTAATAATTAACTGCAGATTTCATTTAATTTCGAATCCAAAAATAATCAGGTTTTAACAATCAATAATATTTATTAATATGCTTAAACAGCATTATATTATTTAATAATTTAACAAGTGATGCTTGTGATTGAAACAGAAATTGTGAAATAATTTTTAAGCTGTACTAATTGAATTTACGAATGTGATTCATGTTGTTAAATAGGCATTTATGACTGTTGAAGTTAACTTACAATTCTTCATTGTTATTTTAGTTTTTCATTTATCGGCCGGTCATCAATTTATGTCCAGGGTGTCTTGGAGCTCGACATCCTCAGCTCGATCGCAGTCACATATGAAATTGTTGTTGTCGCTGCATGTGGCCAGCCACACAATATGTTCCATTTTAACGTGTCTGTTTTGTACATAATCCGCTAGCCAAAGCCTTTTGCGCTGCTTTACTGGTATACTTGCGGCTTAAGGGTCTGCAGACATTTTGGGTACATTTTCGTTATATTACGTTTTGTTTTGTTTTACTTACGTTCCGTTTCTCTGGCACAAAAGTTATTAAACTTAATGCAGTTTAATTGACCTTTTCGCAAAAGTTTGCGATGCCTGGCGTTGGCAGCCGTAGTAGCAGGAGCCTGACATCCTTACAGCCTGGCGCTGACTATTGTTCGGCATCCTGCCAGCAGGTACTGCATGAAGTACACGACAACGAGGACGACAAGAACGGGCAAGGACGAGGGCCGAGAACAATTTTCGTTAGCTGTGCACATTATTACTTTTAATTACGGCTTAAACTTATTGAGTGGAAATTTTAATATGTTATTTATTTACAATTAACGCCGAAAAATGCTTCGTGTACAACTGGGCGTATGATTTATGCGATTTGTTGCCGCTCCGTAACTATTTTCCCATCCATGGGGGTCGCGCGCTTTTTGCTCAGAGGGTTGTTGTTGTCTGCATTTTGCAACAGTTGGCACTTGTAAATTGGAATAGTCGTCGCCATTCTCAACCCCGCCGCTCCTCGCTGGCCGCTTGTCAAATGTGGCATTGGTATTTGGATGGAAATTGAAATGAAAATGAAATTATTTATGGTGCTCATTTGATGCGACAGCTTTTTGGCCAATGCTTGGTTACGCAAAAGGGTTTTAGCATTTCGGGGATCAAGCTGGCGGTTGTTGATGGCGGGTGGTGTGAACAACAGCTGTCGATAAATGCTTGGCAAATGCATTTGAGCAGCATTTGGTTGGGCAATGCTTGTAGATAAATAACTTGTCGCTATTTATTAAGCTCAATTTTGCTCTCGATTAATATTATTATTTTAGTAGTAGTGCTGTCAATTTAATATTCCCATTCCCCAGGAGGTTTCTTCATAAATAATTTATGGCGAACATTCATTAAAATGCTGCTTCTTTCATTGACAAATGAGACGTTGCGCGATGGCAAGTTATCTTGCCTTTACCGGGTACTTAAGTTAATTTTACAAACACTGTACACGAACATTAACATTTTGAATAAGCGATGCTTAGCTTAAATGTTGCCAGCGCAATCGTGAACTACAGCAATATCTTTAGCTAGTTTTCCATTAGGAGCACAGTGCGTATACATAACATTTTCATAGCAACGCCGAGTAGCATGCTTTTAATTCTTCTTTCTTTCTTATTTTTTGCAAAGTCGACGCTTCCTCGCTTTTTCCTCTGTCAACCAACTGCTGCACAAAGCAGCACAGAACAAAACAGAGCAGAACAGAGCGGACCGAGCGATGCTGAACATTTTCTCTCTATTTTGCGCTCTATACATATTTTAATTTGTTAATTACTTAAGCTGCCGTTGCAGCAAGCAGCAGTAAATTCATAAACCAAATAGCTACAGCAGCAAGCAAAGTAATCAGCATATAGAGCGCCCAAGCACTCCAAGACTCTACCACAGTCTGAGGCAGCGACTGAGACAGCGACTGAGACAGCGAATACAGCGAGTAGAGGAGAGGAGATTGAGACGCGAGTCAGAGACGCTTGCCATTAAGTGAAAAAAGTGTTGCCTATGCCCAGGCGAGCCAATTCCCTGCCTGTTCCCAGCCTCCTGAAAGACATCAGAAACATATTAGCAAGCGAGTCAAGTTGAGCAGCAAACAACAAACTTGGTTGCCACATATGCATCGCCAAAAACAGGGACGCTTCACGAGGATGCCCCTTAAGTTATCACATAGCAGATATTCTGCTATAGCTCAACATTGAGACGTTTGTTTAAAGATATTTCCTTTAAAATTCCAGTTGGATAGAATATAAAAATATAAAGTTTTTTCTAGACATCATAATTATATATAACTTTGTATACAATTAACTAACGTTTTTTTACCATAAACATTTGATGTAAATTAGAAATGATATTTATACTTAGCCTTTAATTTGGTGAAACATTTATATCTTAATATGTTTGCCCCTTATTTTTAATTATTATTCTCAATTGTGCATTTTGCACATTTTAGTTGGTATAATTTATGCATTAAAAAGAAACTTTCGTTTCAATTATTTTATTGATAATTGCGCCCCACTTGCAAAGCAGTCGCAAAAGAAATTTCCGCTTGAGAGTGTTCACTGTCCCGTTGGCGATTCTCATTCATTCCTATGCTCATCCTTCTGCTTCGGCTCATCTTGCCATGTTAATTCTGTTCTTCTCTTCTGCGCTTTGCACATAAGCGCTTAATGAGTATAAATGAGCTTGATTGCATATTCCACGGCGCGCATGTGTGTGTGTGTTACTTAATAGCCTGCATATGGCGTTGTAAAAGTTTTCATTACACAAACAGCAACAGCGTAGAGCACAACAACAAGTCAACGAAACGAGGCAATTTACAAGCTGCAACTTATTGGCTTGACTTTTGAGCACAGTTAACACGCGGCGTATGCGTAATGCAGCCAGAGTGGTATGCAGTGAAGGCAGCCAGCCAACTTGCCAGCCAACCAACTGCAGCCCAATTGAATACAGTTGCTCGTAAAATGCTTAAGCACCTGCTGCTGCTGCTACTACAGGTAAATTGAACGACAGGCTGCTGCTCTCTGCTCGCTCGCTCTCTGTGACTTTGACTGCGACTACACTTAACGCTAATTTGCCGTTTTACTGTCGAATGATTTCTGCACGTAGATAAAAAAAAACCAAGTTCTGCTTGCTTTTTTTTTATTTATTTGCATTGACTTCGCTTTTTTTCGTTTTGTTTTTTTTTTCTTTTTGTTGTGAGTCAGCATATAAGGCATAGTTATGGGGAGCACCGCAAACGCAGTTGGAGCTCACACGCCCTTTGCCTAGCAATTTTGGGTAAAATTTCATCTGCGGTTGATTTTGATTGTGAAAGGATTTGCCAAATTGCTGTTTGCAACGGTGCGGCAAAAAATCAAAGGGATTTTACAATACCCAATACTTTCTCATCTGCATGTGTGTGTGTGTGTGTGTAAGTGACTCTGTGCGCATGTGTGTGTGAGAGTGTGAGGCTGTATGTGTGTGTGGTTGCTGTGGCCTGAGTGCTGCGTTGTGGGTGTGCGGCTTGTGGTTCCTAGGCGCCATCTCACAATGGGCCACACAACTCCTCCAATTCCAGTGTTTTTCTTCGCCCCATTCTCCCGTTAGGCCCCTTCTCAGCCTCGCAGGCTGGCTGCCAATACGTTTAAACAACAGTTTAACAGCAGTTTGCCTGCCTTTTGTTATTGGTGAGGCTTTCGCTTTTGCATTTCGCCTTTGCTCATCGATGTAGAGAGTTTTTGCGTCAGCCTCTCTACGATTTATGGAAATTGTGCAATATTTTCAATAGCAGCTTTTTTTTTTTTTCTGTTAGTTTTGTTTGCCGTTGAATTGTTGGCTGTCGGCTTGTTGCTCTATATCCTCTCCGTTTTAGCTGCCCTGAGAGAGTATAAGCTTCGCAATTTATTTTTTAATTTAAGTTACCAGCGTTAAAAAATGTCTTTGTAATTGAACAAATACAAAAAATAGTATTATAGATTAAATTTTATACGATTTATAATTTAAAATCTATGCAGAAAACGTATGAATTGAACGTTTCAGCAAATGAGCAAAGCTAAATTCATAAATATTAAATTTGCAAAAATGTATTTTTAATTATTGCAAATGGCGCAAGCAAGAAAAATGTTTAATGCACTTGCAAGCTTTCGGCTTTTGATATGCGGTAATTGTGTAATGTCTGATTAATTTTCTATTATTTTATCAGACGCATTCGCGTCGAGTCAGCGCTGCGTATACTTAATAAGTCTTTGTTGGCATCTCTCTCAACTATGGCAAATGCCCTTTTGATTGTTGTGTCATGATATTGCACTTTATTAAATCTGGCTTTTATTTGTTCTTGCTACCACAACCCCTGCACCCCTCGCGCCACCCAAATACTTGCCAGCAAGCAACGGGGCCAGCGGCAGTTAGTTATTAATTTTTAATGCGTGCGGATTTCATGTAATTATGTGCAGCAAATACTTTTGACCCTGCGCCGATGCCGTAGCCGATGCTCAAGTTATTTGTTTGGCCTTCGGCGGCGAATTGTGCAAAAAAATTAAACGCCAAGTTATTGACTGCATTCCTTTTGCTCCCTTTGTCCCTGTTGTCCGTTCGTCGACGTCGCTCGCAGGCAGGCGAAACTGGCACAAAAAAGGCACAAAGTCAAAGGCGTTATTATTAAATACACGCTGAAATTCGCAAGAAAATTTTGCGAGGAAAATAAGACAGAGGTCCGGAATTCTTTTAACTTTGAAGTTATTTTGCAGCCACCACTTTGCAGTTGTTCCAATAATAGTTTCAATAACAATCTGCAAGCAACAATTTCGCAAGAAAATTCTTGCCACAATAATATGAAATTGCATTAAGTTATTGAGTTGTCGACTTTAGTTGGCTACTTATCGCGAGGTTACTTATTTTACATTTTACAAATATCGAATGAAAATTATTGCATTTCCTTTACGACGCTTGCGGCTAGCAAACTATCAAAGGCTAATAAAAAAAGTGAACAGAAGAGAGATAGTGACACGACTGAGAAATGATGCAAGGATGAGAGGATATGGCTGCTGTTTTCATTTAAGTTTTAAGCTACTTTAGTGTCGTTCCTCCATTTCGCCAACTAACGCCATTAGCTGGGCCATTGAGCGCTTTGTTGGCTTTCAATAAAAATTTCCATTAAAATGGCCCCATTCTCCGCTCTCTTCGCTCTTTCCGCTCCCTCCACCTCCTTCCAAATGCGCCTCCGTTTGCTGCATCACATAAAATGCGTATGCATATTGCCAACTTGCAACTTGCTGCTATTGCTGCCACAGCTACTGTTGGCTGGTTGGTAACTGGGCAGTAAATTTTAACTATTGCCAGGCCGATGACTATGGCCCCGCTTTGCTCCGCTCCGCACTGCTTCCCCCTCCCTGCGCTCGGTATAGCGCCACAGTTAGACAGATAAATGGCGGCTAGTTTTGCGTTTGCATGGCTAATGGAAATTTGCATCCAGTTGGCGGCGTCCACAAAATGCGCTAAGCGTTCTTCTCTTTTTTTTTACTCAAAAACTTTTCGTGCAAGTTGCAGCGCACGCTGAATGAGCTGCAATGCCCAAAGTTGCACAGAGAATTAAGTTATTTATTCGTTGAGAGCATCATAATTAATAGTTTGAGCCGATAACTATTGCAAAAAGTGGTTGATTATAGTTTTTACTGAACATGAGGATATTGAATAGTTATACTTTTAAACTGTGTATTGAATGCCCAATGAACTGTATAAATATGTTATATTAAGTAATACGACGTTTTACTTTAAATGTTTTGCAGTTTTAAAACTTTCATTTAGTGATGGTTTAGATTTCGATGTCTGCATTTTTATAGTGCATTTTGCGGTTCGTTGAAGCCGCTTTTGAGTGCAGCCACTTTGCAGATTCGTTATACGAAAAGTGTTCGTATTGACTGTTGTCCGATGTGTGTATAAATCTTAATTATGTACAATGCACGTTTTCTAATTGACTATACACACACACATACACATACACTCACACACACCCTCGTAGTTGTGCTTACACTCATCCCAAGTTGTTGGGCTGCATATTACGTATACGTTATGTCAATTATGTAAGAAAAGTAGCCGACTGGCCGCTCGGCAGACCGGCCATTTGGCATTGCATTTTTCGAGCCTGAGCTGGCGCGTAATTTGTTTACCACCGACTGGTGACTATTGAGCTCTTGCAGTGGAAAATGACCAAGGCAGCCAACTGTTAAATTTACTATTATACGGGCTATTATCCTGCCAGCGAAATGCTACACTACTGCCTTCCATTATTATGCAACGCCCTGTTGGCTATAGGCAAAAATGTTGTGTATGGATAAGCGTGGCACAGGGAGGAGCACATGTCCATCCGTCCATCCGTCCGTCTCTCTGTCTGTCTGGATGGCTGGTTGGCTGGCGCAAAGTTTATGCGCACATATGAGCTTTTAATTGCAATTTAATGGCCGGTCATTTATTATCTAGCGGCGACGACAACGACAAGGACAACGACACAACCGACATTGTTCTGGCAGTGCGAAAAACGGCTTGCAACTTTCCATTCTGCCTTATGTAACTGTATACATACATATATATAGTGCTCGCAGTCCGCTGTTGCAATATGTGCTCAAGCCCCTGCATATATATGCTATATGCAGATAGATATACCCTACACTCGCACAGGTTTTGCCACGCTGCTCATTTTCATATGCAAACTCGACACACATTCACTGCATATCCTTAATCGTATTTTTCTTGCTATGCCTAAACAACAAGTTTGTCGTTTTCATTGTTTTTTTTTGTTGTGTTTTGTTTAGGTTGCGAGTATTGTTCAAGTCGTTTGTTGGTTCTGTTGGCCTGTTGTTGTTGGTATTATTGTTTCGTTAAGTTAATGCATGCAAATGTGTTTGCCCTCAAAAGTATGCTATAGTTTTTTTGGCAGTTCTGCTTTAATGGGGTTTTTACGAATTTGCGCGAAAGTTTGTAAAGTCTAACTTTGATATTCATTTGAGTTTTGGTTACAATATTTCGAAATCTAAATAAGGGAATATTTTATTTCAAATTAAAAAATTCGTAATGCTGTAATTTGACTTTTAATAAAGTTTCTTTGGATGGTAGAAAATTCTTAATTCTTTATCAGTTTATGCATATTCTGCTTTTAAATGAGCTTTCAATTTAAAGCTAAAATAGATTAAGATAAGACTATAAATTAAATTAAAAATATTATATATCGCATAACATTTCTTAATTAATAAAATATCACGCAAATAACTTTTCGTCCTAGTGTGCAGGTAATTGTTAATTCTAGCGAACTCATAACAACATGCGGCTATTATTCTTGGAGTTGCCAAAAACAATTACTGTTTTGCTCAAACGATTTGATAAAATTGTTTCACGAATATCTGGCCCGCAACAATCACATGGCATTTGCACCGGCTGATTTGATATGCATTATTCATGGGTCTAAACACGGCCATAAACACATTCATATATGTAAAGACCTCGCCCCAATCGCCAATCACGGCCCCTTTTTTGAACTCTCGCACTTATTTAGCTTTTTGACGCAATTAAAATGCGCCAACATGCAAAACGAAAATATTTTCCACATTTCGCATATATAGGCTGGATGGCCAACTATATGGCAATATAACATATCAAGGCAGGTTCACATGAACATTTGTATACGTAAATTTTGTATAATAGGCATTGGAGGTTCCATTGTTTGACACATTAAAATGTCGCTTTTCTCATTTAAGTCGCGTGCGGCTTTCAGTTTACATTTCAATTAAAGTTACATAACCCCAAAAACAGTAATAAAGAGTGGATGTATGGCAGAGGTCGTGGGGTTTCAACCTCTCTATGCAGATGCCGTGATTTTGGCTTGGCACAAAAGTCAATTTCATGCATATTTCATCATTCGTGTACGCCGCGTGACACGCACACACCTACACTTACGCCCCTTCTGCGTGCCACGCCCACCAGACACCATACCTGCCATACCCGCCGACCGTCTCCACGTCGGAGCCGCAGCTTTTCAATATTTCATGAGTATTGGCTCTCTGGCTGGCATAATCAAACACCCCTCAAATATTACACTATGCAACACAAACATTTTGCAACAAATGCGTGCTTAGAATTGTGTGGAAAGCAGTGATTTTAAATATGCATGAGTTTAAGTATAAAGTGAAAATAATAGAAATTAATTAATAGAAATATGTAAGGCATATTAAATCAACAGTATCAATTATTGATCAACGCCTTTGAAATTAATTTAAGCATTGAATTTATTTTAATTTACTTTGTCATTCATTTCTTAGTCAACATTAAAAAGTGTTAAATAAATAATGAGTTTATTACTTGATATCTTCGAACATCTTTGGTCAGAAAATTGGTCTTTTGAAAAGTTTAAAATAATGTTACTTTTAAACTGTGTAAATTCAAAAATGTATACAAAAAATTGAAATTATTCAGAAAATATTTTATTTTCAAAGCGCAACAACAATGTTTTGTATGCATTGAATAAATATTTGCTATTCATATTTATTATTTATTAAGAAGAGCTTTGGGCCAGTTGTGGCTGCAAGCTGGGTAGCACAGTGTTTTTTATGTGAGTGAAAGACACGCACACATATGCAAATACGCACACACACATGTGGAGAAGTGACTGGGAGTTGAAGTTATTTTTGCATATACATATATGTATATGTATATGTATATGTGCATGATTCGGTTTATTAGATTCGTACAAAGGCACACAATATGTCGGTTTGTCTATTTGTCCGTCTGTCTGACAGTATATTTGTCTGCATATGTGTGTGTGTATGTAGCTGCGGGCAGTCGCCTTCTCTGTCTCACACTTGCACTGTCGCCTCTGTCTATCTCTTTCTGTGTCGTTGTAAGTGCTGTGGGTAAATTCAATTATTTGCTGCTGATAACGTCGTTTGTTTTTTGTGCGTTGCTTTTGTATTCATATTTATTGTACGGCATTTTAAATTGGTATATTTACATTGCTAATTTACGCACACACATATGCACTGCACTACACTCTATATGTGTGTGTGTGTTTGTTCCTCGTTGCATTTGGTGGTCGAAATTCACATTGCGATATTGGGTATTCGATGGAAAAGCTGAGCAATTAATTGACAAAGTTCATTTTTGGTCATTGTTTTCGCTGCAATGCGTGGCATGGAAGTGCGAGCGAGATGCCATGCAGTCATTTTTACTGCTAAACGCGAATTTTCAATATTTAAACAATGCTCTCATGGACTTTTCTGCTGTGGTTAGCCAAGTTTTCGTCTCAGTTTTGTAATACCATTTGTGTGTGCAACAGTATGCGACTGTGTGTGTGTGTGTGATGTTACTGGTTTTGTTTGTGGCATGTGACTGTCAATTGGTTTCGTAATTGTTGTTCTTATTTCTGTTGCTGTTGCTCTAATGAAGGCCATGCCATACGAAATTGCCTGCTTGCCTGCCTGCCTGGTCTGGCAGTCAACGCATTAAACATTCTGCCACATTTTCCACAGACTATTTTTCAATTTGTGCTACACATCGTCTGTTATGATTTTGTTATTGTTTTTCTGCTTTGAACTGCTGTTTTTACTGTTATTTGTTGACATTCTACTCGAACATTCGTGTATTTGAAATATGTCCGAATACTGTATTCATCCTCTGGGGACTACACAGGATGCAAATATTGAAAACTTTTAATAAACATACTACACAATGTAAAGCCCAAATACCCCTGTTAGCCGTTAGTTCTTACATGTATGGCATTTATTATACACTTTTTCTTCTTCTTTCGATTTATGCCATTTGCATTATCAATCTATATTACTTACCAAATGCATTTCCAAATTTTTCCGCAAAAATGTAAACAACAAAATTATATTGAATATAAAAACGTTATCTAATGGCCATTGTCTGATAGATTTCCATTTGTCACACAGTTTGCAAGAGAATAAATGCATAAATCAACTGTGTTAGTTTGCTTTATTGTTTTCATTGAAAAAAAAAGATTTACTCTGCACTTTAAATGCGCACTTTAATATTGCTATATTAATTACATCTAGACCACCATTAAGTTATTTTTATTTACCGCCACCCTAAAAGTATGCAACGTTTTTTATTATTAAGTTAAACGACGGCAGCTGCTTGTCCTTTGCATGCTTGGCTGTTTTTGGTTGTTCGCCACTTTTTATTTATCTATTAATTATCCAGACATGAAGAGGACCAGTGATAAGTCTGATATTCGAGCACTCCCAGTTCCTAAAATCATTTGGCTAATCGCCTGTTGTCGCCCATTATTAGTTGTCTATATCTTTTGGCGTATATTTATGTTGTTTTTATTATTCGTTTTTTTTTTGTCGCTGTTCGTTTGGTTTCTTGCTGTTTGTTAATTACCCAATAATTTTGCACATGACGCGACTTTACAGAGCGGTTTTTTTATAATCATTTTTTGCGTGTTTCTCTGTTGATGGCGCGCCCTTAAAAAATGGCAAAAGGCGTTTTCGCTCTGCGCCACTAATGACAGGGTTTCTTTTTGTGTGTGTGTGTGTGTTGTTGCCTCCCCTCCATGAAGTTGTTACTTTGTTTAATGCCACATCGTAGACGCAACGACAAAGACATTGCCGGCGGTAATGTGTGGGGTTGAGTGATGAAAGAGGAAGAGTGGCAGGGTGGGGAGGGGGGGTAGGGCTTGGGAGATGGGTGTGTCATGCAGATTTGCTCAGTGTCAGGACTCAGTGAGGACTTTTGGGTTTCATTTTGTGCGCCAATGAGCGGATCAATCAACGTGTCAAATCGTCTTGAAACGACGCGACGTTGATTTTAATGCTAGCGCCCCCTAGCGTTAGGTGCTGGCATGCCCTTTTTTTGTTCCGTTGGGTTCAGTTTTGGGGAGACGACGGTGTTTGGGATATACGTGCGCACGTGATATCCGCTAAGAAACGCTTTAACAAATTACCAACGGCATTTCGTTAGTTAACTTTTTTTGTGTGTATTCATTTTTTTTGGTGGGGGGCCTGCTTCGAACCTGCGTCAAAAATTTGCCAACGTTTGGCATACGAGTGGGGATTTTAATGTCCCCCAATTGCACGCATTGGGCCACACAAAGTTAACAACTTAAGAGCCTTTGATTGACATTCGATTGAAAATTACCTTAGCCATTGTGTCAATCAAGCCAGCAGCCACATAACAAATCAAATGTCTGGCCCTGATCTTACCTGGCATATATCAAAATATGCCATTGTCTGAGCACTTCCTGTGCCAACAGCGAAATTCAATTGAGGTGTCAGTTCGTAAATTTAATTTGCCTGTCGCTGTCTGTTGACTTCTCAACGAGCATTATTCTATCTGGCTCGCTGTATATATATTTCCGTCTCACAGTTGCTGCATTTTCTGTTTGTTTGCGGAGGAAATTTAAAGCTCTAATCGCTGCATTGTTTGACAGTGACAAATAGCACAATTCCTAATAAAATAAATTTAAACATTTCTAACAAATGTACATATGAATAAAGTCATTTTTAAATTATTTCAATTGAAAAAATAGAGAATATTATTTATAAATGGCAAATAGATAGGCAGGATAACTGAAATCAATTTAGTCGCAAAATAAATACAAAATAAAATACAATAAATAAAATAATTCCAAATGTAATTTAAGAATAAATTGATATTTAATATTTTTAAATTTATTCAACATTATGATTTGTTGTTGCCTTGTTTGGTATCAAATTTTCTTTGAATTAAATTGAAAATGCAAAGCAAAAAAATGTGTAAAAACCGATTTCACAGAATTTGGAAGTCAAGTAGAAAAAATGTTGAATAATCTGCATAAATGTTTTGTCAAGTTTTATTTTATTATTTCCTATTGAACGCCACAGAAATATCTAAAATTTAAGAAGACAATTAACATAAACATTTTACTAGATTTAAATCTATATCAACATACTGGCTTTTCAAAAAATCTAAAAGTTTCAGTGCTCTACGAGTTGAAGAGCTGAGTAAATATAGCAATTGTGAAATATACTTTACACACTGATTGATTAAGCTGTCTCGAGTCCGTCTAAGTCCTCATAAAGTTAATAAATATGAGCGGTATCAACAACAGGATTTTCGTTCATTTTTTATGTTGTTGGTTTTGGTGTTGTTGCGAATGTATTTCACACGCTGACGAAACACAAGGCGTACAGATTCTTAGGATTCCCTTCAAAATTATGCGAAAACAATGAAATTAACGAACCAAACACGAATAAGAGAAGACGCTGACGGTGAGAAGGGGGCATTACAAAAATATATAAAAACAAAGAACAAAAAAAAAAACTGAAGGGAAAGGCAAATAATGCGACTTCAGGAGGAGACACGGCGATGGGCGAAGCAAATGCTCAGAAAAGCGTAAAATCAAAGCAACCTGCAACGCGCACAGATGGTTCCATAATTAAATAAGCATTGAGAGCGAGAGCCAACGAGACTGAGACTCCGAGAAAGAGAGCGAGATGAAGAGGGGACGAGAGTTTGGCGAAAAAATGGCGGCAATGCTGACACCATGTTGAAGTGGCGAAGGTCCTGAAAGTCCTGAAGTCGTCAACGTCGTCGGCGCCGTCGTCGCACTCACTCATTTTGCCATTTAACTAATTGGTAATTTCGTTTCGCGCTGCCCTTCCACAATTGATTTCGGTTTGTGTCGGCAACGATTGACAGCGTATTCAGCATCCTCCAGTATCCTGGCATGTCAAACACTTCAGGTGTCTTCCTGTCTGCCTGGATGTGCCCCTCCTCGCTCGTATTTTTCACGCGCTCTTTAGCCTATTTCCGTGCTGAAGAGTAGCCCATCCGGAGGCAGTCAGGTCCTCTTACATTCGTTAGCAGCACTTGGGTGGCCTGCTTGGGTCCTGCAGCGCGCATGCTAATAAGTAAATCCTGCGATCCAATCCAAAGAATAAATATTTGACAAACGCACGCTGTACTGGACGCGTTGAGGGCGACAGCGAGCGTGATAGAGATGCAGGGAGAGTGAGAGAGCGATGGAGGTGGATGTTGGACACTTCTCCATTGGAATGTAAGTATAATAAATGCGATTTTGAATTTGAGCCTTGGTATTTTTTGGGGTTGGTCTTGGTATTGGCGCTAGCTGGCGTTGTCCTGCCACTCGTCGTTCACCACCGTCTCAATCTCCATCTCTGTCTCCATCTCCTGCTCCATCTACGTCGTCTGCTACGTGCCACTTGTTTTAAATTCAGCGTCAAAATCGTTTTATTTGCCAATATTTCATTGTGTTGGTGAGTAGCTGGCTCGCGAGTCCTTTGCTTTCATTGCCAACCCCTCCCCGCGGCCCCATCTTTCGTCCTCGGCCTGCTTTTGTGCGCTGCGCTCTCACTTTATTAATGGTGTTGGTTTTCGGATTATTTAACGGTGTATTATTTTATTATTTATTTTTGCATTAATTTTTGATGAGTCGAGCAGCATTTCGAAAAACGGAAAATTGACGAATAACAAAAACAAGTACAAAAACTTTGTGCTGCCAAACAATTTCAGCCAATATTTATAAAGCCATTGATGCCGCCACTCAAACTCTCCCCCCTCGAAAAAGCTAAGCTACTAATGGGTTAAAGCCAGTGAATGGACAAGGGCTGAGTTGGGGCTATTGGGTCTAGCGTTTTAAGCGGCGAATTTTGTTTTTACAATTATGTATATTGGGCATAAAAAGTTACTTCATCGATTTTTGCTCTTGTTGTTTTGCAATTGAGGCTCTGCGCTGCTCTGATTTTCATTTTCACATTGGACATTTTCAGACAGCTGCCTTATTATTTATGCGTTAGTTATTCGTATTCTACTCGTGGCTTGCCATAGCCATAGAATGAGGTGGCGAGTTTAAATCCTGAAATGTTGAACGTTACGTGTGACAGCTGTGGAATTTCTTCTCAAATATTTAGCCAGCGAATAATTAAAATAGCTTTATTGGCATTCTGCAGCAGTTTGTTTGAAATCGCAACAATTAACCATAATAGCAATTTTCACAGTTGCAAGTTTAGTTGACTTTACTAAGTGCCACCACAAAAGTCCATTGACTGTGTTTTTTCTCTTGGTAATAAAAACTTGAGAGATTTATAATTAATACATGGCTGCAATAGTAAAATAGAGAGGACTAACAGACGAGTGTTAAGCAATTCAATTAAGAATAAATAATTAGATGTCTGCTGCCAATTCATTAGGAATTTATATTGAATTGGCAGTGGAAAGTGAACAATCAATTAAATACCCTTTCTATATGCATATTTCGCGTAGTGTTAGTAAAGAATATTATTCTCTGAGTGCTAATAAAGAATAAAATTCAACTTGCTTTTGCCATTGTATACAACATGGTATATATTTATATATATAGCTACAGGGTATCCACAAGTACACTACACTTAAGCAGCGTCCTCTTAATTGCCAGCACAAAGCTTTGCTGCTGAATTCACACTCGCACTCGCACCCACGTCTCATTGCAGTCAGGCACTCTTAATCATATTTCTGTCGCACTGTGCACTTACTTAAGAGTGTCACTGTGTGCGCTATGTGTGCCACATCTGCATTAGCTATCGCCCTCTCACACTCAGGTTCACTGCCAAGGCTTCTTGTCAAAGTGCTCGCTCATTAGCGAGGCCAATGTCAAAGGCTACGTGTCGCATAGCACACAGTTCTCCTCATCCTTCCTCCCCCTCTCCCTGCCACTTGGGACGCTAGCCTTTTAAAGATGGGTTGGCACTTCCCAATTCTGAGTCAACTGGCAACTGCGGCAACTCAAAATTTTTCAGCAGGTGCTCAGCCTCACACTACGCCTTAGCTGCTGTTTACCAAGTGTCTACCAAAAATATTAAAAAATGAGCTGCCATTTTTTATGCTCCTTCTGCTAGGGCTGCCTGCCTGCGTTTGTGCTTCATGTGCTGTCATCTTATCATTTTTCACACAGGCAACGCAGCGACGCCGAAAAGTGTGCTATGGAACTTTTGCCGACTGCATGGAGGGGCTAAAATTTGATCAAAGTTCAAAGGCAAAGGCAAAGGCTAAGAAAAATGAAAACATACTCACACACACAGACACACATGTGAATATTTTTGCATGTATGTAGGTAGGTAGATAGCTATGTAGAACATGCAAATTGGCTCGCGCAAATTACGACATATGCAAAAGGGGTCCCAGGGGAGGCGACAAGTGGTGGTGGATGTGGAGGCCATTTGAGAGCTTTCTATGTTTGCCAATTTAGACACACTTTTGCCAAATTTGATTAAAATCTCACAACTTTTCGGCTAAAAGCGAACACAAATTTGTGCTTCTAATTTGCACAAACTTCACGCGAATGTTGATCCACACAAATTAAAGGGAATTCAGAATGTTGGGCCCCCCAAAAAATATGCAGGTGTTGTCAAATAAAATGCTAGATTTAATAGCTGTAGATTGACAATATTCGAAATTATGAACATCATTTATAGTAGAAGCAAAGAGATACCCTAATATCGAAAGTCATTAAATTGCCTTTAAATATTTGAGGGAATTTATTAAATGTGTTTGAGTGCACTCTATTGTTAATTTTAGCTTTATGTATTGGCAATTTAATTAATTTTTAATCACGACAACACATATCTTGTGGCAGCAGTAGCAGCACATATTTAATTAGGCTATGCTTTTTAAATGCATGCTCTATTTTATGCGAAGAATGGAACTCGCTCACTGTATGCATGCGAAAAGTTCTTATTTGCTGGCAACTTAATTTGTCACAGAGCGTAAGGACGTCTTCAGGGCGCGAAAGAAAACAATTCATGTTGTATAAATTGCACGAGGAAGTGTGAGAGAGAGAGAGAGAGAGAGAGAGATACCGAGAGGGAGAGAAAAGGAGCGAGAATAAAATGAGATTTCCTACTCTATTTTTTTTGTTGTTTCTGTTTTGCAATACATATGCAAATATATATACTTATATACATACATAGAAGGCGGCATTTGAAGGAGCAGCAAAGCAGCTCGGAGTGCAGCTCCTGTGCCACTTAAACTCCGCTGCGCAAGGACTTTGTGTTATTCCTCATCCTTGGAAAGGAGTTGGCATTTTACTTTTATACTTTGTGGCTTACTTGCCTTTTAGCTTTGGCCATTTTGTTGTTGACTGTTTTTAATAAAAAAAGGCAAGAATAAAAAAAAAGGAAAATGCAACAACAACCAGATGAAAACACATAAAAAGCGCATAGTTATAAATTTTGCAGGCGCAGTCAAAGCGCATTGTTTGGGTTCAGCGCGAGGTGCGTGCAGAGTGTGGGAAATTGCGATTTATAGAGTTATACGTACTTACAATTCTCCTCGCCACACAGACCCGCAACGCCAGCAAATGAGAAACGCGAATGTGAATGGAAAACGGGGAGAACGGGGAGAAAATGAAATCAGGATTGGGAAATGATGGTCGCTTTTGAACGTAGCACGCAACTTAACCGTTTCGCTTGCTGTCTTCAACTTTAGCGGCGAAGGTAAAATCATAAACAGAAGTGGCTCTGGCCAAGAGTCTACAGTCTACAGTCTAGAGTCTAGACTACGACTTCGCATTGCATTGCACGCATTGCTCCAACTCTTCCGCTCGGCAAAAAAATAAAATTTATAATCATAATAATAGAAACTTTTTTGGGAATGGCAGTAAAATGTCGGCAATTTATTTTTATTGCTTCGCAGCGGTCAACGTTGATTTTACAAACGTTTTCATAAATTAATAAAAAAAAATATAATACGTATTTTCTATTTATTTGATTGTTGCCTTCTTTACAGCTTTTCTCAAGATTTGCATTGAATATTCGTTTTTTTCATGCCATCGAAGAGAAAGAATATCTTTAATCTGAACCGAAATGTTCATCGATTTTGGGACGCAACTTAATACTTTGGCTTCTGTTTTCCATCGCAACCCCAATTCCAATTACTAGACCTGAAAACTAAGCCACCCTATATGGTTTCAGTCAAGTGTAGCAGCAGCACCATAAAGAGAAGCTGGCTGAGTTTACAATTGGATTGTCATGACAATCAGACATAAGTGTAGTCCATGAGCCTGAAAATATGCAACGTATATTTTCCACTGTATTTTTTCACAGCATTTTGCCACAGACACGAACGCATTGTTGAATGAATGCAGACGCTTGAGGTATTGCTTGTAACTGAACTTCAAGTATATTGGATTGTATTTAAGGCATCTCATATTTCCATTTCTATTATTTTGCGATTTTCTGTGATTTTCATTCTTTGCCTTGAACACAGTGCATATTGTGTGCATGGTTTAAGGTAGATTAATTCAGTTCGATGAATGTGATTGAGTTTACTTCAAGCTTAATAATTGACAAAGTATGAACTTAAGGGTGATGTAGTTGATTTGTGCACAAAAGAGAATCGACTGAAAATGCATGTAAAATCTTAACAAATAATCTGGAAAATGCAGTTTGAAAATAAAATAAATTCTGTGACAGCTTTAGAGAAATACTAAATAACTCTTTTTACATATATTTAAATAAATATGAGCTCAGCTATTAAGATTATAAATAAAAGTTTATCAATTTTCTTTCAGCACATTAGCACAAATGATGGCTTTAAATAAACTTTTCTACGATGCAGCTTTTGTCCATTTTAATATTAGATGAAACTTTCAATTATTCTCCCTGCATGCGCTTCACAATGACCTTAGAAACTTTAGGAGAATATAAAAAATGTATGCACAAATTGGCGTTGCAGCTTTCAAATTGACTTTGGAATACGAATTCCCATTAGGCTGCTTTATTATAAGTGCATACAAGTCGACTGGCAAGAAAGTAATTGATTGATTGTGGGTCATGTGTGCATTGTGCTGCCCACTTTTAGCTGCGCTTTAATTTTTGATTGTTGCCGCGCGTGTGCACAGCGCCAAAGTAGAAAGTAGAAAGCACAAAGTTCTCAATCCTCGGTGTTATCCTTTAGGCCATTCATTTCTTTAAAGCAACACAATGCGGCTTTTGTGAAGCGTTGCCATTGCCGTTGCCGCTGCCTTTGCCGCAAACCACAACTGCAACCGAGAAAGAGGAGAGAGGAATGATGGGATACATACCACACCTTGGCAGCCTGCGCTGTTAGCGTCTCATCTGCGGCACAGCCTTGAGGCCTTTAAGT
Organism: Drosophila siamana; assembly: GCA_035047445.1. NCBI lineage: Eukaryota > Metazoa > Arthropoda > Insecta > Diptera > Drosophilidae > Drosophila > Drosophila siamana. The sequence continues at coordinate 3,999,703 of JAWNPP010000020.1, read as the reverse complement.
GCGCCATTGCCGTTGCCTTGACGTGCGTGCGTTTTCTTTATTCTGCTGAGGATTTCACTGCTTCCCAAGCCGCTTGTCAGCGCCGTCTTCTTCATCAGCCGGCGCTCTTGACAAGCGCAGCTAATATGGCAAGTTTGATGCTGATGCTCATGCAGAGACTGTGACTGAGACTAAAGAACTGCAACTGCATTGCGCAATGCCGCAAAACTTTGCTACGTAAATCCCTTTTGTCGCATTAACTGCGAACTTTTTGCTACGCGCAGAACGCGACAAACTTTGTTTACAACTCACAAGCAGAAAGGGGCGCAAAAAATGAAGAGCGAATGAAAGATAGAGGAACTCAAAGGCAGGTGTAGTAGCTCACAAATTCCCAAATCCCTTTCACAAAATTCTGTATGCTCTCAAACATGCATTTGTCAAATCAAAATTTTATGGTCTCATCACATTGTTGCCCTGACAACGAAAACTGCTTAAGAAATTTCGTCGTCTCGAGTGCGAGCACGATTGCAATTGCGATTGCGGCTCCGAGTGCCGAGTGCAGTTTTTATAGTCGACAAAGTAAAGTTTGGGAATTATAACTTTTTCAAGCTGTGTGTGACACTCATTTTTATTCCTACGAAAATGACTTGATTATGCTAAAGAACCTGGCGACATTTGTAAAACATGATAAAGTTTTATTTAATTTAATTATTGCTGGTGTAACACTTGAAACATGCATTTATAAAAATACTACAAGTTCAACTTCTGATTTTAAGAATGACACATTTTAAGTTAAATTTATATATGAAATTAATTGTTGATCAATCTACAAATTTGTATTGCGAAATACTAAGAAAAAAAAATAATAAAAATAGAAGCAAACATTAATGTGGACATTATTGAAATAATAAGTGGAACACGGAATGAAATAATTAATATCAGTTTTATATATGTTATTTATTTACATGAAACAAATTATATACAAATTGACAGATTAATTAATTTTATGTATAATCATCAAGCAGTGAATGTTTTGCTGTCTAACTCTTTTCAAAAAGTGTATTAAATGATCGCTGTTTGTCAGAAGTCAGTGTTGATTCCTTGTTTATGGCCTTGCTCTTGACAACGTTGAGCGCCTTCTTAAATGGCAACTAATTTGCGAAGGCAATTTGCTTTTTATAACTAAATTCGCGTTTGACTCTCCGTCTGTTGCTGCCCGCCTCGTTCCGCGCTTGGTGCTCCTACGTTTTGCAATTTGCAATTCCTGACAACTCGACAATGACGTAGCAATTATGGCAAAGCCGTAAAGCAGCCAACAGCCAACAGCCGGCAGCAGGCAGAAGAGCTACCAAAAGTTACGACCCCGATCTACTGTCGCTCTGTAGCTTTTTTTGGCTCGGTGTTATCTCTGAGCATTTATCAAAAATCGCATTTACATTCGCTTGTCGTTGGGCGTTAATTGCATGGGACAATAGTGCGGCAAATGAATTTGTACAAGGGATAATTGTTTTGGCTCAGTGGAACTTATTTGCTCTACGCGTTGGGTGTTTAATTTTGTGCAAATAGAGATTTGAAAAACATGCCATCCCCCTTCGCAGACCCCCACCATCAACTACCCCCTTCAATCTACTCAACTCTCCACACCAATTCACGGTCCAAACAAATGTCGTGAACCCAGCGCTCATATTTCAGCCAAAAAAAGGGGCGCATAAATTTATGCGGAATCTATTAGGCAGTGGGAGTAACCCTTTCAGCATCCCAGACGAGACGAGACGTCGTCTGGATGGTGAATGCGAATACGACTGCGAATACGAATGATGTTTGTTGGCCCCATTTTTTTTTCCTGTTTGTGATTATTTTATTTTGGGTCGATGTTGGAAGGACCTTGCGCTCTATGCGAAAGGTCCAGGGCTATGGATTTCATTTCATTTATGTTTCATTTCCATTTGTAAGTGAAACTTAAATTAACTTTTCATATTTCACCAATTTTGGTATTTGAATTTTGATGAATCTTCCAGGAGTTGAAGTCTCGCAAAATATGCTAAGGTCTTGTCATGTCAGCAAGCTGTATTTGAAATGGCTGAGGCGACCATTTTCCAGCACTTCGCTTTCAGGCTTGATGAATATTGAAGTTGGGTTAGGAAGGTATTGAAGTTAAGTTCTCAAGCGAATAAAAGAGAATTTTTTGGGAATTTTAAAAGGGTTTCCACAGAATTGCAGCCACTATAGTTTTAGGTGGCGTACAAATAAATAAAGGGGAAAAATATAAATACATATTGATTTAATAAATAATATTTGTACATTTTATACATTTCTGCTTATATACTTATTTATTTTACTTATACTTAATTATTTTAATTCATTTGCTTATAATAAACTTATTTAAAATATATACAGAATTATATTCTTCCGTACTTCAACTTTCAGCTCTATGAATTTTAGCAATACAAATCTATTTTAGTCACATTTTTCTGAGAATTTCTTATAAATATTATAACAGATTTGTTTCATAACCCACACGAGCAAGTAACAAAGTTCACCACATCGATGACACATAAAATACTACAATTTATGAAAGTACATTTGCGGTGATAAGTTGTTTATCAAAACTAAGGGTGGTCTTATTAAGAAATTGGCCGATGTTGTGTATCATAAATTTTTAATATATATCACCTTAGCTCTCTTCCGGGGAAATCCTCCGCACATGCCCAGATTTGCACTTCTCCATATGAATGTGGGTGAACTAAGCGAAACTTCTCCGAAAAGTCATGGCAGCAAACAGAGCTCGTATATTTGGCTGGTAATTGAAAAAGCGGCCTGAGCGTGTGTACATTTCAGTTTTTTTTTCTTTCTGTTTCTTTTTTTTATGGTAGTGCTGCTGAAACACACGCCCACCTCTTGGCAGTGGTTTCTGTCAAGCTGTGGCCAAAGCCTAGAGCAGAGTCAGAACTCCAGTGGATTTCATCTCACCTCGTGGGCGCCACTCGTCGTCGCCGTCACAGTAGAAGGCGAGGCGAGGCGACGCCAAACAACATTTCAATTGTTGTATAATGATGTACACAGTGCGGCCAGTATTGTAGAAGGGATAATAAAAAATTGTTATTGTTGTCGAGCAGCAACAACAGCAACAATAACAAAACACAAACAAACAAGCACGGGCGGAGTCGGAGTCTGGCAATAGCTAAGGCTACACATGTTCAGGATTCAATGGTGGGACACTCGTAAATAAATTGTGTCAGTGGGTAACAAAAATTCATTCATTTCATATTTTGCTTTATTTTATCCCAACTTGTTTCTTCTTCTCCCTCCTCACTTTACCTCTTCATCTGCCCGCCCCTCCAGCTGCTCCACATGCTAGCAAGCCACATATACAGTTATTTTTGTACGCGTGCAAAATATTTTTGGGGGGAAAAAATAATAAGAAGTTGATCAGATTTTCAGCAAATTGTTGATGCAGATATACTCTGCGAAATTTGATATTATTGAATGTAGTGCTAATATAATTTAAGATCGTTGATTTTATTTACAAACAGATTCTTGATTACAATTAAAATTAAAATTTATTTAATTCTAGCACAGCAACTTATTTAAGTTATATTAAGCATATTTATAGCTTCTTTTAAATATTGTGGGTTAACTTCTATCTGAATTGTAATTTATTATGTGATCCGATTAAGTCTGGACTCATTTTAAATGAGATTGGAAAAGAAAATCAAACTCGTGCAAGCGAAATAATTTATTTTCGTGAAATATATTTTTGAAATACTAAGTAAACAATTATAAAATTTGTATTTAGTGCTCTGTAGCAACTCCAAAGTCTATGCAGTTAATTGGAAAGAGTTTAGAACCGTAGACTGAGATAGTTTCCACAAACATTTGAGTAGTTTCCTCCTGCTGACTTTTACGCTCTGCTCTCAACATTTCAAAGTTCTAACTCGTTTTCCAAGGGTATCAAATACCACTGACTTCTCACATCTATCTTTCTCTCTGCATCGTCCTCTCTGGCGTCCACTGTCTATTGCTGTGTGTGTGTGTGTTGGTTTTGTATTTTTATATCTGAGCGTCGAAAACATAAAAGAGAGAGCTAAAGGGCACAGACAGCAAGCAGCCGCTGCTCGTGTTGTTGCGCTGCACAGTGTCGCAAACATGACCAGCAAAAGTGCAACATCAATTAGCTGGCCGAAAGACAAAAAGGCGAAAAAGAATGCCGCAAATTAACAGGCAGGTACAGTCAACATGGCGTCACTAAGAGCGCAGCCTAAAAGTATGCAATGCATATGCAAACATTTTTTATTTATCCCAGTGTGCGTCATATATTTTGGTGGTCGGTCGTATTTTTTGATAAATGGTCTACTCTTTTATCATCTTGCTCCTGAGCTTTCGCGGCGGCTGCTTTTGCGTTTCGTTCCATGCCATTCCGTCCCGTTCCATTTCGCGGCCCTTCACCGTTTTGCGTCTCACGACTCGCGAGTGGAAAGATAAAATACGTTTTTCATTTGGCCGCCTGGTTACAGTTTTGCTGCAGTTGCCACGTTTCTTATATCTTGTTGTTGTTCTTGTTTGGCAGTTTTTCCTTATTTATTTTTTTGTGTTTTTTGTCTGACGCTGTTGATTTTTTTAGACTGGCAATGTTTTTGTTTTCCTGCTGTTTCTATATTTTTTTATTTTCTTGTTGCCAGATTGTTTTGTTTTATGCAGCCAAGCGAAAAAAATATTATTTTCGGTATTTTGTGATTGCCTCCGCTCGCTGTTGCTGTTGCTCCAGATCTCATTGTGTTCTTGTTGCTGTTGCTGTCCCCGTAGTGGTGGCTTGGCAGACACAAATCCCACCTAGACATCGAACATGCTCCGAGTCCAACTCAAACTCCAGATCCAACTCCAACTCCAATTCTATCTTCATTTCCTGTTTTATTCACATTCCTAGCTTATGGCTTGCTTTACTACTTAGTTAATCAGCTAATTTAAAGTTGTTGCCTCGCCAAGAGTGGGTTATGTATGCATGAGAGAGAAATGGTGGGGGGGAGGGAAATGTGAGAGAGCGTGTATGTTCTTACTGAATCTTGGTTGCATTTTTGAGAGCAAATTAATTGTACGTGTGGTAAAGCTGCCGTAAATTGGTTTGTTTACATCGGATCTGCACTGTTAAGCTATTTCTGCCAAGTTGAGTATTTAGAGTTATTCATATTTCAATTTAATATGCTGCCAATTCTAATTTACGGTCTCTTAATGATGCGTTCTTGTGATTGCTTAAGTGGGTTTAATTTGCCATTATTTCGCGCTTGAAATCTCTAAAATATAATCTTAGTTAGTAATGATTGTATTGCTTATGTCCGACCAAAATGTATATGGAAAGATGGCAATTTAATGAATTCTTGCATTTTTTCAACATGAGTTGCATAAGCTTTTTAAATAATTGCTAAGTATAAACTGTATGTATTCCTTTATATAATTTTTAAGATTGTTTTAGAGAAACTTATTTCTTTGTCACATTTTTTTCGAATATCCTTTTTAAGAGATTTGTAGTTTTTTGGCGACTTTATTAATAATTGTAGCTAGAGGCACAGTCAAATCCAATTATTCATAGTATGAGTATCCTTCATTATTTAGCCAAGAAAGTTGGAAAAGAGTGTCTAGGCAATTTTCATAAATAAGCATTAAAAAGATGCCAAGTTTTATTATTAAATGTTGGGCGAGAAAGACAAAAGTGGAAGGCACGTGCCTGCCATACACATACAGACACACACACATAGAGTTATATTAACACACTCATTCACACACTCGAGAAGTTTTTGGGTATTGGAAGTGGCCGAAGGCAGGCGAAACAAAAGCCACAAAATAATGTGCCATGAAATGGGAATTGTTGTAGCCTTCGCAACTTCGACTCGATTTTTTGAGTGTGCTTTTTTTTGTGCAGAAGTCGCCAAGCAGCCATGGTGGCCACGATTCAGTGCATCTCTGGCTTGCCGCTTGGCGTGGCAGCTACAGCTGCAGCAGCCACGACGCACATTGGTGAATTTTCTGCAGCGTAACTTTGGAGACGCCTCCGTTCCGCCTGCCGCTTGCCCGCCTGTCACTCTCACTTTGGACTTGACTTTGCTAGAATTTTTCAATTACACTACTTCAGCAGCGTAGGGCGTGGGTAGCAACAACAACAACAGCAGCAGCAGTAGCAACAGCAGAAAAACGGGTAAAGTAACACCAACGTGTTGCAAAGTGGCCCCACTGTGGTGGGCTTGTTGCAAGCGGTTTAAATCTTAAAAAATACTTTAACTGCTTCGTTGGAGATGCTGCAGCAGTCACAGTTCCAAGCTGCACATTGCACGTTACAGTGCCACTGGCAGTGGCAATCGTTGGATGCGTTGCGTGTTTTCAGCCAGGAATTTGGTTTCGCATTCGCTTGGATAATGGCAAAAGCGGCAGACGACACTCAGCGTCGCCCACTTCCCCCCACACGCTCTCTGCCAATGCGGCAAAATTCTGTTTCGCCCGACTATAAAGTCAGGTGGGAGAAGGTGACGACGAAGGTGTCTATGTGGCTACCTGACTGCTCCCTAACTGCCTCAGCGCCTCACTGCCTCAGTGCCTGGCAGGTGGCATCGGCGCGTGCTGTTGCCCTGGTGATTTTCATGTTACAAAGTCGCCACATCGTCTATCGTCTGTCGTCTGTTTTGTGCAAGAATTTTTTTGCTTTTGCCTCTTTTTTTGTTTTATCCGCCTGGTTGGCAGTTTTGCGCATAGAAAGGAAAATTTCAGGTGCCTTTTTTGGGTTGATTTCGATGCGTGGGAGAAAGAGAGGAAGTTGTGCGGTGTAGACATTGGCACGTTGCTGTCATGTTTAGAAATGGTTACAAAATGCGTAATTAGCGTTATGCAGCAGCATTTCACCATGAAATGCCTGTATGCGGGTTGAGGACAAAGATTCTGCGTTGCGTTGCGTTGCGTACTAATGGATATCCTTAGGACATCGTCGTAGTGTGTGATAAAATGGGCATGGGCTATAGTGTAGCCCGAGACTTTTGAAGCGCTGTAAAGGGCTTGCTTCAAATTTGAGAAATCAAACCAATGCAGAGCAGAAGCGAAATTTGAATGGAATTTGAAGATGGGTTGTTGAGTGACAGACGTTTAATTTGAATACTAATTGTTATGCAATTATAGAGCTACTTGTATTACTCAAGCCCCTAGGAAGTTGGTATAGATTTTGTTTGAATTTACTAGACTACACTAATAAAGTCTCTTCTACGTTTGTTCAGATATAATTGGACGTTCGGAGAACTTTTTTGAATTATAGTAATAGTTGTAGTAGTTTAAAAGCCTCTTGCTTCTAAAGTCATTCACTTTTTTCTATGCGATACATATTATTCAGTATTTGAATAATAAGTAATGAATTCAATCGGTTTTATGTTTTTGATATTCAAATTTTGTCGACATACATCTTATAATGCATTTGTATTTAGCTTTGAGCAAGTAAATAAATATTTATTTTTTTACTACGCTTGATTTCAATGTAATCTTTGTGTTTTTTCTACCACTTAAATTGCTTCGACATCTTGTAATGCCTTTGTATATATTTTGCAACTTGTAAATAAATATTTACTATTTGCAAGCAATTTTCACTAGGTTTCGATTTAAATTGATTCTTTTTCCACCACTATGATTGCTTTATATTCAACATTGGAAACTTGAGAAACCTTTAAGCTTTGTTCAGTTTAAAAACTATTCAATCTTTTGAAAACAATGGACAAAACACAATGCTCAGATCTAGGCAAAGTTTATCAAGAGTACGTTGTCGTTCTTATGTTTTGTTGGCTTTGTGTTAGAGAAAGAACAATCAAATGGAAATCCAAACCCAAACACGAATTGAATTTTCTTTTAATCTAAGCACACTGTGTCTGTGCTCGGCTGGGCAAACTACTTTCATTATTTGCGCTTTTAGAGTGCATCATCTATGTCTAGTATTCTTGTAGTTTAGGGCTTCCTAATTGTTTTTCAAATCAAAAAGTTCACAAAAGCCCATAAAAAAAGGGCAACTTCAATATGTACTTCTCATTGCAATGTCCTCAAAAAATACAGACAAATGCTAAAATATGTCAGTTTTTAGGTTTTACGCATTTGGTTCTTACCATTTTCCCATTCCGATTGCTATTTGTCTCTCTCGCTCTCTCTCTTTCTCCCTTGCTCAGACTTTGTATAGCTGTCGCTACTGTCTCTATCTGTTGGATGGCCTTTAATACGTTTCTGTTTTCTTGTTGCCTGTTCAGGAAACACAATGAACGTCAAAGTGGGGGTCTTGGCAATTTCCGTTGCGTTATCGAAAACGAATAAACAATAAAAGCGAGCAACTATGCGAAGAAAACCCTACAGGCCATCAATCTAGAGATGTGCGTGAGTCGTGATCGTAAGTGTTAAAGCAGGTGGCGAGTGCTTTATTTTATTGACATTCACGTAAAATACAATTTGCGAATTATGTTCTTAATATGTAATAGACTGATGTTAATGCGCTGGTTTGAATTTATTTATTGAGCTTATTGTTCATATCGAGTATTTGATGATTGGTCCAGAGGTGGACCTTGGAATGTTGTGATCTATGGAGATCTACAAAAACAAAATATATGGAATTTGAAATAAATGTACAAATTTACCAGAATTTGTATGTGGAAAAGTTGAAACATTGAAGAAATTCCATTGAATACATGTAAACATGTAAATAACTTTTAAAATTAGAAAAAACTGTCTCAGAATTTGAATACAAAATTTAACATATATGTTAATTCATAATTTTTATTACAAATTTTCAGATTTTTTCAAGATTGTTTTTAATTAAATAAAAGTTTTTAATTAATATAATATGAATTAATTAAAATGCCCGATTGAAAATTAATTGCAATCATTTAGCGGTATTTTGGGGATCATGGAGATCAGTGTCACGAGTGCATCTCTAATCCCCTTAAATGTGTTTCTCTCGCATGCAAAGCAACTTGACTTGACAGTCAGACGGTTTGTTGTGCTTTATACACACAAAAGTGGCGTTTTGCAGTAGTCCCAAATTTTTTATTCGCTCGTTTTCTTTTTGTATATTTATTGCTTTTACTTTCAGCTTACGTGCGACTTAAAGTGCGAACTTGTAGAAAGGGTAAGGGTTATGCGGCAAAGGGCAGGGGCCACGTGCCAGAGGGGGGAACAACGGGAAAGGGTTTGAGGATATGGGATGGTAGTAGTGGGACAGAGACGGGTAGCCGGGAGATGGGGAACTGGGGATGTCTTCAAATGACAGGCACCATGGCAAACGAATAGTTTCCAGCGAAACTTTTTTTTCCTTCACAGTCAGTACTTTTTTTTTCATTTCTTATGTCGCTTTTCGTCGTCATTTCTGTGTTTATGTGCAAACTGGCGCCGGACTTTAGTGGCAGTGGCAGTTTTGTCTGGCGAGTCAGGGTAATAAAAATACGCAACGGGTAACGGAATTTCTTCTTAAATAGCAAGGATACAGTGTGAGAGAGAGAGAGAGAGAGAGAGAGAAAGTGAGAGGGAGGGAGAAGGCGAAAGCAGCAGCTTTGGCCCTGGACCACATCAGAATGCAATAAATGTTTGTAGTTATCAAAATGTTGCAGGGTTCAAAATGCGACACATACGAAAGCGAATCCGAATCCGAATCCGATTGTGAATGCCAATGCGAATGCGAGTATAACAGTTTTAATGTGACGCAATGTCAGCTCTGAGCGGAATATGGTGGGGGCATAGCATGTAGAAGAAGCTGAGCTGAGAGAGAACGTGCCAGTCAAAGGCACACGCTTAATTTGCTGATTGACATGCATAAATTTCCGGAAAAGCCGACGACACGCTGGCGACGATGATAATCATGTTGAATCATGTCGAAGATTGCACGCCGCTGTTGCTGGTGAAGAGTCGGCGGGAGTTCAGAGTCGAGCGTCGTGGGTCGAGACTCGTTTGCTATACGATTGCGATTGCGAGTTGAGTTTTAATCAGCGGACTTTCGATTTCACATTGCGGTTACACCGCAACATTCACCGAACAGAACCCAGCGACCATTTGAACGGACATCCGCTTCGTTTGATTTCCGGCATGTGATTGAGTGCATAGTGCGATTGAAAGTGCGACCGTGTTCCAGCTGCTCATCACCGCTGCGCTGTTGACGATGACGATGATGATTGCCATGGGACATTCGCAGGGCGTGCAGATCTCATCAGTTAGGCATTTCAACCGTCCAATTTGGTCGCTCCGCTGTCTCCCTTTCTCATTCGATGCTGCATGTGTTGGGCATTCATAAAGCGATTAGTGCTGAGCGTGTGGCGATTAATTTGCTAGCTCTTTTCGATATGAAAGCATGCTTCTGCATGTATCGAATTACAGTTAGCTGCGTGTCAATTGGTTGGACGGAGGGTGGCGATTATAACATTAGATTACAATTGACAATTTCAATGGAAATATGTTTAAATTTGAAACCGAATGCTGCAAAAGTGCTCTGCAATGCAATCAAACTAGCCGAGGGATAATCGAAACGATTCTAATTGCATATAATTTGTAAAGTTTAATGGCCGGCATTAAACTCTCAATATTTATAATCTGATTAAAATCTTGCAAATTTAAACAAGTTTGCAAATGAACGAAATTGTATTTGACTTTGCCAAATTCCTTCCCATAATGTTTGTCGAGAAACTGTTTTTATATTTATATTACTCGACTAATAATTCCTTAAAAGGGAGTTCGTTTAAGCACGTTGCTTGTATAGTAATCTGGATTTGATTTACATATGCATAAGTAACAGTAACATATAAGTAACCGTTTTCCAGATTAAATGGAAAAGGAAAATTAAATGCAAAAATAAGATGGAAAAATAATAGAATGCAATTGAAGCATAAAAGACTATGTTTGTATTCGTCAAGTGATTTAAAATTGGAAATAGCTTGAAGGATTTTTAAATAGTTTTTAATTATAAGCTTCCTAAAGAAAGAATTATTTAAAATTTATTTACAAAATTTTGAATTTGAGAATCATAATTTAGTATTGATATTATATTTAATTTATTAATCTTCTTTCTGCATATGCAAATTATAACTTGCGCATGAGTTATCAATTTTATTTTACTATTTAGTTGATCAATTTAAAATGGAACTAAATATAGTTAATTGTCTATGGTTATTGTCAATGCATTTTTATTTTGCAGTTCTTATTGTTTAAAGCATATTTGTCCTCTTAATACCACTAGGTAGTTGCTTAGGCTGTGATCACTGTGACTTACACTTTTGCTGCAAATTCATGCTTCACAGCCTCCAGTGTTAAGGCCCAACAGCTTGTGCTGTCGTAGTTACAGTTGGTAATTTTTAATTGCCATGGCAACGATAAGTCAGCGACTATCGCCAACTTAGCCTGGTCATAGAAAGCGGCAACAGCAGCAACGTCTCTATGGCTTCCGTTATGACTTCCATCATTCGCATTTGTTATGACATCATTGGCAACTAGCTGGCAAGTGGCACGTTAGGGTTTTCATTACCCAATCCCCCGTCCCAGGCACTGTCTATCACATAGAAGTTTGCTGTTCGTTCCTTCGCCGCACTTCATTTGAGACTATGAACTGCAAATAGACAACGTGTTTTTTGGCGGGGGCATGGGAATTGGGCTTTTGTATAGTTGTTGCGAGAAAAGAGAAAGGAGTCGGAAAGGGCGGGGAGAGGGGGAGGAATGTCGTCTGCTTTTCACTTTTCACATTTCCATCATCAACCTTTGCCGACTTTGCTTTCGTTTTTGCTGTATTTGCATATCAAATTAAAAGCGCCCGAGTAATTTTAGCGCTTTCATAGAGCGATAGAGATATAACACGGAATATATAGGGGAGCAGTGGTGAGAGTGTGAGCTGCCTTTTGTGGGTGGCTGTAGCGGAAACGGAAGTTTGCATAACCCCTCTCCATCTCCCCCTCTATCTCCCACTTCCCAAGCCAACCAATCCAGACCGTAACACACAACATGGCGCGTTTTTCCGGCACATTGTCTGATGAGCCACCCGCAGCTGTGAAATAAATAAAATACACGTTAGGATGGTAGCAGCATTTAAAAGCTATAATTAAAAAGCAACCAAACACCAGGCAGGCCCAGACCCAGAACCAGACAAACAGTCACAGACCCATCTATGTATGTATCTGCATCATCTATATGTGTATGTATGTATGTACAGACCAGAATCAGACCTAGACGGCGAGCTCGCTTTGCTAGCTGCACTAGCTGTAAAATATTCAAATGGCGCGACGACATACAAAATGGCGCATAGACGTGTAAAAACAGTTAGCCCCCAAATATATCCGCGCTTGTGTCTGTGTGCGTTGAATTGAATTGTATTTGTCTGAGTCTCAGTCGCAGATTATACACGTGTCTATGTGACGCCATCACTCTACTCTCTCTCTCTCTCTCTCTCTCTCTCTTCTCTCGCTCCCTCTTTTCAGCTTTCACTTTGAATGCATTTTAAAGTAGTCGGTGTTAGAGCAGTTCATTCGCGTACAGCCGACAAATAGTTACGATCATGTTGTCGCTAGCGCTAAGTGCAATTTTCAAAGTGGCAGACAATAAATATTTATATAATTTAAATTAATATTGTAGAAATTTACAAAAAATAAATATTCTACATTTTATATTTTTCTGCAATATAAAATAGTTAACTTTCTTCGAATAATATTTCAGAAAAAAATTAACAAAAATAAATATAAGAATGAAAATGTATGATTGAAAATGTAGTAATTAGTACTATTAACTTGATTTTATTACAAATTAACAGCTGTAGAGCCTCATAGAAAATTTCTGAAACTACAAAAAAATAGTCTAAATTAATTTCAAATTCATTTACGTAATTTCAATGGTCTCCAACAGTATTTGCAAAAATAAATTACTTTTTTTTTTAAATTTATAATTAAAATTAGATAATTTCTTAAAATGCTTAAATTATTTGCAAGAATTTGTGTTTAAAATATGCTAGTTTAGTAGTTGATACACAGTAAATGAATCAATCTTTAGAGTAATTATGGTTTATTGACCATATTAAATCGAATACAAACGTCTGCTCTGAGCCTATCAGAGATTATGAGTGCTTAGCAGCAGTGTTTCTCACTTTCTTGCCGATAACACTTTGCTGAAATCCACGTCTCTCTTGCCACCTTTGCGCATTAACAACGCTTCTGTCTATGGGCTTTGTGTGCAGATTACTTGGCAGTAAATCTTCAGTCTACTGTCGATTTTGTGGTATGAGTAATTTCTGGTGCATTCGCATTGTGAGCTAAATCAAAGCTCGCTTGTCGCCTGGCTGGATGGTTGACTGGCTCACAGGCTGGCTGACTGGCTGGCTGGCTGGCTGGCTGGCTGGCTGGCAACATCCTGTGAACTGGCGTCGGCGGAATGGGCGCTTTATTATTCAAGATTATCCTGCGGGTATTGAAGTGGCGTGCGCTATGTTCCGTGTGCGTATTCCCCTGCCACTTGCCATTTACCGCCTGCCGCACGCCCCCTCAGTGCCAACATCGATGACATGTTTGTGTCGCCAGCATGTCTGCAGCTACGAGCAGCAAAATCAAAATCAAAATCAAGCTAAACTATTATAGAACGACCTCCGTCCTTAGCTGTATAGAGTAAACCCGCAGTTTTTGTGTGTCGCATGTATTTTGTTGCGAAGAGAAGACGCCGCTTTCATGTTCAAGGAAGTTCTAAAGAACCGCGAAGCAAGCAAGGACTTCTGCCGCTGTGCATATGTCTGACTTGAGGTTTTCGGCAACATATTTTGATTAGTTTTTCGGGGGAAATTAAATGAGCTGCGCGATTTTCAGCCCATCAGCAGCATCATCATAAATAATTTTAAGCTTGTCTGCGAAAGTCAAAGCAACTAGCGAGATTTATTTACTGATTATAGACACAATGATTTATGAACTGTCTGAGCGCACATTGCCTGTCAGTGAAGCGTGTGATTAGCCCTGACATGTTATGTCAATTTTCCAAATCATTTTCACCCAACCCACACCCGCCCCCAAACAAACGTTCCATCACAAAACTCGACTCGAATCGGGGGCTCGAATCAAACAACGAGCTCGTAAAATCCTTTAAAAAGAGAAGAACGAAAAACTTGCCAGAACAGCGTTTTTTCATTAGGCTAACAATGGCGACGTCGCTCTGATGGAATTAGTTTTATTTTGGAAGGGATCCCGTTTTGGCCAGAGCTCGTGCAAACCATTTAAAACGCAGATTGTCATCCATTAAGAGATTAGAAATTTTCAAGGGTGTTTTTTTTTGTGTTTTTTTTTTTTGTTTGTTGCTCCTCTTCTGTTTTGTTGGTGGCCTTTGTCTCTGCGCTGCTTCAAATGGCATGAGTTTTGCAAACAGTCGCAACACACAAACAATCACACACATTCACGCAGATACTTGGACAAACGTTGGTCGTAAAAAACCCCTCACATCGTTTGGGGGCCAGGAAGCATCAGCAAGTTTCACATAAAAATCACTTCAAATGTCATATTACGTTGCTTGGCAGCCGGGGACAATTGCCATCGAATACGTATCGGAAAATTGAAATCTGTGCGAGTTGAGTTCGTCTATACTTCGAAGTCAACGATGGACCCGATCGACCGATAGACCGATGGACATACGTATAAGTTTAGCTTGAGGGAGAGTGCGGGGGCGGGGGTTCTACCCATCCGCCCGTACAATACATATGCTTGACGTAATCCTTTTTGCCTGGCAATGTGCAGCACTTTGTCCTTTGCTTGTTCACAGGATTTTCGACAAATTTTGTCTGTTTTGACTTTGTCGTTCTGTTCTTCTTCAGATGCTTCGGCTCTCTAGCTGTCGCTGGTGTTGTTGCTGCTACTGTTGGTGCTGTTTAAAATCATTTTCAATTGCTTGACCATAGGAAATGGGTGCTCATATTTTAAGTAGTGGCAAGCGGCAAGTAGCAAGCAGCAGTAAGCAGTAAGGAAACTTCTTGCTTACTGTTACGCTTCAACAATGCTGCACGAAAGAGTTAACTTGAACAGAATGAATGGACAGAAGAGCGACCGACAGCCAGGAAGGGGGCAGAGACATACTCGTATGTCTGCCTGTGCGAATATGCAACAAAGAGCTTATTGTGTCGTGTTGTGCTGACGGCGAGTTGAGTTTAAGTGAAATGCCATGCTACTTGAAGTGTAATTGCATTAGCTAAGTGCCAGCAAAACCTTAACTGTATTTATATCAATGTCCAATTGCCCTCACTTCCTCACTCGGCATTTTGGCTTTAAACAAATATTTAAATTTAGATTCAAATGCAGGAGATATCGAAATTGGTTTCTTCTCTTTACATGTGTATCGATATGCGCTTTGGGCACGGTATTTGCGATTTATTATCGTACAAAAGGAAATATCGATACGCAATTTTTATGATCAGTTCCATTGCAAACTTATTCGGTCACAAACCTAAGCTTAGCGGAGAGTATATAAAATATTATAAAAAAAACTATTATATGGTGCGGTAAACAATAAAAATGCCAGTAAAATTTTTGTAAAATCAATCTGCATTTTATGACGCACAACAAAGACTAATTAGTTTGTATAAAGTGGCCATATGGCGAAAAACAGCCAAAGGTTATTTGCCAACATCATAGTCGTAAGGTAATTTTCGCCCAATTTGCACAGCTTGCTAAATTTGTTATAACATAAAAGCATGTTAAAGGGTATACGTATGAATGTGTGCAGAGCAGCAAAGCGGGCTTAGATGCATTTTATTTTATTTATTGTTAGTAACTTTTGACAAAATTTGTTCAACTTTTTGTTTTGGACGCCGTTGCCGGCAGCGTCCGTTACAGTTCCCCCGTTTTTGTGCGCGACAGAAGCTCTTCTTTTCCGATTGTTGTTGTTGTGGCTGTAGTGTTTTTGTTTTTGCTGCTTTTCTGCTTGGCTGTTACTGCTAATTGTGTATGTTGACTTAGTGAACGCTTTAAAGCTGTGTTAACTTGCGAAGTTCTGTAAGTTGAACTGTCTCCCTTTTATTTGGTATTGCGTCGCCTGTTTTGATTTAATGGTGTGCTCAGTGATCACTTTAATAGCTTGTCAATATCCATATATAACATAACGTTCCCATTTGCTTCACAACTTTCGCGAGAAGCCACACTAAATGCGTTTACCGTTAGCGTCGTCTACGTACCGTTCTCTGCTGTCAACTTTTAGTTTTCATCATGAATTTTCGAAAAGTTTGTACGCTCGCTTCGTGAAAATTGCAACAGCAGCAGCCGTAGCGGCAAAGTTCTTATCGCCGTTTGCTGTTGCTGTCGCAGTCACCGTCGTCGCCGGCGTAGTCGCCATCACCGTCTTACTTATCTTGGCATAAAATTTGTTTCCACAACGCAGTCAGTGGCTAGAGTTTCAACTGATGTTGTTGCTGTTGCTCTGCTATTTTCTTGTCAACTTACTCTTGTTAACGGCTCTTTGCCTGACGTTCTTCGTTTGTTGTCTTAGGTGGCAACGGCAGCAGTGCCATTTTAATATGTCCCTAGCCGCGCGAAATTGCTCAAGACATGTTTGTTTTTAAACAGATTACATTATTTTATGAACGCATTTCGTTCCTTTTGCTGCTGCCGCTGATAATATGCAAAAACTTGGCAAACAATAACACGCACCCAGAAAAAGCACCAAATGCTACTAAAAAGTTGCTTACACACAGACACACTCACACACACATATGCGCATACTCATACGCACACGCTTATAAAAGCTCTCAGCTTGCGTCAACATCGCCTGGGAATATTGCCATAAGTTTCATCGACAAATTAATGATGAGTAACCATAAACATGCATTACATAACAAAACAAAACGCGAAAATTGCAAATGGAGTCGGCGATGCAACCCCCATTAGAGTGAGTGAGACGGGGCAGAAACGCTTTGCTTTGTTTTGCAGCGGTTTCCTTTGTCGTCTATTCTTGCTCGCATGCTTAATGTAAAGTTCATTTCACATACGACGCGCATTAGCTTTGAGTTGCACTTGAAAGCTGACGAATAGCGCGACTTTGCAAGGCGACAAAAACGTCAGAACGAGTTTACCCATTATTAATAGTGCTTTATGTTCAAGTGCTTTTGTTATGACTAGAATTGTATTTGTGCAAATTATACTTGAGAGCTGTGTTCATTAAATTTGTTTGTTTATAAGTTGATTAAAACCAAAGATTTCAAATTACTTTTGGAATTGCTCAATCTATTTGTTATAGATAGGAGTGCATATTTATTTATTTAATTTACTCTGGGGGAACCGCCGATTCGCTTATTGCTTTTTTAAATTTGCTACAACTATATTTAAAAACAAAATTTACACATCGATTTATATCGCGTTATAGTCACTTAAAGAACTAATAACAAATTTAATAGAAATCCAATTGAAAGTATATTGCTTCACTTAAATCCCTTACAGTGGTGTAATTTACGCTTTATTGGTAGAATAAATTAGTTTAGTAATAAGAATCGAAGAGTTTATAATGAATAATGTCTTCGACGACTGTCATTTAAAACACCACGAATCTTTCAAAGTTATGAGCACATGCCTAACATTCTTGCGCGGTATATCAAAAGTTTGCTTCGGAAACAACTTTTCACACACTTATATTCTACGTATGCATTATTTGTAAAATATTGTCAAATGCATTTTTCAATTTGTGAGTCTCATCTTTCGTTTTGCATGTTTTATTAACTTTCCAACTTCTGTCAGTTAACAATGTATGCTGTGTGTCATGCGTCTAACGACTCGACTCGATTTGCTCGCATTCTTTTCCTTTGCGCTATGCCCACATAGAGTACGTCAATTGTGTGCTGGCTTGTCGCCTGGGCTAGTTCACACTCGCATTTTACTTGCTGGCATGCAATCCACACGCCAGCTCTGCTCGCTTTGGTCCACTTTTCTGCTCTTGCTGCTCCTCGTCACCGAGCGCTCGTCATCTAATCCCATACTGACGCACTTCAGACGCTTTACACGTGCTCCATGCCATTCAAGTGGCGGCAACCGGCAACCGGCAACAGGAGCGGCAACAGCTCCTTGGCATAATCGTTCAACAACAGGGAGGTGGCAAGTGAAAAGTGCCAGGTTTCGTGGCAAGTGAGGCAGCCAGGTGAAGCAGCTAAGACATTTTATCTGTGCCTTTGCGCTGCTGTTGCCGTAGCCGTTGCTGTTGCCGTCGCGTTCCATTGCGGATGCGGAAACTTGTTGATGCTTTTACCATTTGTTAAGTGCTGCTTGTTGCTCCAGCTGTCGATGCTGAGGTCAACGCTGCAGGTGCTGCTTTTCACCTGCCTTTGCCTTTTGCCATTTCTGCCTGTTGCTGTTGTTGTTATCCTTGTCGTTGTAGCTGCTTTAGCTGTTGCTATTGCTGTTGCTATTGGTTATGTCCTCAGACATGCAGGAACGTATAGAGAGACGCACACATCAGGCTCGACTCTTCGCCTGGGACGCTTCTGTGTCTTGGAATTTCCGCTCGGATTCTTCGACTTACTACGTGCCATGGCGTTTGCTTTTAGTTGTGCTTTGCGCTCTATGCTCTATGCGCTAATGCTAAGTAACTGTTGTTTGTCGATCCGACTGCACAAAAAAAAAATCCACATCCACATCCAGTGTAAAGTTTGCTACACAGCTTCACTCAATCTACGCTAGTAAGGTGCAATTCAGTCAAAGTTTTTGTCAGTCAGAAATGTGCTTAACGCACAAAATAAAAGAGACTCCGACAACGTTCCATACTTTCAGGCGTCGCAATTTTGTGAGGCTCTCTATACACTTTTCTATGTTGGCCAAATCTTTCTGATTACGTACGGGATTCGATGGGAGAGTGCATTTGTAATTCGTTGAGTAAAATTGGAATTTGCACAGTTTTGTTTTATGGTTCTCTCTTTGCGTTTCATCCGTGGGAATTGATACAAAAAACAAAATGTCCTGACAGATAGCTGAAGCCAAGGACAGCATCGGCAACATCAGCAGCTTAAAAGTGCATTTCTCAGTTACGCCAAATGGCAATTTGTGTACGCTGCTCTCAAATTACAAGTTTATACATATATGTGTGTGTATCTGTAAACTTGAGCTGTAAAATGTATATTTGTATATATGTATGTATGTATGCGAGTTGATGTTGCATCCTCAATCTCTATATTAACGCCAAAAGCTTTTGGGTGTTGCCAGCGACTATTTGAAAAATGTGCATTGCATTTTCGGCGATTTACCTTCTTTCTTTTTTTTGTAGCCGTGATGTTCGCATCGGTTTTGTTTACAAGTTGAGCCAGTTGATATGTTGAATCCTCTAACATACAAATTGTCAAGGTGCCAAGCGCCAAATGCTGTGCGGATTATTTCCATTGAACTCAAATGGGGAGCGTGGCATACAACATCAATATCTATTTGCCCGATTACATTTCCAAGAACTTGCCAAAAATAATGTGCAGTGGCATTGGATTCTTTCTTTTTTTTATTTGCTCTCACGTTTTTGGCAAATGTGAATTCAAAGTAGTTGTATAAATTGATTTGGTAATGTCTTCAGGATAGTCAATGCTCAGCAGAAAACACAATAAGTTATCTATTAATATTGAAATTGGCCGTATTGAATGGATTGGAAATATGTACAAATAATTTCCAGAATAGAAAAACATTGGAAAGCATATTGGACGGGATGTTAATTGTATAAAATGTCATGATTATGTCGTTTCCGTTTCCGCATTAAATTTTTTTTTGCGCAACGGAAATAGAATTGATTGATTGTTTTTCCTGAATAACAATTTAAAAAAAATATAGAACGATAGAACTGTTCAACAAATATAATTTCATTTATGTAAAGCATGTTTATAATATAATTGATTAAAAAACGATGGCGTCAATTTAACTTCATGTTATTAGCACAAAATAGTAACAAAATGTTTTTCTTACTTAATATTGTGTTTTATGTTGACGGAAATTTATGCAGCGAGCGATGTGAATAGTCATTAAAATGTTAATCTTGAACAAATAATATGCATTTATCCCAGTTGTGAGGTTAATAATTTTCGTTGTGTATTTATAATTATCTTTGCTCATAAAGCTTGTGTTTGCTTTGCAAGTTGCTTTTAATCGCAAGTTTATTGACTGACTTCGCAGTTGGTGGTTATGCCTTGGCTTTTGCTTCATTTAATTGCCGTTTAATGCAAAGTTGTATTGCCATTATCAAACGCGAGTGTTCCACCTGTTGTTTGCATTAATTCCGATTTCTTTGCACAAACGGGAAAAGCTAATTACATTTTGTGTACAGATTTCAATTAATTGTATATTTGTTTTAATTGAATTTCTTTGCAATTTGCCTTTGCCTTTTTCCCCATGACTTTGTTGGCAGACGTTTGCTTAGCCAAGCGTTTGATTGATACAAAAGGGTGAAAAACGGCTGTAACACAAAGGAAAGCATGTAATCTGAAAACACACGCCCACACATACAGCAAGAGACGTGATGACATATGTTTTTCCTTTAGAAAAGCACAAGGTCACACACAGGTCGGTGGGGTTGACACGGCCAACGTTACGCAAAAAGCAAAAAAAGGTCGAAGGTGGCCAAAAAGTGTTTTGCTGCAGCGGCTCCTTGGGGTCTGACTGTTCCACTATCTGTCTGTCTGTCTGTCTCTCCGTTCGTCCCTCGGTCTGTCCACTCGTCCATCTTCCTGCAGTGTTGGGTTAATTAATTTCTTTGGCCTTGCTCAAGATAAAACAAACAGCGGCTTTTGAGAAAGTTGCCAGAGTTGCCAAAAATTGTAGCCGCCCCCGCCAACACAGGGTGGGCGTTGGCAGCTCCACTAATAAATTACAACACAGAAAAGTCAATAAAATCATTGAATTCATTATAGGAATATAGATCTTCCCCTGTGTGGATGCTCTCGGTAATTTAAAGCATTGCGGCAGTTCTTTTTTTTGTGTTCTTTCATTGGCTCTTTGGGACATTGGCATACCCTTGACTTTTGCTCTATCAAGGACAAGGCAGCGTCCAAAAATAAATGAATTGAATTGAATGAATTGAACAAATTTACGTAATTTTCTCTGCTGCATGCTGAAGATTTTCCACATTATTTGAAAATGTCTCCCATCATTTGCATGGATTTTCGAACACTCCCATTTCCATTACCATCGCTCAGACGGAAGTCTCTCCTCTCCCTCTCTCCTCTGTCACTGTCCGGCTTTTTTCTTTGCCGGCTTTGTCTCTGCGTTCGTCCGGTGCAAATCGTCACTAACGATGCGCGTAATTTTATGGCAGAGAGTTTCTACTTCATTTAAAGTCGCCTTTGCCACTGGCGTAAAATGTTTGCTGGGCTTTAGCTAAGACCCAATGCTGCTGATATGGTCGGTCGTCTCTACACACTTCGGTTAGATAATAACTTGTCCAGCTATTTTCTAATAAATTAACTTTGAATGAAGTATAAATCAGCTCAAAGCTTTAGGAGACATGCATAGCATTAGAACAACGAGCAGGAAAGAGGAGGCTGGACAAACAAAATTTTCAGTTTAGTTGAGACGACATGCAAATACGCTTTCAATATTTTCCCCACTCGTAACTGGCATATCTAATATATTCCAGAAAATGCTTATATACGTCAATTATTCAAAATAATAAGCGCTCATATTCCCTTGATGTGGAAACTTTGTTCTGCGATCGTAATGATGTGATTGCTGTGACGACGGCAACAACAACGACAACGACAACGACGATGTCGCATTGCGTGTATGTAATTGCTGTAGGGCATTGGAAACTGTAAAGTTTCAGTCAGTTTTTGTACCCTCCATTAACACTCTACCGAAGTTTGAAGGGCCTCAGCATCAAACGGACCTAAAAGCTGAAAAATTTTTGAGTTTCTCGTACCGGAAATTGCTCGGGATTGTTCTTAATTTCCCAGACAACAGCGTTGAGCTGATGGCTTTGGTTTTATTCCTGTTGTTATTATTATTCTCGTTATTTTTGTTGTTGTTGCTGTTTCAGTGGTTGTTGCTGTTGTTGTAGTTGTTAGTGCTGCTGTTGACCGCATGCTTGAGATGGCATCAGTTCCAGTTCTACGCCCTCGAAACACACATGGCTCCAGACTTTTGAGTGATGCACACATGCAGAGATAATTTGTTAGTTGGCTGACTCTAGCTGCATTGCGTTGTGTGTGTGGATGTTTGTGTCTCTGAGTATGTGTGTGTGCTTCTGTGTGTTATCCCTAAAGGCTTGGGCTGCCAATGTGCGTAATGCCGTCGCCCAACTTTTCCCAGTGCATTGATAACAAACACAAAACGAACTTCTCTTTATGGACACTGCCCAGCGGCTTTTGTCGCATGTTTCCAGCTTGATGAGCCAAGAAACAAAAAAAATTACACAACATTCCTTTTACAGTTTGTAACTTTCAGGAGCTATTAGGAAGCGGGATTTAAAATGCAGACAAAGGGTAGGCGAAGATCAAAGGGAAGAACAACTGCAGATGTAATGAATAAGATACTATTCTGTAATACCCTAGAGAATATTAACATATTTAACATTATGCGTTAGAAACTTAATTAGCTTTCATAATTTTTAGAGGCTATTATTTAATAAATTATATTTCCAAGTTTTTATATTAAAGCACACT
This sequence comes from Drosophila siamana, assembly GCA_035047445.1. NCBI lineage: Eukaryota > Metazoa > Arthropoda > Insecta > Diptera > Drosophilidae > Drosophila > Drosophila siamana. Next base: position 3,977,124 of record JAWNPP010000020.1, on the reverse strand, counting down.
GTGCTAATTTTTTGTTTTGAGATTTATTTTAAGAAGTATTGAATGCAATGGACGAAAATGTAATTAATTGGGACTATTTAACTTTTACCCTCAATCATAATAAAAAAAGTTGTTTAGTACTTGAAGATTTCTGTTTTAGCTTAGCTTGTTCACAATTGCAAGAATTCGAGGAACTTATTTATGACCAAACACAGATTAAACGAAACAAGCCCCAGAGCTTAATTCAACAATGCGAGATGTGAGAAGATCTGTGTCTCTAAGCCAGACAATTGGCTAGCGGCTTAAATCAATAACGTTAAGAAGCTGTCAGTAACCAAGCTACCAGTGGTTCGTTTCAATTACTAGGGTATTAAGTATTTTTATGCTGCATAGTTTCGGGCGTCGCAGTTTAACAACTGTCGGTCCTCATTAAGTCGCCTGCTTGAACACCTTGCTGCACGCACAAATACACACTGACAGTCAGACAAACACACTCACATACACTCCAGCATTTACCCATTGAACATTTTGTCACATTTACACCTAGAGTGCCAGCTACTGGCACAATAAATATGTGATAGAAAATCCGCTTTGATCCCTTCTGGAGCATTGTCGTCAATGTTGCGTTACGTCGCCTCCAATGCGAAGAACCTCTGTCTCCACCTCCGCGTCCGCCTTATTGATGTTCTAATTCGCACTTAATCCAATCTAAGATTCGAATGAGCAATTTCAAATTATGATTATACCTTAGCACACGCCCACTCAGCCGCAACAGGCGACAGACGACAGTCAACAGACGACGGCGGCAGCGTCGGAGTCTGAGTCTGAGTCACTGACTTTGGCTCGAGGGACAGACACTCTATAATAGAGGATGATTCGAGGATTGGGGCATTTATTGGGGGTGTTCAGGTCACGCTAGAGGTAGCGCAAAATAAGAAGAAAATTATTTGAAAATATGACGCTAATGAAATTTTATGGGCCATGCGAAGGTTTATTTTTATTTTGTTTTTCCTGTATTTTCTTCTTATACTACTTTCCACCATTTGCCACCCGTCCCGTTCATACACTTTGCATTGTTGCAAAGCTGATGCCCAAATAACGGTAAATTAAGCGAGATAAATCTGTGTAGGAGGAGCAGGAGCAGAAGAGAACGCGAACACAAACGCGAGCAGCTCCACGGTTGCTCGAGTGTTGGCGTTTGCCTGGGATTAAAATTTCGTTTTTTCCTCATTTCTTTTTCTTTTCTTTTGTTTTGCTTCGGGACTTCGGGGCTCTACTCTAATATTTGTACAAAAAAAAAAAAACACAAAAAAAACCAGGCTATTTATTTGTAAACAAGTTGGCATTTTTAAAAAATTTACATCATTTTTTATGTTTGTAAGCTTTTGTTGGCTTCAAATTTTAGGGGGAACCATGGGCGGGGCTATAGCTTTTCTGCCATCATAAAAATTGGTTATAAAATTGTTTGGCCGTAAATGAAGTATGCGCATTTTTTGATGAATTTGTTTTGTAGCCAAAACGGCGCCAAACGCAACAGAACAAGAAGTACTCAACGTACATACATTTATATATATATAGATAAATATATGTATTTACATATATACATATAATATCAGCAGCACTTGAGTGTGATTTTTATGGCTCCGTAATAACACCCAAATGAGCGTAAGAACAATATATCGTTGCCACGATTCTGGCAGGCAGAAAATCTTTTAGCAATGCCCAGCCAAGCGGCAGTCAAGATAACTTGTAAACATACATCAATGTCATTGAGTTCACAGATATTTATTTTATAGTATATTAATCTTATTTGTCAATGCATTCAAATTAAATTAAAAACATGACTGACTGAAGTGACAATAGGAAGATGTATTAAAAGAACACATTTTTGATGTTGAAGTTGGTCTTCTATTGAAAACAGAAAAATCACCACTCACGAAAACGTAATAGAATAGAATATTAAGATAACGTGGATAGAAAACATTTAACAATTCAAAATATTTTTAGTTGTTTTATTTATTTATTGGATACATTTAATTTCGGAAGCTTCATCTGACTCATAATCATCTTGATTGCCCTGAAAAGTATAGTTTTACAGCAATATCGCGAATGTTTCTAATTTAAGGGCATATAGTTAGACAACCATTTACGATGCTTTGGGATTCGCCAATCGCTGTCTCATTCTTGACAATTCCTTGGTGCCAATCGTCTGAGCTCAAGATTATGCTTTAAATTATATACCCCTGAAAGGAGAATAGTAACGAATAGAATTGGCAATATTGAATTTGCCAATAAATATACAAGTAATTATTGCATTTTTTTTTGGTGTGTTTTATTAATGTTAACGCTGTTTACCAACTAAACTAACTGTAGTATAACGCTAATTGCGTGTCCAAATAATTTTATTAAAATGTGTACAGAACAAAAACTTTGACGAAAAAATCCAATGCATATGTATTTGCATATGTATAAATGATGCAAACGTGGCATTCGAAATTCACTCTATTATTCAGTCAATAGAAAAAAAACTGTAAAGTAAAATATTAGGAATATTGTCGATGGCAGCACTGCAAAAAACCACTCAACTCATTAGTTTTATTATTTGCATGGCTCTTATGGATTTCAATCCTACATTATTCTCTCGCTTCTCTTGCCATTAGCCTAATTGATAGTTTTTCGCTTTTTTGCAGTTGAGGTATCAATATGAAACTTTAGACATGATTGATGTGGCATTGCGAAGAGCGTTGCGAAAGAGATTTGTATGCCGTTAAATCTGTATAAAACGATTAATCTAAATCTTTAATCAAATTACTTTGACCGAAAGCGCGACCGTCTGCTGTTCACTTTTTGTATTTACCCTTTTCGCCAACTACTCTTGTCGCTCCTCTTTAGTTGCACTCTTCTCCTCCACGCTTTTGTCAGACTGTTGTTTTTGCTCTTGTTTTTTTTTGTTATTTTAAATTAAAATGTAATAGAAAATTCATTGGGTTACATTAAAAATGCACTTATCGGCTTAACCCTGGCAAATTGCAGAGCGTAGACCGCCCCATGACCGTCACCCTCCCTCTCGATGCCCTCGACTCGTACAAATTGCATGAAATTAATTAAAAATGCATGTGTGTGTGTGTGCGGCAAAGTGCCATTGACTGTGTGTGTGTGTGTGAGGCGGTGTGTTGTGGCATGCCTTTGTCAAATGGGTGGCCTAAAGTGACCTGCCGGCTGTTGCAGTTTGTCGAAGGGCGTAGGTTAGCGACGGCGATGGGTAGGGGGGGAAATGCGAACGGCGGCAGGAATTTCATACATCGATTTATTAATGTCAGGAATGCACAACTTGCCACGCCTTCGCCTCCCACTGCGACTGTGTGTGTGTGTGGGATTTTATTTCGTCTTCCGCAAACGTTGCCGCTCGCGACACTTTTGGGAGCAGGTTGGGCGATAGCAGCAGCATTTTTTGACGGCATCCATCAGTTATTTCCAATTTTGCATGCGCAATATTAATGCATGCGGGATGAGCAAGGGAAAGGAGATCGGCGAGTGCGCGTTGCACTGCTCCAAAAGCCCCACGTGATTGCTGTCGGTTATTGTGCTCATTGTTGCTACTGCGACTGCATACTCTTTCCTTAAGGACTACTTGAGTGTCGTCACATAACAGACAGTCGTAAAGATGCGAGATTAAATAGCATTTATTATTTACCACGAATTCAATATTTCGCTACCTATCTGTCAATCATTTAGCATTTTATTAATTTTCCAAATCGTTTATGTTGTATTTATGTTTGAGAAGGGTACTGCCAATTCCACAAGTTATAGGTTATTTGTTATTCATGTTTTTGTTTTGCTTGCCACCGCTCAGGGAGCGTAAAAAGTGTGGGAAATGGGAATAAAATTGACTGCAAGTGGGATAGGAAACAGGCTTGAAAGTGACTGATAGAAATGCCGAAACTATGACAGGCCACTCAACTGAAGCGAGTGGCGATCGAGTAAAAATAAAAACATGCTTAAGGCTGATTTCAAAGTCTATAACTTTAGCAATTTTGCTCTCTACTTAGAGTGAATAGGACGAAATAAATAATAAGTAAATAACATATTCATATAACACATTGAATTAATACATTTCATTTATGTGTTCTGCGTTGGAATTTGCTTATAAAGTAGTAAGTAATATCATAGCTCCAAGTCAATTCTTGAATTCCAACAAACTTCATGATGAGCCTTCGCTGACGGCCACGTTTACCATGAAGTTATTGTTGTGCTTCTTGTTGGCATTTTCTGTGTGCGTTTGATTGTTGTTGTTGTGTCTGATGTTATTTTAAAGTTATTGCTGCCGTCGCCGTTGACGTTGCAACGTTGCTCGTTGCTCGTTGCTTGCCTGCTTGCCACACACAGTCGGCTTGCTACACTTACTGCAACTGCACTTACATACAATGCAACAACTTTTAGCTCCCCTGGGAGTGTCGAACACATTTTTGCATAACATATTAAATATTCCAGTTTGTTTTTCCCTTCTGGGTTTCAATTTAAGCTGCACACACACACGCACACTCACCGGCAGCTGTGCCGTCAAATAACTCAGCAGCTTCAACTACGGCTCCATTGCCGCTGCCGTCTCCGACTTCAAATGAAGCTGCAACTTGCAACTTCAGTCTTCAGTTTCTCATTGCTTTTACTTTCAGTTTTGTGTAGTTTGTTCGTGTGTTCCACATTTCCAGCATTTGTCTGCCGCTTGGGCAGAAGAGAGCCTGTTGAAGGAGTTGCCTGCGGGGCAGTTGTTGCTACTTCTACTTGCTGTTGCTGTTTAAAAAGTTAACAAGCGAAATATTTTCATAGACACCGCCTCGCGGTTCGAATCACGCATCAACAGACACGACTAAAGAAATGCATGAATGAATGAATGAATGCATGGCTGACTGAATGACTGAATGACTGACTGGCTGTCTAACAGTGCGACTGTCAACCTGTCATACTGTCAGTGCTGGGTGTGTTTGTCTGTGTGTGTGTGTTCTTGCCACATTTGCATGATAAATAAATTTATTTCGTTATCTTTTTGCGTATATCTACAGTTTATTTTCTTCGCTTTTCCGCGACTTTTTATCTTTGATCCAAGAGTCAAGTTGTTGTTGTTGCCTCTGCTGCTGCTGTGGCGGGTTGTTGTTGTTTTCGTTGACCAACAAAAATGTTGTTCTTATGCTTTCATCGCGGCGTTAGAAGTAACGCTAATAGTCGGGGACGCAATTTATGAAAATTACTGCACAATGATGCGGACAAGGACGAAAAGCGGACATGGACCCTCAGTTGCGGGACTTTACAACACCCACTCCCCCCTACTGGACCGGACCGGGGCACTCATAAAAAATAAGCACCACCAAACAGTTTGCTGTTGTTTTTTTTCTTTTTTTGCTTTTTTGTTGTCACTGTGGTTGCCCCACGCTTCGGTCATGTGTCGCTATATCTGTTCCATTGCTCATGTTGTTGTTGTTTTAGCGACTGTTATTGTTGCTGCTGGAGCTGTTGTGACACCATGTGCGCCAAGTGTTGAAATGTTTTTTAACGCTCAACTTTGCCGACTGCTTTTAAACACACATTTATCGCGTTACCCTAAAGCGTGTAAAGTTGCATGTCCAAAACATTTAAATTCGGCGCTAATCTTCTAATATATATCTTACATATAGATATAATATATTAATAAAGGATATTTTCTTTATATTATTTTCATATTTATCTTTATAGTTAATTAAACAAATTTATTTCTTTTTATTTCCTACGAATTCTTTGTTTTAAGATTATTGAAATAATATTTACTTTAGATTCTTTTATTATGGCTTTTTTTATTTATGTATATTTATTCTTTTTTTAACCTAAATATTGAAACGTCAGCTGTAAAAATTATTAAAGAAATTTCCTTCAGAAAAATACCAAACTGCCATCTTAAAGTGCATGAAATCGTCGGTGTGCTAGACGTCAAACGTTTCTTCTTGATATGAATTTTTTATTTTATTTTTCGTTTTTGTTCTTTTTTTTTTTTATTTTTCGGATAATTTTTTCTCTCGGTTCATTTAGCAACGTCGCTATGCAAAACTGCGTCCGAAAAATGGCTGGTAAAGAGCAACAAAAACAAGAGGACGAAAAAAACTTTATATTTGTTCTACAACATTGCGTGCGTTTGCTGCTGACGTCGCTTTTGGTACATGTAGTAGTTGTTGCTGCTTTCGCTGGTGTCCTTGCGCGGGTTGATAATAATTTTATGCTTACCCAACAAACGCTTTACGCTTTCGATTTTTTTATATACTTTTATATAATAAGTGCAAAGTTTTGGCTGAACGTTTATAACAGTGAAATGAAAATAAGTACATTATTATGCAACAATCTAATGTATTCGGTAAGTGAATATCATTATTCTACACATTTTTTCATGTTGTTTAAATAATTTAGAATTCTTTTTTCAATCAGCAATTGAATCTTAAAATAAAAAACTTACTAAACTTTTTTAATGTTAATATTATAAAATATCTGTTGATTATGTAGCATTTCATCACACACAAATGCTAAAAGGTGGAATTAATTGCCTTATCGGTGGAAATTTGACGTTACGCTATAAATTCAAATGTAAGCCGGGTAAGAAAATCAGTTTCACATCAGCAGCACAACGGCTGCATTGTCTAACTGGTGATGCGATTTATAAAGTTTCCGTTATACAAAAGTCTGCGGTGTATGTTGCATACAATGTATACAGTTTCCGTGGCTTTGGTTTGCCTTTTATCGATTGGAGTGACGGACGCTCGATTTGGGCAAGTAGATGTTGCCATATCGGAAATGATAGCCGAAGATGTGGTTAACTTCGGTGTGAATTTGATTCAAAAATTGCACACAGATTACCAAAAAACCATATTAATTTCACCCCTGAGTATCGCGTCCAGCCTGGCGACGCTTATGCTGGGCTCCAAGGGGAAAAGCTTCTCGGAACTATTAGCGTTTTTCGAAATTAAGGATCAGGTTAAGCTACATGAGCAATTTGGGCTGATGCTGTTAGATGTCCAGCAAGAATACAAGGAGTCAATTTCAACTGTACGCTCCGATGCGCATTGGAATTTCGATACTCTCACGATGTCTTTGAATATCTATTCAAAAACTAAGGAACACCAAGAGGTACACGTAAGCAATGGACTCTTTTTGCAGAAGGAACACGACATAAATCTTGACTACAGGTGGGGAAAGTCGTCTACGACTTTTGTAATTGTATATGCGTAATATTTATACTCTCTGTTTTTCGAATAGGCAAGCCCTATATAAAATCTATAATTCGGAAATCTACCCTGTTGATTTCAAAAAGGACCCAAACGCTGCAATCGATATAATTAATAGGTGGATAGGCCAGAAGTCAAAGCACAAAATATCCAAAATGGTTTCGCGGGATACAATTAATCGCGCTACACGCATGATCCTGGCCAATTCATTGTATTTTAAGGCACAATGGGAAATTAATTTCGTTGAAGGACAAACCACGAATAAGTCTTTCTATCCACATGGAAACGGCACACTGCCAGAGCTGTCTGTTCCTATGATGACTGGAGTTGGTGTCTATCCTTATCATGAGGATTTTGATATGCATTGTCAAATTTTTGGAATACCCTATCATGGAAAAATGACGACATTGTATATTATAAAACCTTTAGATTCATCGGTGAAGCGCTTGGCAAATTTATTGGCAAATTTAAATGCAAATGTCATTGATGAATTGATTAGCAAAATGAAACGAGTCCCGGCAATGGTGTATTTACCAAAGATGCGCCTTACTAGCTTGGAAAGATTGCGAGATGTCCTGGAAACAATGGGCATTAAGTCCATATTTGATAACGATGAGTATGATTTACCTCTTATTACCTGGGGAAACTCGAGCAAGGAACTTTATCAGTCCGATGGCATTGGAAATCTAAGAAACTTAATAACACAACGGGAATATGCTGAAAAACAAGAGAAAAAACGAGCGGATTTTTTCGTTTCGGAAATTGTTCAGTTGCTTGACTTCAATGTGGATGAGACAGGCACTGAAGCAGATGGTGCGACTGCAAGCATCTTGTGGAAAACTGGACCGCAAGTTCATTTTACCGTTGACACACCATTTATACTTATGGTGCGGAATGATCTCACGAAGCTTCCATTATTCTTCGGCATAATTAATGAGCCACCAAGTGCATTATAACCAAGTGGTTGTGGCAAAAATCAAATATGTTCACGTATTTTGTATAAATGATGAGAGAATACAAAAATTGTTCTTATATAATAATATTTAAAATATTTATTTGTTAATACCAAGGACATAGCAGTGTTCTGAATTTCCAAATGCACAAATTCGCTTAAATAACTAAAAATAGGACAATTGCTCGTTATCCTTTCGGGTTTGCTTTCTAATTGCGCCACGAAATTGTGTCGTTAGGGAACTCTATTGAATGGTTCGGATTCTTTATGAAATTTTCGTTTTCTTTACATGTAAATACGGTTTAAGGATATTTGTTTTGTTGTTCAATTGATTTGCTATGGTTAATTGCCAATTTTATTGTATTACATTTACCCGTGTTAATTGATATAATACACACCAAATTCTAATCACATAATCTAAGACAGCACGTGTTTCAGACATGTGAAATGTTGTCGTTAAACAATTTTGAGCAGCTTTCCAGTTTGTCAGTTTAGATTACTCAGTTGCAGCAAGATAGCATAGATCAATCAATTCAAATGCAACTGTTTTGTCAAGATATTGTAGTATTTGGCGTGGCCCTTCTGATTTGTACTGGACAAATTCAAGGGAAAAAATCTTCAAAAAAGGCAAAGGAAAGGGAAAAGGATAATGCAAATGCGCAATTTAAAGTAGATGTAGAAATGTCAGATGCCATTGCCAAAAAAGTGTTGAGCTTTGCATTGCAGCTTAAGAATCAGGTGAAGAAGCCCCAAACAGTCATATTTTCGCCAGTGAGTGTTATGTCTGCTCTGGCGACTATCATGATGGATAATAGAGATATGCGCTTAGCAAACTTGACCGAGTTATTCGGCCAAACCGACGTGGTGAAAATGCATCAACAATTTGGATTAATGTTGAACGACGCTGTACAGTCAACCATGGAGAGCACATCGTCACAACGTCAATTGGATCCTTGGCGTAAACTCAGTAGAGATAAAGAAGTGCTCAGGAGTTCCATGTATGGAAATGGATCGCAAAATGTGCGCTTATCAAATGGACTCTTTCTACAGCTGGGCAATAAGTTGAAGTTATTAAAGAGGTTGGTTAGCTCATCAAAATATGATGATGGTTATCAATAACTTTACTGTTAACTACAGACATGAAATCACAGTCAATTATCGTCCGGATATACTACATGTCGATTTCGAACGTCGTCCCTTAGAATCGATGAATACAATCAACTCATGGGTAGATCTACACACCAACGCGCATATAGATGAAATGCTGAAATATTCATTTAAACCAGATACCGAAAGAGTATTTGTAACTATTCTGAGCTTTAAAGCTAACTGGGAAATGGAGTTTACTGTTGGCCTTACTAAAGATAGAAATTTCTATCGCGCCGGCTTCAACCGTAAAAGACCGAAAAAAGCTAAATCTATACCCATGATGACGGTAACTGGTGACTTGCCATATTATTTAAGTGTGGATTTGGGATGCCACATTATTGGTATTCCCTACGAGGGAGACATGACTACCATGTACTTGATAAAGCCTATCCACTCTTCCGTGGAATTATTGGAAGCATTTCATCAAATGCTGTCAGCAGATGATATTGAGGAAATGATTAAGCATATGAGACGACGCCGTACAACTTTGATTCTTCCCAAGATGAGCTTTGACGTGTCCTTGTCGTTGCGCCCTACTTTGGAGGAAATGGGTTTGTCCAGCATCTTTGATCCAATACAGAGCTATGCGAATCAAAAAGCGGCGATTCGAGGATCCAAGTCAACAAAGATTATCGACGATTTGACAATCACTGAAATATTTCAAAAAGTTTACTTAAGAGTAGATGAAAAAGGCACCGAAATTAGTGATGGAACGGTAGGCGTCGAGGTCAGGGCTCCAAAGGAAGCAACGTTTCAAGTAAATGAACCATTCATAATGCTGGTGCGTAATGATTTAACTAAGCTGCCACTATATTACGGTATAATATTTGAGCCACCTGTAGGAAGTCAACCAATCAGCTAATGACAAACATATGCATTTAGACTTTCGCATATTAAAAAGTTTCTTGAATAGCTTCTAGGTTTTTCATACTATCGAAACCAAATTTAACTGTTAACAAGTTTAGTATCTCTAGTCTCGATTATCTATTTGTTCGTAAAAACAGACGGACATATCCACATCTTCTTGGCTGTTGATTTTGATTGAAATAACATATGGCACAAAGTTATAATACCCTTTAACTTTATAGATAGCGGGTATAAAAATATCATCAGCGAAACGTTTGCCGAATTTACAGAAAATTTACAGAAGGCAAAACAAGAAAATTAAAGAAGAAGCATTGCCTATTACAGAATGTCCTCAATGGACATTAAGTCTATCTTTAACAACAACAATAACAATTTATTTCGAGTAGCTAATAGAAGTGTGAATAATTTGGAGACAACTACAGCACTGATCATTTATAGTCTGAAAATAAGGGGATTTGCCAAGACAATGTCTCATTGATTTTGTTACTCTATGATCTTCTCTTGAATAATACTTATTCTATACTTTAAGAAGTCAAAACATGTTTAATTTAAAAATTTTGTGAAATGTTCTTCTATACCTTTTTGTTATGCTTTTGGTTAATTTATTTTGAATTGATTTGTAATGGTTAATTGCAAATTTTATTGTATTACTTTTAAGCGTGTCAATTGATGTGCTACCCACTATGTTAAAACTACATAATCTCACACAGCACGTATTAAAGTCGTGTGAAATTTAGTCGTTTAGCATTATTGAGCATCTTTATAGTTTACCAGCTTATATTATACAGTTGCGGCAACATAACATAGACCAATTCAAATGCAACTATTTAGCCATTATACTGTGGCATTTGGCTTGGTCCTTCTACTTTCCACTGGACAAGTGCAAGGGTCACAAGGTTCACCAAATGTCACTGAACCAGTTATAATTGACGTAAAAATGTCAAATGCCATCGCAAGAAAAGTGTTGAGCTTTGCATTGAAGCTTAAGAACCACATGATCAGTACTAAACCCAAAGTTATAATATTTTCGCCAGTGAGTATTATGACGGCTCTGGCGATTATCATGATAGGTAGCAAAAATGCGCGCTTGGCGAATTTGACTGACTTGTTCGGCCAACCCGATTTGGAGAAAATGCATCTACAATTTGCATTAATGTTGAAGGACACTGTACAGCCAATCAAGGAGACCACATCACCAGTACGGGAATTGGATCCATGGCATAACGATAGTGTAGATAAAAATTTGCATGGAAATGGAACACAAAATGTGCGCTTAGCAAATGGACTCTTTCTACAATTGGGCTATAGATTGAAATTATCAATAAGGTTGGTTAACTCTTCAAAATGTGGTGATTTTAATTAACATTATTGATGTTAATTATAGACAAGAAATCACAAAATATTATCGTCCAGATATATTACATGTTGATTTTAAAAAGCGTCCTGTGGAATCGATGAATGCAATCAACACATGGATAAATCTTCAGACCAACGACGAATTGGATGAGATGATGAGAACTACTTTTTATCCTCGTACGGATAGAGTATTTGTGTCAACACTAACCATGAAAGCACTATGGGAAATAAGCTTTGCCACTGGCCTTACCAAAGAAGCACCTTTCTATCGTTATGGCATGCAAAATGAAGGCCCTGAAAACACGATTTCTATACCCATGATGACGGCATCCGGTGCATTCCCATATTATTTAAGTTTAGAATTGGGATGTCACATTATTGGTATTCCTTACGAGGGAGAAATGACCACAATGTACTTGATAAAGCCCGTGAATTCTTCTGTGCAAATGTTGGAAAAATTTAATGAGAAACTGACGGCGGATGATATAGAGGGCATGATCAAGAATATGAGACGACGTTCTGCAATTGTGATTCTTCCCAAGATGAGTTTTGATGTCTCACTGGCCTTACGCTATCCTTTAGAGCGAATGGGCTTGGCCAGCGTCTTTACTCCTATAAAGAACATGGAAAAACTAAAAGCTGGCAAACAAGGATCGAAATCAAGGAAAGTTTTTGACGATATGACAGTTACTCAATTATTTCATTCAATTGACTTAAGTGTAGATGAAAATGAAACTGAAATGAGCGGTGGAACTATAGGTGTCGAGGTCAGGACTGCCAGGAGTGCAACGTTTCTAGCTAATGAACCTTTTATAATGCTGGTGCGTAACGATGTAACTAAACTCCCTTTATTTTACGGTGTAATTTACGAGCCACTTACTGGAAAATTGTAAGTCTTTTGCATTATTTAAATATATTGTGATTTGTTAATAAACACACATCATTTAAGCGCTTGGCGATAATTAGACAAAAGTCAATTTGTAAAATGTCATTAATGGAATGATTACTAAAACGAGAGGATTTGACGAAATGCACGTTACTGATTTCAACGCATTGTCCTCAGATTATAGCGCTTTAATTCCATCATTTATAATTACAACATTAAGCAATAAGCAAATATTGTCATTTAGATATTGATGGAAATCTGAGAATATTGGAAACATAACAACATTTTGTAGTTGTTCGCAAGGTTAACTTTATTTGGATGACTGATACAGTCGAAGCTTAGACTGCAAATCGTCATTATCGTGAACACTCCATTTCAGGGTTTTTGGTGCGGAATGATTTTAACAAACTCGCATTGTTTTACGGTATAAGAAATGAGCCACAAAGTTTACTCTAATTGTAATTTAATAGATTGTGACACTAAAAAAAAACTGAGATATTAACAGTCATGTGTGCTCGGTATCCCCTTTCAATATATTTAAAAACAGGGTAAAGTTAATTGTTGGGGTTGGTATATTTAATATATATTTCTTTCATAACGCCTAATTATACAATTTTAAAACATTGTCTACTAACCATCTGAATTTCCATTTACAAATTTATTTCTTAAATAACTTTGAAGTTTGTTATGCGATCGCAATTAAATTTTTCGTAATTATCAAGACTATTATTGTATGTACTAAAACTCTTTTATAAAATTCTTTAGCATATTCTAGGCTCAACCCTATACCGTGACTTGAAACTTTTTTCTGCTCGTTGCACTTCGAATGACCCACAAGCGGGTATAAGAACTGAACGCGAGGTGTTTACTTTCTGCTAGGTCATTAAGATGCCTAAAAAAGTTGCAGTGTGCCAATACAATTAATAAGTTATGATTTATTTTAATATGACATGTGCTGGTTAATTGCAAATATTATTAGTATACTTGCCAATTCTAAGCGTGTCAATTGATATGCTACATATAAAATTATTATCACATTACCTAAGACAGCACGTGTTGCAGCCATGTGAAATTTAGTCGATAAACAATATTGAGCGTCTATAAAGATAATCAGTTTAGATTATACAGCTCTCGCAATATAACATAGATTAAGTCAAATGCAACTATATACACGATATAGCCACGATATTGTGGCTTTTGGCGTGGCTCTTCTACTTTCGACTGGACAAATTCAAGGGGCACAAGGTTCATTGTGTAGTCGACGAAATGCAAATGAACAAGATATAGTCGGTGTAGAAATGTCAGATGCCATCGCCAGAAAAGCGTTAAACTTTGCACTGCGGCTCAGCAACCAAATGATCAATATCAAACCCAAAATGATAATATTTTCGCCAGTGAGTGTAATGACGGCTCTTCCGTTTATTATGATGGGCAGCAAAGAGGCGCGCTTGGCAAATTTGACTGACTTGTTCGGGCAACCCGACTTGGAGAAAATGCATCAACAATTCGCAGTAATGTTGAAGGACACTGTGCAGCCAATCAATGAGAAGGTATCACCATCACGTGAATTGGATCTTTGGCATAAAGACAGTAAAGACGAAAGTTCGTCTGGAAATGGAACAGAAAGTGTACGCTTCGCCAATGGACTCTTTCTGCAAATAGGTTATTTTTTTAAATTAGAAGAAAGGTAACTCTTTAAAATGTGCTGGCTTTGATTAACATTATTATTATAAACTATAGACAAAAAATCACACAATATTATCGTCCGGACATAGTACATGTTGATTTTAGAATCCGTCCTGTGGAATCGATTAATGCAATCAACATATGGACAAATCTTCAGACCGACGAGGACTTAGATGACACAATGAGAGATAGTCTTGATCCCGATACGGATAAAGTAATTGTGAATACACTGTCTATGCAAGCAAGGTGGGAAATAGGTTTTGCCACTGGCCTTACAGGTGATAACGATTTCTATCGTAATGGATTGAATCATGATGGCCCAGAAAAACCGCTTTCTGTACCCATGATGAAGGCAACCAGTGCATTGCCATATTATTATAGAAATGACCACAATGTACTTGATAAAACCTTTTAATTCTTCTGTGGAGATATTGAAAAGATTTCATGAAAAATTGACCGCCGATGATATTGAGGACCTGATCATGAATATGCGACAACGTTCTGCTTTTGTGGTTCTTCCCATGTTGAGTTTTGATGTCTCACTGGCCTTACGCTATCCTTTGGAGCAAATGGGTATTTCCAGCATCTTTGGCCCTATAAGGAATGTTGAAAAACGAAAAGGAAGCGATCGATCGGATTCCATAAAGAAGGTTAAAAAAACTAAAAAGAAACAATCGTTTGGGTGCAAATCAATTTATCGACGATTTGTCAGTTACTCAAATATTTCATTTCGTTAACTTTGATATAGATGAACTATCGAACTAGGCAGTGGAAATGCAGTCGTCGAAGTCAGGTCTAGCAATGATGCAAAGTTTCTAGCCAATGAACCTTTCTTAATTCTGGTGCGCAACGATGTAACCAAACTTCCCTTACATTACGGTGCAATTTACGAACCACCTGCAGGAACTCTTTAAGTCTGTTGAATTTCTGAAATAACACATTTAATGAATCACAGAGTTGTTTCTAATTGTAATTCAATAATTTGTGAAAAAAGAAAATACCGTGCAACTAAGTCACTAAGTAGCTAAGATATACAGATTTGAGAGATTTCTTTTAAATTACATTTATATGTATTTAATTGTCTGTTATATTCGAAACCTGAAGCACTTTTCTGTAGATGAGCAGGTCGAAAGTGACACAAGATGGACCAATTCAGCCGATTTTCTGCTTGGCTATTAATTTATAATCCTTTTGAGTTTAGCAAATGGATTAGTTTGTTGGTAAAAATGTTGTTAAAAAAATTTTTGTATATCTTCACATTAATGAATTGATAAGAATATAAATTTATGTGGCTGTGTGAAATTAATTTTTTTTACGTCTAAATTTTTTTGGTTCCTTCATAATTTATTTTGTTCTACTTTCTCAGCGTATCAATTGAAATACTACACACGTAATTATAGTCACATTAACTCAGACAGCACGTATTACAGCCAAGTGAAATTTGGATGTTAAACAGTAATGAACAGTGCTCTTGTTTGACAGTTTAGATTATACAGCTACAAAGAATAGTGGAAATGCAACTATTATGCTACGTTACTGTGGCATTTGTCTTAACTCTTCTACTTTCTGTTGGAAGTATTCAAGAAATTGAAGCTTCATCTCGTTCTCGGCCGCGTGCTGCTGTCGATGTTGCAATCTCAGATGCCATCGCCCGAAAAGTATTGAGCTTTGCTCTGCAGCTCAAAAACCAGATGATCAATAATACATCCAAAGTAGTCATATTTTCGCCAGTGAGTATTATGACGGCTCTGGCGATTATCATGATTGCTTGCAAGGATGTGCCCTTGGCGAATTTGACCGACTTGTTCGGTCAATCGGATGTGAAGAAAATGCATCAACAGTTTGGTTTAATGTTGAGGGACGTAGTGCAGCCAATCATGGATACCACATCACCATTACGTAAATTAGATCCTTGGAATACAGAGGGACTGACAGCTGAAAGCTTGAAGGAGATAAATAACGTACATGGATCTCAAAGTGTGCTCCTGACAAATGCAATCTTTCTTCAAAACGGTCATAAATTAAAATTGTCAAAGAGGTGAGTAACCTTTTTAAAATGTGATTGATGTTCTTAACTTTACTATTAATTACAGACATGAGATCACAGATAATTATCATCCGGATATACTACATGTCAACTTCGAAGAGCGTCCTGAGCAAGCAGCAGATGCAATCACCTCATGGATAAACCATCAGGTCAACGTTCAAGTAGATAAGATGATAGGTAATGCATTTGATCCCGATATGGATAAAGTAATTGTGACTATAATGACCTTGAAAGCAACATGGGAAACGAGCTTCGTCACCGACTCTGGTAAATATAAATCTTTCTATCGCGATTATTTCAGCGGAGAGGAACCAGTTCACGTACCGATGATGACAGCAACCGCTAGCTTGCCATATTATTTAAGCATGGAATTGAAATGTCATATTATTGGTATTCCCTACGAGGGAGAAATGACCACAATGTACTTGATAAAGCCTATCAACTCTACTGTGACATTATTGGAAGAATTTAATCAGAAGTTGACGGCGGATGATATTGAAGGCATGATCAAGAATATGAGACGACGCCGTACAACTTTGGTTATGCCTAAGATGAGCTTTGATGTCTCCTTGGCATTGCGCACTCCCTTGGAGCAAATGGGTTTAACCAGCCTCTTTGCTCCATTAAATAGATTAAAAAAATATAAAATTAGAAGTCGAAAAAAATCCCTGACTTCAAAAGAGATTGACGATTTGACGGTTACACAAATTTATCAAAAAATGCAGTTTAAGATCGATGAAACAACCACTGAAGTAAGTGATGGAAGTCTGGGTGTCGATATCAGGTCTGGCCCCGCTACAAAGTTTCTAGCGAATGAACCTTTCATATTGCTGGTGCGTAATGATTTAACTAAACTTCCCTTAATCTATGGTGTAATTAATGAGCCAGTGACATACAGCATTTAAGACTTCTGCAATGTTAATGAGCAACATATAATATGATGATGTTTGAGGTTCAATTTTTATTATTGTGAGCAAAATACATGAATATCTATCTGCTAATAACCTATTTTATTTAACTACTTAAATCTTGTATTAGTAACTTTGTACTTAATTAATTGAAATTGTGGTCGTTTTATTGATTTAAAATTTTAGCTTTTAAGCAGAAAATATCACTTCGCATACATTTTGACATTATTTTAAATACATTAATGAAACAAGAATGGAATGAACCAGAAAAAAGAATCAAACAAGGCAGAAAGCTACAGTCGAGTGTGCTCGTCTGTGATATACCCGCTACCTAGCTCAAATATACTAAAATATACCAAAAAGTATTTTTGGTATATTTGGTACATTTGTACATTCATATTCCATCACAACCTAAATATCGCATAAAGTATAAAATATACCATGCACGGTCACATTGTTCACCAGAAACAAGCCACGTGCAGTTGCCTATGGATTTTCCAATACAAAATTGCAAATTATCGGAAATCATAGAGACTATTATTATGTATATGTATTCGTATTCCTTCTGCCTGTCACATACATTTCCTGAAGTCCCAAAGCTATAATATCCTTCTACTCTATGGGTAGCGGGTATAATAAAAACTTCAAATTCAAATTTGAAGTTATATTATTGTAGAAAATTAATTTTCACTCTGACTAACTACTGCATTTCCTTCCTGACTGCAGACGAATCCAAACGCATATTTACGCGTTTCATACCGTTATTTCACCAACGATATGGTAAATGAATTTCAGTCTCAAAGCATTTACCGAATAGCTTGATGTTTAACTGATGAGTGAGTGAGGACAGACAACACACATTCATTTATAGATAACTGCACTAAACAGTAAGCTATGGAAATTGTAATCTACTTTTAATGGGTAAAATTGTATAAGTGAAAAGTTAGCTTACACTTTCCCACTTTGTGTGTGTGTGGATGTGTTGGTGTGTGCGAGTGTGTTTAACAATGGCACAGTTAAACGTAAACACGTGAGTTACAATCCAGCGCACACACACGCAAATGAATTTTATTACGCAACAACTGTGGCAGCTGGAGCTTTGTAAGCTCAGGTTTTGTGGATTTCCAGTTGAAATTTAGTGGCATATACTCTTTAGGGAGACAAAGGTATGTGGCCTTCATCACAATGCTTGAAGTGATGCATAAATGTAATAATTTTTTTGTCGAGTTGTTATAATTGAGCGCTTTTTGAATGACTTAAAACTTGTGTGCATAATATTTGTTTTCATCAATAATAGAACATAGCAGTCAAACATGTAGAGTATTACAACAATCATTTCTCGTTATCCATTTCTACATATTTCTTACTGCTCAAATATTGCGTATACGCCACGTTGCGTGCGTGGCCTCTCAAGTTAATGCCACTTTACGAAACTTTTATATTTTGCAACGAAGCTGGGTAACCTTGTATCCCAAACTAAGGAGCCACACCGTCCCAATAGCAACCCCTACGAGGGACAAGCGTGCTCCTAATGGGTGCATTGTTGCGCTTTTCAAGTTTGGCCGCGTGCATATCGCGTTCATTTGGCGAAAGCCGAAACCAAAAGCAAAACTCAAAGTCCAAAGCCCAAAGCCCAAAGCCCAAACCAAAGCCCCAGGGAGCTCAACAGAGGGTTAACCATTTAGAGTGCGAGCTGGAGCTAGGGCATTGTACAAATGGTTTAAATAATAAATTTAGCATTATGTGCAGCGCTTTTTTGTTCAAGGATTTGTAAAATGCATATTCCAATTTCGCACAATGCCCGCGCACGCCAGGCTAATTAAAGCTTAATGGAATGCAATTCGATTTGCTAAATTAACGCCAGGCTGCAGCCAGATCCAGAATGATGCCGCGTAGTTGCAGTTCCAGGGTTTGGGGAAGATGTGCGAGATGTCGGCGTCCGGTTTCAGCTTTTATAATTTGCATACATTTTGCAAATCGCGCAGAGCGCATTTTGCAATTAAATTAAACTAATTTTCGGCCTCGCAACGCTTATTGATCATTAGAAAAGTTGATGGTGTTTTTTTTTGTTTTAGTTTTTTCTTGTCGTTCGGCACTTTGCTTGCTACGGCTGCGGCTGCACCTGCTGCAAATGTATTGGCAATGTGTTGCCAATGCCAAACTAATGACACTGTCATTCCATTCATGCCCCTCGCCACATCGCTCAACCTCGCCTCCTGCATTGTGTTGGCAAGCGAAAAAGTTTTGCCAGCGTGGAAAACTGTGCCAAACACGGCATAAAATGACAGGCAAATGTCTTTTAAATGACGCGAGTGAGACACAAAAGGGAACGCCCGCGGGATTTGTCCACCCCGCCACTTCTTGGGCTCCCCGCCAGCGTTCGAATTCGTGCCACGCAAATGGTGTCCACATTGCCAAATGCCGTTCGTCTCTCTTTTTGCCGTTCTTATCCACCATTTTATCCTTCTTTTCTACACAACCGCCGCCACAGCCACCGCCACCGCCGCCACAGCCACTGTCGACGACGACGTCGCCGTCGACGTCGTGTCTGACGATGCGCAACTAAGCCCGTAAAAATCTATTTTTCAAACCAGTTGACAAGGCGTCCCTCCAGACGGGGAGTAGTTTGAAAGGCATCGGGGCGTGCGAGGATATTTTATGTGTGAAACAGAAATGAAAAATGGTTCGATGGTTCGCATGTAAGTTTCGGCGGTGTAAATGGCAGGAGGTATATTAAGTTTATATATTTCTAATAAGATACCGCGTGCAGCAATCATAAATTGAACTGATGAATTTCGGTGCATAAAGAAATGAAGCTATAGAAAATTATTATCATATGTATGGACTCATAGAAAACTCAAATTGCAGGAGTTGTATGTGTTTTTATATCTGCTTGCATAAAAAGTAATATTTTTAGTTGTTATCAAAACCAATTTAAGTGTGTTTATGTTGCATATGTTGTTTATGTTATTCAAATTCTATGAATGAATTTCGGGCATTGCTTTAAATGTTTCTCAGAAGCTAAGCCGAGTTGGATATATATTTTTGCAGGGAAATAAATTTTCTTCAAATTCATTGCACAACCGAAAATAATTTAACGTGCTCCACAAGCCGAGCGGCAGTGCGTTGGATGCCAAATAGTTCTATGCCCACTGCCTCTCTATTCAAGCCCACACATTCGGCACTGAGCAAATAAATGCGAATTCAAAAATGAAATAAATAAAGGCTGGCAAATGCCTAGAAATAGACGACAAGCAGCAATGACAATGATGACGACAAAGATTGAGATGGAGACGTTGACGTTTGCCTAACGTGTCCTTGGGGAACCATTTCAATTATCAGGCCACAGACGCATCAGCAGCAGCACTCGGAGGCTGTGAGGAAGACTCGACCAACATATGCTCAAATATGGAGCAATTTTTGTCCAAATCTCACAACACAAACAATTGGGAATGAGTGTGCCATGGGGGCGTCGAGACATTTTAAGGAGTCTGCTCACAAGAGGTTAGACTTGGGTCAGAAATGCCTTCATATGGATGCGGCAGGTCGTCCCTTCTCAGGCAAACAAACACGGTAATCATGACACTTTTTATGCATTTGCATAAAAAAAAACGTTCAATGCCCAAACAAAAAAGCGAGAACCCAAAACGAAAGTTTCATTCTGCCGCTCAAAATTTATGTGCCAAAGCAAAATCAATAAACTGACGAACCAGTCGAGTTCCAGTTTCCATCGAACTCTGACCACAGCTTGAGGGTATTATAAGTTGGTCACTGAGTTGGAATACCGTAGATATCAAGCCAAATATGCATAAGAGTAGTGCAGATTTTTTTTTATTTGTGCTGAAAGCAGACTATTTTAAAATTTTACTACGCTAAATTGAGTGTTTTAAAGCAGACAGGCTATCAGTAATGGCCATTTAATATAATACTATATTATACTATTCGTGTTTTGGAATTTTAAATCTAAAACTACAAATAAATTATGATATATATATTTTTCTTTAATAATTTATATTTGCTGAATCAATTATTGCTGTCAAGTATAAGTTTTTGAGAGCTTTATTAAAGCTTGTATTTCAAGTGAGATTCTTTGCAAAATTTGAACTGTTTGTCTCGATGCATGTAAAATTGAAAGTAGATTGCAAACTTTTTGAAATAATCATGGAAGTGTATCACAACTTCAGCATTTCGATTATGTTTTTTCTTTTCTAAACTTTTTATTTTATATGTTTTCGCCTTCGGGCTACATTGCCACGGCCTGCTTATCAGTTGACAATAAATTTTTGTTGCCCAGGGACATAAATTGAACGCAGAGGTCCACACAAACCTTTGTGATGTATTTGTGTTAGTATAGATCGTGATGGTGCTGTTGGTGGTGCTGGGGGTGGAGTGTGAGCGTAGAGTGTGCGAAATGCTGGTGATGCCGGGTGGGTGCCGGGAAGAGCGGGTGAGAGGGTGGATCATAAAAAGCGTTGCATACTTTGCGGCATTAAACGTGAATTTTATGCACAAAAATTATATGGCATTGTGCAGTTAAGGAGCGAAACAGCAGATGTTCGAATCTTGAATCCGGGGAGGACTGGCTGTTTTAAGTTTAATTAAGTTGAAAATATTTCTTGCTTTAAATAATAATAGCGACAACAACAACAACATGAGAAACATCAACAGAAGCAGAGCAATGCCATAAAATCTATAAAAACACGCATACAAAAAACAAGGAAAGCAAAGCCAAGCGCAAGCTGAGCAAAAGTGGAGCAAAGTAAAAGGAACAAAAAGTCCACACAGTCGGACGCAAATAAAACGCTCAGTAACTGTAAATACAACGCGGCGTATGCGTAATGTGAGAATTTTATGCAAAACAGCCTTTGTACGACAACAACAAGAACAGTAACTGAGGCAGCAGCTAAAGCCGAATCTCTTTCTAGAACTAGCGCTGGAGTTGGCGCTGGCTTAGACCTTGGATGACATCGCTTGGCGCTTTGGCTTCGGCTTCGGCTTTGGCGTCTGACTATAAAACGGCGCCCAGAGCTTGTCCTGGTAACCATTTGGCGAACGTGGTCGTTCTCAATGCTCTTGTTGTTGCTCGTTGCCCTGGCCCAGCATTAAAATTTGAAGCACCAAATTAACTGCAGCTTTTGCACAAGCGAAACGCGAGAAGCGCTCACAAGCTTTACAATACACTATAACCAATGAAATGGCGGAGCCAAGTCTATTAGCTATCATGTGACCAATGAAGGATGGACTTGGAATATAAGAGCACTTCAAGTCTATTGAAATTTGTGGGAGTTCACTAAGGGCTTCCACGTTAAAAATATAAAGTTTGTAATACAAGGCAAAAATGATAAGTTGTTATAGCAATATTTCAAAAATTTACAGAGCATTTCCTGTTCGTGTATTTAATAATTTGACCAGTTTTGCTTGATACTTTTTATCGTTTCGGATTTTAAATGTGAAAATTTTTCGTTTTGCTCATTGCTGGCCGTTGTTGTTTCAGTGCCTTTATTGTTGCTGTTGCTATTGCTTTTGCTCCTGTCTGTGCTAGTTTCGTGAAATGATGATGAAAATTAAAATAAAATGAAATACATTTGCTTACTGTAAACACAGCATCCACAAACTCACATACACACACACAGCTGGCAGCCGTTCGGTACTTGACTGTAGAGACAGTTTTGTGCCATTTCCTGTTGTGTGCTGTGCTGCGTTGTGTTGTGTTGTGTTGCGCTGCTGGTGGCGCAGCTGCCGCCATTTTGGGGGGCCATTTGCACGCCTAGCTCGCGAAGCGCGCGCTATGCTAATCGGAAACGGAAATGGCGCATATTAATACGCAAGCTGCTCGCGAGGAAGCGAGGAAGCCACTCGGTCTCGGGGCTAAGTCAGGCAGGCGCATGAAATTTTTAAAACCTAATTAAAATGTTGAAATGGAATTTGTTAATTTAAAATTGGGTAATTTGCACAAAGTCGGCCAAAAGACTAGAAGCTGCAAATTGCCAGTGGTGCTGTTGTGCAGTGGCACCGCCAATCCAAACCAGCTACTGCCACTCGACGACTTTCCGCTGGAGCAGTTAACAACTTTGTTGCTGTAAATTAACTACTCATAATGCCCAGGCACAGTAGTACTTATTCCCTTTCCCTCTTTCTCGCTGTCGCTGCTCGTCTTTGGTCGTGCAGCATTCCAAAGTCTCTCTGCAGAATTGGCAGCGGCTATAAACATTGTGCAGCAATTAAGCGTTATTTATAACCGTCTAGTTGTGTCCCGGAATCGTTGAATCGCCGTGTTTAAATCCTTCGAGTGAGAGCGGCTTTCGTTGCCTTGTCTTGGCGTTGGCTTTGGCTCTGGCTGGTTTGCCAGCATTCGGTGGGGCCAATGACTTAACTGTTATTGCATTTTGCACCTTCTGCTGCTTCGTTTTTTATTGTCGCTTCTCGTTTTGTATTCTTCTCTATTTCGCTCACTTGTGCCTTTCGGGTCTGGCGTCAACTTTTGGCGTCAATTGACAACTTTTGTTGTTCTCCCCCGACTCCCCCAAACTCTCGCAGTGTTTGCGCTATCTGATTGAGACGCTAAAAGTGTGCTCAAAAAAATACAAAAAAAGAAAGAGAAAAAATGTAAAAATGAGAACTAAAAGAAACGAAACGATGTCGGGTAAACATAAAGCAAAGCATGACAGCAAGCAAGAAATTGAGATTGCTATAGCTGCGCTTTCTCTCTATAGATATATACAGATATAGTCATAGCTATAGCTAGTCTCTTTCAATGTCGCCCCACCTTTTGATTCTTTGTGTTCTGCTGCTTCCACGGCTTGCACAAAGAGCAGCAGCAGTAAAAATAAACCAAACAAAAAGGAAGAGAAGCAGAAATGTATAGCTCGTTGCAAGGCTTCCATGCGATATTCTTAAATACGATTGCTTGTTGTTGTTTTTGTTGAAGGTGTCTGTGTAAAAGGTGTGCACGCTATGGTTTGCACTTTGGGCAGTTTGTGGCGGCGATGAAGTTGCAACGGTTGCATGACTGCAGCATTGCAATTTGCTGCAAACATTTATAGATAGAGTCGGCTTCGTTAGATAAGTCAATTTCGGCATTTTCTTTTCTTTGTGTTTTAATTTAAATCTTATTCTGCTTGAAATTAAGTTATGCAATTATCAATTAAATATCATATGTTGTAATATATTTGCTTGGCGTTTGTCTAAATTTCGATTTTATTAACTTATATATTTTATTTATTAATTTGAAGTCATTTAAAAGATTCCAATTTCTTATAATTTATGTTAATTTAAAAAATTGTAATTATGTTTTTTTTTTATGTAGTAGTTCTTTTGTTATTTGATTAGTAATAATAATTGCGTCTTAATGTTGTTTAAACAGCCCTCAACTCGAGCATTAAAATTCGACTTTGCTTTAAGCGCTTGTTGCAAATTGAAATTAGTTTCTAAATATGCTTGTACTTCGTTGTAGTTCGTTGTATTTCCCAAAAGCGCTTAAAAATTAGTCGCTAAATCCATTTCGCATTTTCATTTTGTTTTGTTTGTCTTGGCTAACATTTTTTCCTGCTGCTCCTTGGTCTGTCTCTTTTGGCCATTACAAATGCATCATCATTTTGGCTAATCCCTAATTTCAGAGTTCTTA
This sequence comes from Drosophila siamana, assembly GCA_035047445.1. NCBI lineage: Eukaryota > Metazoa > Arthropoda > Insecta > Diptera > Drosophilidae > Drosophila > Drosophila siamana. Next base: position 3,952,429 of record JAWNPP010000020.1, on the reverse strand, counting down.
TTTGACTGTCTCTCTCTATCCCCCGTCCCCACAGATTGTGTGCTGTGTGCTCTCTCTTTCTCTATTTTCTTCCTGTTGCTGAGATTTGGCCTCGAGTTCACATTATTAATCTCAAAAACGCTGCCAACTTGGCTGTGTGGATCCACATTGGTTCCCTTTGGTTGGGTTGGCAGCTGCTAACCTTTGGCTTCATGGACGACCCAACAAAGTTGCATTAAAAAAATGGCAGTGCTTTGTTTTTTGTTCCCCTCACTCTCCTCCGTCCTCCGCCCTGCGCTCCCTCTCTCTCTCTCTCTCACACTCTCTGTCCAGTGCTTGCTGCCGTTGCTATTGTGTGAGCGTGGATTTGTTTTTTTTTTCGCTTTTTTATATCTGGATGTATTTAGTTTATCGTTCATATTTTTCTTTTCCAACGAAACGGAACTCATTAAAATAATTCACATGCAAGCATTTTATCGATCGCAGTTTGACGTTGACGAACATCGTCTGGGATACTTTTCTTCATTCTTTTTCTTTTTTTATTATTATATTTGGTTTGTTTTTTTTTTAGTTTCACTCTGCAAATTTTCCGTTTTCCGTTACTGCGTTTCTTTCACGTGTTGCCAGTCGCGCGAGTCCTTCGACCTTCGTTCTGCTCCTGTTCATCCACAACGTCTGTGCAGGAAATTCATTTGGCTCGTCTCGTGCTATAAATTTTATATGCACATTTGCATATACGACCATTAAGAATTAATAATATTTTAAAATGTTGCCACTAATGATGCGTCATGGGCCACACACACTCAGCTCTTTAGGCGTGCCGACTTTTACACTTTTTTTTGTTTTTTTTTTTGCCCCCAAATAAACGTGGAGAGTAATGGTAAAAAAGCAAAATAAAACACATCAATTATCTGACTAAAAGGGAACAAAGGACAAGCAAACCACTTTGATGCAATCAATAAAAAAAAACGAAATAAGAAAACAATATCCTATTGCAAGTCGAATCGAATGAAATATACTCTGTGTGAAAAATATTAAATGACAAAAATGATTAAATTTCTGAATATTTGTTTCTTATTATTTTTTCAATAAAATAATGAGAATTTCACTCCTAAGTTGCACGCTGAACAATTTCCATTTGAAGCGTTGATGTATTGAAGGATGTCCGCTCAAAAGGTGCATTGTACAAAAAACTGTAACAATATCCGGCAATCCTGACGTGTTATGTGTGTTTGTCTGCGTATCTCGTCCAAAAATTTTCCAAAAGCCTACCCAGCGTAATGGTAAAAAGATATAACTCTCGTTTGTTGTTCGCCAGGCGAAGCCAGGAGACGACAGTAAGAGGGAAAGAGAATGAGAACAAGCCGGCTTTCATCTCCTGCATACTGATGAATGTGCGTATAACTGTGTGTTAAAGTGTATGTGTGTGAGTGTGTGCATGTGAATTGGATAGATTGGCTGTCTCGCATGCCTGAATGGAATTGCATTACCAAACAGCCGACATACGTCGATATCGTCTTCTGGGCTTCCCATGCCCCAATGCCGCAGCCCAAACCAAAAGAACCCATCTTATTTGTTCATCATCAATTATTGGCGTGCATCAGCAGCAGCAGCAGCGGCAGCAGCGTTGATGGAAACAATGGATGCGCCATGTATCACATGTGGAATACAGAGATATATCCTTAATATATATATATATATATATATATATATATATATATATATATGTATATACATACATATATTCAAATGTGTGTACATACCATACATATGGATGAGGTGTGCAAAGAGTTGCAAGCCGATGGTAGAAAGATGTGATTGCATGCATAAAGCATGCATCAGCTGTTAAAAGGATGCAGACCCGCAGGACGGGTATTGAAGAAAGGACAAAAGCAGGGTTTTGATAATCAGTAAAGCGAGGTAGCTCAACCTGATTTAATAAAAACAAATTCCAATTGATTTCGTATCTTGATAAAATGCTTGCAAACGATCAAATTTAAAATGAAATTGCCTCATTGTTTCTTATATGCGCTCAGATAACACTTTTATTTTTGGATTAAATGCAATTTAAATAAATGTTTTTGCTTTTATTATTTTCTACAATTTTTTTCTTGTAGTTGTATTTTTTAATCTGAATTGCAATTGAATATCGTTGAGAATTGAGATAATTTTTTTCCTTTTAATAAAGAGTATGAGTTTTGTTTAAGCATTTAATTTAAAATAACACAATGCAAAGAATAAGCAATCTTATACACAGTTAGTCCTATAAGTAGTTTAAATAAAGCAATGTGATTTAATTGCTTGCTCTATGTGTTTTTTTTTTATTCATTTAATGCATTTCGAATATGAAATGCCTGACATATAATCTGCAGCATAGTTATTGCTTACTTTGTAATTCTCGTAAATTTATAGTGCAATATTTTTTTTAATGTCAATTCTGCAGTCAGCAAATACTTTTCTTACTTTTAGATTTATGGTTATTCCTTAGATATTTCTCAATTTAACGTAATTCCAACAACTATCATGTAATTAATTATTTATTTAGTGTATTTTCATACACTTTGAGATGTTTACTTCCAGATATTGCCCTCATTTCGAGTTGTATCTTATATAAATACATTTCTTACGGTATCGAATCTTATTATTCGCTCGATTTGCTTGTCCATTACGGGGAAACAGCCCCCAAACTCGTATACCCTTTATCGTTTACAAAGACCTCAACGAGCTTCGGAAAAATTGCTGGAACTTTTCCTGCTGTTGCTGACGCCTTCGATTTATGTTGAAAAATGCAACACAGCGTAAAGTTTTAGTGGCTTTATTTTTGACATATACCAACGTGGTTTGGAAGGAGGTCTGATACTTAGCTGTTTAGCCTCTGTTCTAGGCGGAGGGGAGCCACTCGATGGAGTGAGAAAGCCATTTGATGTGGCTTTAATTTGATGCCTGCAAATTGGCTTGACCAGTCGAACTTAGTTGCCTCACGTGTACTCGCAGTAATAGTGAATACGGCCTTTTATACAAGTATTATAAGCATTGCAACAACCCCTAGACTGACTGGATAATGGACCAGGGTTCAGAGAGCACTCTCCTCCATCGCTCACTTTCTGATTTCCAATCTCGTTAAGCTGATTTCATAACAGCATCGACAGCAGCCGCTAGAGAGAGGGTGGAAATGGGAAAAATCTGCTGTCCCCCCAAACAGAATGACCTTAACTGGAGTCCTCAACTGGCATCGTCATCGTGTTGCTTTTGCTGTATTGTTGCTTTAAATCAAACACCACCGCAGTTCACACTTCAAGTTGGCCATTCTCAGTGTCCCCAAGAGTTTCGTCTCCGGTCAGTTTTCTCCCTCCACTTGGTCCTTGTCTGGCATTGGCGCGATATGATTGCCAACCGGAAAATGTCGAGGAAAATTACATTTCCAGGGGCTGGAGACGGTGAAGGTGCAAAGGAAGACGGTCGCCTGTTGTTGGGGGGGGGGGCGGTACAGTAGCAAAGTAACTTCAAAAATTATTTGCTACCCGAGACGTTGACTTCATTTTGTTCGCTCTTGCTTATCAGTTGGGAGCTCTTATTTATAGCCAGTGTTTTTTTTATTGTAGTTGTCGTCTAATTTGCTGTTGTTGTTTATCAGCAAAGTGCAGCAACAACAGCAGCAAAAGCTTCATCAGCTGGCCTACATTTGGTTTTGTGGTAAATTAATATTACAAGTGCAAGCGAATATCCTTGAAAATTGAGTTAATAATGTTTTTCCTTTTTATAATGGGTATAAGTTTTGCTTTTAGGCATTTTCTTGAAACGAATTAATGTAAAGAGTAAGCAATCCAATGCAGAATAAATTCAGCAAGTTGTTTAAGTAAAGTAATGCGATTTAATTGCTTGCACAATGTTTTTTTATTATTCATGTAATGCAAAGCTTGTAATCCTCTTATGCAATTAGCTGAAAGTGCGAGAAAATTACTGTAAATCAAGTTAAAGCTGCAGAAATCTTGGTTTAATGCAATTACTTAACACTTGAATTTATTGTATTAAATTATGAATTACAGTTGTTTTTACTTTTACTTTTGTGCTGTATAAAGTTTAATGTAATTTATTAAATAATCAATAAAATTAATTGTTATAGCAATTAACATGAATTTCAATAATTATATAATTTATCTATGCTTAAGAGTTGTCAGCTCGTGACGTTTATTTTTATACCCGCTACCCATAGGGTAGAAGGGTATTATAGCTTTGTGACTTCAGGAAATGTATGTAACAGGCAGAAGGAAGCATTTCCGACCCCATAAAGTATATATATTCTTGGTCAGGGTCACCAGCCGAGTCCGTCTGTCTGTCTGTCTCTATGAACACCTAGATCTCAGAGACTATAAGAGCTAGAGATTTCCAGTATTGGTGTATGTCCTACGCAGATCAAGTTTATTTTAGATTTTTGCCACGCCCCTTTCAGCCCCCAAAAATCGACAAAACCGATTTACTAGCGCAATTTTAAAGATAGAGTTTCCAGTTTTCGTACATATGAAGATAATAGCAGTCCTGATGATTACTGAGAATTTGGTCACGATCGGATAAAAAGCTTGGAAGTTATTCAGAAAACAGTTTTGTATGGGAAAATCCATAGGCAGCTGCACGTGGCTTGTTTCTGGTGGACAATGTGGCCGTGCATGGTATATATATGAATGTAGAAATATACCAAATATACCGAAAAAAAAACTTTTCGGTATATTTTAGTATATTTGAACTGGGTAGCGGGTATATTACAGTCGAGCACACTCGACTGTAGCTTTCCTACTCGTTTTATACTATTTATGTTTGATGCAAGGAAATGTTTGACATTTAATTTATGCAAAACATCCAAGTTAATATTGCAATTAGAATTCTACAGCTATTTCATTAGCACAACTTTTAATGATAGATTTGCAGTGGGCGAAACGGAATACGAAATTATTAGTTAAAAGCGCTCATAAATCATCCAAAGTGCTCGTAATTTCAAATAGTTTCGTTTGGCTGAAGCTGAAGGCAGTAGAGTTAGTTCTCTGCAGGGCAGTTCATTTGGCAGTCGGTTGGCAGCGAGTGTAAATGGTTATTAACCCGCCTTGCAGTCAGGCTCTTAACCCAATGCTGACCCTTTGAAACTTGTTCGGGGCTCTTCCTGTTGTTGTTCCCGTTTGAGTTTTTTTTTTTTGTGTTTCATGCAGCTTAATATGCACTTTGTGGCCTACAAATACACATAAAAAACAGTTGTAGTAAACTGAAACTGACCAACAACATAAATAAAACTACGCCAGGCAATCAATGTGAGTGCAAAGCGTTTTTACCTCCCGCGGGCAGTAAGCAATGGTCCTAGCAACTTTTCGTTATTGTAGTTGTTGTTGTTGGTGTTGTAGCTGTTATACAGGCTCAATAAAAAGCGGACAGATGGACATCAACATCAACAGCAGTCAAGAGTGGGAGAGGGGGAGAGGGAGACCAACTGAATGCTGAGCTGCATGCAAAATTAGCTGAGGAGCGCGCGTGTGCGGCGTGAAAATTTTCGTAGACTTTCCAATCGAGTTGGTCTAGCAGAGCACAGAAGAACACACACTGGATGTTGGACAGAGAGAGAGAGAGAGAGAGAGAGAGAGAGAGAGAGACAGAGGTTTTTGGTATGGCGAGCAGCGTTTACACATCAATACAATTTAAGCCCATTAATACTAAAGGCAAAATTGCAAACACTGTAAACGGAAACGGAAGCAAAACTCTCTCGCATGCGAGCTCAGCAGGCAGCGAAGGAAGAGGAATACGCCTCCAATGGCTACTTATACAAACATTCAACCAAAAACTGCACAGGGAATGTCGAACATGAAGAGACAGGGCCAGAGAGAGAGAGAGAGAGAGAGAGAGCGAGAGAACGAGAGAATAGATCTGGGAATGGGACTATGGCTATATGGGATAGGCGGAATCATCGTCATCGACGTCGTCGTCTGGCACGTGGTTTGGTTAGATTTGGTTTGCTTTGCTTCGCCATGGTTTCGGCTCTGGTTCTCTTTCAGGACCCGGGTCCCGTTACTGGTTTCGAGTGGAGTTCTGTGGGGCGGCGACTGCGGCTCGTTCTTGTTCTAATGTGCTTGTGCAGCGTATATTAAAAAGGGAAATGAAATGATTGCGATTGCTGCTATGAGTGTACTCATACAACAACTCGACCAACTCGCAATTGGCACAATACCCGCAATAGCGAGACGGAGTCAAGTTAAATTGCCGCCAGTTGGGCAAACATTGAGTGCGGCTATCGATGTTATTGAGCAGCTCAGTTCAGTTTGCTGCCCCATTCATCGATATGCCGCCGTATACGTATATATACATATATATAAAAGTAATTGTTGGTCCCCTCCAACAAGGCAAGGAACGAGCCTTTTGCTCCGGTTTGGGTTCTGTTTTTCCTTTTTCTTTTTTACTCTTTTTTTTTTTTGCCTGTTGTCCTGCAAAATGGCAACTAAAGGTGGCATTATGCGGCCTATAAATAGGATTTAATAATGATTTGTGCGGATTGTTAGAATCGAAACTAAGATTACGGCGGTCAATGAAGGCATCGGTGGTGCCCCAAAACAGTTAACATATTGCTAACCGAACATCTATTTGGTATGCTGATATCAATTGGACAAAACAGCGCTTTAAAGTTGGTTTTAATACGCCTAATAACTTTAACACAATTTCAGCCAATTTAGCAGTTAATTCTTTAAAAGAATGTTATGAATTCAATATGCTATTAGACGCTATATAATCTGTATAATTTCAGTGTGATCAGTGTGATCCTTATTCAATACAAAAGTGAATCTCAAATAGTCACAAACATAGCATCTTACATAGCTTGTAAAATACTTATTATACTTGTGACATTTATATTATCTTGCGACATTCATCAAGTGAGTTGTGAAGCGAAACTGAGCATAAAGTTTGCGAGCACAAACGGAATGCAGTTGGCACAGAACCTACGTCAATGTGCTGTACAAATCTAGGTATGCAGCAGCGAAGACGTTTATGTATTCCCGGGGCATGCATCAAGAGCAACATCACATTCGCAAAACGCAACACAAATTGGCAATTCCACTTTTGCCACTTTTGATGCCATTTTGATGATGGGCTGCCAAACGAAGCGAGCGCCTTTCTCAACTTTTAACTTTGCATACCGAAAGGCGCCCAAGTTCTGGATACTCGGTTGGCAAATTCTTCGAACTTCTCCATGTGTGCAGAGCTATGTGTGAGAGAGTTTCTGTATGTGTGTGTGTGGTGTTATTTCTTTTTTACTTTTGCTGCTGTTCACCGGATTAGAAGTCGCCTTTTTATGGGCAGCACTTAAACTTACACACACACAGGCTTGGCTCAAGTGTGTGTATGGGTATTAAATCTGTTCAAATAACCGCACACACACACACATCGACACGCGTGTGGGAGAGAGGGGCGTGTTGCAGGAGGCAGGAGAGTAGCGACGACAGCCTCGTCGAAGTCATTGCTGATAAATCTTTGAACTCGGCCGCAAACACGTAGAAGCATTCGGTGGTTACGAAAAATTTCAAGCCAAACGCTGTCATAAAATGAAAATGTCCTCCACGTCCTCACATTTCGTGGGCGCGGCACCACAGCATGCCCCATGCCGCATGGCAATGGCAAAGCGAAAGAGAATGAAGGAAGGTGCTGGGCATGGCTTTTTGGGTGTGCGTGTCGCCGATAACACTTAAAGCGCACTGCAGATTTCTTTACTTATAACGAGGCGAAACTGAAGTCTTCCCCTATCCTCCCTGGTTGCTGTTGTTGCTGTTGTTTTAATGGGAATCGCTGACGGTTCTTGGAGCTGGCTGCTCCCTCGACTTAACTCGCTGCTGGCTGCCATGTGCAGCATTTATGAGTAATGAACTTCTTGCTGAAAATGGCAGACCGCAAGGTGCGCGACGATGTCGTCGTTGTCGTTGACGATGATGATGGCATCTCATCCAAGACCTCTTGTTCCTGTGTTACTCCCGCCTCAGCCACACATATTGCCGCAAACTGGCTGGCAACTTTTTGAAGGGTGAATTTGTGTGTGGCAACCTTTTTGGACGTCGCGTCGGCTGCAGGCGTCGCTCGCTGACGTCGTCGACGTCGGAACCGTTTGCTGAAAAGTAACAAACTGTGTCAGGTCTCGCCTGGCGTTTGAGACGTGACTGTGTGACTCTCTCCAGCCAACAAAACTCGAAAGGCTTCTTCCCTGTTTCCACTTCTCAATTCTCAGTTATCCACATATCCAAGTGGGATATGTCGGTGTGTGTGTGTGTGACATCAAAACGACAATCGCGTGTGAAGCAAAAATTTAATTTATATTTTGACATAAAAATTATAGCAATAAGCGACGAGATGAGGAGAAGCGAGTGCTGTGAACAGCGTGACGGAAACGCATCTCAAAGATGGCGTCTGAGATAACGGGACAGCATTTTCGTTTCGTTTTCATGTTGCGTGTTTACTTTAAGATGCCATCGGCGACATTGGGCTGATTAACGCGAAATTGATTAAGTGACATGGCATCAGGCACCAAGCAAAGCAGCAGGCAGCCAACAAGCTGCTCGTGTGGTGCGTTTGAGGGGATTGAGGGGTTGATGTGGCGGGCCATAAAAGCGCAGCGAGCGTCGGTTCAAAGTGATGAATGTGTTTTTCGAGAAAGCGGAGGTCATTGGCACGTGGACAGGATTTGTTAAGCATTAAGGATTTTGTGCATGTTTTTTTACTTCGCAGTAATGCCAGCGACTTGGCTACAACTATCGGTAATCGATTAAAGCGCAACGAAAACGGACAGACAGACTTTGCGATGCTTGAAAGTGTTGATCCCATTTCTGAACTTCGAAACAATCAAAAATGTTGAAAGTTGAGCTTGGGAATAGGAATGATTGCAGACATAAATCATGAAAGGATGAGCGAATAGAATTAAATATATTCAATGTGATATCAAAATAGATAAAATGTGCATCTTACGAAACTTCAGAAATGTAAGTTAACAGAGCCGAAAATTCTATATTTTAAGTTTATTGGCGTAGCTTTGAAGAAGTGGCAAATAATATTAAATAAACAATTCGGGACATATGCGAGTCGTTTTAAGTTGAGATTTTCAAACTTGAATTCCCTGCTAAATCTTAAATCAAAGTAATTTAAAGTAACTCAATGCATCTCATATTATATTTCACCGTTGAAACTACACAAATGCAATATCGACGACTTGGTATCGAAATAAATGTAAACGATATCGTATTGGCAGCTAAACTCAAATTGAAACTTGTGTATCGGTTACATAATTGCATTCCATCGAGCATTTAAGCAGTGCGTAATTGTAATTCACTTAGCCAGCAGTTTAAGGATTTTCATTATCTAATAATAAAGTGCTTGGCTTGTCGATACTTCTTCTAGCAACTTTGCACTCCATTTCCAAAACTTATAATTGATAGTTTGAGTTATGTCCATTCTGGAATTGTTGAACATTTCGCTTTTGGATATTATTGCTTTAATATCAGCGTAAAACTTTTGCTTCGTTTACTTGATTGAGATGCTCTTGTTGTTGTTGCTTTTATTATTGTTTGTTTGTTTGGCTGGGCATTGCGCTTTTTGGCGCTTTCGATGCTGACACTAAATACGCTCGGGAAATTATACAATACATTCTCAATCAAATGTCTGCTCAATGCTGAAAAATACTTCAAAGTGCCCGCTGCTGTTGCAGTCAAATCACCGCTATCACCACCGCCATCACCGCCACCACCATCACTTCTTTTTGTGAATTGGCAGACGCTGAACCACCCGCATTTAGCGGGTGGCTGCTACAGCTGCCTTCTGCTGGCTTCCGATGCCGCTGCTGCCGGTGCTGCTGCTGCTGCTGCTGTTGGCCGTCTGGGGAAATTTGCCATTTTCTGCACAGTAAGATTTACTTGTCTAGCTCGTGCCCGTTGCCATTTGGTGGCGTCGCCATCGCCATTGCTTTTGCCATTGCCGTCGTTGGCAGCCGCAACGCCAGCAACGTCGTCGTCGTCGTCGTCGCTGCATTAAAAACTTTGACAGCTCATTTACTCGTTGTTCGAACTTGGCGCTCCTGCAGCTTCAGACTCTTGTTGTTGTTCTTGTTGCTGCTGCTGCGGCCTTTGGTGCTCGAGAACGTGAAGCTTCTTAGTGGTTAGTGTGGAGCCGTTATGTTTAGGTTTAAAGTCTATAACTGCTGTCGTTGTCATTACCCCAAAGGATTTGCCATGCTTTGCTGGCCCGTCGTTCAAATTGCTTAGTGCTTATTCGCTCGTAAGTGCCGAAATAATGAAATCCCCTTGTATTATACGCCACATAAGCTTCTATCGCTCTCCTCTTCGCCCAGACTCTTGTTGTTACTACTTTAGCTGGTGTTATTATTGTTGTCGTTGTTGTTGCTTTTATTCCAATTGCAGTTGCAGTTGTTCGCTCTTTGAGATGGTCTGCTCTTTCTGGGTGCTTTTGAAATCTATTTTGCTGCACATTTCTTTGGGCGATAAGTCGCAGACATGGCAAATGATGTTGTTGTTGATATGCGCCGAGAATGCGCCGCATTCACTGCATTCACTGCAATTGATATGCGAAGTCCATCGCTTGCGCCATGCCCCAGGGGCAATTCGAAATCAGAAGTGAGCCTGAGTGCCTAGCTTTAAGATCTGCTCAAAGCTTTATAGTTGTATACTTGCCTGAAAGATGAACTACAAATATCAATAAAAAGGCAATAATTAAGGAGTTTATATTTAGATGAGCTAAACGATTAAAAAATAATATTGATTAACTGAAAATTGGTAGACAAAATAAATTTTACAATGTAAAAAAAGCGTGCCTTAAAAACTAGGAAACTAGAATTTAATTTATGAAGCGAGCCTTGCTTTTAATGAAATAGGTATACTTTTTGATTCTACCATTTTTTTTGAATGGTGTGATTATTAAAAACAAATATGCATATTTATTTTACAGGCTAATAATATTTTCTTACCATAATTATTTTTTTTTTCCAAATTGTGTGCTCAAATAATTAAATTATTCCAATATACTTTAAATAGTTAACTTATTTATTTATTTAAATAATGAAAGTGCTACATTTTATTGAATGTTTGTCACAATTAAATTCCACAGAAGTTTTTCGGTTCACGGCTACCGCATTAACATAATGTACAACTAATCTCTCACCTTTTATATACTTGGTATCGACCACATGTCGTATGTATAATATTGAAAAATTACCATTTTCAATACGGCGCAATACGTATACGCAGCGTTGGCCCACAGCTTCAGCACACATCCATCTCCATTAGCGCATACAAACTTCGCCACAGACTAAAGTTTATGTTGATCCTCCCTTGCCGTCATATAAGTTCGCATGAGATGTGTGGCGGTGGGGGCAGGGGAACTTACGCTGCTCCTCTCTGTCTAGGTCTTGTTCTCTCACTCGCTCGTATGGTGGCTACTTAAAACTGTTTGCTGTTAAATTCAATTTCAATGCTCGTTTGTTTCCATGCGTTTGGCCATTTTACTGCCACTGCGACGGCGACGACGACGACGACGAGCAGGACTAGCAAGCACACTATAGTAGCTGGGGATCAGGATGAGATGGCCTTGCTTTATGCCTTGCGGTCGCAATGGCGGTGGCGTCGATAACGCAAACTTTTGCAAGTAGCTGCTGCTGCTGCTTCTGCAGTTGTTTTCTTTCTTCCTTGTCCTTTTTTTTTATATTGTTTCTTTTGCACTTTTTTGCTCGCTATATATATTTTTTTTGATTTCGCTGCAAAGTTGCGCATGAGAATGCAGCAAACGGCTTTTTTATTGTGGCCATTTGCCATAGTGCCGCCAATGTGCTGCCAATTTGGTGCTCTGCCCTGGCAACTGTTGCCGCTTCATATGCGAGGTTTTTAGTGCCGTTTTGCTGCTGCTGCTGCTGCTTGGCTGCTGTTGTTGTTGTTACTCCTCGAACATCTTATGGCTCCACCCACTCGACTCGGACCGTGCAACGTTTCGCTATTGCACTTCAAATTGCCCGCTTAAATGTGCGACGATTACCAACAGCCAAAGCAGGCAGTCAGCCGCATCAAAGCCAAAAATGTGTAAAGGCGAAAAAAAAGTAACGAAAAGAAAAGTTAATTGTATTTGCGGTTGCAGCATCAGCAGCAGCATCAGCAGCAGCATCAGCATCAGCAGCAGCATCAGCAGCAGCAGCAGCAGCAGCTGTCGAGTCACATTAACGATGAATTTTTGTAAATTTATACGAGTATTATACGATCCTCCGCTTTAGTCGTTCCGCCCCCGCCTTTTGCCCGCCCCTGCGCAGCTTTGTGGCTGTCACATTTGGCAATTTCCATTATTTTATGTCCTCGTCTTTGTTGTCGTCGTCGTCGTCATCGTCGTCGTCGTCATCATCGTCGAAGCCAAAGTAAATTTTATACGCCACTTTTCGCGGCTAAACAAAAATTAAATAAAATTTAGCGGTCTGCCTGCCCTTGCTTCTCATCTGTGAAAAAAAGACCACGCATTTCTCATTGCCCAGCTTCGCTCCTCTTTACACTCTACTCCCCTCTCTCTCGCTCTCTTGCTCTCACCCGGTCTCTGTGTTTATGGTCTGTCTAACGATTCCCGGCCAAGTTGCCTGGCGTTGATTAGCCTCTGTGTGAAGCTTGAATTAGGGCAAAGACAAAACGTGCCCAAAAGCGAAACTTGATGCGACAGCTGCACAGTGGCCACAAATTCTATATTTTTTTATTAAAACATGTTTTATGCTGGATAATTGCAGGGTTTTGAAATAAACATTGTTACGTTGAATGTAGAAGAATTTAATGGTTAATTGTAAGTTTCTGTTTGTTAATAGATTTAATAATTATTTAATATTTTGTTACCTACTCTTTCAATGGCTTTGGACACTGTGCCAGACTGCTCGTCAGTCTCGACGCTGTCACAGACGTAACCACATGGTGACTGTGACTTTGATGCCAACGACGTCGACGTCTCGACACTGAACGCCGCTGCGATGGAACGAAGTTCGGGGTCAGGTGGCAGTTGTGCGAAGCAGGGAGAGGGTGAGGAATAGGAGGAGGCGTTGGCTCTTTTGGGGTGGACATGCAAATGAGCCTGTCCCGTAGTTGGTTTTCTGCTTGGACGCTTCGTTGCCTTTGCCAACGCGCCATCGTTGTCCTCGTCGCTGTCGCTGTCGTTGTCGTTGCCATTTTCGTTGCTGTTGTTGTTGCTGGCGTTTTTATGGACGCAGTTGTTAATAGAAAATGAGCTACACGCGGCCGCCCATCTTGGTCAAATCATAACGGGCCTGCTGTTCAAAAAAGAACAAAAAAATACCGAAGACGGAATGTTTTTATTGATGTAATTTGCATAAATTTACACTTGCCACAAACACAAAACGATGCTACAGACGCGCGCGCAATCTGTCAAAATTTTACGCATCCAAACCAAAGGAAAGAACAACAAAAATTCGTCGAAAAATAAAGATAAATGCAAAAAGAGATAGCACAAAAAAGGCTGCAATTTCGCGACACTTGAAAAGCTCTTTGCGGCCATCATTAAAATCGACTTAATTAAAAGCACAATCGGGGTAAAACTGTTGCCTTGCATTGCGTATACGCGGTGTGCGCCAAATGCGCTTAATTACGTCATTAGCAAAGTCAATAGAATTAGTTGTTGCCATTGCCATTGTTGCTGGTTGTGGGCTGGCATACAAGGTTGCAATAAGGGCAGACATTTCATTTGACACTTAAATCAAAATTAAATTACATAAACGCTGTTGCAGTTGCACCACCAACAACAACAATCACAACGGGTTATAAAGTCGTTGCCATCGGAGCCAGCCGATGCTGCAGGCAAATGCCGTCGCAGTCGCCGCTGTTGCCGCCGCCTGACAATAACAATAGAAACTGAAGTGGCAAAACAATAACTGGCGCGTCTCGTTGGGTTTTCCGGGCGTCAACCAAATACAACCCGCACACACACACGCTAAAACAAACGAACGGGGCTAAAATATGCCATCTTTTGTGTGTGCGGGCGAATTTTGGGGGGTTGTTTGATCAGTTGTGCTGTAAATATTTACTCCGCTATGAATGTATTTGGCTAATATTTCCGGCTTCATTTTTTGTAGCATACTTTTAAGCGCTTGAGTTAATCACAACAAAACTCGTTGCAATGAATTCAAATAATAAATAATCACTTGTACATTGTTCAATAACTTTTTTTAAGTACGCCAAACAATTGACAACTAAACAAATTGTAGAGATTTTAAATAATAAATGTTTATTGCGTTAACTCTTAATTCTGGGTATTGAAAGTTGAACTTGAAGATCAGTATGTTTAAATATGAGTATTAAAGGGTTTCGTAAATAATTTTAGGCATTTGAATAGTCAGAAACAATTTTTAAGTATTTTAGTTCAGTTTAGTTTTAATTGTATTAAAATAGATGTGTTTAATTTCCAAAATTGTGTACCTCAAATATGCAATTATCATTTATGGAGACGAAAACTACTGATAACAGTAAGTAACGCTTCATCAGAGGCCACTTATTTTCTTGATAAGTTCTGTTTGCTTGCCATTTTATCTAGCTACTTATCACGATTCTCGTTAAGCAACCCTCTCGGCCATTGTCTATGGGCAACGCATTACCATTTTCATGTTGCATTTTTTCGTGTTCGTTTTTATATATTTTTTTTATTTTTTTTGCGGCTCTCTGCAGACCGTTCTTGACAAACTGCATCGTGGGCCAGTGCGAAATGCCCTTTGCACCGTGGGCATTAGACTGTCGTCGTGGCAGCTGTTGGGCAAATGCGTCGGCCAATGTTAATAAGCAGTTTGTCTGTCTTGTGTACCTTTTGCGCTGTGTGGTGCTGTGACAACTCAATTGCATTTAAATTGGCCGCTAATCAAAGCGTTGCCAACCTGCCGTCGACCTTTGTCATTTGCATTTTCAGCCCACGGTGCAATGATGAGCCAGCTACTGTGGCTCCTTTTTATTCCCGCTGCCCATTCCAATGTGCAGCTTCAGCTTCAGCTTCAGCTTCAGCTTCTAGCTCCCGCTGGACATTGGTGGCGCTGGCGCTGCTTTCATTCGCATTGTTGCTGCGTGGCATTGTCCTGTGCTCTCTGGTCGTCCTGGCCGGGCTCCACTTTGAAACCTTGCCCGTTGTCGTTGTTGTCGTCGTCGTCTGGCCACAAATCGATGCGCAAATTTTTACAACGCTCTGCGGTTAGCAGTCGCTGCCTGGACTCGGGCATTGTTATCATACTCTTTTAAAGAGTTTCCCCAACATGTTGACTGTTTATGTTGCATATCATTTTTTCAATAAAAAAAACGCGTCGAAATTCACGTGAAACGCTCAAGTTAAAAATGTAGTTTTATAAATGAAAATTAAATCTTAGAATTTAATTTAATTGTGAAAATTTTAAACGTTTAGTATCTGTATTAAAATATTCATGCAGAAAGCGTATTAATAACTTCGCTTTGCTTTGTCCTCGCTCATTTTGCCTTTCTTGTGTTTTAATATTAAAAAAATGTCTCTCGATGGGAGCACTCTGTCTGGCTGGACATTGCTTTCTGTTGTTCCCGTTGCTGCTGCTGTTGCTGTTGGTGTTACTGCTTCCTCGATTCCTCCTTTGCTATTCATTTTTAATTTTTATTAAAATATTTATGCAAATATTGAACATATGTTGGCGGTTTGCTTGCCAATGCGAACTCGTTTGCGCTGCTCCGCCCGTCTTGGCGTGTCTTCTCGTGCCTTTAATATTAAAATTTTCGTATACTTTCGTATGCTGGCAAAAATCAAAAGCTATTTAATTAGTTGAAAGTGTGATAGCCCATCGTCAGTCGACGTCGACTGGCTTGGTGTTTGGTGGAGGGAGGTCGCTTGGGAATTGAACTGAGCTGGCCGGCAGTGGACTGGCGGCTGCCACAGTGACACTTGACTGTTAATTAATGCATGAGGTGCACAAGCGGACGACAGACGAGCGCCGACCTGTGTGTGCGTGTGTGTGTTGTGCCTGTTCGTTTGCTGCAGTATGCGCAATTAATTTCATATAAGTTTATTGTCGCCTCTTAACTTCATTCCCGGTCCCTCAAATGCAATTGCGGTTCGCTGGCGGACTGGGAAATTGGTAGGTATACAAATGGACTTAATTACGTGCACGGAAATCAAGTATTTTCTACATATTTACGCGGTGCCACGCCCACACATACATACATACACTTATATTCATATGTATTCATATAGCTGCCCCATACATGGCTATCGTCTGCGGTTACAGCCTCCCTGTGCGTTCGTTGTTTGTATTTCAAATTAATCATACGCCACCGTACGTGGTCAAATGGAAATCAATTCATAGCGTTCTGCAAACCGATTTCAGTCGTATTTCTGTACTTTCTAAAAGAACTTCAATTTGTAAATGTTCTGTTACTACCTTCTGTGTTAATTTATACAAAATAATGCATTTCGAATTCTTCTTATAAATTTCTGCCATTACTTTTCGCGTGGTAAATAAATTGAAATTTGTGAAGTGATTGTGGAGAATTCGTTGCTTAACTTAAAGTATTCTTGGCGGCTTTGCAATACTCGGAATACATTGCTGGATGTTTGATTCACACTCTTGAATCGAATTTGTTTGGCTTCATTGGCTCATTCGATTCACCTCCCACTCCTCTCGCCACCTGCTGGCGTCATTGTGTATTGTGCTGTGTCCTCTCCACGTGTGTAGAGTTGTAAATGATCCAGACAACTGCCAATTTGCGCATCAATTGTTGAATAAAACATGATAATCATAATAAAGCGAAAAGCAAAAAATACAAAAAAATAAAATGAAATAAAATAGTAGACGTGCACGGTTCCCCATGCATAAATGAAATGCGAATCAAAGCGAAACCAATCGACATGGTCACCAGCCAAAACCAGTCCAATGGACTGTCCGGCGCAGGCATCGACAACAACGGCAACAGCGGCATCATCATCATCAACAACATCGACAGCATTCAGTGGACATAGAGTGTGGTATGAGATAGATGGAGAGTAAGAGAGGGGAGTGGGGTGTTGAGCAAACGGCGTGCAAATAAATAAATGTAATTGAAGGCAATTATTGACGTTAAACTCCAATTGCAATTGGAGTTTTGGTCGGCTGACCACATCCACATACCATCAGCAACAGCGACAGCAGCAGCGGTAATCACCCGCTCCCCTCTCCATCGCCTCATTTACAAAGCATAAGCCGCATCAAATAAATCGCACATAGGGCAACATAATATTAAACGCTTTAAGCGCCACACCAAATTGTCAGCGCCAACACAAATTGGATATTTGCATTTTATTATGCGAAAATGAAGGATTTGGTTTGGCTCATTTATGC
Organism: Drosophila siamana; assembly: GCA_035047445.1. NCBI lineage: Eukaryota > Metazoa > Arthropoda > Insecta > Diptera > Drosophilidae > Drosophila > Drosophila siamana. The sequence continues at coordinate 3,935,082 of JAWNPP010000020.1, read as the reverse complement.
GGTCAATTGCATTAAAAGCTGCTTATCAGGCGCGTCGCTGCTAGCGCCGTGTATAAATATCTCAACTTACTAAAAATATCGTCGCCATGCTGTTTGCTGACCTCTACATTGACTCGCTAACTTTTGCCTACAATCTTTTAATGGTCTATTACAGCTGCTCCACTTTAAATAGCCTACAAACAATAAAAAAATTAAAAAAAAGAAACAAAAAAAATGTTGTTAAATTTATGATCTCGGGGGCTTTCAGCGCTGTCAGTCAGAACTTTCAATAACAAAGCTCCATCTGAAATGCCATCATGCCTCAGACACACCAAAGCATTGATAAATAGCTCAAGTGAGATTGTCTTGTGCACTTTGCGTCGCCCCTCGCCCCCACCACCCGACATTCGTCTCTCACTTTACTGTCGCACGCACTCACGCAGCAGCATGTGGACAATATGGGCTGCCCCAAACTGTCGCTTCTTTCCTTCTTCCCCGCTCGCCTTCTTTATCATTGGTTCATGCTTTCAGCAGCCCTCTGCATCTATAATTTTAAAAGCAAACTCATAAATATTCAAAAAAGGCGGCCAACGTCAGCGACCAACATCGCATTATGTCAGCAATGTGTGTGTGTGTGTGTGCGACATTGTATGTGTGTGGTTTATATGATTCGGCACAAACCGCCCATGATGCTACAGCAAACGAGTCACGCCCACATAGCACTCTGAACCGAACCGAACCGAAAATTCTATTTTCTTTTTAATAAAGGCCAAAAGATGTGCAAGTAGCATCAGAACTGTGACTGCGCCAAGAGGGGCCTCAACAGCACCAAGGCGGGGCAAGGGCAGTCATGGTCAGCTGGGAGGGAGGGGGGTCACAGTTTGGCGGTGGCGCACTGCGAACCAAATGTTCGTTACTCGCTCTGTGGTGCTGCCTTCTACTTCTTGTTTTCTCTTTTTATTTTTTGTTGAAAAGTCGACCATAAAATTGAATAAACCGCATTGAAGCACATTATTTTTTATTAACTGTGCTGCTCTCCTGCGATCCAAAAAAAAAAAAATAGGAGATGCCGTCACACAGAGTGCTAAACAAAAATCCACACAGCAGAGCAGAGTCCTGAGTCCCGTGTGTGTGTCAGCTTCTTTGACCGACGTTTGTCAAATAGTCTTTGCAATTTACACACACTCAAAACTGGGCAAAGCGGGTTTGGGGCTCAGACCTTGTGGGGCCAAGCGAGGAGGGGCAGGTTACCGGATCTCAGCGCTGGCTGCCACATTTGCTGCAACGTTTGTTGGTTATGGACCAATGCTCCATTGTCCCTCCAGTGTGGCGCACTTGCCTTTCAAGCACCTTATTTATAAGCACTTTTAATGGAGTTGGCTTATGGGGCGTATGAGTATGGAGAACATATTTCTCTCTGTCTGGCGCGGTCTTTCTCTCTGTATGGTGTGTGTGTGTGTGTGTGCTTCAAAATCTGATTACGATTTTTATATGACACTTTGATATGATTTATTTGGTCATTCAGCTTTTCAAAGACAGGCCTCGAGCCGCTGCCGCTGCCGTTGCTCCACCGAAAGGGTGTCAATGGCTTTTGAAATATCTGCAGAGCATTTCATTTTTGTTTGCCCGCCAGCCAGTCAGTTTGCCTGCCTTCCAGCCAGTCTGCCAGTCAGCCTGGCCTCCGCCTGGCCCACGGAGATGATGCTCCGTTGAGCTGCTTCCTACTTGTGCTTATGGCCGGATAATGTGAGCTTCAGCCAAGTTATTTGCAACTGCTTATTGTTGCTATTTCTGTTGTTGTTGTTGTTAGCCATGCAGACGACATGGCTTGTGGGTCCTGTAATTGATGACCTTCGCGATACGTCGTCCTGGCAACCTTTTTTTTCATCTCTCTCTCTCTCTCTCTCTCTCATACTTCTGGGCAGTTTTTATGGCTGGGCACTAAAATTTTCTTTTTTAAATTGAATTTAATGAAAAGGCGTGCACATCGCCTAAAGGCAGCGCAGGGCAGGCACATGGCGCCATATTCAAATGGCACTTAAATACGATTTAGCCCGGGGGCATTCCACTAAACGTAAACGCTTCAAATAAAATTATTCAAATAAATGAGCTAGTAATTGAAAACTATTATTTTGTTTGTCATTGTGCAATATTATTGCAAATGCTGGTTTATTATTCGACAATATTGGCACATGATCCATGGACTTTAGCGAAATCGTGACGAAAGCGAACCGCCCGATAATATCGCTTGGCCATAAATTGTTTTGTATACATGCGCAAATAAATCGCTCAATGCAAAGTCCAAGTGCTTATCCTGGCCATTTTATTGCCTCGCTTGTGCTTTCACTTCCCTTTTTTATAGCGTTAAAAGATTTCTCCCTGCATCGTTATAATAATTATTGCAGGTATTAAGTCAAGTAGCCGCAAAGAGCAGCAGCGCGCCCCAAAGCATTTCCTGTCCCGTTTCCCCCCTTTTTGTGGTCGCTTTTCGCTATTGTTGTTGTTGTTTGCGTTTTTTTTTTTTATGTGTTTGCCTTTTTGCCTTATGCCGCCAGCCCACCGTCGCTTTGCGTAACAATAATTTGTGTCACGTTGTAGTTGCTGATTCCCTCGTTCTCTCTCTCTATATATATGTATATTTATATACGTATAAATATATATAGAAAAACCACAACGATTTTCGCGCAACGCGGTTTTTTGCAAATGTGGCGCGCGGCAAACTAAATTGTGTTTAATTAATTTTTTGTTGCATAATTCTGGGGATTAGTTTTTTTGATGCCACATTCCGTGTGGTTCGGCTGCTGCAATGGCAACTCTCGACCACCACCAACAACAGCAATGAGTGAAAAAAGAAAACAGAAATAATAAATGCCAAGTGGTTGCCTTGGTTACCATTCACTTTGAGTTGCTCTTGTTGTTGTTTGCGAAGAACTACGTGCGACACTCGCTTGGCATTAGCAGGTCCTGGTTATTATTTAGCGAGGGAAGAACAATGGGAAAGCAAAAAATTAATTATAATTATTTGAAAAACTCACATTCATGCATATAATAATAGAAGAATAATAGAGCCGTGAGATTTATTTATCAACAGTTGAACCTGAACTTGAAAAATATATTATAACAATAATAAATTTGCCACATTAAAAATAAGATATTTCACCAAATACATAATTATGCTTATAAATACGAGATATAGTCAATAAAATTAATCTCTCACAGGCAGCTCTACAATTTCAAAATCCAATTAAAAGTTCGGATTAGATTTCTATTTAAATTGTTACTATTTATTAAAACCTTACAATCTTGTCATTGTTAATTGGAAAAAATAACAAGTGAAATAAATAAAGAATTCAAGTAAAATAATGTTGCAGATGTTAGTAAATAAATTATACTTTTGTAATAAATATAATGTACATTTTAGCTGCTTTTTTAATGCGAAATCTATAGAGATGCTGTTAAAAATGCAATTCAAGAAAGCATTGCTTGCAATATTTCTCTAGCAAACCTCTTGTGGTTAAGACCAGTTTCACTTATTTCAATATTAATAAACAAAACGAAGAATTTTGTTGCAATGTGTAGCAAACTGCAACTGCAACAAGATTCTGGGTTTTTGGCCTAAACCAAGAACTATTTTCGGCCTGAACTTTTCTTTAATAAAATGCTTACTTGACTTGCCACTTGCCGCCTGCATTCGTTTTGCGGCCAGGCGACACGGATGCGCATACAAATACAAACACAAACACAAACACACACACATATCGTTGAAAGTGCTTGCAGCAAACGACGCCGTCGCCGTCGCCGTCGCCGCCGCCGTCGCTGTCGACAGCGGCTGCAGACTGTCATTTGTTTACTTGTGTAAAGTTTAATTAAATTCCAAAAAGACGACAACGACGACAACTGATGGCAGCTGCAGGCCGCAGCTGCCATTTGCATTCTTCTCTGACTTTTGCAGACTCTGCTGCTGTGTCTTCTTCCTCCCTCCCCATTGACCTCACCATGCAGCATGTGCTGCATACTTTTAGGCGCAGCTTGACTACCAATTGCCATAATTATGGGTGAGAATTAATCCACAGCGAGACGGCAAGAGAGAAGCAGCGCAAACAATGTCGAAAGTATTAGAACAATTGTCGATGGTCATGCATGCAAATCGACGCTGCAGCTGCAGCTGCAGCATCGCGAGTGTCAAATTTGAAGCCGGAGCTGGAGCTGGAGTTGGAGTTGGAGCCGTTGCTGTTGACCAGACTTCAGCTTCAGCTGACGCACTGCGGCAATGTGGCAACCAACCATCGACGTCGTCGACGTTGCAACAAGCCAAAACAAACGTGTGTCTGCCACCGCCCGCTCCCCTCTCAGCACACACACACACACACACACACTTCCATGTCATGCATGTTTGTCTGGTGCATTGTCAAAACAGTCAGTCCCAGCTGCAGTTTTACGTAATGGCTGATTATGGGGCAAGTTGGCAGGCAGTGCGTGTGCCATGTTCCTGTTTCGTGTGTGTGTGTGATGTTGAAGTGTTGCTTTTGGTAGGGGAGTGGGGGTACGTTTGCAGTTTGTAGTCAAGGCATTTGGATAGCGCGCTTGCAAGAAATTTCCCAGCAAACGAATGCATTGCAAATCGAGCTTTGCCAAGAATTTTCACAGCATGCCCGTCGTCCTCATGGCGCAGGCTGACTCAGCAGACTGTGCTGCAACTCTACCGGCAGAAAGGACTCTCTGCAAATTGCGGCATAACTCACGGTTACCCTCATGCTCATGAGCTGACTCTCCAGATAAGTTGGTGTGCGAGTGCCAATAACAGAAGAAGCAGCTCATAAAACTAAAACTTATTATATTGATTATGTCGGCAGATGCCATTGAGAATGGGGGATAGAGATAAAGAAAGAAATAGAACGAAGATGACCAGTAAATGGCTAAAGCGAATGAAATGAAACCATTGAAATGTTTGTTTGCCTGCTAAACTCGTTGCCTCACACAAAGTGAAAGTATTGGCAATTTTAATTAATTAAAAGCATTACATACAACATTTAATTTCTTGAAAATGGCTTGACATTGTCGACATTCTATTTGGACGAGATAGAAATTCATTGATAGTGAAACAATTTTGAAAAGCTAAATAAGTGAATTTAAGCTAGTTTGAAAAAATTAATTAGCCGAAAAACTTGTAGCTGTTAAATTTTAATAATGATTCTTTTTCCAGTTTATTAAAGCAATGAATGTAGTAAATAAATGTGGACAAACAATTTTATTTTTTTATTAAATTTATTTGGGAGTAATTAAATTTGTTCTAAAGAATTTCATTGTGAGTTTGCTGAAGCGAGCTAAACACGAGAAATCCAGTTGGATTGCAGTGAGTGCAAAAAAGAGACAAAAAGAATAAAACCAAATCCTAAAAACTGTTGGACTTCATGCATAGCTGAAAACAAATGACAAAGGCAAAACTTTGCTTCCTGGCTAGACATAATTTTGGGTTCTCTCCACTTTTGTGTGGAAAGTCTTTTCCATGCAGTAGCCACTCTCTCAGGAAAAAAAAAGAAAATACCTACATGAGAAATGCACAGGCGTTGGCTACCCTTAAAAAAAGCGTACAACAAATGTAATTTGCTCTGGCACACAGAAAACTTGTTAGCTGACTGTTGTTGTTGTTGGTGGCGACTGGAGTTGCTTTTGTCCACACACACACAGTATGCGCCTGGAGGTCATTTCTGTGCATAGTTCATTACGATTGAACTGCCACAAAAGTCCGCTCTCACACAAGATACAAAATGTGACTGCGATTGGAAAGCTTTCATTTCCCCAACCGCCCCAAACCCTATCTCTATACATATGTGCTCTAACTTCCGGGCATTGTGACTTTGCCATGAACTAGAGTTATAAGCAAAAAGCAGCAATAGAGTTATTTAATTCCAAGAAAATAACAGCTTTTGCTTTGTTTTAATTATAGACGACGCCCGCATAAGTAAACTTTATCACAAAAGTGGTTTTGTTTAATATTTAATTGAATTGCATTTGTGAAGTGTATTCGATTTAAAAGTTAGTGGGAAATTACTTGGCGTTTGTTTTTTTTTTTTTTTATATTATTTCTTTTGGTAATGTCGCAGCTAGCCACACTTTGTTGCAAGTTTTGTGCCCAGCAAAAGTCATAAAGTTGCTGCAGCATCTTGCCACGCCGCTCGCTGTCAACCTGATCAGTTTTGTGCCACCCACCCAAGGGCGAAGCGGAACGGAACAGAACAGAACAGAAGTGGCAAGCAGGCTCCTGTTGCCTGTTGCAATTGTTGGCCACTGTTGCTTCTCTGCTTCTGTTGGCCCGTTGGCTCATTGTCTGCGGGCTTCTGCTTCTTTAGCCATAAACTTTAAACTTGCAGCATTCGCTACTACTTCCTGCCAGCCACACAATGCCAGGCCATGTCCTCGCTTCCTCCCTCCCTCTCTCTATCTCTCTCCTGGCCGCACACTATCTGTGTCTGTCTTTGCTGTACGACCATTTTGACCGTTAAATGTTGACATTTGTGCATTTCATTGTGTATGACCTTTCGGCGCGCCACAACAACAGCAGCTGCGGCAACTGCAACTGGAACTGCAACTAAAACTTAAGCGGGGCGCTCGCAGATGGAGTTGAAGCCGTTACTGGATCAGGCGACAGCACGATGCTCTTCTCCGCTATTGTCGTCGCTTGTCTACTCATAAACTAAATGTAAATTCTCCGCCCCCCTCAGCACACTTTTATTGCAGTGTTTCGCCGTCTGCATTCACTCTCCAACGTCTCTCTCTATCTCTCTCTCTCTCTGTCTCTTTGACCTCACAGCTAGTACTTATGACCCCACAGAGTAGTTCTCGACGTGTGGTTCTCCTTATTGTTGCTCTTGTTCCAGTTATTATTGTAGTTGTTCTTGTTGTTCTTGCTGCTGTTGTTGTTGTCAACAGGCTGCTGCTTTTGCTGATTCGGCTGTTGGATAGAACAGTGCGGGGAACTCAGAGCTGGGACTTCATTGTCTGGTTGCCTGGTTGTGCTATTTGAATTTAGAAATCTATGGGACATGACCCTTCAGTTGTGTGTGTGTGTGTGCGGCATTGTGCGGCATTAAATGAGGAAATGGCGAAAGGGTTCACCCCTTTAGAGGATTAAATGTGGGCAAATACAACTGAAATGAAAGAATTAAATCATGGCAACTTGAGAGAGCCATAATTATAATAATGAAAAAGCACCATTGAATATTATGCACAAGACCATAAACGACGTCTATGAAAAGCAAAGTAGTTGACTTTAAATAGACATGGCAAATACTCTGTAATATGCTGAGAGCAAAATTTGCTACTTTTGTAAAACAAACCCGAGCTATGAGGAATGTGCAAAATGGTTTATTTAAAGAACAAAATTGAATTAAATTATTAACGAATGGTTAATAAAGGCAAAACACGTTGCTTGAAATAGTAAAATTAGATAGTTACTTAAATGGATTGTTAAATTTAGTTATTTTGCAGTGTGCACTATTGAAAACTTCAAGGAAATTAAGACAAGTGGGTTATATTTCTATAAGAACATTATTAAAGCCTTTTTCTATGATCACTTATCTTAATGTTTCTTCATATTGCAAGAAATTGCCTTCCGCAAAGTGCTACAAAATCATTCATTTTTATTTAGTTGCTATAGTTCTGAGACTAAATCCGCTTTATGTGCACGGATGTTTGTCTGTTTACTTGCAGTCTATGTCTGGATGATGCTAATGCCTTGCAGCTGCCATAGATCTTTGTCTCCACACATTCTTTTCCTGGTGCTGGCGACAGTGAGAGCGATGGCGTTGGCAACGCAGACCAACCCCGGAGTTGTGTTCACTTTCTAATGGGCAACAGTCAACCCCAAGTACAACACTTTTGAGCCCTTTGCTTTTCTAAGTTTGCCACATATTCGCCCTCCCTCTGACTTGTTCGCCTTTCTCCTCCTAAGTACAATTGTCCTCGTGGCCGGGTAATAGTCGCATATACAATGCAATGTGCAACCCTTTATACTCATCCCCAGCGCGATATGCATAAAAAAAAAACACTGAAACTGTGCTGCGAGGACGAGAGCGTTGACAACTTGTTACATATATCTTAACAAGTTCTTAAGTTCCCGCTCCACGTCTCGCTTCCAGATCATTTGCATTGTGCTCGCTGTCCATTCGAGGCTTAACATACGTTGCGTATAAATTGCATAATTTATGTGAATTATGCGGCAAAACATTGTCCCCATCCAGTGAGCAGTCATTGTCTGCATCTGGTTGTGGATCTGTGTGAGTGTTTTAGCCTTCGGGGTGCAATGAACTGGCAAAGTGGCCTTGTCCAGGACATTGGCACGTCGACTGCGAGTCGCACTTAATTGTCTAAATTGTCAAAACACTTCCTGACCGCTCCTGGCCCGAAAATCCAATTAGTTGCAATCGACTTTGGTCATGGCTCAATCACTCACTCTCCATTCAATAATTTCCCAACGTTGTGGATAAGTGACACATACACAGAGAGAATAGAGAAAAACAAAAAGGAAGTCAGCTAAAATGAAAACTAGCACACTTTACCTTGACGTCGTCCTGTTTTATTTTTTGGAGTCAAGTTTTATGACATTTTGCCGTTAAACGTTTCGTGTTGTTTCAATCAATGATGCCAATCAAATGGAAACGATTTTTCGACGCACTTTCACAGAGTTTGAAGTGCACGACCACCAATAAGTAAGGGGCCAAATCAACGTAGCGAAGCATAAAGGACATAGATTAAAGAGAACCAACAAAGTGTTTGATATGCCACTCGAAAATAATTTTATTGAATTCAGTTGTGGATGGCTCAACCACTGAAGCATTTATCGACTTCTACTAATCATTTGAAGTTAGACAGATTTGAAAGGCTTGAGATTCAAGCTAACAACACAACATAATGGCTTGACAGAGTTGTGTTTATTTTAACGACAAGGGGAGAGGCGAATGCAACCTTGGCAATAGGACGGGGACAGAAACTTCATTAAATCTGATATTAAAATTTCGTTGCTCGAGTGTTTATGACTTTTAGGAGCATTTCGGGCAGCATTTGCCGTCTCCTTAGCCAGCCATTAAGACAACGCTGCGTATGCGTAATAAATAATTGAAATTTTCACCGTGGGGCCGCTGCGAGAAAGGTTAAATGGAGACCAAAAAAGATGAGCTAAGAGCAAAACAGCATCTAAAGAGTTGTGCTGTATGACTTGTATTTAGCTTTTGGGCAAGCGAGCGCACCAAAGCGAAATGAAAATAATTTTCATTGCGCTAAGACTGCCGAGCGACTCTTGGTCGGGGGGTTGGTTAGATGCGGACCGGGGAGTTGTGAGGGGGGTGAAGTTGTGGAGCAAGTAATGAACACACTTTTCGGATTTAAGCGTGCTGCAGCACGCTAATGGGACAACAGCAACAACTACAACGGCAACGACAAAAGCAACAACAACTGTTGCTACAACAAACAAGTACAAGGCAACGGCAACTGTTGCTGCCACTGGCGCCTGCTTCTCGACTCATTTTTAATTCCTTGGCACATTTGTGTAACGTGACATGAAATCCATTTGATGTCGTCGTTCTCTTCTCACATCCTTTCTCTCTCTCCCTCTCTGCCTACCTCTATCTTTATCGCCCTTTTGCTCGTCCAGCTCCCAACATTTACTTCAGTCTCTCGTTCTGCAGTTGTTAACAAACAAACACGCTTTTCTACTTTTTATTGCTAATTTTTATTTTATTTTATTTTTCTTTTCGCCGTTGTTGTTGTTCGCTTTTTTTATATTTTTATTTTTCTTCATTTTGTTGTTGTTGTTGTTGCTGTTGTAGATCTGTGTATTGCATCTGAACAGAACGCAGTATTTTAACGCGATAACTCCCCTGGCAGTTGAGCTCATAAATTTATAAATGAGCCAGCGACTGTAAAATGCCAAACGAGCCGTATAACTCTGGCAGCACTGGGATCTCTGGTGAAACGCCGCAGTTTTTGGCCCAGTAGGCGAAATATTTGGAGGGGCAGACGGCGCTGCTTGAAAAGCACTCATCTTTGCTGATAGATGCATAGGACGCATTGGTTAACACAACTATGTAACCATGTTTGCAACAAACAAGTGTTTACAGCTGGCAAATGGATAATCAATAATTCTACATGCAGTACAATTACTGCTGGCTTCAAACAAAATGTTCTTAGTACTTAACTGTGGGAAAATGTAATCTTTCTTGTTCCATGGTTCTATTGAAAATGTTTGGTTAGAGTATTTGAAATTTTCTAAACGACAATTTGGCTCGGCTCGTTTCCTTTTTTTTTTTTTTGACTGCTTTTATTATTTGTGTAACTTTTGTCACTCATAATTATTTGGCTGTTGGGCTGGGGCTGTCAACGTCTGCGGAAACGGAAACAACGAAATACTCGTGTCTGTCGAAAATGTACGCGAATTGGCTGAACGAATGAATGAATGAATGTCTCCGAGTGGTGACAATCTAGAGCTCTGCGGTGCGGTGCGGTGCAAGGGACGCCAGCGAGTACTTCAATATACATTTTAATATTTCATTTGATACTCATGAATTTGTATTACGCGACGGGCTGCGGGACCTTCCCCATTAAAAGAGGGCAAAATCATTTTAAATATGCATTTATGCTTTCATAAATCCTCCTCCCCTCCCAATACGGCATCCCCTTTCCTCATTATCCATGCGATGTCCTTACCAGTGCCATTTTGCCATCATCATTGAAATCACTTAAGAAATTTGTGCTATGAAAGGTTTCAGTTCGTTTCGTTTCGTTTCAATTATTGTTTATTTGTTTATGTTCTTTTCGCTGTTGTGATTAAATTAACATTTGTTTACTGTGTTCAATATGTTGCGCTTCGTTGAGTTTCTCCTTTGAAATGTTATCTGAAGCACAATTCCAACAAAGTAACACAAAAAATGCAATTAGAAAAGTTAAAAGTCAAAATCTTGGGCCCTGCTTGGCCAATATAGAAATTGCTGTGCAGTCGAATGTAAATTTTGCTTTTTCATAGCCTCATTCAAAGTATTTATGTTTTGCCATTAAATCTGTTACTATTCATATCTTGAGCTTAATGGAAAAGATGGATTTAATTAATATTTTAATTACAAACAGCAGCAGAATATAGGAAGTTATGCAATATCAACTCAGAATTTATCCGTTGAAGGCAACATAACATTTTTATTATTATAAGAAGAGCTAAACAATTTCGCTTGTCAAACTGAATTCAATTTAAATTTAATATTATATTCTTAGTAGTGTAAAATATATTCGGCTATTCTGCAAAATCTCAGCTTTATTTAATTTTGACCAACCGAAGTTTGCCTTAGCCAAAAACTAAGTTAGTAAATTGGTTTTGATTGCGAATTGTGGTTTTAGATGAATTTGCTATCTTTTAAAGTATGTGCAATTTTTTTTTCATTTGTTGTAGCATGCAACAATAAAGATCAAGCTGTGCATGACAATTTGTATTTGATAGCATAAGTTAATTAACAGTAAATCTCTGTCTATCGCAGATGCCAAGAATTATGCAGCTGAATTCCTTGCAAATTAAATTGTATACAAGTATACCCGAAAGTATGCAACACTCTGTGAAACTACAAGTTTTATTGTTAAAAAGCCGGCTAGTATGCGACGCAATTATTAAGACGCCTTCTCTCTGACCACCTGTGATAAAATGCCACTCAAAGAATGCACCACAATTTGTGATTTGCACAATGAATGGAATGGAATACAAAAACAAAAAACAAATTGACTAAAATTTAAATAAATTGTGCAACAAAATGTCAAATTAGTAAATGTCTAGACCAATTTGGGCTAATGGCACAAATGCATATACAGAAAGCACATTTAACCCTAGATAAGGGGCGCATAAATTGTTGAGCGTTATTTGGCTGCACGAAAAACACAACGTAAAATTGCGTTTGCTGACTTCAAACATGACTGGAATAATTGTCATTTTGACATTTATAAACACACACCCACACATACACACACACATTCACATTTTAAATAAACTTCAATCAATGCCACAGACACGAGCCCATGGCAATGCCAGCGATAGATTCCTCCACACAACAGAAAAAACCGAACAGAGAGCATGCCTTAAAAGTCAATTTGCCGTAGGCATTGCTAACAAAACATAAAGCGGGCCCAGACAATGCATATAAAAGAGATGCTGAAATTTCCATACAACTCATTCCAATGGAGAGAGAAAAAAAATATAAGTAAAAGCGCAGAAAAAAGCAAAAACAACAATAACAATAACAGCAGCGTGCACAGTAACCGTAACGGTAACGGGAACTGTTACGGTGAAAAAGGGGCGAAAAATTTCACGCAGCTTAAAAACCGCACTCACGCACAAAATATTTTTATTTACCTTCTCAGGCGCAACACAGGCTGTTGCTCCACCCCGTCCCCTTTCCTGTCTTTCTCTCTCTCTGTGGCTCGCACTCACACATTCTTTGTAGCTGTGTGTTCGGTAAACAATAAACCTCACTGTGCTATGCCCCTTTCCTTACCTTGCCATGCCTTGCCTTGCGTTGCCTTTGCTTCGAACTGTATTATAAAGCCTCGGCCCTGGCTCAGCCGCACCACTAAAAGCGCCTTATTTACGACGTTTACATGTAATATTTACATGAAATCTCTTACAATAACAGTTATGCCTTTTGATGCGACCCCAGATTCTCACAAAGAACACTTTTGCGCCCCTTCGCTCCGCTCGCCCGCTTCTGGCTTTGCGTTGCCTCCCTCCACGTGTTGTTTATTAATTTGTCAAAAAAAAAAAAAATGAAAAAGAAATCAGGGCTGCGAAACAAGCTTAAAGCCGAATGCAGTTGAATTTAAATATAATGTAATTAAAGTGAAATGCAAGAAAGCTAAGTGAAAATTGAAGACCTGATATTGAAATGCAGACATTTAGTTTATTAAAAGATTCTGATAACATTGCATTAAGACCGTTTAAATCGTTAGCTACTTAGCCGAACGTAGCAAACCACTCGCCATCCCTGTGCAACAATATGCAGTGGGATTTTCAAACCCCTTCCCCGCACAGCGGGCAGCAGGCGGGAGGCAGCGGAAGGCGTGAGGCGTCAGGCAAGTGCACGTTTAATATTTTAGCATTAAAACTGATTTTCAACACGTACCGCATAGGCGACTCCGACGCCTCAAAATAGACTACAAATATTACAGTCGAGGCCGACGCCGCCGATGCCGCCGTCGAGCCGCATTCATATGCAAATACATAAAAGGCACACAGAGTACAGCGGCAGTCAACAAACAGCAACAACTACAACAACAAAGAATGACGAAAAAAAAAACGAACACACACAAAAAAATATATTTCGTATCCGCAAAAAGCGCGATGCGCAAATAGCGCGCTTCCTGAAATAATAATTCAAATGCTGTGATAAAAATCGACTATAAACCCGCATGCTGTGCAAAGCCACGCCCCCCCAGAACCGCCCCACCTCCACAACACGACACACACAGCACCCATACATGCAGTTCGCCGCTAGCCTCTCAGAGCACTCTACCTCCCTCTCCCTCTCCCTCTCCCTCTCCATATCCCTCTCTCACTCTTTCTATCTTGCCATCTCGTTCCTCCGCCGCCTGGCCCTGACCCACTCCCCAGTTGGCAACGGCCCCGGTGCGTACGTGCGCATATTTCATTCCCTAACGACCCCTTTTAACTGAGAAAATGTGTTTTCGTTACTTTTAGCATCTTTATCAAATAATAATATTACGCCGCACGAACCCAAACGTCGTCGAGGTGCCTCCGTCCCCGTCCCCGACCCTCGTCCTTAAACCCCACCTAAAAAATTTGTTTTTTCTCCACTTTGCACTCAAAGAAGTGCAAAATGTAAAAGACAAAAAAAGTGTTCAAGAAATTGAATTGGCATTTAGAGGCATCGATAGTGCAATACTCTACACTAAAGCCGTCAAAGATTATTTAATGTGTTCAGTAGGAATGTCTTCTAAATAAATAAACAATTACATCACGAACTTGAAGAAATCATGAATTGATAAAAATTTATAAAAATAATCATAAAAATAGTTGTATATTTCTTTATAATAGAAGTTTGATCATTATAGAATAATAAAAAATGAATTAATCAATTCTTGAGTTACACATTACTTAACAACATTATATAGAATACTGAAGAAATAAAATTATATTCATTATTCTTTAAATTGCTTAAACTTTCTATCAGAAAAGACAACAATAGAAGAAAGAGAACCCACCAATAGAAGTGTATTCAAAACAAAAAAAAAGAAAAAATTGGGCGGCGCAGGCATGCAAAAATATTGAACAAAGTTTCTGAGAGAATTAGACGAGATGTGGGGAGCTGGTAATGGCGAGGTGGACGGTGTGTAGCGGGGAGGTGGAGGCAAGGCAACATGGCAACAGCTTCGACACTTTTCCCACCATTTCCCGGGCAACACTGACTCGCGTCGTGTGGCACTGTGGGCGTTTTGCTTTATTTCTTTTGTGTTCAATTGAAAAATTTGCATGCCAAGAATTATGCAAAGCATTTGCAATAGGGTACGCGGGACGACGAGGCTAGGAACCCACGACAGGGCTGTGTGGAGGAGGGCTGCGGGACAGCGGCCAGCCTTGGAGTGGGTCAAAGAAAAACACGAAGAAAATAAGTTTTGTTTCCAGCGAAAGGTTTGCGCTTTTCTTTCGCCCTTCGCTTGGAATTTTTTTTCCTATATTGGACACAACAGCAACAACAAGAAGCAACAAACAAAAACCATTGAGAAACCATCGAAACCATCGAAGATCATTTGCCGGTTTATTTTGTCGTTGTTGTTGTTGTTCTTGCTGTTGCCGTTTTTTGGCTACGTTTTTATATTTCATTTTCGTATCGTGTTTCGTATTTTGGGCTTTGGGTTTTCGGGCACCCTCCATTATTCTTGGCGGTAATTGAACAACGTGTCTCCACTTGCTCTTCACTCTTTTTGGCTCCGTAATAAATGTTGAAAGAGCTGTTTGCCAAAAAAAGAAAAAGCTTAAAACAAATGTCCTCGAGAACGCCCAGCAATCGAGTGATGCTACATCTTCATTTTCATTGATGACATTGCGCATACGCCTTGTGTGCCAGCGTCCCATTTAGCTTTTAGTCTTTTAGTATGTCGTGGGTATTCATTTCGATATTTGAATATTATTATCGCATCGCCATTCATGGCTCATGTTATGGCAATAATTTTGCAAACCATTTGATTAGTTTTCCTTCGCTGAGCGACAGAAGCCAACAAAAATAAAAAGAAGAGGAGTGAAAATTGCATTTGTGTGCTCGAAATGTGGGCAGTAAGGAGGACTTTGTGTTTTCCACTGCTGGCCTAATTTCTAATTGAGTCTTTCGAGTCCTTTTTTGCTACCCATTTAAATATTTATGTTAGGATGTGCCTTAATTTGTTTAAAGTTTCGTCTGGGACCAATTCAATACACATAGTTATGCATAATTAAAGCACACATGCCCGAATTGTTGACTCTAAAAGCGTTGGGCGATGCAAAATAAATAAATAAATATAAATTTAAATATACTGCGGCCATTATAGAGAGAGTCGATTTGCCTTTGAAGCACGTTTCCAAACGTTTTTACATTTTAAATGCTCCAAAGCTTTTAATAAAATTGCCAAACAAATATGTGTGTATATTTGTTATACTTGTATGTATGTATGTGTGTGTGTGTGTGAGTGTTTTTTCGGTGACTTATTTATTGGAATTCACATTTTTATTGCATTTTCGTGTTGTAATTGCAATTCCCTCAGTTACGAAATTTTTTTAATTTTTTACATTTCATGTTTATCTATTCATCATATTTGTTATGGAATATTTCGCATTTGTAGAAAGCTCAAAAGTGGTCAAATGCATACTTGAGCTCACAAATATTCAATCGCGATGAATAATTCGATTGCAAGAAAGTAAAATATTTAAAGTAAATAAACTTTCCTTTGACACTTCTACATAACAATTTGACTTTATTGATTCGGAATGTTTTCGCAGTTGAAATCTAAGAATAGCAAAGTCTAAAGCGATTTGCAGAGAACTTTTGTTGTCCCATTACGTTAAATTAAAATAGGTAATGCCTGCCTGCCTGCTTTTTGGCGCTGACACGTGTACGGGAGACAATTTTGTTGCTATCTGCTATCTGTCTAGCATATTAAACACGTACTTAGACCATTTATATAAGCATTGCTTTGACAACCGACCGAACCTTCTCCCACCGCCATTCACTTTCTCTCTCTCACTCGCTCTGAGCGTCCCACGCAAATTTCCTATAGATTTCTTGATGTGGTTAATTAGAGTTTGAAAACAACAAGCAAAGCAGAGCGAGCGACAGAACAAATTATACATTTGTTTCGACTGCTGTTACTGCATATTTTATACAACAAGTAGCAGAAGCAAGTTGAACAAGTTACCTAGTCTGCCAAAACCGAAGTTAAAATGCACTTTAGAACTAGTTATTAATTGAATGGATAAATAATGTATGAAACGATTTGCAAACTGAAATACTATTTGAATTATTGAAAGTGTTGTAAATGATTTCTAAAAACACAAATCCTTTGACTAACAAATAAATATTTTAGATGCTTCTGGGAAGAATAAGTGCGAATGTTTTGGGAGCATTAAAATTATTGTCAACAGGTAATGTTTAAAGAAAGTTCTTTATTTCGTAATCCATTTATTTTATATTATAGCAGTATTTGAATGAACTTGAGATGTTTAAAATGGAGTTCTTGGGAGATCTACTTAAACTCTTCAAATGCTCAAAGTTAAGCTTTCAAATATTGTCAACAGGTAATGTTTAAAGAAAGTTCTTTATTTCGTAATCCATTTTTTTTATATTATAGCAGTATTTGAATGAACTTGAGATGTTTAAAATGGAGTTCTTGGGAGATCTACTTAAACTCTTCAAATGCTTAAAGTTAAGCTTTCAAATATTTATGTATATTTTACTATGTTTTTAATAATATTTAAAATCGTATAGCAGTTGTTGAGAACGACAAAAATGCCTTTGTTGCTTTTATCTATGAATGTCCAACTTGCTGAGGAATTGTTGATGCTCAGCATATATATATATATATATATATATATATATACATATATATAAAAAACATTAAAGCTTTGCGTAGTTGGCATATAAAAGTTTTCATTGTTTTTCGTAACTGTCTTTGAGGCGACAAACGTGGAGATACACCATGGCAAGTGTGGTAGCTGGAACGACCCCCTTTTAACATAGAACCCCAAAAAGCTGTTGTGGCCATTGTCAGAGTTTCCCATTGGCGCAGAGTTCCCTTTTGCTCTGGTTGCGCACCATTTAGCAAAGTGAGTCACGTTCAAGTCTGCAAATCGTTGGCCCTACGGCTACACCTACCAGCCAGATAGACGATACACTGTGCTACACTTTTCGGTTATTGCAAGCACTGTAATTTTTACAGCTTGTCACTTGTTGTGCCGAATGAAACTGAGTTTCATGGGGGAGATGGAGATAGAGATGGAGTTGGGAATGGTCTGAAGAACTGGCTTGTTTCTGTTTTACCATTCAGTCAATTTTCGTTACTAGGCCCTCGAGACGTCTTTAATTGAGACTGGTTGTTGCTGTTGTTGCTCTTGCGTCGGGTTCTTGTTGCGAGTTTATGGCCCACAATAAAATGTAGAAAACCTTTGACAGCGGCCAATAAAAAAGAATTTTTCAACATTAACCCAGGCAAAGACATTTGGCATTTTTGTATTGTTGTCTCTCGCATTTTAAAGGCCATTGCAGCCACGCATTTTAAACAGCGACCGCAACACGGAAATCAACTTGCCTGCTGCCTGATGTGCAGAATCAATTTGTAATAGTTGGCATATCTCCAGATTCAGATAGAGGCAGACAGATAGACAAATAGACAGACCGACAGACACATAGTCGGCAACCGCAGCCCCCGAGGCAATACTAAAATTTCAGTAGTCTGTGAACCCTTGTCATTTGCTTTTCATTTTTATGTCATATTATTGATTTTATTTTGGTCTGGCCTTGCTATGCTACATGATGCTACTCGCCATATTATCGCCCACATATCATCCTGTTGCCCCTATTTCCTCTGCGCTCTCCCTCTCCCCCTCTATCACTCATTCATTCTGCTGAGCAGTCGAATTCAAGTTCATTTCTCATTCCTAACATGGTTTAGTTGCCGGAAATGTTGTCGAAATGAGCTGATTTCCAAAATATACTTACACGCTGCTTCTCTTTCATTCTCTCTCTTTTACTCTGCTTCGCTTGCAATGTGGCCTTAAGTTTCGGTTATTTGGGTTTTGATTAAATGTTGTTGATAGCCACACTAACACAGACACATACGCACACACATACAACGGGTCAGGGCCTTGTTGCTTCTGTCGATTGATTTTGTTTATTGATATGCCATTTGCTTGCAGTTTTGACACACTTGCAATCTACAACATGGCACGGGATGTGATCCGAGCGGAAGACCGACGTAGTAAGTCTTATAGAGTGTTCCATAAATACTATATATATTTATGTACACGCATATACACATCGATTACTCATCTGTGCACACAATTATATCATCAAGGAGATTTCTGCATTTAATGAGGATGGACGTTTTGGTCGAGTAATCCAATATGGTAAGTGCATATTGATGTGAACTCATAATTAAAGTAATGGCAATAACTTCAACTTCGGAAACAGAAGCAAGTGAACGAGTATTGGGCTTGTTAATTAACAGCATTTGAATTACGGAATTACACATAAATTACTTATGCATAATTGCACTCGGTTGCACAACTTACAATTTGCATTTAAAATTATAGATTTTTTTTATCATAATCAGAAGATAAGTATTATAAAAATCCCAATTTGCAATGCGCTGATAATAATATAATGAATAAAAAAAAAACTCATGAAAGTATGCTATATTTTTTGTATTTATTTATTTTAATTTTTATTTTTTCCCTTAAGTGGTTTTCATAAATATACGACTGAGACTTTATTTGTAAAATCGTAAATTCACAATAACTAATGTTATTATTTTCCGAATCGATGCTATTTAGGTATAGAAACTAAAGTCTCTTCGATTTTTTATATCGCACAAAAGTATGCTACACTTTTCTTTACGTGAGAAACTAAAGGAGGTGACATGGAAAATTATATTTATTTTAAAGCTACATTACCATTCAACGCCCATTTAAGTTTGTAATCCATTTCCTTCCAAATACAAAATATATACATTATATTATAGATGGCGACTGCAAACTTTCCTTCCCAACCTCCAAATATATTTTAATTAATTTTATTATTTCCCGCATCGATGTGAAATGCAATTTATTTGTGGTAATTAAAGTATTTCCTAATTTTTATCTTGTTACCGATTCCCATGGCAGGACTCATCCTTTGTTTGTTGCATTTGATATTAGCCGAATTTGTCATGCGGGCAAAAACCTGTTCCCAATGAGAGATTGTGTACAAGTTATTCCTCGTCTGGCATATTGCAGCCCCACTGCTGTGGCTGCGGTCTGTGCGACTCCAACCACTCTGTCTAGCAATCTGGTAGTTTGGCAACGTCTGTCCAGGCTATAACTAAGCACAGCTTGCCTGTACTGAGCCCAACTCCGACAGCGACTGCGACTCCATCTCAAATCGCATTCTTTGTCTAGCACACACAGTTGGCGTTTTAGTGGTGCTGGGCAAAAACCCCAGAAGGAAACTAAATTCGTGGATTGTTGCGCTCTTTGGCGTTTGTCGGTGTTAGCCATGGTCGTCGCCCTGATGTCGTTCAGGTTCAACTTGAAGTTGATGCTGATGCTGAGGTTGAGGTTGAGGTTGCGGCAGTGTGACAACAAAGAAGTGCAGAACGGAAGAGCAAGAATGAGAATTGTCGTCGGGTGTGCCATTCAAAGAGACAAGATCAGAGCCGAAACGTTGCAGAGCAGAGTTGAGGAAATTCTGTGTGGTGCCATTACTTAAACAGCGCGCTGAAAAATCAAAGCAGCAAAATATCAATATTTTATGATGTACGCTTCCTGTCCCAAGGATGAGCTTACGAATTTTTGGCTCTGCGGTGCCAGTTTGCCTTCGTCGTCTTGTCCTTTTTTTGCCTCGTATTTCTCTTGTAGTTGCCGCTGAGCATTTGATATTATTGTGCACAGCATGCACTTGTAGCAATCGCGCAATAGTTGCGAAACCCCCCCTCTCAACGATTTAGTTCAGTGATTTTAGGCTGCGACTTCCTCATCGTCGTCCTCAATGCCTGTCGTCTTGTGTGTAAAGCGAATAAGATGAAAAAAAATGAAACAAGAATGATAGCAAAGTAGAATGTGATCGACTATGAGATACTAAAATATATAATCCTTTTGTGAATATATAAAGTTGACAAGTTTATAAATTAAATAAAAATTAAAAATAAAATTGATATCACTGAAGTCTTCTATTGAATCATTTAGATTATAGTTACTATGATGTAAAATACTTCTTTGAATTAGATTTCAATTTAAGTATCCAGCCGCAGGCTGTCTCTATTTTTTTATCATTTCAAAAAAACACAATATAAGTATAATTATGACATTTGTGTCCTCAAGCTCTTATAGTCGCCTATATTATTCAGATAGAAGGACATAAACTATTTATAAGCACTACCTTATAATACCCTTCTACTGTATGCGCAGCGGGTATAAAACTAAAAAATATGAAAGAATATATATACGAAATTACATTTCCTTCAACTCGAAAAGTTTTTCGCCAGCCGGCTCAAGAGAAGCAGCAGCAACAACAACACTAACAACAACTGGAGCAATAACAACAACATCGAGCGTAATAGTAGCAGCAAAAGCAACAGCAGCAGCAAAGGCAACGGCAACATCACAGGAAAAGGATGTGTTCGGTTCTGCGTTGTGGTTCGGCTGCTGCTGCTGTTTGTGCTGCTGTTCCTGGTGCCTGCTTCACTTGTTGTTGCGGCATGTTGGTTGTTGTTGCTGATGGTCGGTCTGCTGCCTGCTTGTGCACATTTCCAAATCATTTATCATAATTTTGTGGCATTGAGTGCCCGCCCCGTTACCCACTCCTGTCACCCTTCACCCGTTAGTCGTTAGCCGTTCGCCAGTGCCGAGTCAGCCACGTTGATAAAAACGTTGAACCGGAGCCTAATTTATGTGTGTATTGGTATTAGAGTCTAATATCTTTCTCGCTCTTCCCAGGCGACTGATTCTGTGTGTGTGTGTGTCTGCTCGGTATTATTAATTTCTAATTTGCATAACCTACAAAAGCTTTGAACTTTAAACTCTAGAGCCGAGTCTATTATGCAAAAGTTTTCCATTTTCCACACCAGTTTTTATTTTTATTCTCGTTGTTTTTTTTTACTTGTTTTTAGTATATTTGGTTGGTGTGTAAACTGGGCGGGAGAAGAGAGTTGTGTAGTACGAGAGGGGAGAGCGTGGGTGCTGTGCATAAAAGTTTTTAGCTCTCATAGCAATAAATTGAGTGGAAGGAGAAATCGCAAAAGGCAGAAGGCAAAAGGCAGCAAAAGGAAAGTGCGTGAGAGCATTTTATGGTTGCATTGGGCGGAACGACTTATTAATTATAAACGCACTTTGTTAGGTTCCCCTGTATATTAAGTAAATTTATTATGAACTTTGCCAAAGTATTTTAGTCTTACACGCATCTAGTATAGATGTGCTAAGAGCGAAGCCTCAATAATGAAATCCCAAATAACTTGTGGCTTAACAACTTTTAGTTCCTAAGAAGATTAATTTAAAAATGAATTCCAATCAACGAAAAGTAGCAAACTTAGTAGAATAATTTGCTACCGTAAGCCTATGGTTCGTATTATTTTTTAGAGATGTTGGCAAAACATTAACTTAAAAATGTAGTAAGATTTAAAAAAAACAGCCTTTACTTATTATATTTCATATACTTTCAGGTACTACAAAAGGATTTGTTGTACCCATTTTGCCCTGCAAATCTTAACGTAATCATACGAACTAGTCTGTAAAGCTTGCAGACATCACACTCATATATCAATTGAATATTTAATGTGTAAGCAAAAGCTTTACGTTACCAACTCAGAATTAGGGCACTGAAGTCTCTCGACGTTCTCAACCAAGTATGATGATTTACTTAAGCTAGAGTTTTTTTTTTCAGGCTGTAACTTATGTTCTGAATTTTCACAACTTTCTCGATCTGCAGAGTTCTGGCTGACGTTCCCCTTTTGCGAGCAGTTAGAAGCTAACTAAATGCACAACTACCATAAAAATAACCCCTACAGCCAAAAGTTTTTGAGTCGAACACATTTCAAATGAAGCGAAGTATATAAAAAGTTATGGCTGCATTATTTGAACTGCCAATTTGCAAAGAGGGGAGGAGATCCAGCAGAGCAAAACGAATGTTTTGCTGTTGTTGATTTTGTTGTTGCTACTGCTGCTGCTATTGCTATTGCCAGTCGTAAATCGATTTTGTGACTAATTCACAAATTTTAATTGTGCATGCATTGGGCATGAATAAATAATGTGTGCATAAAACTCTATGTATTTCTCTATTGCAGCTTGCTGCTGTTGTGCTCATATTATGTTGCGTATTTCTTTTGGCAAAAGGACTACAAAAAGCAAACCAAAACATAAACTATCAAGTTTTATGATGCCGAAAAGATGTACAAAATATGTATATGAAGTTGCTTTTAATACCCAAAAAGCAAGGCGACCAAATAGTTTTAAGAGCTGTTTTATACCAGACAGCCAGACAGACAGCAAGACGGACAAGCCGAGGGCTGGAAAGTTTTTGGCAAAGAGCATAAATTTCTACGCCTGACAACGCACTAAAAACCCAAACCCAACCCCGACCCAACGAAACCCTAACTAAACCCGTAGCCCAGAGCCGAGAGAGTCAATGCTACCAGCATTGCAACTTTTTCTGCCTTTCTGCACATAATCAAGTTTCAATTTCCAGTTGTTGCTTGAGTAATTTTTTTTTCCTTCATCATCCTTCTTTTGGCGAAACTACTGTAAGTGAGAGAGCCGACAAATCCAACAGCTAGCCGAGTTGGCCGGTTTTGGCCAACAGTTGTCAAAGTCCAGTCATTCCCTGGAGGGCCTCTCAAAAAAGGTTCTCGCGTAATTACACAGCACAAGAAAATGTCATTTAAATAGTTGTGACAGCTACTGGAAGTTTAAATCATAAGCAGCTACTTGAAGAAGGTACTCCAAAATGTTCAAGTCCAGCTAAGTTATATTTCAGAGTTCTTTCAACGAAAATATTACTTGATTGCTATTGGATCAAATTAGGCATGATTTTAATTAAAAAATTCCAGATTTCCATCACTATTATTTATTTGTCTATTTTGAATATTATATTCGCCTCATGCCGCCGAATTCCATTATGTTTATATTTTATTTTTCTTTTTCACATTTTAAAAGCAATTTAGCCATGTCTTTTGGATTAAATTAAATAGGAAATTATAAGAAAAAATCCAGTGAAAAATTTACGAATCAGTTACAAAAAGGCACAAAACTTTTGACTCGACGACTTCGCTTTGCTTCTTCTCGCCTGGTTTAGTTGGAGGTTTGGTTTGGTTTTTGGATTTGCTTTTGGTTTGGGGTTTTCGGTATACCATACTTTTGGTAAAAGTTTTAGTCGTTTAGCCCTTTCCTTCTTTGCACTGATATTTTAATGCTTCCTTCTTCTCGTGTTATTTCTATTTTTTCGGCGGCCAAGATGACGCTCGCTCTGCGGCACAAGGAGATTTCATTTAATTTGCCCTGCCCTTGCCACATTACCGCTATCTCACCCCCCGCCGCGTTTGTTGGACCTTAGAGCCCGAGCGACTCTAAAGTTCATTTCTACGCTCATTACACTTTTGCTTACGAAAATTGTTTTTCAAGTCGCACTGAAGAAGAAATAGATAAAGCCAAAGAGGAGGGAGCGACGGCATCGGCGGAGGGAGGAAAACTGAAGTCGGGAGTCGCCAGTCGGAAAAAGCGAAAAGTAGCTGGGGATGAGGCGGGTTAAGCGATGTTCCCCGGCCCGTGGACCATGGCTGGTCAGCAGCCAAGAGAGCTGGGCTATATGGTTGACTAATTCATTTAATTCAAGAGTTTTAATAAAGTTTGTGCCCGAGCACATTTCTTGGGCCTCGACCCCGAAGAGCAGCAAAAGCATCGCTTCCTCTCAGCTGGCTGAGCCACTTTATTAAGCGTATACTAGCTTGAATTTTTGTTTTATTTTCGTGCACTTCCTTTTTTTTCTCTCTCTTGCTTCTTTTTGGCATCGTCTGGCAGCCCATTTTTAGGCACTGAGCCCTTTGCCTTCGCCTTGATATAATCAAAAGTGTTACGACCTTTAGACGCAGGAGATTTTCTAGGCTCCTGGACTTTCAAACACTCCCGCTCCGCCCTCGTCCAACATGTGCAATAACTCATTTTTCTGCCCCACTCGAAATTTTGCTTGATTTGCTGTGTGGCGTGAAAAAAGAAGTAAGACAGATAAGGAGCGAGACAGAGAGAGAGATAGAGAGAGAGAGAGAGAGAGAGAGAGGGAAACCTTTTTTTATCCAATGCCCTCATTCCCTTTTGAACTTTCTCTGACACCCTCTCTTGTGTATGCAAATTTGTTTGCTCTACTCTGTAATTTATTTTAAAAATTTGTTAGGCTTATCTGGCATTGGGTTGAAGTCGGGTTCGGCTTTTCACAAAGTAAAGTTTCTGCTTATTTTATTCCTTTTTTTCTGTGCGGCGCTGGACACGAGTTGCTTGAAATTTGCATTTTTATTCTAGTTTTTCATAATTGGCCAAAGTTGAATTTCTGTAAATTATATGGAAAACTAATAAGTGGTGAGATTTTGATTTACATGCACGTCCACATCTGGGGGCCGCAACTTTGTGAAGTTCAATGATTGATGGTCCGATGAAATGTGCAGGAGAATTAAATTAATCAAATGCAAGTTTAGAACTAAGTAGCCGATGAAAAAATATTATTGAGCAGAATAGAAAAAGTTGCCATACAATTGTGAAAAAAAAGATACTCGCCAAGTGAAAGTTACTTTTAAAACAGACCAGCCCTGAGGTGGAAAAGTAAAAGTGTGGCGAACCATCTATCATAGAGCGAAAGTGTGGCTCAAGCAAAAGTAAGTGAGTAAGGCGTTTAAATTAAAAACCATCAATCAATTGTTTTTGCCGTCATACATTTCCATTTCTTTAAACATTGACCAACATCTTAAAGTGTTGGCGCCAACAAAACTACGCCAAGTCTATTCAAAGCTCTTTCCCCCGCCCCTCATCCGCTGCTGCGACAACAAATCAAACTCGGAGCGTACTTTAACCACATCCGCAGAACTTTACACATCTAATCGCATCAGCGACCCCTCAGCGAGAAGTGCAACCGCAACAAGAGTCTAGCAAAGTAAAAGGGGTGGTGCAAATGAATGAATCTTTAATGGGGTCCAAGTAAAAGTCCGACATCGTCGTCGTCTTCGTCGTCGCACCACAAATCTCGTTGCTGGCATATTTCAAATATAGCTGAAGCAAACATTATGCATTCTTTGCTGCAAAAACCACATAAATCTGCCACGCAAACACACACAAACACTCACGCACACACAAACACACACACAAATCTGTCTGTCTCACACATGTCTCTCATAGACTTGCTGGCAAATTGGGGAGTTTGCGCTGCGGCATTTCTCAATATGCGTTACACGTACGCATTAATAACTAATATATGCATATACAGTAACAGAAAGCTAGAGATGAGTGTGTGGCACGCCTTCTCCCTCCCACGCTTGTGCCACTCGCCGATTCATGTCTGACTTCTCATTGTTTGCTAGCCAGTGTGGCATATATTATATATGTATAAATCTAAAAACTGCTCATATCGTGTGCCATTCCACTATATACATACATACAGACGCTTACGTATTTATACATTGGTATGTGTGCTGGGTATTTGCAATTGCTCAGCAAAATATGATTACTAATGCCAGAGACCTCATAACCAGCCAGCGTGCGTTATATTAACTTTTATATTCTCTCACATGCAACGCGTTTTGTTTGCACTTCATATGCTCCATTATAATACACTATTGCACATCAAACCGAACGAACTGGAGAAGTCTATTAACTATCAAACTCGATTATAGTGCATGCAAGTGTGTAAGCGTCCATCACCTTTATTGAAAGCTCTTCTGATTGCCCAGAGAATGCAGGTGAATCGATTTCAAAAGAGACTTTAGTGTCGTGCTGATCCAAAAGTACATGATTATTTCATTTATGATAAAAGTACACATCTTCCATTTGCGCCATGGTAATTACATTTTTAAAATAAGAAAAATAATTGCTTATAAGTTCAAAGTTAAGATGGGTTTAAATAAAATATTTAAAAATGCCACTTAAGAATAGAATAAAGCAAATGAAATTTGATTTATATATCATTGCTTTAAACAGTCTTAAAGACAATGCTACATAATTTACACTATTTCCATAATTTGTATTTTCCCCCATTATGTTGTTACTAATACATAAATACTAAAATATCCTTATCGATTACCTTGCTTTTCAGCTCTCGTTCGATTACCAACTTTTCTATTTGCAGAGCAGCTGTTAGTCGCTTGAACATTTTCGTTTTTGAAATCTATTTTGTTGGCAGGCATCAACATGGCTTGTATTTGTAGATGCTCTTCAGCTGCTTTTCGCCCGCTCCTCATGCCATTTCGCAATGCTTGCGTCGTTTTCCTTTCCCAGTGCCAAGTTTAATCTGTTACAGTTTCCTTTAGCTGCTGTTTCAGCTAAACGTCTAACGGAGACCCCTCTCTCTGTATTTCCTTTCCGCTGCAAACCAAAGTTCCGCTTGTGCCTCTGGATGGGGAGAGGTGGGGGGTGTCGTGGCATTGCCCCAAACAGCCGCAATGCCTGGTATCTGCCACGTCATACAGTGCAGTGGGTCAATAGAGCGGCAATGGTGGCTTTGGAATTTGCCATTGTTGCTATTTAAAGCGCATTTGCCGTTAATTTTGCCAGCCGCTTGTGAAGTGCCGCGCACATTCCCGGATATCCTGTTCATCGAGTGTGTGTGTGTTTCTGTGTGTATGTGTGTGTATATGCGTCATATCTTTGTGTAAGCCCGTGTCTGTTTGTGTGTGTGTGTGTGCCGCTTGACTGCTCATTATGTATTTGTTGTGTTTGACTTTTGGTCTGCCAGCCTGAATGCCGGGCGATTGCTTCCTCAATAACCCCCAACTCCGATCTGAGGCTGCTGTTGTGTTTACTGTTGATTCTGGCCCGAACTTTAATTGAATAATTTTCAGCCATGAATATTTCTAATGGCCAAACACATTTTCGCAAGCACTTGCAAAAATGCAGTCCGCCTCCATCGCTTTGTTTGTTGGTTTGTTTGCTCACCACTGCAACGTATTCTCTACATCTCTCCGTCTCTCTCTGTCTATTTACCTTTGGGCTAGGGGCTGGCAGCATTTTTAATTATATGCACACAAAAGGCCGCCACAAAAGCAGTCGCCACCTTTATTGATGTTCGTTGTCCCCGTTCCATCGTCTGCAAATCGCCCACAAACAACAGAGAGCCAACCAGCCAGACATACTCGTAGTTTGCTCAGTGCGCAAATTTCATCAACTTGTTCAAAAATTCAAATGTAAATAAATCTAGACGTGCCCAGGCACAGGTCTAGGACTACTCCACTACTGACTACTGTCCTGTATGTAGAATGTCTGGTCACACTGCTCCTCCCAGATCTAGGCAAGTGTTTTGCCAGCTGCCACAGAAATTTGCAATCACTAGACAAAACTTTGTTTGTTAGTCGTCAGCGTCATCGTCGTCACAGCCTCGCTTCAAATTCGCTGCACTCAGCAATATTGGGCCCATAAAATGCCCCTTGAGCAACGCACAGTGGCACAAAAGCTGACTGCTATGCAGTTAATGGATTACAAAAGCTTCTTGAAAGACATGAATTCTTTGAAGCTAAAACTACTAACCATAGAATACTATGCTTAGCGCTAAAACTCTGTGTTAAATATTTGTATATCCGCTACCCATAGGGCAGAAGGGTATTAGAGCTTTGTGACTTCAGGAAATGTATGTAACAGGCAGAAGGAAGCATTTCCGACATAAAGTATATATATTCTTGGTCAGGGTCACCAGCCGAGTCGAGCCCAGTCCGTCTGTCCGTCTGACCGTCCGTCCGTCTGTATGTATGAACACCTAGATCTCAGAGACTATAAGAGCTAGAGATTTCAAACTTGGTACCAGTATTGTCCTACTCAGATCAAGTTTATTTTAGATTCTTGCCACGCCCCTTTCCGCCCCCTAAAATCGAAAAAAACGATTTACTAGTGCAATTTTAAAGATAGAGTCTCCAGTTTTGGTACATATGAAGATAATAATAGTCTTGATGATTCTCGTGAATTTGGTCGTGATCGGATGAAAGTTGGAAGTTATTCAGAAAACAGTTTTGTATGGGAAAATCCATAGGCAGCTGCATGTGGCTTATTTCTGGTGGACAATGTGACCGTGCATGGTATATTGTATACTTTATGCTATATTTAGGATGTGATAAAATATGAATGTAGATATATACCAAATATACAAAAAAAAAAAAAAATACTTTTCGGTATATTTTAGTATATTTGAGCTGGGTAGCGGGTATATCACAGTCGAGCACACTCGACTGTAGCTTTCTTATTTGTTATTTTTGTATTGCCTTAAAAAAAGTATTTCAATTATTTATAATTCTAGTTCTTTCATTATATATTGAAGAAATTGCATTGCTATTAAATAATCAATGTATAAATACTGTAATAATTATGTAATTAATTTAGAATCAAATATTGTCTATCGTCTTCCTTAGTATAATATATATTTATATTGGTTACCTAGCAATTTATACAGTCTCAAATTGTAAATACGCCTAAAATTGCATTCTGGTTACACTGTGCTTATGCCGAAAGCTGCCCAAATACAAACTCTGGCCTCACAACCATTTGACCAGGAAACAATTGCAACCTTGACAGCCATTTCGGACTAGCTAACGGAGAACACGGAGCGCAGGGTGGCTCTATCATCTCCTTTGGCTCGGCCAAGTGGCTTTTGAGTGTTCTGGCTTGTTCCAGATCGTGTCGTTGTTGTTGTTCTGGTTGTTGTTGTTATCTTCGTGGCATTAAGTGCTTGATAGGCACAGTCTGTGGGGCGGTGCGAGTCACTTTACAGAGTGACTGCCCTGAGAGACAGCCTGACCACCAGACAGACAAGTGGCCAGATGGCCAACCAGACTGCCTGCATGCCTGCCTGACTAGCTCTATAATTATTTGCTATAATCTAAAATTAAATGGGATTTGACAGTTGATGAATTGCAGAGCAGTTCGATTGGAAATGCACTACACTAAGTACCCAGAGAGCTGCAGGAGATCCGGGCATAGTGCTCTATTGATGGCCCAAAGTGCTTAGTTATGCATTGAATGCAAAGTGAATGAGGAGAGGCGGCGACCAGTTCGCCAATTCACCAAATAATATCCTACAGCCACAGCCACAGCCACAGCCAAAGCCACAATAATAGTGTCCTCCTCAAATGGAGACTAGTTGGCATTGTGCCCAAGGAACATAGGAGTTATTAGTTGATTTTGATTAATTTAATGCGGATTGTTTATGTTTTTGTGTATTTCGATATGCGATAGTAATAGAATTGCAAATGGAAATGCGATTCTAACAACGGATAGAGTTTAAATACCGAAAGAGATTAAAATGACATATTAAAGCGCAAGAGGCTCAGAGAGATAAAGAAGAAAAATGGATTTTTACTATAAATTTACTCGAAGTTAATATTATCTATTAAATTTCTTATTTCTTTGAATTGTTTTACTGTATTTCACCCCTATAATTTCCATCCAAGTAGAGTATTCGAAATAATATTTTGCATTTTTGATAAGCATGATTTGCAAAATCCCCTCAAATCACAGAGAAGCTCAAAGTCTACGCAATATTTGCACAATTCTCGCATTTCGCATTCGTTGCATACAAAATGTGCATTTTTGAAGTTCCATTTTTCTTGATGCGCCCCGTTTGCCGTTTATTGTATGGGCCGTAATTAAACTTTGTTGCTTCAAAGCGTCGACTCGCTCAATTTGTGCAACAAAGGCATTTTGGGTGAAGTCGAAATCCAAACAGGGACAGCAGCAGAACTCAAAAGCAGAGCCATGGTCATCGCCATCGCCAGCGACACTGGGAACGTTTTACATTTTACATTTTTGAGTAATTGAAATGTGCTACGCATTGTGCTGACTGGATGTGCAGGACAATCAGGACATGGCAGGACTGCACACTTTCTCCACTCTCTTTTGGATGCTTTTGCTTTTGCTGTTGCTGTTGCTATCAGAGAAGAGTGCGCTGTAAACTGTTGTTATTTTAACGCAATTTTCAAGTGGAATGCAAATTGTTTAATGATTTCAATTGGAAAATTGCTGGAATACTTGACAAGCACAGGCAAGCACCAAAAGCCATCATCGTTCGCAATGGAACCCAGCAGGAGACATCCAGCACAGCACAACTCAACATAACAATTGCCAGTCAGTTCAGTCCCATCATCGGCCCAAACAACAGTCGGTCCCTTCCATTCAACACGACTCCCGTTGGGCGCCCGCTTCGGTTGCTTTTGTTGGAGTCCACGCGTAGGCATAGACTAGACCTTATTGACGCAGTGGAGTTGGGGTCAGCTCCATCACTTGCTGCATTTTTGTATACACAGAGTGTCTGATTAAATTAAGTTGATGAGACGACAGCCCTCTGCAGCTCCTGCTCTTCTTCTCTCACTGACTCTGACTCCTTTTTTCCCGGCAGTTTGAAGGACGTTTTTGTTATATTGATGCATTGTGTTGGCTAGCAGACGCAATTTCACTTCTCCAGCTTCAACTCCAACTCCGACTCTGACTCCGACTCCAGTTACTCAAACACTTGACTACTTCACTCGATTCGTTCATTTAGTCCTGCTCAATGGCGTTTCGGCTGCTATGGTCGTTCCTTCTGTTTGCCTTTCATGCTCTGCTCTGATTGTGTTCGCTTCCGAGTCTTCCACCTTCCGCAGATACTCTGCTGCTGTTGCTTGTGAATTTGTTTATCATTATTGGCATTAAAAGGATTCGAAATTGTTTATTGTCTAGCCAGAACCTTGTGTGGTGTTCCCCCATTTCCTTGTCTACGCCTCTATTTGTCGAATCGAGCTGGCAGGCAGGCAGGCAGGCAGGCAGTCTGTCAGTCAGCCAGTCAACTTGGTACGTGCTCCTTCCACAGTCTATTGGACTTTTGTTTCAACTTCTGCCTTTGGCATTGTCGCCAATTAACAGTGGATCGCATCGTACCTACAACTTTTAATCTGAGCTAAATAGAAGTTAGGCTAAACTAAATATTTGAATTGAGATCACGATAATGCAGTTCGCTTTTTAATTGTGTTGAAAGGTTGAAAGGAAAGGCAAATTGCGCAAAAGTTGTTAATAAGATTTGATTTAGATTTGTAGAAAGTCTTTTGAAATATATTAAATCAAAAGTGGATTTTTTAATACGAATAATAAATGATAGCAATGTTTTGGAAACTTATTTGCCTTTAACATAAAGCATATTCCTCATTTAAGCAACAATAATCCCATTGTCGTCAATTTATATATATACCGATCAATTATTATTGCACGACGACTGAATGATCCTGAAGGGTTTCGCTTCCGCTTGCGAGTGTCGCAAAGAGCAGCCCACAGTGCTTATATAATCGAGCTGCGCAACTGCTTCTGCTTCTGCTGCTAAAGGATTCTACCCCTTTTTGTTTGCAAGTCAACATGCTATTTGTAATTAATTGTTTTTGCTTCATGGAGCTGCTTGGCGCTGCTCAGAGCAAAACTGGGGGATAGAATGAGAGATAGAGGGAGAGAGAGACAGAGCGAGTTCAGTGCATTGCACGATTTATTGAGAAATCAATTGTTTAACAACAGGCAATGGAAACCACAAGAGTTCTTTGCAAACAAACTTCTCGCCTCGAGTCGTTCCGCCATGGCGCATTTAAGCCCCACTCCCAATCATCTCCCTCTTCATATATATATATATATATATATATATACATATATATATATGTGTACTTATGCCATCGAATCAAGTAAAAGAGCTTGCGACTTCCGTTGTTGGCACTGCAAGGCGAATGAAAGGGATAAAATAGAGAAGAGAAAGATAAGAGTTTTGTATGTAAGCCATGGGCATTTAATTAAATCGATGACAAAATTACGCCAATTAAAGGCAGTCCTGTTAAAATTGTCTAGCCAGGACGCCGTGACATAACGTATACGCAACGTCTGCTGTCAAATTGCAGGTAAAGTTGAAATCTTGTTTGACTGTTTCTGTTAGTTTGCTTGTTCTTGTCGTTGTCGCTGCTGCTGTTGTTACTATTGGCCTTTTGACATTGAGACCCATCAATTCGTGTCAATTAATTCGCAAAGACGCCAATGCCACGCCCACCAATTGATGTGCACAGCCCAATTTAGTTCAGTGCTCTGACTACCCTCAAGCTGTGACGCAAATTTTCTTCTGCAGTTTCCTAATATAATTAAAAACTTTTGCCAGGTGTTGCAAATTTCTCTGCTCTCTACTTTCTCTCTCTCTCCCTCTACCTTTCTCGTCTTTTTCGCCGTATAGGTGTCTGTGTGCCAAGTTTCGCTTGACTTCCGTAACAGACGGACACAGGAGACAGAGAACGCAGGACACGGCCCGGAAAGATGCCACCGGAATAGGTCTAGCTCTCAGCTGAGGGTATCTCAGGGTCTGCTCTGTTTTGCATGTTGTTTTTGCCAGGATCCCAAAGTCGTCGTCGTCGAGTAGTTCATAAAGTTTTTGCCTCTCACACTCCTCCACTTTAAATTGACAAATCTGTGGAGGTGGAAGGGGACAGGAACCCGAACGGCAACCGGGTGCAGGACCGACGCTAATGCTTCTTGTTTGGCTTTTGAGCATCGACTCGTCTTCCCAGACCGTTTGTATGCCAAACAAATTTTCTGTGTGCATTGAGCTTAGCGTATGTGTGTGTGTGCAAGTGCGTATGTGTGTGTGTGTATGTAGCGCATAGACGGTGGGGAGAAGCTATCACTAACTGGTCATTGTTTACATTATGTCGGAGAGTCGAGACTCTAGCTTGATGAAGATGAGTTGCGGCAATCGCTTGGCAGTGCACTGCATGGCACGCATTATGTATAAGTTGGATATGTGTCTTCGTGTTGCCATGTTTGACTTGAACTTGCCGACAATACTCATAGTTTGCCATTGAAGTGGGTCTAACTGACGGACAATGGATGGCGGCTTTGTGCAACGCACACAAGCCAACGGATTCCATTGTTCCACTCTCTGCTAATGTTGCACAGTTCAGATAATCGCACTTGCTGAAGCATGATTAAAAAAACACTCGAGCAGCATTATAAAGTATTAGAAAATAAACTTGAAAAAATAGAATTTAATTTTTTGCTTGAAATCGTATAAATCAAATTGAATTCACATCCAAAAAAGCTAGAATTCCGTTTTTTTAGCATTTAAAACGTCTAGTACTTTAATGTCATATTTTACAACATTGAATGAAAAATAATAATAAATAAGGCGATTATTTTAAGTCTGAAATGTAAATTTAAATTTTGTAAACTCCTTTCAATTTAAATTTTAAACGCTTAGTACATTAAAGCAATATTTAAGGGACATCATTATATGCTCGGAATAAATAAAAAAAGAAATGCTAAAGAAAAATCTTTTACTGCAGCTATTTAATAATTCCTTATGTGTTAAATGGCACATAAATGGTTGACACCGAATTGTTATTGGGTCTTGCTTGTTTTTCGAAAACCATTTGCCGTCTTTTGTGCGAAACTCACTTGCAAACTGCGCCTTCGAATCAATTTCATAAAATTACACATGAATCACGTTTTTCCATTGAGCCAACTCGTATCTGACCTTATTAACTTTGTGCTGCTGCTGGGCAAGGTGTTTCCGCCAGCAAAGGCCTGCTTCTGCTGTACGAGTGCGAATGCGAGTGCGAGTATATAAACAGTTTTCCAATTTTCACTTTCAGAGTGAAAGCCACAAAACTTGTTTGGTATAGATGAACGTGCCCTAACTCATTTTAGACCTGCAGTTCTTGTCATGTGCCTAGTAAATTCACAAAACTGTGATTCCAACGACAACACCCCGAGGCGGAGGCAGGCAGTTGCTGGCCCAGAACTTGGCACAAAAATCTCTGTGCCGCAAAAGCACATTGGAGATTAGCGGGGTTTCGGGGCTGGGGTGGATGCGGAGGAAGAACAGAGGACAGACGGACAAAAAGCAAAAGCTGCAAATACTTAGAACTGAAGGCTAAAGCTGTGGCAAGCGGATGCCAGAGAGACCTGAGAGACTGAATCCAAAAGCTAAAGCTGTAGATGTGGCCGTCGCTGCTGGTGCAGCTAGAGCTGATGTTGAGCCGGAGTCCACGACTCGGTTAGTTGGCAAAGTGAAGTAAAAACTTGCGGTAGCATAAAGAGCTGCAAAATTACTTGGAGCCGACGACAACGGCAACAGCAACGACGGTCGTCGTGGGCCTTGTCCTGTGCCTTATTTTCATGCGCATTCCCAAGCTCGACAAAGACAAACTTTTGCCTGCTGGAAAGTTCGCTTTCGGATCGCATGTGCTGGCTGCGGCTGCTGAATTTGAAATTTTGCAGTTTGTATTATTTTGTTGTTGCCCCAGAAAAAGGCATAGATCACATTTTCTCCCAGTGTGTCTGCGTGTGTGTGTGTGTGTGCGTGTGCTCAGGCTCGCGGCAGATGGAAACTTTGTCAATGCGGTGGCACTAAAGTGCGGCAAAAACAAGCACGAAGGACAACAGAGCAACAACACAAAACAGCAGAGAACAGCAGACAACAACAGACAACAACAGACAACAGACGAGAGACAACAGGCAAATACAAAAGCATTCAAACCGAAAAAAAGACAGCAGCAACAACAACAACAACAACAGAAGCAGCAAAAAAATCATCATAAAATGTGTTGCATGCTTTTTGGCGCGCTCTCCATCACTTGTGCTCGTCTCGCAGAAACAATTGCCTGGAATGTTGCGCTGTTGCTCCACTTGGTCTTGTTGCTGCTGCTGCTGCTGATGCTGTTTTTGCGCCAACATGTTGAGCCTAAATCGTTAAAGTTTTTCACAAATGCACTTGCCACAGATCCCGCCACGTTGCCACCTCCCACCTCTCTCGCTGGCGAAATTACACAAAGTTTTGCCTTGTACCCAAAAGCGACGCAACCGCTTCATGTTTAGCTGTTGCTGTTACTGCTCTTGTTGCCGTTGCTGTTGTTGTTGTTGGTGTCGGGATGTGTACTTCAAAATTTTAATTTAAACTTGCGCCATTTTGAAGGCTTTAAGTGGTTGCCAGCTCGTTGACAGTTAGTCCTGACAGAGGCTAGCAACAACATCGCCGTCGCCGTCGCCGTCGTTGTCGTCGTCGTCGTCGTCGTCATCGTTGTCGTTGGCGTTGTCGTCAATGTTGTTGTTGTTGTTGCTGCTGTTTGCCGCTGCAGTTGTTATTAGTCCTCGCTGCTCATGTTGCCGCTGTTGCCACAGTAGCTGCTGTTGCGTTTTTATATTGCAACAACGGACACGTTGAAAGACAATTTTACGCCAAAGTTGCGAGGGTTGCATGCAAACACAGTACAAAATGTTTCAACTCAAATATTTATTAGTAAATATTTTCAATGCTTTATATTGTTGATATAATAACTGATACAATAATATCTGTATAGAAATTAAAATGAGTTAACTAAATTATTGTCTACTAAATTATTTGCCTGAATAATGAACTATTTTCGTTTCTTATTTGTTTTTAAATATAATTTATATACACAAGAAAAATAACTAAATTTGCAGATTCCCTTTGATTTCAGAGCAAACTATTAACTAACTATTCTTTAAGTAAAACTCGCAAGATTCCCGCTTCGCTGCAGCCAAGAAATTTCTATAATTTACCAACTATGTTAAGAAGCAGCAGCCATTGGCATATAATATTAAAAACAGTTTGCAAATGCCATAGACAAGTGGCTCCCCCAAGCAATCGGGCATAATGAAAGTATCCAAGTATTTTTTGTACAAATTAATTAATTCCCCCCTCTCGCTTTTGAGCCGCTGTCTGCTGTGCGCCTCGCCACTTGATGCTGATCAAATACTTTGGGGCCAACCCTCTCTGCAAGTGGCTCGATGCGGGCCAGGGCTGCAATGCACTTACCATTTACCCTTACCCACGTCAGAGGCTCGCTGCCTGCCTGCCTGCGTGCCACTCCCGCAATTCTGTTGCACATTTTTAGCCAGCCTGCAGCCATGTAAAAGCTTTGAATATTTATGCAGCAGCAGCGGCAGCAACGGCAACAGCAACGGCAACCATCAAAGCCCACCCATCAAGCTGCGTTAGCCACGCCCTGGTGCCCATGCTCCATGCTCCATGCTTTGCTGTCGCGCTGTGTTGCAACAGTTGCTCTTCACTTGTAGCTCTGACACATTTTCAGAAAGTAGGGTCATCATCAGGAGGAGGCGGCGCTGGCGCTGCCTGACATTTGCTTAAAACTTGCCGCTCCATCCGGGGTTAACGCAGTGAGCGGCGGGCGACGAGCGGGGAGACGACGGGATGAGAAAACTTTGCCGCTGCCTGCTTTTTACGCCAGCACGCATAAGTGCCCTAATTTTATCACCATACATATATATATATATATATATATATATATATATATAAACGTATATATGTATATAGAGGACTGCTGCTGTTGGGTGAGGTTAAGGCTCGGCTTTTGTCAGTTTGTGTTTTTCTGCGCCTTTTTTTCTCTTTCACTTTTCTTGCCACTTTTTGTGGGCTGCCATGAAGCGTTGATATTGTTCGATTGTTCATCGTTGCTGTGTTGCTGTCGTTGCGGTGTCGGAGGCAGCGGGTGGCTGGAAAGCTGTGGTAGTTGCTGCTGTTGCTGTTGCTGCTGATCTTTTTAATGAGTTGGGTTTTGTGGCGGTGCGAAAAGTTTTGTGCCTTTTGCCATGAAATGAGGGCGCGCCCAAAAGCTTTTGTTGTGCCTCCAAGCACGCAAAATGGCTTAAGAGAGCGTGGCCATAGAATCCGAATTGGCCTTGGCGCCACTCAAGCGGTTGCGTTTGCGTTTTGCGCCACTTCTGCGTTAAAAGCCATGCAATTGCCATGGATTTCATCACAAGAAAGCACTGTCCTTACAATTAGCAATTTGATTCAACTGTGAACAATGCGATTCTTGGAACATGGAACGTGATTCTGTACAGTAGATGCTGCGAATTCATTGTAATTACAATGTCTACTCGAGTAAATTTGATAATTAACATGGATGAGGTATTTTCATATATAGAGTGATTTGGCTTACGTTTCAATTATATCATTGCATTGGTTTAGATAACTACATGAAATCATTTATTCGATGCATTCTTTCAAACATTCGCATGTGAGACAATTTTGTGAGAAATATCAGACTAAATCTAAATTGAAATGAATACAGGAAATTCAATAATCTGAATAACTGTATACAATTAAAAGACATATTTTAAAAGAATAGTTTAGAATGCTTTTTTTTTGGCATATCATGAGTTTTCCTTGAACTTATACTAAATTTATTGTTGTCATAAATTAAGAAATAGACATCAGTTTGTTTTAATTAGGATATCGCGATTATTAATCGAATTGTTATATATTAGTCTGACAAACTATGCAAATTTAAAACATATGCGTATTTATAACATATGTATACACAAATTTAATTTCAATTTTGTTTGCCAGAAATAATATGTTTACTAAATAACACGTTCCAAGCTGTGGAGAGAGAGACATTAGCTGTGCAGCAACTGCGAGTTTTCACTAAGTGCAAACCCCAATCTAGTGCTAGCCTCAAAAGTTGACAGCAATCTAGAATTTAATGCGCCATAGAGTTTTTGATGTGGCATACCATTAATTCTGAAACTCATTGTACACAAAGAGCATAGTACTTATTGCATCTGAGCCTCCCTATTCAATCTGACTTGTGGCCTGATGGGCGAGTGTGCGAGCGTTACTCAGTGATACTCCGAGTAACTTGTGTCAGCTCTGTCACATTTTGTATGCACTTTACAGCATCGGGCTGAACAGAACTGAGCTTTCCGTCATTTTATAGGACAGTGGCAGCAACAAATCCTCGGACAGTAGACCCTCTTCTCTTTCATTTAACGTGAACAAGAAAAATGACGCCCTAGAGTTGCATTTTGCTACAGCTTCTGCTGCTTCGACCGTTGTCTACGTCACATAACTCCCCAGTTTAATTATGAGTTGGTTCTTGAGTTCATTACGTCGCTGAGCAAACGCGGTTGCCCATAGCGCGCCTCCAGCATTGCCGTATTCATCTCACTGTCCCACCATCTCATCTCAATCCGGCTGCGCTACCCTTGGCTGTCACTTCTTTCTCCCAGAGTTGGGAGCTGGCGCAGCTCATGAAAATTTTGCACGTGAATGCAAAAAGTGCGCACCAAAAGCGCACAATTTACATTTCTTACATTCGCAAATGTGCCCCGAAAAGGGAACCCCACCGAACGGAACCGAAGCCAAGCGAACCGAGCGGAATACCGGAATCCCCCAGCTCCCTCAGCTTGTGCTGGCTGTCAGCGCGGTTTTTGCACTGCTGTCACAACACACACACACACTCAACGGTAACAATAATAACAAGAACAGGAGCAGTCAGTGAAGCTTACTAACCCCACCCCGCAGCTGATTCTTTATGCCTGTCCCTGAGTCTTCATCTCTTCCTCACTCTCTTTCTCGCTGTCTCTCTCTCTCTCTCTCTCTCTATCTATCTCTCTCGTGCTGTGACGTGATGTCAGTTGAACTGACGTACACTTGGGGATTTTGCGAAACAATGTTTTTAAACCAAATTAAAATA
Organism: Drosophila siamana; assembly: GCA_035047445.1. Classification (NCBI taxonomy): domain Eukaryota; kingdom Metazoa; phylum Arthropoda; class Insecta; order Diptera; family Drosophilidae; genus Drosophila; species Drosophila siamana. The sequence continues at coordinate 3,896,154 of JAWNPP010000020.1, read as the reverse complement.
CGCAACGAGCACTTTACTCGTCATTGCATTTGTTTTGCTGTCAACTTTACTTTCTCAGAGTGTCCCGTCCTGAGACTTGAGCACTTCGAGGGTCTCCAACTTACACACACATAGAGACAGACAGATAAACACTCGCACACACGTAGCGCGCACTGTGACCTCCTTGAGCTTTAAGTTTTATTAATTTAATTAAACTACTTACAAAGTTGTACACTCCTCTATCCACGGCTAGCGAAACTCGCGCTACCTGCGGACTGACGAGCACTACACCTATAAGCCATCTTCCCTCCCCAATAGGGCGCGGCTAGAAGCAGGTCCAGTCCACGACATGCGCTGTTTAGCACCTAACTTGCCTTGGCCAAAAACTTGACGACGCTTCTGTCGAGGGGCACGAAACACCAAAGGCAAGTAGGTGGTTTCAAAAGTCCTTGGCGCAATCCAAACAGAGTTGAGCGAAGACCAACACAATTTCGTTCAAAAGTTTGCAAAATAACAATCTTAATATAAAGCAAACAGTTTTTAATTTCAAGAAATAATTAGAATACAAGGGGAATTAAATTTTAATATATGCTACTATCTATCTCTTGAGAACTTAAGTAGATTACTCGATTGACTTATGGCTTGAATTTCTAAACTAATTTTAAGATGCTCGATAAAACATGTATCTATATTAAAGGGACAAAATATTTTATATTTTCAAAAACAGCAGGTATAATGTTATTCATTTAATATTGTATATTTTTATTCTATGCAATATTTACATAGAAATATTCGAATCTATTCAAATTATACAAAATGTGACTCACCTTAAATAAACTTATAATTTTCAGAACATAAAATTTAAGTTTTAAATGACGGCTTTATAATGCAGAATGTATTCAGATGTCTAAGCATGACATTATATGTTATCTGTCCATTAATGTAAATTAAAAGTTCTGCCTGCTCAGGCTACGCTCTATTTTATTTATTCGAAAGTTGTCGAACCGCCCACCTGGTCGTGCACCTGTGTGTTTTTGTGTGCTCGGTGTTCGGTGCTCGGTACTCGGTCCCCGGTCGTCTCAGCGTCTAGGTCTCCTGCATAGCTGCTATACATTTGATTATTTAGCATTTAGCTTGCATATATTTTCTTTTCAGTAGTGCGCAAAACATGATTTCAGTTTTCAGAGCTCAGTTCTTGCTTCCCAGTACTTACGCTCGAATAAATTTTAATAGACATTCGTAGTCCGCCCTCCTCCACCCAACAATCCCCTCCTGCCTTCACACTGGTGTTATTGTTTTTGTTGTCGGTGTTGCTGTTGTTGTTGTTGTCATGGTCTGCAGGTCGCTTGTGTTTGGACTTGGAACGTGTGTATTTGCATATAAATTATACCTAGCCGTTGACTTTGTGGCCTCTTCTGCAATGCCTCAAGCAGCTGGCTGCCCCATCGTCTGGCTGAGGCCATAGCCAGATTCGGAATGAGTCCGAGAAGTCGAGGGCAGGACACATCTGCAAGTTGTGTGCTGTAAGACCGTGCTGCACGGCTGTCCGGAGTGGCGTCTGTCCTGTTGGTCGTCTGTCTAACATATGCTGCTTGTCCATTTCATATCCTTTGGCCATGTTATGCAAATTATTTCAATAGGCCATAATATGTGCTGAAAAATTATTTAGCAAAACTTGCCGAATGTGCTGAAAGAACAACAAAACATTAATTATTTAACAAAACACCAGTAGATGAAGAAGCCAAAGAGAGCGAGAGAGAGAGAGAGAGAGAGAGAAAGAGGAAGAGAGTGAGAATTGCAAACCATTTGAAATTATAATAAATTTAAAGTCAAGTTCTCCACCCTTGTGTGCCCCACAGTGCAAACGATGCCATGGCCAGACAGCGGTCCGAAAACCCATTAGAGCGTTACCAGAGAGGCTAGAAATCACAGCCGACAGCCAACGGGCGGTCTGGCTGGACATTTTAATGATACAAGATGAAAAAAAAACCTGATACAACTAGCATATGCCACAACTACGATACACTACCAAATGCCGTCATATTTTGTGTTATTAATTAAAGGCAGACAGGAATGTAGCAAGCTAAAACAGCAATATATTCTTTTAATTAAATCTATAAAAACTTACAACACAACAAGTAATTTTTAGGCAAATTCTCCCACTATTGCAAATCCTTTAGAATGCATACAATAACTGCCATCTTTGATGGGAATTCTTGGTAGACTCTTATCAGTGAGAGCATCGCCGATGCTATGTCGACAACTTCGTTGACATTGAAATAATTAATGGGGGGAGGTGGGTGCCAGTTATGCGGGAGGGGGAGCGAAACGCGTCCGGGTTTTACACTAATAAACTAGTAGGAAAACATGTTTAAAGTGTTTTATGATTGCCAGGCCATGCGAGAGGTCGATAGGGTCGCGCTGTTGGTATTTCGCCGCACCTCACTTTCTCGCCTTGTTTTGCACTCCCGGTCGAGCGATCCCTGTTGCCAAAGGACTGGACCGTGAAGCGGGAATATAACAGGTCCTGCCGCTGCCGCTGTTGCTGCTGCTGCTAACCGCAAAAAGCAATCTACACGTGTTTTCAAAATTAATTGTTATGATGGCTTTTGTTGACGCCGTTTTTTATACCCTGTATGCTGCACCCCTCGAAAATGGTGTAAAAAAAAGGTATTTTATCCTTGTGCGAAGGTATTTAACAAGTGGACGATAAAAGTCACAGCCACAGCATGTCAGGTGTATGCTGCTGAATAGTTTCAGCAGGAGAGTTGTTTTAGAAAGGCATCTAGAAAATATGAGAACTTCAGAGGTTCTAAATCCAACGAAGTCAATAAACATTTTAATTTTTTTGAATTAATAAAATACAAAGGATAAAAATCAGGTCAACGATGATGCAAGAATTTAAAGCATGTGAATGTAACAGCAAAACACAAATTTATATTTCGCATCTTTCTACAGGGTATCTCTGCGGCAAACATTTTCTTTACATTTGCCAGCTTTTTCGCTTGTTTTTGCTTTGCTGTTTGTTTTGTTAACGCTGCCACGCCGTGTAAGGTAGGCAAATGGTTGCCAGCGTGGAGTGGAGCAAAGAAAGCCCATCATGAGGTTTGAGGGACAACTGGCTACCGTTTGAATATTTGATGAGGGCGTTCCGAGGCCACAGCAAAAACTGCCAATTTGTTTGGTTTTTTTTTAACGCCTAAAATTATGCAGCATTAAACAAAAAGCCGGCCCACAAGCATTTTTCTGCTTCTCAACGATTTGCACCTTATCAAAACGCGACGACAAATGCCGCCGTTGACGTTAGTTGGCATGTAAATACACTGCAAAAAATGCTGTAAACTGTTGAATTTGTGGCGTGTTCAAGTGGGTGTGGCACATTGCATTTTAGTTTCGCCTTGATTTTGGCCAGGGCTGCATTAAATCGCCTTTTTGGATTGCAGCCAAATTAGAGTTTTTTAGCTGAAATAAGGCAACTCTAATTCTTTTATTTTAAATTTAAAAGGTAATAGGTTTTATATAGTTTTATCAATTTCAAATCATTGTTTGTATTTGGAAGTATGAAATTTGTTTCCCATCAGATTTTGCTAACAATATTGTTCATCAATTCAGATATATTTAATATGATTCAATTTCTGCTCAATTTTGCCTTCAAACAAACTAACAACGATGCGAAATTGATTTATATAAGTATAGTTATGGCTTGCACTCAAAAATTATGCCTTTAAAAATCGATTGCAGCCCTAGCTGTGAATTGCGTAGATTTTGTGCTGCCTGCTTTTAGGCGCTGCCTTTCCACCCATCCCTTCAGACCATTGAGCGCTTGGTTGCTTCTCAACTTTGAACTTTTGGCGGCTGCGGCAGTTTTAAAATTGGTTTTTTGATTTCCAACGCCTCTCACCCCTCTCAACCCTACTCCCTCCCCTCACACTCATCAGCAGCAGCACTCTCTGACTCTTATGCGGTCAGTGCCGTTTAGGCGTTCGGTCAGCCGAGTTCCTGTTTCGATGGCAGCAAGAGGGGCAAACTGGTGCAGCGGGCGAAGCTCGGGAGATTTCGACATGCGGTTTGTTGGTTTTTGTGGGTAGGCAGCTGTTGATTTTTGGGTCCAATGCGTTATAATTTCATGCTGCGTTCGTTGTTGTTGTTGCCGCTGCTGTTGCTGTTGCTCCTGTTCTTTGCATTGCTGTTGCCGTGGCTTAAATTTAAAATGTGTCTACACATGTTAGAGGGCGGAGTTTATGGGTGGGGATGGAGAGTGGAACGGATCGTGGAAGGGGTCGTATCGTGCACACCAATAAATTAACAATAGTCCGGCCGATGTTCGAACTTCCACCACACGCCCATTTCATTCGCCTGCAACTGCATTTATTGGCTCGTAAATTAGCATGCAAGTCAAATAAATTAATTCTTTTTTGCAATATTTGCATAAACAATTTTGCATAATATGCATGCAGTAGCCGACCGAGCGGCAGTAACAACGGCCACCGAAATCATGACAAAACAGCCAACGGGGCTTACAAAGTGCACAAGATTCTAAAAAGGCCGCAGGGCAACATTTTGTTGTGCGATATTGCAGCAGAGAAGCAGCGAGAGTTGTTCACTTAGTTTTTAACCACAGCAAGTCGTTAATTGAATCAATTGAAGCATTTCAGAAGAAACAAAATATAGTACGCATTTTAGAGTAGTTTAAATTATTTCTTTATTCCCTAAACACATTTCATCAAAATTTTGTTACAATACATTAAACGTATGTAAGTAAAACTTCGTTGATATCTTTAGTTGTTATTATTTAAATAATTCCAATTAAACTTACATATTTTTTGTATGTTATTAGTTATCAATGTCTTTTTATACCGATTCTTCTTCTTCTTTTATACCGATCTTAAAAAGTATTTTAAAAAGTATTCAATTCTTCAGCTTGCTTTAAACAGTTTCTCAACTTTTGAGGAAACCCGTTTCACCTGCAAGCTATGTAATATATCCTCGCTGCATATATGTATTTTATTTGTATCATTACACTAGACTACATATGTGTACGGATGTGTGTGTGTGTATAGTTGCTCTACCTGACTGACCCTGGTCGCATGACTAGACATTGCTTTCTCCAGGGAGGTTAGCGAGGCAAGTAAGCGCAGCTCATCGTACTCGGTGCTCAGTGTTCGGTGTTCATGTGGCCGGCCTATGCATAAGCAATGCGTGCAACAAGGCAACATTCACCACATGGCTGGGCAATTGACCAAAGGCTTCCAGGGTGAGTGGAGGGGCGGTGAGGGAAGAGACAGTGCAAAGGATGCCTGCTCTACTGTCCATGCATTTGGCATATTTTAATATGTAAATGCAATTTCTCCAATGAGCTACAACACACAGACTTTGTGTCGGCCAGCTTGACTTCACTTGGCTGAGACTGAGGCGGGGACTGGGGCTGAGCCTGTGACTGTGGCTGGGTGTGATTGTGTCTCCGGACTGTCTGGCGATGTTTGCTGCTAATCAAAGACAAAAAGACGCCGCATCACAGATGAAACACATGCACAGATTGACAGCGGTTGAAAGTGACGAAGAATAAGAGATGGGGCTTGGGGTGGGATGAGAGAGATTGCTGACTGACAGACAGCGAAAGATAATATGCAGGTGCAACAATTAATGGGCATAAGAGCTCATCTTTCAACGCCACTTGCTGCCACATTTCAACCACATTGCGCATACGCCGCATGTGACACGCATTTAATAAAAAATGCAAAGTCTAATGTCTGCACCGCAAATTGATGTGCGCAAATGTGCGCATAAACGACGCTAGATGGCGCACTTTACGCGTGCAAATTGACAGAAAGCGAGACTCGCGCGCCGCGTAAGCTACACAAATACACACATAAACGAACACACACACATCCACAACACAAAGGCATACACGCAGTTATAGTATATGTAGAAACCAACACGTGGATTAAATTCACAGCAATTTCGCGTTTGATGAAAATAGACGCGTTGTTTTTTTATTCTACATAATATTGAATATTGAAAGGTTGTTTAGCTAAGTGTTTGCGTTGGCGACTTTGTTTTAAAAGGTGAATTAATAATAATATTATTTCCATCTTTAAAATAGAAATTTGAATACACATACAATAATAATAGAAATTTCTACTTATTTGCAAGTTATTCAATTCCCTTATTTTTAACTTTATTTAACATAACCTTTTATTTATTGACTATATAATATTTATACTATATTTATATACTAGTCTATTTTTGTTGATATTCAAATTATTTCATTTAATGACAATTTGCATAAGCCTTTTTATATTGTTTAATTTATACAAGCCTAAATATCAATGTAACATACCTGTTAAATCTCAAGAAATTATACATTTCGATAGGTTCACTCATAACGAGCTACATTTATTTAACCATTAGACGGGATTGTGTTTTGTTAGAGTATTGAAAGTGCGTTGATTTGATCAATTTGCTGCCATTCATCTTGCCTCGCAATTCGCCCTATTTTATGCCTTTGCCTTTAACTGCATTGTGCGCTCTTTTTTGTTTAGTGATTTGTTTTCCACAACAACAAGAATAACGAGGAGAACAAAAACGACACAAATAGAAAAAACCAAAACATGATGCCAAAGGCTGCGCCCCCACTGAAGCTCTGGGGCTTTATACAAAAGCTGTGCGGCAGACAGGCCATCAATACAAAATGGCATAGAGTTGAGTGGGCGTTAACAATATGCCTGGGGATCGGATACTGGGCGCTGCAGACGGGGGGCTTGATTGCCGTAGATGGGTGGATAAGGGGCGCGGGGCGGTCCAGAAAGAGTTTTCATTGTTGGCTGTGCCTTATAAATGCTGCGTATGTTTTGGTTTTTTGGCTCAACGACTCAACTCGTTTGCAATTTCTCTGCTGTCGCTCTATCAGTTGAGGCCGCCTCATCCTCTTGTGCCTGCCGCCTGCTGTTGTCTGTTTGTTGCCTTGCTGCTGTACTCTCGTTCTCGCTCTCGCTGTCGCTCTAGTCCTCGTTCCTTGTTCTGTTCCCGGTTCGGGGTCCTGCTCGACCAGCCAGCTAAAGTGTCTGCGAATATGACGCGTCACTCTGGGATCACACCAATTTGTTAAAAAACGTGGCTTCAAGGACGGGGGGGCGGTAGACAGGCGGCGGGGGAGAGGGGGAGTCCAGCCCGTAGGGTAGGCTGGTCACATTTGTGCGCCGTTCATTCACTCAAAATGTCATCAACGTTGAGACGACAGATTGCAGTCATTTCTGCTAGAATTCTCTTCCTCAATTCCCTCTCCTTCACTTTTTGGTTATCACGTTGTTTGCCTTACACATTTGCGTGTGTGTGTGTGTGTGTTGGTGTGTGTAGGGTATATGTGTAAGCACCTCGAATTTGTATAGTGAATGTATGATAAGACTGGCAAAACTTTGAATGTTAAGAATTGATAATAAATTAAATTATTGAAATCGTTGAAATGGGCTCTCAACAGATAATTTCCAAAAAGAAAAGAAAATTCTATAAGCAAACTCACTAATGTCTTAAAATCCCTAACTAATTCACATCTAAGAAATCTGCAGAATATTATTTACGAATCGTTTTAGCGCATTCTCTGATCGCTATTGCCAACTTGCCTCGATGGCCCACTATTTCATTGTCAGATTTCGGCCTCTGTGGTCCGCCTGTGACATTAAAGCTGCTTTCTCCCTTCCTTCAGCCGCCCATATTGCTCCCCAGCCGCGGATAGTGAGTGACTGACACCAGTCAGTCAGTACGTCACTCATATGGGGTTGGCAATGTCGACAGCGAGAGCATTAGATTTAAATTCGAATTTAAAGAGACTTCATAACTTCGCTTAAGTAAAATCCCAACGCCCATCATCAAAACGCCAGCTAGAGGCAGAGCAGAAGCATCATCATCGTCATCATCATTGTTGTTATCATAGTTATCATTGAGCGCATTGAGGCAACTGCATTGCAATTCATTTTATGCTTTCAAAAGCGAGCCCGGAACTCGAATGGAGGCCACAAAACTGCAAAATACCTGAAGAACACCCATAAACCCCATTCATATTCATAAAATTGCATAATCTCGAAGAGTCATAATAATCAAAAACATATTTGCGGGCATGCATTACTATGACGATGACTACGACTACGACAGAGATGGAGAAAGAGAACGTGAACGTGAACGAGAAATGCGATTCGTGTCGACCTCATGCAGCTTTCCTCTCTTAGCGGCCTCTTCCACATAAAACTTCAACTTTGCTTCGCTTTGCAAATGGCGACACTTGGCGAAAACTTCAATACTTCAATTATTTTTAAAGGTGTGCTTTCTTTCATTTTGCAATAATCAAACCAAACACCAAATTTCAATGGGTCACAAAATAAATATTTTTATAGCTGTTACTTTTAAGTACATGAATTTAATTAGAAGTAGAGTTAGCTGATAATATTAATATTATGGCGATATTTAATTATAATGTTATGATATCGATAAAGTATTTTATCTTAAAGCAGCCACAAATTTAATGCTAACATATAAGAATGTTATTAGATATATTTCGTATTTTCACAAAATATGTAACATTTTAGATTATTTAAGTATTGTAAAATGTATATTCTTTTCTCATACATTTTATTAGAACATAGCTTATTTGTTTTTTTTTTTTTATGCGTTTGTAATGAGAGAATTAAAGAATGACATTTAAATGACATATTTTTAAATTCAGTCTGATGAACATGAATTAGAATTGAGTTTTTTCGAGTGTAGATGCTGTCATACTTGGTATTTCGGGTATGAATTCGAGCTTTGGGTTTGCCGCAGATTTTTGATACAGCCGGCGCAGCGAGTGGGTAAAAACTGCAACAGCAATCGGCAATGTAACGCCCAAGTAGGCGGAAATAAACGCAGAGAACGCTCTGGTTGCTGGCTGTTGGCTGTTGGCTGCCGCTGCCGCTGTATGATTTTATTTATGCCAGAAGGCAGCCAGGAGCAAGCCAGCCAGGAGCTTGCAAGCCAGGAGCCTGAAGCCAGGAGCAGTCAGGCCACGAGGCGAGTCGGTGGCTTCTAGTCAAGTCGGTGGCTCGTAAAGTTTAGTTGGACTCGCCGTAAAAGGCGTTGGCAGTGGCACACTCAGCAGTCATCATAAAACTATAAATTTCATATTTGCCGCACACAAACACATACAGTAGAAGAGGGCAAGAATTATGGGGGAAGAGAGGATAAGAGGAAGAGAGGGAGAGGCAGAGGCCAGACCTCTGTACTGCTGGGCATGTTATCATTAATGTGGGCGAGACTACTATGATGATGATGGCGATGATGATGACGATGTCTATGATGATGGCTATGACTATGGCATTGGGTAATGTTTATGGTGACGCCTGGGAGTTTTCTGGTCTGGGCCAGAGCTTTACTGCACCTTCCAGCCTTCACATTTGTTCTTGGCTTTAGCTTTGGCTTTTCTACCTGCTGCTAAGTGTTTTCCCCACTCCCCCACTCGCTCTTTGTGCTTGTGTGTGTGTTGTTATGTAGAGCGTGCAATCATTTTACGAGTCGAGCTGCGAGACCCCATCGCACAAATGTCAGGGGCAGTCACTAGCAGCAGACAACACACTCCGTACATCCTCCTGCTTCTCTTGGTTCCAAGTGTTGCCACAAATTTAATAAACTCGAGACGTGCGTTTGAGCTTTGGTTTGCCATTTTCATCTCGTGCATTTAGTTTCAACCGGGGGTGAATTTCTCTAAATACTTTACTCTCAACTAGATAAAAGTTAGATTTTTATTTTGATTTTTTATTCAGTTTGTGGGTCATAAATGCAACATCCAGTTGAACTCGTCTAATTCAGTTTAGGTCGTTTCTATTTAAGGCTGCCTTTATGGATTTAATATAGACAAAATAAACAAATACTTTATTCGAATTGTAGCAATTTAAATTGTTTTATTTTATTTGGTAAGAAAAGATAACAAACTTTGCGTATATATATACGGCTGCACTTTTAAATCAAGAAAAGCACAATTTAAATTTATAACAAAAGAGTTGCCAAAAAAAAAACGGAAAAAAAGTAATGCTTGAAACTGAATTAAATCGTATACTTAAATGCTTGAGGCAGCTTTTAGTGCTAATCCTTCGTCATGAAAGTGTAACTATCTCGAAGGACTCTGCCACAATATTGATGCTGAGAAAATGTTGCCCATAAATTATGTTTGCAAAATCGGCAGCATTCAATAACCAAACAATAACATTTCCTTGACTTGCCTTGCAGACGTAAAAGTAAAACACGCTCTCCTTCCGCATTTTACGAGTGCGGCGTTACTGTTAGGCGAACACTCACCATATACAGTAGTGATAACCTTGCATAACCCATTAAATATGCATACTGCATATTTGGCAATTGACTGTAGTTCCCAGCGGGAACTTCATTTTTGTTTTCCAAAGAGTGGCTTGCTGCTGTGTTTGCTCGTCTGGTCTGAGTATATGCAACTACATTCCTATGGCTTCATTTTGTCCAATTACATGACATAACTGTAAAAATTTACGATTCATCAGCATCTACACTAAATGATGTGCCATAGAAAATGTATGAGTGAGACGTCCAGTCGTATTAGTTCAAGTTCCATGTGGGTATCTCAGGCAAACAAAACGCTTTACACACTCATATTCCCAAACCGATTCGAACTCACAATCAACGCAACGCAACTGAACGCAACACAACGCAAAGTAACGATTGCGATTGCGATTGGGAGTGCGATTGGAAGTGCGATTGGGGGAGAAAGAGGAAAGTGGAACATTACTGCGGTTATTGCCGCACGAAATTTGTAAACGAAACGGAAACTGGTCGTAACGATTTCAATGAAGAGATGACATGGACAAGGACAACCCCGATGGCGATGACGATGACGTTGCTATTGCCATTGCTTGGTGATGATGATGATGATTATCGTGTGCTGGCTGAGATCATTATGAGCTGTGGGCTGCTCTACTACGCTCACTGATGACTGCCAAATCAGACAAATGTACGCAAAAGCCGCACAGAAAACTTTTCAGCAATGCACTGAGCATCAGCACCTCAGGGCATTCTCCGATACAACTACAGCAAACACATAGTAGGATGATTGCTGATATTTCTGCTGCTGCTGCTGCTGCTGCATTGAAACTTGGCCTGCTATTCCTATTCCTGCATTATACTTCCGATTGTCCTCTCCTTGTTTGGGCAAGTCCATTGCCTTGGCTTCGGTTGTTGTGCGCCTTGTTTTGTTGTTTTGCTGCAGAAAGTTGGAGCTGACTCGGCAGCTGCCAGACTCTGAACGATTGATGTGCAATAATTATCCAAAGTTGATTTGTTTGTTTGCACGCCCGGCAAAGCGTAAAAGTCGAGCTTGCCAATCGCCCAACCCATTGCCCAACTTCGCCCACTCTCTACGCTGTGTCACGCCCACTGCGGTAATACTGCAAATGAGTGTTATTATGGAGGCGCCCATTGAAAGTCGTTTGGCAAGTTTTGAGCTGAGTTTTTCATGTGGCTCTTTTGGATAGTTTTTGGCAGTTTCGATGCTCCTCTTATGATGCTCTTCGATAGATAAGTGCGCTGTTTAGTTTTAAAGCCACAGTACAAAAGTTTGTCTTGCTCCTCATTCTCCATCCTCATCCTTCGTCCTTCATTCCTCATTCCTCGTCTTCATTATCATCTTCAAACAAACAAAACCCGCAACTTCAAAGTTTTCCAGCATTGCGGTTTTCTTAAGCAGTTTGATGATCTTAGCAAATGAATAAGATGGAATACTTATAGACTTGGAAAATGCATTTTAATTACACAACAAACTAGAAGAGGGAAAACAAGTATTATAACGCGCTCACTTAATATAATATGCGTTAAATATATAATATGTAAAGAATACGATATTTTATTATGTGGTAGCAAGTGTAAATAACTTAATTAAAAAGTTAAATTTTTTAAACTTGGTTTTTTTAAAAACTACAAATAATTAAATTCTTAGCGCTCAACATTTTTGTCCTTGTTATTTTAGCAAATACGAATATTTGTTTCAATTACTTTTCTTAGATATTGCCAGCTCTCAGTGTGTGTGGCGTTCGGTGTAGTTTTGTTTGACTTTCTGACCAGCTCTTGTGCATCTTATTCACTTGACTTCAATTGAGAAATTAGTACATTAAGTTTTCCTTTGACGCCCCTAACAAATAAATCGTGGTATTTATTTGAATTGCTCAAACGAGTTTACGGCACAAACACAAACACACACACAATACACACACAGCACACTCACTCACTTAACACACACATAAAGGCAAACGCTGCTACATGGCTGAGTGTAATAAAAAAGAAAACTTTTTGTTCAACTTCCTAACCCACTCTTCAATTCGACCGCCAGAACTACTCCAGCCCTCACCACCCGTTTATGCTCCACTTGGTTTAGTTGCTTTTACTGTTGATTTACTTTTAGCCTATTGCATTGGCATTTAGTTCGATGTCTAGTTTTTAGTTTGTGTGTTCCATTTGTGAGCCGGAAATAAAACACAGGTTTTCGCATCCCCAACCCATGCCAAACTCCAGCTCGATCTCTGCAGAATGGTTAGAGCAAACGCAATCAAAATACTTTGGCTATACAATTTATTGGCGCAAAAACAAGTTCAATTTCAAATGAAAATCGCTTGGTACAAAGAGCAAAGCTACTAGATAAACACACGAGTACATATGTATCTACAGGATGTAGGAGACATTCAAGATTCAAATAAATATCAACAATACACACACACACACACAGTTACACACATACACTACACCTTTGTCTATGGATCTGCTGTTTGAATTGCTGTGTTGTGCTGTGCTGGACGCTTCTAATATAGAAAATAGTTGCGAAATATTTTGCCAAGTAGCCCAAGTATCGAGTACAAGCCAGAGAGCCATGTCTAGTGGCAGTTGGCAAGACAAACAATCAGTTAAGAGCTTTAGAGACACACACACACACACATCAATAGATACATTGAAGTCCCTGCTCTTTTATTGAACTTACATAACATTTTAGGTTATGGCCAGGGTTAGAGGACCGGACCCAGGCAAGGACAATGAGGGAATCGGAATATGTTACTGTGATTTCCGTGTAACTTCCTTTAGTCTTCCTCTGTGTCTGTTTGTGTGCGTTTGTGTGTGTGTGTGTGAAATAAATATACGAGAGTGCTTAAGATCAAATCAATTGATAAACAGCATAATAAACTTGTATCCACTATTTACATAAAATTCTCTGTAATAATATTATGCAAAGAGGAAAGCGAGCCAAAAATACACTCGCACTTCAAGTTTATACTAAATTGAAGTAGTTTTTCCCCTCATTTTTTGGTCTACAAGCTATTAGTTGCCCCCGCCCATACGCTCATTCTCTCTTTCATTTTATGTACATATTTTGCCATCATAAAATGCTATTTATTTTATATGAAATGCTTTTGATGTTGGCATATCGAAGGCACAAGTTGGGAAATAGAACACATATATATATATATATATAGAGAGAGAGAGAGAGAGAGAGAGAAAGAGAGAGCTAGAGATACCGAGATGAAGAGAGAGACAGCAAAGTTTCTCTGCTTCTGCTGTCTTGTCAGTGCAAGATTTTGATATGCGAGTGTCATAAATTGTGTTTATTTGACACTGAAGTCAATGTGGACTCATAGAAAGCCAGATAAAGAGATGCTCCTAAACTTGAACTCATACACAATCAAAAGTTACCTCGACGATTATAATAAAGTTACCATAATTACCTTATGATAACATGCACAGTTCGATGACGTAATCAACCCGAAAGCAAACTAAAACAATACCGAAAAGGGTGTCATAATCAGCGGTTCGTTCACTTCAATCAAAATGTAACAAAAGTCTTTGCAGACGAATGAATAATTTCAATGAATGTGCTATAAATTAAAGCAATAAACATTAGTATATGATACGCAGTGCAATTTAAAATGATAACTAATAAATCTTATTGACAATTTTTTGTGTGTGTTAAGAAAATAAATAAGAAGTGCTTAAAGTAGTTGAGTTGAAAATATTTATAAATTTTATATATAAAATAATTATACTACAATTAAAAAAAAGAATTTTTTTTCTTTTATTGATTTGCAAAATAGTATTTAATAAGTAACTAATATTCTGATGATATATTAAGAGTTTAAGATATTTGCTTCTAACTATTAATTCCTCAGCTGACTTAATTCCAACACTTTTTCGGCACTTTTATTAAAGTTACACCACTCTCTGAACCTTGCAACTGTTAAGTTTTTTTTGTCTATTATCCCACCCGCTGTCAGCTTGAGAAGCAGCCATAGAATCGCCACATTATCACTTAGCCATTCTACCCTGCCCTTGTCTCTAACATTATGAGCTGAGGGGCGTTTTGTTTTATCCAAAAAGAAAAAAAAAAAAAAACGAAAAGAAAATAGAAACCACTTCCATAAACCCAACGTCATAATTACTATGACATTTTTCTAATGTCGCTTCCTTGAACGCCACGATAGAACAGTACGTGTGAGGGTGAGGTTGGGACAGGAGTTGTGAAGTTGTAGAGTTGGGGCAACTGGGGTCTGGGGGAGCTGTAGATTGCGTGTCCCAAGTTCATAGGCGCCTTATTACACACTTTAATTTAATAAAAAGCTTGTAAATGCGTGCACACACATGCCCAGACACTGAAGGAGATGGAAGAGAGGGGGGCGAAAGGAAGAGAGAGGTCGCTTCCTGTGCTCGCGACGATGCTACGCCTTTTTATTACATAATGAGACCCAGTCGGTCTTTGGGCACACTCACAGCAAATCCCTTCCTCGGCCCAATGCCCCACAACCGCCCGCGCCTCATTTCAAATTCAACTAGCGGCGCTTGCTGCGTTGCCAGTTACCAGTTGTGAGCTGGAGTTGTTGTGCCGGCTTCCTGTGCCACAAAGTGCGTGATGCGTGCGTGCACCTGCAACGCCGTGTCGCTGTGCGGTGCCTTTGCTGCCTTCGACTTTGACGTGTCGGACATTACAAATTATGCCCAGGAGCCGCAGCAACGCAACAGCTAAAGGACCACCATCAATGTCCATTGGCCAACTCGGCGGCATTTACAACGACAACGACAACGACAACGACGACGACGAGACAATGACGAGCCTCGATGGGGCACAGTGACGTTGAGCTAGGTCTCCTCGAGGTCGCAGGTAGAATGTGAAAATGTGGTAAATGTGGCAAATGTGCCACAAACGAAATCGAAAACGAGAAACGTAAGCGCGACCGTTGTAACTCGCTGAGATATATCTTCCTACCTCCTTCCCTGACTCTCTTTCTGTCTCTCCTCTGCATTTCTGTGGTATGTTATTTAATTTGTTACGCCGTAGACTTTTTATTTGACTCCCCCCGTTTAAAGATCCTATCCCTCGCGCTGGCATACATAATTTATTGTCCGTGTGTTTCTTGGTCTTGCAACCTTTTTTGTTGTGTTTTTTTTTTTGGTTTTGCGCATTGTTTTCACATTTCGATTGGATGAAAGGTGTTCAGAATGAAACTCCCTCTTTGGCTTGGTGTGTGAAATCTTAAATTGCAGCTCTGCGCGTTCAATTCAATTTATTGTTGCGTGAGCTATTTTATAATGCCACTAAAAGGTGTCGTCCATGGGTCTATACACAATTTATGGAGCAATGCGGGCGGTCGCAACTATTCACCAAGTGCGTGCAGCGCATGCAGCAATAGCAATTAAAATAGAAATAACTACTCTAGAATTTTTATTTCGATATGCAACGCTGGTTTTATATTTTTGGGGGTTTTATGAGTTGATTGACATGATTAAGGAATTTGTAGCACATTTGGTTTGGCGGGTGTTTTCAGTTTTTAAACGTTAATTTAACAGGAAGAGCGATAAGATCGCTTCCTGCGACCACAAGGTAAAAACAAAATATTTTCATATTTTCTCCAATAAATTTTGGATTACTCTTACAAAATTCCTGTAATAAATGGAACTCAACTTGACTCTAAGCCTCTTGAGAAACCACAGCGAGTTTACTGTCTATACATAAAATTCTTCATGAATTTGAAGTATTTTATAATAGCTCCACAGGATTCTGTATTTTCTGCTGATAATGTCGACCACAGTCAAGGTGTGAGCTAAAGACCAACAATGGAACTGCAGGTGATCATCATTAAATTTATTGCATTGTTCTTTTATCTTGCGATGAGTTGATTTATGAACTTCTGTTGTTATTAAGTGTTTTGATAATACCTCAGAAGGTATTCTACTTTTTCTTTCACACTTTGATGGCAGAAGTAATTAATTTAAATTCCATTGAAGTCCCAATGCATTCTTTCATGCTTAACTGAATCCTTCAAGATGTGTGTTCTATAAATAAGACTCCACAGATAATTATTTTCACTTTGCTTGCAATCTCATATGGGGCTGTCGCTCTCACCGATGTCTTTATGGAAATGTTGCATTAATTTGAATATCTTAAATTCGCGATGGCAAATGATTGAAATGCCTTTGCATTGCACTCGGCACTCGGTAGTCGGTAGTCGACAGTCGGCGGTTGCTTTATGACATTATCATTAACTGCGTAAAAGACCCGCACCCAGAACAAGAGATGAACCAATTTACCATCCTGTGTGTGGGAAGACTATATATATATACATATATATATATATATATATATACGTATATATACTGAAAGCGAGAGGAGAGGGCTGTCTGTCTGACTGACTGACTGACACATTACTTAACTTCCGTTTCCTGGCCTCTACACATGCACATGTTCCTGTGTATATAAATGTACTCCGTAGATACTGTAGATAATTTCACAGTTCTTTGGACAGACAAGGCAGGCAGGCAGGCATCAGGCAGGCAGGAACAGCAAAATGCGTGCACGCATTTCTCGCATCCATTTGGTAAACCTACAACGCGCCAAATGTCAGAGAAATTAAATTTAAACGCAAGGCAACAATCCATCATCTGGTAATTACTGCGTCAACACGCCAACACATGCAGAGCGGAACAGAACGGAACCGAATAGAGTACAAAACGGAACTCAGCTGAGTTGAGTTGAGGTGAATTGTCGCCCACCCAAGCAGCAAGTAGCAAGCAGAAGCATGCGACACAAGCCGAGGGAGTTGCCAGGATAATGACTTGACTTGTCATTGCTTCCGCTAAATTCAAGAGGTTGCGCCGCTAAAGATCAGATCAGGGGCGTTGCCCAAAAGACAAGCCAAACCCAAGAGACCAGGCTGCAGACAACTCAGATAGACATTGAGTGAGTGCATCGCCTCATTAGACTCCTTGCCTGCCTGCGATTAATTTTCCTATCACACAATTCTCAGCTGCATTGATTAATAATTTTCCTCACATTATGGACTATGTTTTTTTTCAAGTCTGTGCTCTCACTCTCGTTTGCAATTAAGTTTGAGGCCCAGAGGCAACTGTAATTGACAGTGGAAAGGGTGCGGAGAGAGGGGCGTGGTCGTGTTGAAGCGTTAATGAAATATCAATGGGGTGTTTTTGCGCAAATCGCCAAAACACTTAGTTTACTATTTTTTTCTTTCTTCTTTTTGGGCTCACATAGTGCGTGTTTCGGGGTTGCCGCCTGATGGTGAATAACGCCTTCTGTTTTCACTCACACACACAAAAACACACACACACGCATTTGACGGGGATCAACATATTGCCGAGTTTTTGCCACTCTCAACGGGTGGTGCGTCTTTATTTCTGTTGCTTGGGCGGTCGACGTGGCTCGGGGCGACGAGATGTCAATTCTGGCAGCGGAAACACTCACAAAATGCTTTCAGCGCGCAACAACTTGCAATTATGTTGATGCGTAACTGTATGCCACAGGACACCGAATGAAGTGTACCTTTGATAAAGTGGACCTGCAAATCAGCTACATCCAAACACTAGCGATATAGGTACGTATAATAATGCAATAAGAGTCAGAAGCAGTGGGTTGACGTTCGGTAGGATTCTTTTGATGTAGGAAATCATTGTATTCAATTTACCAAAGATTTCTTTTTTTTGAGGAAAAGAAAGCAACAGCTTTATTGGTTCAAACTTATTTCAGCAGTATATATTATATAAGTATATGCTTTAATTATTTTAGTTTAATATATTTTTTTTATTTTTTGGACTGATCAATTAGTTTTTCTCTCAGTACGAATATATTTGGTGTCCAATCCAATATATTCAATAAAATTAGAAATATTTTCTTTAAAAATTCATGTTATACTGTATTTCATTATTGATATTTCTCAAATATTTTAATAACTTGTAATCAACATTTTTGTAGTCATTGTCTTTGCCTTGATATTTTATTAACTGTCTGCCTCGTAATATCTGCACTCAAATCAATTACAGTCCAGCAATTTAGACAAATTTTCGTCTACAGAGTGTAGCAGAGTTGAGCTCATCAGAGCTCTCGGAAAAATCCAACAAACTCACATAATTTGTAGTGCAGAAAGCCACATACGTACGTTTACACAGCAGGACATCTGCGGCGCAGAAAACTTCTCCATACAAAACTATGGAAAATTATGAAATTATAAATATGTATGCACACACACACACACACACACACACGAGACATACATATACGCAGGCAGACGCCATGACAAACACTTTCACAATCACACACACAACTAGACGCACAGTCCGTTAACATAACCACCCACAAATGTCTGGCTGAGAAAAGTAATTTAATTGTCGCAAAAATGTCGAAAACAGCTTTGGCGTTTTACATTAACATAAAACAAAAAGCCAGAGAAATAATAAGTGGAAATTATAATTACAAGTGCTCACATGTGGTCCTAGCAGTTTCTGTGTGTTTGTGCAATGAGTTTGCTGTTGCTTTTGCTGTTGCTGATTTCTAGGGTCAAAATCATTAAATTTGCCAAAATATATATATGTTTCTGTGTGTGTGTGTGTATTTCGAGTAACGCTTAATAATTAATGTGGCCAAGGTTAGTGAAAACTGTCAGCTATTTGATATTCAAATATGAACATGAAATATGGCCAGCTAAAGCGAATTCTTGGCAAGTTTATCGTTTTAATTTCTCTCAAAACTGTGATGTTCCCAGAAACGAAACTATATAACTCAACTTTTACACTTCTATGCTTTTATTTTTAGCGTAAGTCGTAGCTTACATGAATCTCTTCCAGTTAGCAGATAAATTTGTAATGCACATTTATCATATCTTTTTTGTGATACTAGTACTTTATCTTTGGAGCGTACGTGCAATTTTGGCGATATGTTGACGAATATGAGAACATGGTCACAGATTTCCAGTACTTTTTATTACGCATATATTTTAATGGCCATGTGCAAGCAACGATTTATGATGCGCCACGCACGCGGTTAATTAGACACACACAGACACACACTTACAAGTGGAGAGCAAAAAGGAGGCCACAACCAAAATATGGTATGCCAATGGTATTTCTATGTGGCGCAGGGTGAAGGAGTGGAGCTCATCGTGTTGTCGTTGTTGTCCTTGCTGCTGCCGTTATCCTTTTCAATGTCACACAAGACGCATCATGTTTTTATCTACGCCAGCCAAATCGCCAACCCTCAGCTCAGATTTCACATGCGTGGCTCTGGCGCTGGCGCTGGAGACGGGGATGGGGATGGAGGATGGAGGATGGGGATGGGGGATGGAGGGGCTTCCCCCAACTTTTCGCTTATATCATTTAATCTTTAATATCCTTTCTCGGCGTTGACTTTGGTCTTTTTTTTTTTGTTGTTGTTATTGTCACGCTCTATGTGACGGCTTGTCTTAGAGAATGCCGCTATATACTTGCCATATAGCAATATGGATGTGTGTGTGGAAATAAGTAAATACATAGTGAGTGTATGTGTATGTGTTTGTGTGTGTGTGTGTCTTGCCTAGATTTATCACTTGCCACAGTTGCTGTTGTTTTCGTATTATTTGTACACATAGACACATCCTCCTCTGCATGTATATATAATTTAATGTTTTTTTTTTCCTTGCTCTGGAATCCTTCACATGGCTTCTGGACTTTGGTGCCGCTGCTGCTCGTCTCCGCATTGTCAAAGCTTTTTGTACAGCACCCCTTCTGCTAGAGACGACGCCTGTCCCCGCCCCCTCCCCGCGAATCCTGGTTGTTTTTGTCTCTGCTCTTGTTTTTGTTTTTGTGCGGCATTAACGGGAGGCAGCAGCAGCCAAAAATATCTTTATGCCTCATAAGTTTAATTTGGCGCAAATTGTTTTTATTTGCAGTCAGTGACGCCAACAACAACAACAACTAAAACAAACATAAGATTATGTTGTTAAACTAACAGACTCGCAGTATACCCTTTAGATGTTATGGCAGCTTATAATTTAGAGCACTTTTTTTGGAGCAGTTTATTTTATGGGGCAAAAGGTTTCCCACAAAATTTCAAATTATAATTTCTGGAAATTCCATGTGGCTTTTTTGCGTTGAATTTATAATATTCAAACCCTTTCTATCTATAACAATTTTAGGTCATTGTGCGAACATATTTAGTTTTTTATTTTTTAATAAGCAACATTTTTATTTGGGTCTATATAAAATTATTATATACAACATTATAGCTAGGAAATATATTAAATTATAATAAATATACAATGGATCAAGTTTTATTTGAATGATATATTTCTTTATATATTCGAGTATACTTTGCAGATTATATAATGAAGCTTATTTTCGAAGTGGTTTGTTTTTTCTCTAGATTTGTCGTTTGCAACTCTTTGTAGTTTGTCATATCCTCTCTAATGCCACAAATCTACAGGGTGTTAAGGAGTTACATGCATGCAGCCAGCTCTCTGAGAGGAGCATAGAGATTGGGTGGCGAAAAAGAGTTCACATGTGTGATGATACAAAATGGCGTACGCTATTCGTATGCAGACATTTCGCTTGGCACATCTACAAATTCTTTTTGAATGTCATTAGTATAATTGAAAAAGCCATTGGCACAATGCCAACAATAACAACAACGACAGCAACAACAACAACAACAACAACAATTGGAACCAACATCAGCTAACCAACCGACAATTGACAACAACAGAGTTCAAAAACTAACTGTAAACGCCGCCATGCGACACGCGAAATCCAATAAAATTTTTTCCTGTTTTCAGTTTTTTTTCTTTTGTTTTTGGTTTTGTTTTGTGTGGCAAAAGTTTAGCGACTTTTGCTGCCTCACCATGTTGATAAAGCGACAGCCGCAACAGCAACAACATGAAGCTCTGCAGGAGAGACTGCTCGACTTGCAGATACCTTGTACTTCAGATCAGATGGAGAGAAAAAGTGAAATTAATATTTATAGACAGGTAAAGTGAATTAAATTTTGTAGAGACTATTTCAAAGCTCTAACTTCGATTTATTTATTTATATAGGGTACAACAAAAAAATTGCTTAAACCAATAAGAAGAAGAACAGGAAAAAGCTTTGCAAAGCCAGCCTGCTGTCGAAAAAGTCTATCGAAGGCGACTGACTGCATGTGCATAAATTTGCCAGTTGACATCAGGCAAATGTACATGAGATATTGCCTACTGCGCGCTTAAGTTATCGTTGTCGTCTTCATCGTCCTCGTCGTCGGCGTCGCCGTGGAAGTTGTAGTCGTTGTCCTATCGCATGGATAATGCATGTTGCAATATTTATGCAAGATGCAAGCGGAACGATATGCTAAATTATGTAAGGAGACTATCGAAAAATCGTCTAGCCATAGACATTGAGCAATGCGACGTTGCAGCCAGGTGGACAGCCAGACACACAGACAACCAGAGAGACGGAAAGGGAATGTTGTGTAGGATGTGCAGTTAATTTAATGAAAAGAATAGGCCAGGCGATGCAGCCATTTTTCGTCCCGAGGAGCAAGTGTCTGGCAATAAGTTGGGGCTTTTAAATTGAAATTAAAATTGACTTATGTCTCTGCTGTCAATTTGAATTTTCCTGCCATTATCTAATTGCTTTTTGCGTATCTTTAGTGGCGCAGATTTGCAGCTACCATAAATGTTGAAAATTTGAAATAATAAAAGCAGTGAGGTTAGCTAAAAACTTTTATTAGTTTTGCTCTCTACTTAGTTTTTGCGTTGTTCTTTAATTAGTGAGTAAATGACGATATTCTATATGTATAGTAAAATAGTAAAATTAAATTCCATATCATATATTATTTGATTTATTATAACAAATTCGAATATTCTAACACCATATTTTCTTCCCTACAATTTTCTTCTTTTACTTCCATCACACCAATTGCAATCAGCATCGTTTAAACTCATCCTAATTGCTGGGACTTAGTATGTCAACTAAAGATCAATCATTGATCCCTCACATTACTTCCGAATCATTAAAGATGGCCCCTTTAGTCATTAGCAATCTGTGCAATCGCCCTCATGATGGCATCAAGTAGAATTTTTACCAACTGTCTGTCATATTTCAATGAATCGTTTGGCCCTCATGCCACACTGAAGCGACAGCAGCAACCGCTGCAACAATTTCATTTAATTAATTTTTAATTAATTTTTATTTAATTTTTTTTTTTATTTTGTATTTTTGTGTATACAATTTTGAAATTCATATGCAAAGCTGAGGCGAAAAGTGAAGCCAACCCCAAAAACACGGGCGACCCAAAATAAATCCGAGGCCAATCTGTTTGGTTGTGCACGGGTTTTTATCAAAAACAGTCCAAGCAAATGAAAAACTGAATACAGAGTCATCCATCATCATTGCACGCCCTGTGACCCGCCCCGCCCCGCTCTGCCTTGCCTTCTCCTGTCCTGTTACGTCCCCCTTCCACGCTGCGGCTGTGTGTATAATTTAAAGGGGGAACAAAAAAGCGAAATATTTATTGTCAAATGTCACAAACACTGAGGGGCAAAACGGAGGGCGTCGAGAGACGGGAAGAAGGGAGCGAAACGGGAGCGCAATTCATTTTTTAAAAATTTATATCAATTTATAATTTTTTGTCATTGCGCGCTTGATTAGGCGACGGAGGGGAAACCCCTATTTAGATTGGATTTCCCTCCCAAATCGCTGGAAAAGAGTTGACGTTGACATCGAGGTTGAGGTTGAGCTGAGGCTAAGGCTGAATTGTTTCTTGTCTGGTGTTTGATTAATTGTAGGTCTGGTCTGGTCTGGATGGGTCGGATGATTGTTGTAGTTGTCGTCGTCTCGTTCGGTTGTTTGGTTGACATTTTCAAGGCTATGCCCTACTGTACGACTATCGATGTTTTTGCCAAACACCTCCCCACATCCCCTCGCAAGCCCACTATGATGCTGTATAGTAATATTGGTGTAGCCAGGACTCGTCTTCGACGGCGTTAATTGCTGGGTTTCTGCGCCCCAGTGAGCGCACGAGTTATGAAACTGGTATTAAAGGCATTAAAACTGAAAGTAGCAACTAAGCGAATGGTTAGCACGAGATGATGGGTGGGGGGTGGGACTGAACGCACAATGTCCTTGCGCACTGATCCTGCTGCTGCTGCTGTCGTCTCCTCGCCATCTCGCGACTCCTTCGGCTGCTGTTGCTTCTTTACGCGTCTCGCTGCTTGCTGCGTTGCTGTGATTACGCTCTGTGCTTTGGCTGTGTGATTATAATTTTGTAAAAAGGATTAGGTGCATATTACGATGGTCCTCGCTCGCAAACACACAAACACACACACACAACCGCACAAACGCACACACAATACGAGTGTACGCAACGCAAACGAACCGCGAAAACCTTGAGCGAAAAAGGAGCTAGTGAAAGACGATGCCAGCGGCAAGGATAAGTACAAGCAGCCCAGGACTCCGGCACCGCCAGCTGTTCTGTAGGACATTCTGTAGTACACAACAACAGGGACACCAACAACAACAACAACAATATCTAGTAATTATTGCCCGTGTATAATCTTTATTATTGCTGTTTTGTTGCCTTCTGCTGCTGCTGCTGCTGTCGTTGTTGTTGCTAGTAGATGAACGGAGTAGAAGTTATATCTGCAGCATGATGAAATGCTCCATTAAGCTGTTAACAATAACATTAGGCCACACTAAGTTGGGGAGCGCTCTATTGCAGATTTTTCTCCTTTGTCCGCTTTGTTGTATGTGTGTGTGGTGACAACCATGCTCTGCAGTGCTGTTTACTCTGCTTCTTAAAGGACTAAGAGGGACTTCTCATTTTTATAGCATGCTTAAAGTTCTTAGCTGAGCTTAACTTAAAGAGAAGAAGCCAAAGCATAAGAAGAATTTCTCTAATAAAGGACCAGAGTGCAAAGCAGCAAAACGAGTGGAGGGCAAAAAAGAGATTTCAACTTGAGAAATTAGAATTTTTAAAGGTATATTAAATATGGGGTTAAGTGCTTAACGATTAATGAAATAAGATTTAAAAATTAGAGGAGATTAATGACAAATAAAATAAAAAAGGAATTAAATATAAAAAATAAAATAATCTTAAAATAATGTCAAAATAAATGAAGTTGCAGAAAATTCACTATGAAATGTAATGCCATAGAGAATAGTCATAGAAAAATGCAATTGATTTTGATGTACACGTGTAATAAGCAAGCTATTTAATAAGGTTAAATTGAATGGAAAGACATTGAATAGGGGAATATATAATTAAAAAGTGTTTGAAATAAAGTCTGGATGGTTTAGCTTTTTTTTTTTTGGAAGCACTCTAATTCTAATTCTAATCAGATTAGCGATTGTGACCTACCCTATTCATATTTCAAGTAAACCTTTGTCATTTATTTGTAACTCAATGCCAACGCAACTCAGTTTTTTTGTCTATCGGACAGCTTATGTTGTGAATGAAGGAAGCTCTTCGATCAATCTAAAGCATGCGAAACCTTCAAGGGTCCCTCAGCTGTCACATTGTTGCTTGGTGTAAATCCAAGTCAATCCTATGGTCGACACAATCACTTACACACACACACGCACACGCACATACAAAGGGCAGAAACTTCACATGCGATAAGCCAAAGGGAAACAAGAAGTCCCCCCAAACTCAACCTAAGCTCGCCTAGACTTCAGCTCAAATGAACCCTTCGAAATTAGACAAAAACTCAAGATGCTGCAAATTTGTAATCCTTGCTCACAAGACGTCGAATTTTTCACTTATCGCTGCGGGGCAAAATACAAACCGAACGCCCAAAACACCCCAGCCCTGGACCACAACCAGGGTTGGGCAAACCTACCCTATAAGTTACATACTGGTTTAAGTTTTACTTTCTGCACAATGTTTGTTTGCTGTTCCCCCCGTTGTTGTTGTTGTTCTTCTTATTGCTGTGTTTTTTATTATTTTTATTTTCATGCCTTCATTTTTCATATATGCAACTATGCTAGCGATAAGTTATTTGAGCAGCCCAGCGGCAGGACAAGGACACACACGCAAACACACACACACACACACACAGAGAGGAGCCAACGAATTTGTAAAATTCCAATTAAGAATCTTTGGTTTACTTTGTAAGTTGACTCTCAACTTATTTAGACACTACACAACGACAGATGGAGGGGAAATCTTTATCCACACACACACTCACTTACACACACACGCACACACTTTAAGCGTAACAAAGAGGACACGAGACAACGGGCCAACGGGCAGCAAAAACAGAGAATAAATAAAAGAAAAACAAACTCACACATACTCACACACAGACGCACTTAGCTCGAGCAGCTGTAATCCTAGAAGGGCAGGACGCATGGGTCGCCTCGTCGTCGTCCACATTCACATCCTCAGCGTTCGTTCGTCTCAGCTTCATGCTCTGCTCCTAGCCATAGTCGTCGCTCTAATGGACGAATAAATTGCTTGTGAATGAAATGAGAGTACGCTGACTTTCGGTCCTCGCTCCTGCGCTCATGTGTGGTGTGTGCGTCTCAGGCGACTGTGGGCGTGGCAGGACACAAGTTGTGCCAAAGACGACGGCGACGACGACGACGACTACAACGCACTCACATGCAAAGGCAATGCAAGCAAACAAACTAAACAACAAACTGAAACGAAACCAAGAAACGAAACGGATGCCCGAGACACAACTAAAAACTAAAAGCGACATGCAACGCACACAAGACACAAGCGTTGCCTGCTGAATCTTTTGAAGATATGACGTCTGATGTTTCAGGGTTCGAGCGAAAATACGGCGAAATTGGCGATAAAATAAAATACGAGACGGCGGGGCCAAAACGCCAAACCAAAAACATTTTCAGCTCTAGCTGCCAGGTCGCTGTTAAATACCCTCTTTGTGAAGTCTATTCAACCGCGCTCAATTGCAATCATTTTAATTAAATACAACATAATTTGATGTTCTACAATTGCAGGTCTGTAATTGCAAAGTATTTCAGTTAATTTATTTGGAATGTTTGCGACAAATAGCACTGCTAATTTAATATTTAGTTTTTGTTTGATACGAACAAAGTTTTGTTGAACAATTTGGAAATTCGTTAGTGAATTGTTTCGAAATTCTTCAGTAATTATGATTGCCAAATTTATTAGTATAAAAACAAAGTATTAAATTGTAATTATGCAATCAATTTAGCGATTAATTTGTCATAGTTGTCACTGTGGAAAATCACAAACTATTGCTGAAGTAATAAAAACTATGTTTTGAGTTGATAGCAATTCATGCCCTGCTTAGGCGCACTCATTTCCTAGGGTATAGCAGCTTCGGGCTAACAATGTTTACACTGGATTGCTTGTTATTTTCATGACATGACCAAAGTCGAGACAGTGGCGCTATCGGAAGGACGCCCAAGATGCGAGTGCGATTCAGAGTCAAGCAGCGAGCATATGTAGGTCAGAAAATTGTGTTCGCTATGGAGACGAGATATGTATAGCAGGGGGACAAGGAGAAGGGATGTGCTTTATGAATTGCCAGCTGACTGGCGGGGTTTCCTCAGTTCTTGTTGTTCTTGTGGTTGGCTGGTAGATTTTGGTTTTCATTTTATAAGCAGCAGAGGAGTCGTCGACTGGAGCAGCAGCAGCAGCAAACGAAAAATCAATAAATGTCAACGGGGACATGCTGATAAAGTTGCGACAAAAAGATTTCAAATAGCGCGACAGGACGAACGACGCACGAGTCCTGGTCCCCAATTAAAGACAGCGACAGAGACAGTGAGAGAGAGAGAGACAGCGAGAGAGAGAGAGACAGCGAGAGAGAGAGAGAGAGAGACAGCGAGAGAGAGAGACAGCGAGAGAGAGAGAGAGAGAGAGAGAGAGAGAGAGAGAGAGTGAGAGAATTATCGAGAATGCAGCAAAGCTGGCAGCAAGCAATAAAGCAATTAGCTGCCAGCAAGGGAGATAATACAACTAATTAAAAGTAAAAGTTATGCGTCAGCGAATGAGATTTTTATTGAGAACAAGCAGCCACAACAACGGCAACAACAACAAACAGCAACAACAACAACAGCTACAGCAAGGACCTTGATTTAACCACAGCGATGACAACAATGAGACTGAGACTGGGAACGAGTGCGACAACCACAACGAAGATACATAACAAAGCAAAGTGGAGGCGTCGTTGGTCGTTGGGCGTGGCCTGATGTGTGGCCTGGGAGTATTAAAATGTGCTCCTGCCGTTTGTCAGCCTAAATTATGACCTTATAATTTACAATTAAGCAAACGCAAGCATAAAACATAAGCACATGGCATAATTAGCCACTGTGACTTTATTGTGAACTAAAACTAAATTGCGAACACGACAGAGTACAGTACAAAACAACAACGACAACTCATAAAGGACCTGTATGCCTGTCTGCTGCTTGCTTTGTGGCCAATTTTGACCTCATCAGATACACATACGCTTTATCAAATGAGTTCACAACAAATTGATGAGTTCTTTTCCAAGAAAAGGCAAAAACGAAAACAAACAGCGATAGCGTAAAGAAATCGATGAAAGGCAACAAGAAAAGAAAAAGCACAGAGCATCAGTAGTAAACAGATACCAATAACTTTTACGCAGAATCAATTTGTTCGAGTTAACCTAATTGATTGAGCCGAATTGTCCCAGTCACCTGCATGCGTCATTAATTCGCTGTCCAATGTCTGTCAAAGAGTTTAATATTTGACAGCGTTTGACAACCGTCTGCAGACAGCGGCGGTTATTCATCTGCGCTGCCCCATTAATAATACATTCATGGTTCCAAGAAAAGCAAAAGTGACATTTGAAGTTTATTTTCTAATTATCCAGGGGTCTGAGAAAAATAGAGACATCAAATTAAATTTGCCTTATCAAAAGTATTGAAGTATTTGAAAATTAAATTGTCGTATATGTTATACATCATAGCAAAAATTCACTGTATTTGTTTTGTATTAAATGAAAGTAAATACAATCTAAAGCATTTCGTTGGCATTTAATGTGTTTTCTTTAGGAGCATATATGTGCAATATTTAAAAAAATATTTAACCTGATGTTCATTTCGTTTGTGCAAATATGCAATTTTTTTTTAAATATTGATTCGCTTTTATTGCGACAGCAATCGGTTATGTTTTTTTTTTTTTAGTTTTTGCACACATGATTATTGTGTGTAGCCATCTGTAGTTTATAAAGAAAAATGCAGATGCAGAAATCTGATTAATTTAGTCAATAGACGCAAGCAAGTAGCAAAAACTGCCTGATGAAAATATTTATTTGAGCCGTTTTTCTGCGGCCTTCATTTACAATTCTTTTCTATGGCGCGATAAAATTAAAACGTGTTGACTGACAAACTGGTTGGGTATTTAAATATAATTGCCTTTTGTTTTGTTTGTTGGAGCTTATAAATAAGATTTCATTTTAATCGCTCCGTGCATATGATATATCAATTTATTTATGAAATTATAATTATATGTTTTTGAACATTATAATGAGCTCTAATTAGTTTCCCTCCCGCTATTTTCAATATCAACTAAACCATCCTCATCCGCAATTGCTGCTTCACTCTTTGTGTCCTTTACACTCGCTTCGTTTTGGGCCATAGTTATTTAGCTTGTTGTTGCACACAACACAATTGCACAATTTCTTTTCGGTAATTGCTCAACTTGACTGCAGTTTTGAACAGTAATTGTAATTAAGGCTCAGAGATGCTTTTGTCGTTGTTGCCACTTGTTTTTGCCATGGTCTAATTGTTGCCTATTTATTTGGTTGACCTGATGTTCAGCCTGTTTTGTAGTTTGTTGTTTTATCTATTATTGTAGGGTTTATTGTTGTTGCTGTTTTTGTTGCGCTTGCCTCAAGGGCTGGGAGAGACCTAGTTTTCTATGCTGCTGACTGCAATTAATTTTGGCCTAAAAATATGCAATTAATTTTAGCCGTTTATTAATGAGTCGGCATTTAAAATGCATTAATTTCGCTTTTTCGGTTATGCATTATTATTTATTGCTAAAATGCATTAAATTGAGAGCTTATTTATCAGCTGCTCGATGCCATTAACTGACAAATTTCACTAATTGCAATGCGTTAATAAAGTACAGCAACAACAGCGTCTACGCGTCGGCAGCCATAACAAATGTGCACGAAAAATTTATGGCTATGCCACATAAATTATCAAGCCGGTCCCCCCGTTCCCCGTCTCCCCACCCGGCCCCCCATTTGGACTGTCCGACTTGCGGCCCGACGCCGTTTTGTAATCATGTTGAGAGCGCAGTCTAATTGCAACTGCAACTGCAACAACAAATCAAAGGAATGCAACCATTCGACAACTGTCTGCGAATGCCCCATAAATATGCATCAATGGATGCAGAAAAAAGACTGCAATCCCCCCTTTCGCCCTTCCCCCAACCGCCTCCAATTTTATACTCTTTGATGCGTCGCCTCGTCCTAGTGTCTGTTTGTCTCCTTTCAATGATGTTGCGGGCATTATAATTTAAATGGACTTTGCGAAAAGCAATTAAATAAAATTAAATTTTGTGTTGAGCTTAATCCGTCGCTGAGCTGCATGCATAGTTCATGTTATCCCCTCTTGGATAATGCCACCTTCCCTCTCTACCTCTCTCTCTCTCTCCATCTGCCACACTCTGCTGTCTGTGGTGCTTGCTGCGCATCGTGTAGTAAAGTGCGTGCCAAGCCGCCACATCAACAGGCTCTTGCAGTCGACACCTCCACGGCCAGCAGGCATACAAGTGAACCAAAGTGGACACGGCCTCTGCCTGGACATCAGCAAAAAACACCACGGGGAGTGGACACAGGGGACGAAGAGGGCACGGGCGAGGGATGTGAATTGGACAGTTGAACGTGCGTTTTGTATGGCACTTTTCATATGAATATGAATTACTTGCGGTTGTGTTAAGTGGCAGAGTATCGCATACAGTTCATTTATGTGTATCTATATGTATCTGTGTGTGTGTGGAACTCGACAAGCTGCCGACAGCTATATGTATATGTATTCATACTCGATTATACACATATATTTTATTATACACTCACTCGTATTTACGCACTTTTTAAGCCAGCACACAGTTTGATGTCATGCAAAAAAGATTCAATCGCATTATGCAGATTGATAAAAAAATTTCCAAAGGCTCGGGATGGCATCAAAATGTTCGCATTATAACTGAATGACTGAAGAGATTTCCAAGATATAGAAAAACATTTAAATCGAGCTTCGAATCAAGCACTTCGTTCCTAACTAACATGCTTATATACACTTAGTTGTACTATATATCAAATTTAAAACGCTATAAAAATAGCTTCAAAGCATAGATGATTGCACAAAAAAGCGAAATGTTTTCACTCAGAACTTGTAATTTAATTTTTATGTGGAATATAATTCATTTTAATCATTTCCTTTTCCAATATGCAAAACACTCTTGAAAAAATATGTGTAATTATAGGCTATAAAAAGTGTTTTATTAAAAAAAAGGCAGTCAAAGAAGCGAGTTGGTAACTCAGTCCAATTTAATGGGTGACAAACTCATTAAAACGAACGCCTGTTATGCATAAATATTTGTGGTTTACAGCTGATGTATTTCTGTGAACCAAATTGTAAATTATAATTACCAATTAACAATAAAAATAAGCGCAGTGGTTTTCTGCACTGCTGATGTGGTATTTAGCCCCACACCAAATGCGCTGCACTTCAGTCTTGTAAACTTACTTACGGTCTCTCAATTAAATAGCAAGTTAAGCTCATATATTTTATTACAGAGCAGCTCAGAGTGCTGCTAAAATATCAAAAATGTAATGTAAAAACTGTGTTACAATAATGTTAATAAAAACACAACGTATTCAATTTTTGAAATTAATTTGTTTATTATTGTTTGCTTGTTGTTTATCGTTCTCTTCTTTTCATGCCGACTTTTGCGCATTCGTCTCTCTTTTATGCTTATAACAGCGCTCTTGTGCAACTGCTTTGTGATTATTTAAAATAAATTTTACTTACAAACTAAATAATGGGCCATGTTTACATCAAATTAACGCAAAAACTTTGTTTATTTCCATTCTGCTTTGCTTCTCTATAGAATGATATATATATATATATATATATATATATATATATATATATATATACTATATGTATTTCTGAAGCATCATATAATAATTGCAAAAGTGGCTTCTCATTAGGAACACAAAATCTTTTAATAGCATTTCAACTGCTTCTGACAATGCTGCGATTTTTTGTTGCCTACTTTTATGGGCAACTGTCGAACAAGGAATG
Organism: Drosophila siamana; assembly: GCA_035047445.1. NCBI lineage: Eukaryota > Metazoa > Arthropoda > Insecta > Diptera > Drosophilidae > Drosophila > Drosophila siamana. Next base: position 3,864,585 of record JAWNPP010000020.1, on the reverse strand, counting down.
CGATTGGCGTTAGAGTTGAAAAATGCTACAAACGTTACAGTTGTAAATTGTGAATGTGAATGTAAATATAATAATGTATTTATTTCAATTTGTTGTTTGTTAATGGAGTTAAAAATTGGGTAGTTTTTTGCAAAATGTGTAAAATGCAGTTATGTACGAGTGAAAGTTTGTTACTTTGAGTGTGTGTGTGTGGGTATGTTATGAGTGAATGTGATTGTTTTTTTGTTTTTTAATTTGATTTAAATTTAGCTAAAAAGTTTGCGAATAACTTTTCAATGTGGCAGTTACTGCACTTGTCGCTTACTTCAACCAAAAACCCAAAAATTGTCAAATTTACAATGCACAAATGTTGTATAATTAAAATACTGGTAAATATTCGTACGTTTTTAGTATCTCAAATGCTTTTAATCATTTAGTATATTGTGTTTTTTTTTTTGATACTTTATTTTATTTAGCTTTGCTTGCATTTAAATTCATCTCTGACTGTTTTGAAACGGGGTTTTTTACTCTTGCATTTAATTTATTGGCAGTTGTAAATACAATGCACATACTGTATGTGTGTGTATATATAAACTATTTGTATATTTATATGTATGTACATAACGCATATAAGCATGCGAAAAATATTATTTATTTATGTGTCTGTATGTGTGTGTGTGTTGGTGATGCATTGCACATTGTGTTTTGTTGTTTCCCTTTCTCTTTTTCTTTTTGTTTGGTTTGGTTTTGTTTTATTATTTCTTTTTTCTTTTTTAAATATGCACGTTGCTGCCTGACGTAAGTGCCACGCCCTCATTCAATCAACAATAATGCCCACCAAACTGCTTTCGCCTCTTTAGCCACAGTTGTTGTTGTTGTTATTGTTGTTCTGGCTTTTGTTGTTTTAATGGCATGCCATTAAATAATTTCATTAAATGCTTTGTATGAGCAATGAACGGCATAAAAAAGGTCGTCTCATTGTTTGTGGCGCCTGTTTTTTCGCAAATTCCAACAGATTCCTCAATCAATTTACAAGCAACCGAATAAAAAGTGAAATACACATTAATTTACCAATGGCATACAAAATAAAGAACAATGAAAATATTGCGTATACGTGTTAATAAAAGCGTTGAGCGGCCGTTTTTAAATACACTATCAAAAGGAGTTGACTTACTTAGTGATAGATTATGATTAGCAAAGCATAGATAGTGAAATTAGAATTAAATGAATGAGTGCAAAACAAAATCTAAAAATGTAATTGAAAACTATTTCTAAAATTTCAGCTATTTTTATATGGAATTCGCAGTTAATTAAAATCACTTTGATGAAAGTACAAAAATAATAATGGCTGCTAATTTAATGTTAGTCCTTACGAAGCCGACTGGCATTTAAAGTGGGAAAATGAATAAAGTTCTCGGAGTTGTCATGATAAATTGACCAAATTATTTGTCGTTAAGTAGTGTCAGTTTCAACCCGATTAAGTGCAGACAGCTAATGAGAACAGGTGGTCGTAACTTAAATATATATGTATATAACGGACTGCCACTTAGTGCGCTTTCTCTCCGTCTCCCTGGCCTTGGTTTCAGGTTGGGTTTGAGCTTGGTAAGTTGCGGTTATTGGTTCGGTAGTCAGTTTGGTTGTTCGTTATTTGCGGTTCGTTGGCTTAATTGTTATCAACAACTGCGTCAGGCGCATCATTATGCTCTGTGTCTATGCGTGTGTGTGTGTGAGTGTATGATTTACTTTAAATTTATTTTCAATTCGTTGAGTGTCAGCTATTAATAATAATATTATTATTATTATTATTTTTCATCGCAGTTATTATGATGCCTTTTATTGTTGGGTATTTATATTCATTCACTTCATCCTTGCTTTTACTATTTGCTATATGCTATTATTTTTCTCTTTTTTTTTTGGTTTTGCAGCATTTTTGCATTGAATCAATTGTTTGATTTTTATCGTACAATTTCCTTACATGCTAATTAATTTGCCTGTCCGGCTGGCTAACTGTGTCTGGTTTGTAGCGCATAGTGTGGGTCTTTTCAGACCCATTTAAAGCGCCGTCCATCGGGTATTATTAAATGTGTGCGGACTTGGATTCTAGTTGATGTTTCTTGTCTGCGTCTGCATCGGGTCAGGGGGTGAGAAAATGCTTTTCCGCAGCTGTAAAAAATGTTACTTTCCATTTCATAGGATTTGATGTGTTGCTAGTTTTTTGTTGTTTTTGTTTTGCTGTGATTTACATAGTTTTTGACTTGGCAAATAAAAATTTATTTTTGGTTTATTGAACAATTTGTAGTTTATTTGAATTGTTTTTTGTTTTTTTTTTTTGTTTTTCTGAGAGGGATAGTTTTTTGTCGTATTAGTTATAATTAATGTTTTCATAATTTAAGTTTGTAGTGTGGTATGTACAAATATCGCTATATGCTAAAATGAAATTGTTTGTTTAAATATTTATACAATGCATAAGTTATGCAACTTGTGGTTAGTATTATTGAGTTTGCTATATATTTTTATCGAAGAGTATCATCATCGTTAAATCGTCAAAGGGTTGCGCGGGTATTTTATGTACAATCTATCGTAGTAATAATTTAATTAAGTAAACAACTAAAAGTATCAGTCTGTTCCACTGCCCCAAAAAGTATGCTATGCCTTCCATTCATCTCTCGCTTCTCTTGCTGCGCTTTGCAATTAATTCAAGTTTCAGTTTTTAGTTAATATATCATAGTTCATAGTTTAAGTGTAAGTGTTTAGTTAGTCGGTTTATCGCCGTTATAAATTCACTGGTCACATGGTTACGCCCACAGATCGTGCAGCGGCTTTGTAACGCCGCTGCCGCCGCCACCGACGTCGTCCAACTCATTGAGACTCAAATTCGATTCGTAGTGCGTCAGCTCTGGCTGACGACTGTTGTTGCTGCTGCTGCTCATCGTGGCGCTGCTCTGGGTGCCGCTCTCCAGCCCCCCGCAGCCGCAGAGCAGCTCATCGTCGGCGTTGCAGTTGCAGGGCTTCTTGCAGTTGTACGCGCCTCCGCCCAGCACGGGCGGCACAAAGTTCGAGCTGAACGAGCTGGGCAGCCCGCCGTTGTTCTTCACCCCACGCTTGGCGGTGCCAATGCACTCGCAGTTGCTGCCGCGCTGCTGCTGCTGCTGTTGCTGCTTGGCATAGTCGACGCTGTCGTAGGCTGGCGCTCCAGCGCCGAGATACGCAGGCACCGCATATTCATGCTGGCTGCGCCGATGCTGCTGCAAGGTCTGTGGACCCGCCTGTGGCTGCTGCTGCTGCTGCTGGTGTTGGTGGTGGTTATGATGATGATGCTGATGCTCCAGCGTCTTGGCCATGCCCGCCACGCTCAGTTCGCGCTGCTTCTTTGACAGCTGATTCATGGTATTGAATTTGCAGGCCGCTGCCGCAGCGCTGGCCGATGTGGGTATCGGCTTGTAGCCGCGACTGGTGGCGCCGCACTCGTTGATGGTGGCATAGTTGTTGCTGCTGCAGTCCGCATACAGCTTGTCCGCAATGCGTGCCCCAGCTGCCACAGGCAAGCCACCAGCGCTTGTGACGCCCGCCTGATACTCGTGCGCTGTGGCATACATGTTGACGGAAGCGGTGCGTGCGGCGAGGCAGCCGGTGACGCGCTTGTTGTTGTTGCCACGGCCATGGGGCAGGGGGAGAGCGAGTCGCAGCTTCTGCCAGAACTTCTTGTCGTCCCACTCGATGCAGGTGCTGGTGCGCAAATAGTGTCGCATGTCCAGATCGATGTCGCGCTGCGGCAAATCCCCGTAGAGTATGAAAACGACGCGCTTGCGACGCTTCACGAGCTCATGCAACGCGCTCTTGTACTCGAAACGCGTCCACTCGTTGTACAAAAAGTTCTTCGAGAGCACCAGCACAAACTGCTTGGCACTCTCGGCGGCCTCGATCAAAGCATCGGTGATGTAGGCATTGATGTTGACGTCGCGATAGTGCAGACAGAGGCGATAGCCAATGTCGCTCTCCAGAGTGTTGGCCAGTATCTGATTGACAAAATGCTCGTCCTGCAGGCTGTACGCGAAGTAGGCATCATTGGGTCGCTCCTTGTCCAGCTGATCGACAGCAAAGCGCGGCGAGCGATAGCACAGTGTCATGAGGCAGCTGCTCGAGTGCGCCCACATCTTGAGCTCGTGGCGATAGCAGAACAGCCCAAAGATGAGCGCAAAGAACCCGACAAAGGCGCAAGTGGCGACGAGGAGCAGCGGCAGCAGCCCCTCAATCTCATTGGTGTGCATGTAGTGGGCGACGCCGTCGCGCAGCGTGCACTTGGTGCCGTTCTTCTCGCGCAGCACGCTGGTGGCATTGTTGTAGATGCAACTGACACGCGCCGCGTCCACAATCTTCTCGGAGCTCTGCGCCAGATAGTTGCGGAAGCGCGACAGATAGCCGCACTCGCAGCTCCACTGATTGTCCGCCAGACTGATCTCCACCAGATACGGATTCGCCGACAACTGCCACACTTCAAAGTGCATCAGTCGATTGCCGTCGAGTCGCAGCACTTCGAGTTTGCGCAGCACCTGGAAGCTGCCGTTGGCAATGCTGGCAATGCGATTCGATTGCAGATACAACTCACGCAGATTCTCCAGATTGTTAAACTCATTGCCCTCCAGCGAGACGATGTGATTGTCCTCCAGATGCAGCACAAGCAGACGCTTCAGCCCACTGAACGTGGTGTTGTAAATGTGCGCCACATTCGAGTTATTGGCATACAACACAGCCAGATTCTTGCGGCCCAGAAACGAGTGTCCGGCCAGCTCAACGAAATTGTTGCCATCGATGTACAGCTCCGTGGTGTCCATGGGCACACGACGCGGCATCTGCGAGTAGCCCGCGCCCGAGCACTCAACGATGTTGGTGGACCAGGTCTGGTCGTGGAAACAGGTGCAGTTGGTGGGGCAGGTCATCTCGCAGTCGCAGGCATCGAACTCGCAGCAGTGGCAGACGGCAAAGCAGTGCGTCTTGTAGGTGCACAGGAAGTGTTTGGGCTCCGCCTCGAGCAGCGGAATGTAGGCGCGTTCACGATTGTTCAGCAGCTTGCAGTAGATGGTCTCGAGGTCCATGATGCGCGGATATTGGCGCGAGCTGATGTGATTAATCTTCTGCAGCCAGTCGATGTTACAGTCGCAGGTGAACGGATTGCCGCCAATGTAGAATTCGGGCAGCGTTCGATGCTCGGCGACGGGCAGAATGCGCAGCGATTTGATGTCCAGCGTGGTGATCTGATTGGCGTACAGATCGACACGCGTCAGATTCGTCTTGTGCATGAAGGTGTCGGGATCGACGGTGGTGATCAGATTGTCGTTGAGGAACAACAGCTCTATGGAGTTGGGTATGGAGCCGGGTCCGATGCGTTGCAGCTGATTGAAGCTGACGTCGAGTGTCTGCAGTTTGATTTCGGCATCGAGGCCGAAGCGATTCGACAGCAGACCGAGACGATTCTTGTGCAAATCGAGCCACTGCAGCGTGCTCGGCACGTGGCCATAATCGAAGCTCTCCAGCCGATTATCCGAGATGTTCAGCCACAGCAGCGAAGGCATGTTGCTGAACAGTCCATTGATGTCCACCAGATCGTTGCCGTCCAGCCGTATGGCCTGAATGCTGGACGTCATCTCGAAGGCGCCCGGCTCAACGACCGCAATGCGGTTGCGAGCCAAATTCAAGATCTGCAAACTGGGCAGATCACGGAACGTGTGCATCGTGATGTTCTCCAGATAGTTGCCAATCAGCCGCAGCCCATACAGATTGCCCAGCCCCTTGAACGCGTTCTCCTCGAGCACCGTGATCATGTTCTCGCCGAGATCGACGGTGCGCAGCAATCGCATGTTGCGCAACGCCAGCGGCACCGTCTTCAGCTGATTCCCATTGAGATTGAGGTCCTGCAATGCGCTGCAGTTGCGAAAGGCGTCGGGATGCACACCGATCAACGCATTGTTGTCCAGCGACAGCAGCGACAACACATAGAGACCATTCAAAGCATAGGCATCGAGATACTTCAGCTTGTTGTGGGAGAGCAGCAAGGTGTGCAAATTGTTCATCGGCGCAAAGGTGTCCGCGGCGATGTTCTCGAGCTGATTGTGCCGCAGATTGAGTATCTGCAGCGTGTACAGATCGGTGAAGATCTCGGGCTCCAGTTTGGTCAGCTTGTTGTGCGACAGATTCAACAGCACTAGGCGTATGAGACCGGCGAATGTGTTGCGATCGGTCCACGTTGAGGTGATTTGATTGTGCGACAAGTCGAGCGCCTGCAGCTGGTCGAGATTCGAGAAGAGCTGCGGACTCAGCACACTAATCGAATTGTTCTGCAGATACACCTCCTGTATGGTCTTCGACTGCTCTGCAAACAGCTCCGAGGGCAGCGCCACAATCTTGTTCGAGCTAAGATTGAGCACCTGCAGATTCTTGAGGCCACTCAGCGCCTTGTCGGCTATCATGGAGATCTCGTTGTTGTGCACGTGCAGCACACGCAAACGACGCAACGTCCCAAAGCCGTTGGCGGGCAGCAGAACAAAGTGATTGTAGCTGACGTCGAGCAGCTCCAGGTCGAGGCTGCACGAGCTGACCGCCCGCTTGCCGCTGGCCGTGGTCTCCGTGGTGGCGGCGCTGGCCTCTGTGGAGCCGGTGTTGGCCTCCTTGCTGCGATCCCTGAAGCCCAGCTCGTTGACGTCCTGCAGCCGATTCTCGCTCATATTCAGAGCGGAGAGCGCTGACAAGGCACAGAAGATGTTATCGGGCAGCGACCAAATGTTGTTCGAGCTGAGATCCAAACGCTCCAGCTGCTTGGTCACCGCAAACGCGTCCGCCTCGATCTCAAAGTTCAGCGCCGGCCACAGCACGTTGTGGGTGCGCAGCGTCAGATTCCGCAGCTGCTGCAGCCCGTCGAGCACCTGGCGCCCCAATTTGCTCAGCTTACAGTACTGTATGGAGAGCTGCTGCAGGCGCGCCAAGTGGGCAAAGGATTGCGCCTCCAGGCGGCTCTTGGCCATGATCTCGTCGTTGCAGAGGATATGCAGTGCCACCGTGTGCTCGGCGGGTATCACGCTGAAGTTCGTCGTGTCGAATTCACTGTTCACCGTGCGCAGATTGCAGGTGAGCGCTATTTCGGGTTGCTCGAGGCCAGCGGCAGGCATAAAATGACAATCGTCGGGGGCGTCATAAAGGCCCGCATCGTCGCCGGCGCCTCCGTTGGCCAGCGGACGCAACGTGCGTGCGGGCGTCGAGGGCTGCAGCAGCTGGGTGCTGGAGACGCCCGCCTCGCCCATGATGGCGTTCGAGTGTGATTGCGTTTGGTGCTGCTGATGCAGCGTGCCCGAGGAGGACGAGGAGGAGGCGGACGAGGAGGAGGAGGAGGAGGAGGCAGAGGAATCTGCTGCAGCAGACTGTGAGCTCGTCTCCTGGCTGCGATGACTGCTGCTGCTGCTACTGCTGGAGCTCGATGCGAGCAGCAGGCAGAGAAGACTCAACAGTGTTGTGCGCATTTTAAAGCACTGTGTGTACTAGTGTGTGTGTGTGTGTGTAATGTGTGTGGGTGAGTGGGAGAATTGAACACAAGAAATCAGGAGAAACGAAACGAAAATCAATTCCACTTGCTACCGGCCAAAAAGTCTGCGCACATATTTCCGACCCACTTCACTTCACTTCGTTGCTTTTGCGTTGCGTTTCGCTTGAGTTAATTATAATTGGCGTGGCCAACTCTGACCGTTAACTGTTACTCCCAGCCACATATTAATTTCGTTCTCATTTCTTATTTTGCATTTATTAAGCACATGCGTTTGTTATTTGTTTCTGTGGCTTGTTAGGAACCTTGATGAATTTTAATTGCTGCGGGCCGCACACAAAATAACACACACACTCTTCGCTCGCGACACGATGTATTATCACTTTTTTGCTGCTGCTGCTGCTACTTTAAAAATTCTATCGGTTCACGTTAGGGGTGTGCGTGTGTGTGTGTACGTGTGTTTTGTGCCTGTGTGTGTGCGTGCGTCCGTAGTTATCGCTTGCAATACGTCTGGCGCGCACGTTAGCTGAGTGTCGACTGACTGTCGCAACGTGCGCAACTCTCACTTAAATAGAGAAACCGACCAGCGACTACGACCGCCCGAAGTCTCGTGCTAGCCGAAGCGCATTTGGTCACAACAACTGCAACAGGAGAGGGAAATTTGTGTACAATGACCGAGAGCAAAGAGAGAGGGAGAGTTAGAGTCTTAAGGAAATTTGCTCATCGAAACGGAGAGCGGTGGCTTCAAAGAGAGCGTCAGCGAGCAAGCGTAGCGAGGATGCTGCTGCTTAGGGGTTTCTAATCGCATCAAACAGCTGGCGTCCTTTTTGCCGTTTGGTACTTTTGCTCGGTCGTCTCGTCTCCCATTGCGACTTCGACTTTGTCTCTGTTTTGATAATGAAAATATATGATGTGCAGGCCAGCGCCAATCTTCATACAAATGTAATTTATTTTTATACGCAAGTGTGTGTGTGTGTGTGTGTGAGTACTTTGTCTGACTGCGTATACGCATTTAAGTGTGCGTGTGTGTGTGCTCGTGTGCGTGTGTGTGACATATAAAAATAATAATTCCTTACATTCCATTAAATTACAATAATAATTTTAATTAAACTGTTTTGTTTGCGCTTCATGTCACATTCACTTCAACTGGATGACATCCTTTGGTTTTTCTTTTTCTCGTTTCTTTCCTTTTTTTTTTGGCTCGAAATTACCGCTTGTTCTCATCAACGACATCATCGTGGAGGCCGCCACCATCATCATCGTTAGGATTATGATTGCGGCTTGTTCTCGTCGGCTTTATGATAATTTCTAAATTGGGTTCAACGGTATCTCCAGCTTTCTCCTTGGGTTAGGTTCGGCCTGCTTCAAAAATCAATATGCTGCAGTTTTCCTTATGAGCGAGATAACAAAAAAAAAAAAGAAGAAAAAAAATGCCCCAAATAATGATGATGATGGTGATGATGATGGGCAAACAGGAAGTAGGCAAACAAGGATATACGCTTGTGAACCGTTAGGCCGTTGGCTCTTAAACGTTGCAAACGCTTGAAGGCCGAGCGAGAAATCGAGCACGCAAACATTGCTAAATGTCGAAAAATGGCAAAACCAAGAAATGTTTTTTCATCAGAAACTGTATTTGAAAAATCTGACCTCTGTGAAATTCAAGAGTTTCATTTAATAAATTTAATTGGCTTTGGAGAACATTAGAATATATAAAAATTCCAACATGAATTTTAAGATTTTTGTGGTATGCATTAACTTTAAAATGGCTTCAATAAATTAAATGTTTTAAAGTGCTAAATATATAAAATGTTTAGCTTACTTTACATTTATTTTCATTTTTAATTAGTTTTAATATTTAAATACTTTGTGGACCCAACAAAGCTGTATCTTTCATCGCTTTCCCATAGTTGCTTGTTAAATATTCACTAATCTTTTATATCGTTGCATCTTTCTCACAGTTGGACCATCGAGATAAATTAGATGCCATGCAAAAACTGTGCTAATACATTTTCACTGATTCGCACCTTAGTTCATCTCAAAGTTAATCATCTCATCTCTCTGTTAAGCTCTCTCTCTTTCTCTCTCACTCGCTCTCACAGGTAGATTCAGGTGGATGTCTCAAAGAGTCTCAACTTGTTTGGTAAACACAAATCTCAGCAGCCTAATCAAGATGCTGCAACATAAAGGAGGCGCTTAAGGCGTATACAATCTTCAAGCGAAGAAATGCGCTAAAATGCAAAAGATGCCTGATATCGTTGTGAGTCTCGATTAAGATGCAGATAGACCGACCAAGGATGCGGATGAGATTGAGAATGAGGATGAGAATGAGTATGGGAATTCAAGTATATATGTGTTTGTGTGTGTGAAGTGCATCCGTTTTTGTGGACAAGCCGATTTGCCGGTTGTCCTTCTCGACATTCGTCTAATGCAAAAGCCAATAGTCATGCACAATGCACAATTGTGAGCATAATGCTGGCGAGGACAAATGGGACTGAAAGGAAAGTATAAGGTAAACACTTGCGGATGTAAAAGATTATAAAGCGACACAGGACGAAGATGACGATGGAGAAGTTGATGGTGGTCCAGTGCTCTGCTTTCATAAAGATATAGATGTAGATATACGTTTGCTTTAAAGGACATTTTCTGCTCATGGCAATTTATCTTCGAAGGAGTCGCTTGTCTTCTTTCCTGCTGCATTGAGGATATAAAAAATTTGTTTGTCAGTTTGCCTGCCCGGTTGTCTGACTGCTCGACTGCTCGACCAACTCACTGACTGCCTGGCTGTCTGAATGGCGGGTCCAAATGTCTTTTATGAGGCTGGCTGACTGGCTGGCTGCATTGTGTGGGCCTTGGCACAGTGTGTCCCGGTTCAGGAACAGGAAGCAGGAAGCTGGACTCGCATGTAGGTAAAGATGTCAACTCGCCCAGTTGGAGAGAGTCTGGCCTTGTCATGGCCATATTTCTCCATATAATGGCTATTGATTTTCGCCTTTTGATTGTTTACATTTTGGCGTACTTTGACAACTAAATCGCCAGACAACCCGGCGGCCAAACACAGCCCACCCAGCGACCTGAGAGCCAGAGAGCAGAGCGTCGAGATCCAGCCAGGTTCAGGCCTGCACTTTATAAATTAAATGCCAGCCGTACAGTTATTGACCATTTGACTTGACACATGGCTCGATTTCCGGTTGTCTTTCCTTCCACTCCCTCTCCCTCTCCAACACTAATTTTTTTTCGTCCTGCTTTGTATATTTTTCTTTCTTTTCCTTTCTTTTTTGTATAACCCACAAGACTGTGGCCAGTGCTGCGGAATATCGCCGTGAAGGTCAACCGAGCAATTACTATTTCCAGCTAATAGCGACTGCAGTCCAAGGTTCCGCTACCGTTTCAGCTGTCCAGACTTCCTCTGCCCCCTTGGGTGAGTGTGTGTGTGTGTCCTTGACTACACTTGTTCTATATGCACTGACTTTTTGGCCATTCGACGTTTGCCAAATGAGACCCATTGACGAAGCTACAAAATGTTTTTCTGATACTTTGTATCGCAGCCAATAGATATGTAGAGCAAGGTAAAGTATGTTTTATGTGTTACGTATCTGTATTGATCTAGGATTATGCGCATTTTCAAAGATCGCAAGTTGTAAATTACTCAATGTTGTTATGGCCATTTATTATTTGTAGTTAGTTAATAACCGAAATGTATTTAGAGTAAAGTGAAGATGCTGCAGTTTAGTTTATTTAAAAGCATTTCACTTACATGAATTATTTATTGGGATAATTTAACATCTCAAATACTATTATTATTAATAACATTGTTTTCTTCTTTTAAAATGTATATAAATCATACAATTAGTCTTTCTCTTACCTTTTGTTTTTTAATTGTCTGCGCTTTGTATTTAATTATGAAATTTCTTCGAGTAATTCTATAAAAACATAAAATGTTATGGTTGTTCTTTAGAGCATCCTTTCAAGCTTATCTTATGAGAGCGCGTGGATATATATCTTCTATCTGCTGGCTGTCATTCTTTCACTGGCTTGATGACTGTGCGCCCATTAACATTCTCAATTTGTAGTCCTTTTTTTTTGGTCGAAGGAGGAGCAGGGGTTGAACACAACACTAGGCAATGGACAGAAGCCTGGCTGTAAGTTTTAGCTTTAGTTTGCTGCTAATGAGCAATTCATGTCAATTGCTAATTAGTCCGCTGAAGATTTCTATCTGCGTTTGCTGCTGACTTATCGTGCCATTTTTATAACGCAAACGCAACCCAGACTTGGGCTTCAGCATCGGCAGCATCAGCGTTAGGGCCTGGGCCCAAACACAATGGCCAAGAAATTAGCAAACCCGGCAAAGATAAGTCAATTAGGTTTGGCTTTATAGCTGCCACTGGCGACCAAAACAAAAGCCCAAAGAGAGCCAAGAGCGGAATGAAAGCGATGAAAAAAAGCACGAAATGAAAGCGAGAAAATGAGCGAGAGAGAGAGAGAAAGAAAGCGAAGGAGGAAAACCAAATCAAATAAAATGAGGCCAAATAAAGGCAACAATTAATAAACGCAAACACACAGAGCCAAAGAATAGAGCGCTGGCAGGACGAAACTGAGACGACGTCGGACGCTGCGTATCTGTATCACAGCGCTTCTGTTTAAGGACATTCGAAACGGGGGCAGCCGGGGCCAGTGAGGATTGTGGAGTGTCCTGACGTGTATGGGCAATTTAAGCTGGCATTGGACAAGCAACTGACAGGCGACTTGTTCGTGGTATGAAGGGGTGGAGGGAGGACGGAAGGAGGGAGGACTGGCAGGATGCGGATTCACCGACCCCCCTCAAAACCCCCATGCCGCAAGCAGCGCTCGGCTACGTTTGTCGTTTAATGCCCCCAGAGACGCAATTGTTACATTTAATTGTGATTTTTGTCTTCATGCTAAAGCAGCTTTCAGCCTTCATCCTGCAGCCTTTCCCCTCTCCCATCCTTTATACAGTCAGTGGCGTAAAATATGCAACCTTTTTCACAGTGCGCCGCTTGCGTTGAGTGAAAGTAATCCGAAATGCTGTCATTAGGCGCTGCGTAGTACTCTGAGATGGAGCAGGAGCAGTAGCTGGAGTTGGAGCTGGAAATAGAGCTGAAGCTTGAACTGCGTCTGAAGTTGGAAGCTGGAACGCACAATTAAGATTGACTTGAAAGCCGCTTGACTAATGCCATTGTGTGTGTGTATGTGTGTGCGTGTGTCCAGGACGAAGATGAGGACAACGGCAAGGACGAGAGTTATGGCGCTGTCGAAAAGTGGACAACGCTGCGACGTTTATCTTCTCGGTCATTTCTCATAATTTTGCTGCGAGCCGAGAATTATTGCCAAAGTTAATATTAATGACGTTGATGAAAATCTTGTCATTCGCGTAATCAAAAAGCACAAAAAAAAAAGTGCGAAAAAATGAATAAAAATAAGACGAAGAAAGTCGAGGGAGCCAGGAGCACATAAATAAGCTAGCCTACTTTCGGCTCCGCCAGCACAAAAGGCCCAAAATTGATAACCACCAAAAAGTTGCTCGCATGTGGACATAAAAAAAAAAGAATAGAAATAAAAGCAGCGAGGAGCCGACGACAGGACGACAGAGATGAGCAGGAGGCTGAGGAGTTGTGGAAACAAAGTCGGCGCCATTTACATTTGAAAAGCAAAAGCAAAAGCCTCCGGGGCACAATGGCGACCGGAGTCGCGAATGCCGAGAAGCTGCGGCTTATTAGAGAGCTCCAGCTTCGGCTCCTGCTTGAGCTCCTGCTGGTGATATAATTTTAATAACTTACATAATATATTCTTTTGTGTGGCCAGGCACATAATTGTTAGAAACATTAGGCAAATCATTAGCCCACTGAATGAGCCCGAGAATGAGTGGGGAGGGGAAGACGGGGAGAAAGGCGGCTGAGTTGACGTAATTTGCAGCGTGTTTTTAACGCTTGTTTGCTTAGGCCAAACACTTTAAGGAGTATTACTTACGACCATCACAGATAAGCTAATATCTATCCCCCCCTAGCAGCTGAATATGGAACTGCAACTCAAACGGAAAGTGGAAACTGGGCCAAGCAGTTGGCCAGCCAGCTGTAAGCCAACTGTTTTTACTGTCCCCATTAGCCAAGCTTCATCTCATGCCTCTGTTGGCCTTTTCACTGAGCCCGACTCGGACATTTGTGTTTATTGAGCTGTTGGCCTTGACGAACGACTGTAAAAACAGCTTTCCATCAACCGGACTATAATAACTATGAGGTATTCTAATTGAGCCAGCAGATGACGACTATGTTCAGTTATTTCACAGCTCATAACAGTAAATTAGTTTGTGTTGGCCATAAGTTGTGGTAGGTTAGTTAATAATATGAGTGTTTTTAAAAGGGTGAAATGCAACAATTGAATCTGGATTAATCTTGGATTAATATAATTTTAGATTTTACAGCTAACAAAAGAAGCAATATTAGAAAAGAAAATAATATGATATATAAAAATATTAGAAAACTTTCAAATTATATTTATTTTTATGACTTCATTAAATAACTTTAAAAACTAAATAATTCTAAAGCAAAAAATCTGAGATAAATACAATTTTATATTTTACAGATAAAAAAAGAAGCAAAATTAGAGAATAAAATATATATTATGCAAAAATAATTGATAATTTTATTGCCAAATAATATGTATTTATAATTAATTTTTCTATTTATATTTATTAATTCAGTTCTATATTCTATTTATTTTAAGTAAATGTCCAGCATTAATTTAAGTGATAGCTGAATGTTTCTATATCCCAATTTTCCTCTTTATGCCTGCGGCATTCACCAAATTTTAAATAGAAATTGAGAGGCGATATAAACCACACAAGATTCTCGTGTAATCCATTGTGTTCATGAGGATTATTCTGGGCTATGCTCTTCAACTTCAGGGATTCATATGAAATGTATCTGAGAGTGCAAATAAAGGCTGTTCATTAAATCTTTTACAATTATTTCCATTTCAATTCGAAGACGTCAAATGGAATTTTTTTTTTTTTTTTTTTTTTGGCCAGGCAATCAAAGACTTTTGGAAACGCTTGAGATACAATTCAATTTTACAACCCTCAAAGCGAAGGCTATCGATCATATGAAAATTTGAAAAGCTATCCATCAAAACACTTGGACATGCAAAGCAATGTATTTTTTTTTTTTTTTCGTTTTTCTTTGGCAGTAGTTGTGTATGCATTCTGAATAGAAGGAATACATTTATGTTTACGACTTCATTTCGCAGGCAACTCAATAACTGAATCTTAACAGGTTCCATTTATCAATTGTAATTTCACAATTTCACTTGATGCACAACTCTCTAAAATTTGCTGGCTTAGGCTTTTGCTGTTGGCTTTTGGTCTGTGTCGGCTGTCAAAGCAAAGCGCAATTGGCAGCAGCAGGCGGACGGGGAGGGAGGAAGGAAAGGAATTGCAGGCAGCAAGGCAGCAACAAATCACACAATCAGACAATTATTTTTCAGGACTATCGCATACTTTTTGTTCCAGCCTGCCTTAGGTCCTCTGACCCAATTGAGTGCTCTCTCGTTACGATTACTAGCGCCTACTCCGATTTCATAAATTTACGTGTGGTACGAGCCGGGGTATGTGTCCTGGGTTTGAGGACCGGCGAGCGCCCCTGACTGAGAGAAAGTGTCAATTTCCAAAGCCGTTTCAATCCAAGTGCTCGTGCTCGTGTCGTTGTGACGCTGGCTTTTCATTATTTACCTACAATTTTATTGTGCTGTATTTCTATATATTTTTTTTTTATACTTGTGCTGCTCGTTGGGTTTTCCTCGCATAAAAATGGTGCAAGTTTCAGCAGTTGGATCGAAACAAAGGTGTGAAAAACAATGCAATTGCATTGGGCTGAAAGCAATCAGTGTTGCTTTGTCTCAGGTCCCGTAGATTTCACACTGTTTAGCTTGACATTTGGCTGTCAATCAACGACGCTGGTGACATTGTCCTGCTAGCGAGTCCTGTGAGTCCTGCCAAAGTGTGACTGCGCCGTATGACAGCTACTATAATGCTATTAACAGCATGGACAGCGCCACAGGACTTCACACCGAAAACTCATTAAATCAATGCACCTCCGGCCTATCCCTTCATAAGGATAATAAAAATCAAAACTAATGTAAAACAATACGAATAGCGTTAGGAGAAAAGTCAGTTGTGCAGTTGTTCTGCAGTTGTTCGCCAACCCAAAGAAAATGTTTTAGCTGTGCACCGCATGAGACACGCGAAGAACAAAAAAAAAAGCAAAAGAATTCGAAAACTGCCAAATGGAAAAGAAAATTTAACTGTGACCAAGATGGCACCATGTGCAAGACGGTTATGTGTGTGTGTGAGTGTGACGTTAGGTAAATGAAGCTGAGAGCACGACAGCTGTTCGGTGTGGTGAGTTTGGCTTTGCAGCCTTTGCAGACACCGCCACAACTCACCACGACCTTACGCTCTCGCACAACTTCAACGCGCTCGCTCTCACTCTCTCGGTACAACTCTCCGACTCTCGCTCTCTCGCTCAGCGCGCTTCGGGCTGCTGCTTCAGTGGGTCAGTAAGGGAAATTTTTTTTTGTTTGCCTCGCCACTCTCAACTCTCACTGCGTGCGTGGGTGACACATTTCTCTAGTAGGTTTGTCGTTTTTATGTTTGTGTTTTGTTTTTCCTCTTCGCTGTTGTTGTTTTGCTCGTGTTCTATACGTTATTGCAGTTGTTGTTGTTGTTGCTACTAAAATAAGTTTTAATTAATTGAAGCATAATCATTCTAATTATGCTGGTAGCTTTCATTTGCCTTTGAGCGTAACCATGAAGCATCGGCTTCTTTAGCAGCTGCTTTAGCCAACTGCAGTCGCAGATTGCCAAGCACCCAAAGGACACTTAGTCTCAATCCGAGTCTCGGTTTTAGTTTTTTTGGTCTTGTTTGTTTGCTGCCGTCTCGTGGCATAGTTTTCGCCCCGATTTCGATGTCAATGTCGATTACGTCCTGCTGCTGTTCGTCCTTGTTGGCGACGCCTCACCTGAACTCGGCTCAACTCACTTTTGCCGCGTGACGTTTGCCAAATAATTTCATATTTATTGACATCAATTGAACTCTTTGCCAGCTGCACTTGCTGCATCTTGAGCTCCATTCAACTGCAGCAGAATGTGGCAAGCCATGAATTGCGTCTTTTGAATTGACGGGAATGGTATTTCGCTCGCTAATTAGCAGCTCTTCCTCTTGACACAAACAAGCTAAGCCCAAGGCTCAACAGAAGCTTGAGCTGTCTTTGCAGCTGCATAAGCCGCATGTTGCAAGACGCAACACACAAACGCATGCTGCACGACACATAATATCTTGTTGTAGCTCTATGTATAAGAGTCAAAGAAAAGATTTTAGCTCTTTAGTTTAACGCCTTAAAAAATTGTTTATCTTAACACATTGGGAAAATCCAACAAGATTTTCTTAATTATTAATAATTTGCATATAATTGGAATCTACTTTATAGAGAGATATAAAATTGTGCCCAAATTTTAACTAAGAATTTCATTCTATCTTTTTTTCTTTATTTTTCAAATTCCTTTTAAAAATATTTGAATTTATTTTAACTGTTATCCCCCATTGATTATTCACCAAACGTTTTCGTATTTTATATCATTTTAATTCCATATTATTCTTGGTAAATTCTGCGAGAAAAATCCCGCTTTAATACATTAACCCAACTATCCAAAGTTTTGGCGGCGTTCCACAAATGATTCTGTTGCAAGTTTTGGATGGAAAGTGGAAAATGTTACTCGTAGTCGTCGGATGGAAATACGTGAAAACTGTGTGGCAAGTGCTATATATGGTAAACGCATGCGGGCTCTTTCATCAGAAACTTTCGCTTGGAGCGCTCAGCTGTCGAGTCCCCTGTGGCATCCACATCCACATCCACATCCACAGTTGTGCAGTCAAAGCCATGTGCCTTCTCCATCCTTTAGACGTACTCGAGCAGTGGCTGAGTTCTCAGTAGTATGTGTGGTGATGGCGATGGCGCCTCAATTTTGACACACTTTCAAGGCAAGTTTTAGTTTTATGCTCGGTTGAACCAAATAGTTGTGCGTGGTGCTCAGCGTGCCACGCACTGTGGATGCCAGAAGTCGTCGTTGAAAGCAGTAGCTGCGGCAACAGCAACTCTGCAACCGCAAATATGCACGAGGTGGCAACTAACAGCAGTAGGGCGACAGCAAGCTCCAGTAGGTTGACAGGTGGGGCAAGGGGCAAGGGAAGAAAGCGCCTACAAGGCAACAGCAACTCAAACTGGAATCATCCATTAAAGTGCCTTATGGCAGTTTGTGGAGCGTCTAGTGCGGCATTCTGGCTTTGATTTTAGCCAAAGGTAACACAAAGTAACAATTGTCAGTCCTGGAAGGGTTTTGCCCCCCAGGGATAACAGACAAAAAAAAAGAAATTGAGAAGAGAGCATGCCGAACAGTGAAAAGCGGTAAAATGGCAAAATGACAGAATGGAAATGCCAAAGTGAAAAGTGGAAAATGAAGAGGAATCGTCATCGCTGCACCATGGCAACAATCGAACTGCCAACAATGGGGCGGATGACAATGGGGACTTGCCGCGAAATTTTCCAGGCATAACCAAAGCAAATAATTGACATGAAAGCGTCCGCTTCAAACATCAAAAAAAAAAAAAAAATGAACGAGCGCAATTAGCAGGCGCTGCGGTGGTTGGTGGGAAATTAATTAAAATATTCTTATTCCTGCCTGTTAAATGGGGTTGCATCCCGATCAACTTTGGCAGTGGCGATGGATATGGCAATTACTCTACATTTTTCGACTGCTTTTGACTAGAAACATTTTGCTGGGAAACTAGAATTCGTAGGCAGCTGAGGGCAACCACAACAAATGAAAGTTTCGCATCGTTGGAATTCCGGATGCATAACTTCAAAGCCCAACTAAAATAACAGTGAGCAAGGCTTAAATTTCATTTTATTTTTTTTTTATAGGAGTAACATAATTGAATTAGGCATTTAAATATTGTACAACAAAAATTAGTAGTGCTAAAGTTAAAAAACATGTATTTTAGTCTTAGTATTTGTTGAAATCTAGCTTTTATATTTATTGAAAAGAATATAATTTAATTTAATTAGGTGAAGATATTTGCTGAAGTTTCTTATAACACTTGAAATTAAATAAAAGTTTTAAGTATAAAGTTTTCTAAGAGAATTAATTTCAATATTGAGTTTAGACTACAACATTTTCTAAAGAATTTGGAAAACATTGAACAGTTTTTATAGGTAGTTTGCTAGGTTACTTAATTTATAAAAATATTCGCAGCACATTTAAATAAAAGGGCATTTAAATAAAAATGCAACATCTTCAAGCGATAAGCTATAACATACTGTGATTTCAAAACAAATCTTGAAAATCAAAGTAAACTCAACTTGACCTCACCCAAGAAATACAACCACATAAACACAAAACGACAAATGCAGGAAAAACACACAAAAGGATCATCAATTGGTGTATTTGAGCAACCTATTCGATCTCTGGCACTTTAATTGTTATACATTGTAAATACAATTTGGGATGTGATACAAAGGCATCAATTGGATTGCCGGAAACATTCAGAGCAAACTGGAGCACAAAAATTTTGCATTGTGCAGATAAATAAAAGGCAAAACGACAGGACAACTATTCACAGCAGGCACACACAAACACATAGACACAAACACACATGCATATGGGCTGTCATGTGCTGTAAAATACCATTAAAATCATGTCAATTGTAATGTGAGAGCAAAGCTTCGATATGGCCTTCGTTAAGCTGGGAAAACCCCCGCATAGCGCTCACTTTTTAGGCAGCTTTTAGTTTTGATGTGCAGGCGTTAAATTTGTCAAAACACAATTCACACACACACACATACACACTCACATGCCAATGCGAAATGTCACAAAATGTTCTAGTAGATTTTTTTGCTGCATATTTGAAAATGCGCAAATAAATTTTAATGCCAGCTGCAAACACACAACGCTCACAGTGCAAATGGCAAACGGTTGAAGTTTCAAGTGCAGTCCAAAAGCACGCACACATATAGCATTATATACATATATATGTGCGGGCGTCTGTGTGTGGAAAAATGCCATAAATTAAATTTTATGAAAAACAATTACGTATAGCAAAAGTCCGCCCACAAAAACCCCAAGCATGGCCCCCCCTTCGAAACCCTGACAGCTCTACATATGCCCGGGCTGTGGTTTACACTTGTAAGCATTTTGCC
Source organism: Drosophila siamana (assembly GCA_035047445.1). Lineage (NCBI taxonomy): Eukaryota > Metazoa > Arthropoda > Insecta > Diptera > Drosophilidae > Drosophila > Drosophila siamana. The sequence goes on along the minus strand of JAWNPP010000020.1, from coordinate 3,844,814 downwards.
TAGCATATTTCATGCTGCAGACGAGTGAGAGGGAGAGCGAGAGAGAGAGAGAGTGGGAGTGAGAGTGAGAGAGCCCAGAACACGCCCGACATTTGCAAGTGTGTAAATTTCATTATATATTGTCGCATGCGGAGTGCTTCGAGGCTTAGCGAGGGAGTTTTCAAGCAGGCATCGAGCGGGCACACTGGAGGCGGTGGGGGGAGGGTCGCCCAGGCTACACCTGCAACGCTCGAAATTAGCCATGCCACAGCGAATGTGGGGCAACAGGTCGCCAAATAAATGCGGAGTGAGTAAGTGGAGCAGAGAGTTTGGCCTTTTTTTGCTCTTTTACTTCGCTGCAATTTCGGTTTACCTGCAGCAGTTGTGAGGGCGCCAGTTCCGTTTCCATTTCCGTTTCCTTTTGCGGCCGAACCCTGACTCTGACTCTGCCTATACATCATTTCCGGTATATGGTTTTATATGCTTTTAATAGATGTCTGCATTGGAAGCAATTTATTTGGGATGCGCACTGTATGTGTAAGAATGTAGGAATGAAGCTGCGATGTCTAGAATCTGGTCTCCTTCGCCAGCTTTTAGTCATCGTCATCGTCATCGTCATCGCATTCATATCCGCAATCGTCGTGGGTTGTGCTCCTATTTTGCATTTTATGTATTCAAATTGTGACATTTACAACGCCACACACACAGCCAGCCTCCTGCACATGCTCCACTTTTCATAGTCATAGATATTCATTTGTATGTCATTCTCCCACTCTCTCTCTCTCTCTATCACTCTCGCCCTTCTTCTTCCTGCTCTGCACGAATGAATCTAATTGCGCAAATGTGTGTTAAATTATATTTTTGCATACGCAGACAATCGTACATATCCGAGCAGCAGCAGCAGCAGCAACATAAGCAGCAGGAGATGAAGCAACAGCAATAGCAGCTGTGCTCTGCTTTGCTCTGCTCTGTGGTTGTAGCAGTTGTTGTTACTCTGGTTTTCCCAGCCACATACAGTTAGCCAGGTGTGTTTAGCTGCAATTGGCAGAGGGCCATGTTAAAAGTTGTCCGACAATTTGTTCAACTACGCCGCCGTTGAAGCAAGTCAAAAGATAGGTATTTTGTTTAAAGGGAATTCCGCAAACATAAATTGTGAGGCAAAGTTGAAATTTTCGATTGTGAACTTATTGATAAAGATATCTTTGTATGAACTAAATTATATTATGCTTTTTTTAAGTAGCTTCATGTAATTGCATTTCATAGAAACATGTTTAAAATTGTATTCAATTGGATTGCGAAAGCAAAACAAAAATTATATTTTGCTCTGAATAAATATCTTTATGTAATTGCATTTCCTAAAAAAATATTTTAATAATATATTCAATTAAATTGCGAAAAAATACTCGAAATATTTGATTCGATTATTTGTTTTTGCTTTCATAATGTGAAATCTACATTTCAAGTCTAAATTAACTTGCACAATTTCAAGTACGCCGCACATCAAATTAATAATTGTAAATGCCAAAATTCCACATAAAAATAGAATTACTATTGATTGGCGAAAGAAACCCCAATGGCGATGACGATTGTGCAACATGCCCCAAGGCGCTTTCAATTGAATATCGAATGGCAAAGTAATGAAAATTCGACGGAACGCGGCTAGTAGCAGAAGTGGTAAAATAATAATTTCAATTGGAGATCGTAGAACTTGTTGGGCCGCCCTCGTGGTAATACAATGTGTGGCCTCTGTCGCAGAGGAACGAAAACCCAAACCCAGTGGAAGCAACCCCAGCTTTGTAGGTGGCCTTGCAGCATTGTTTTGCGTGGTATGTTGTATGGCTGGTGTGCCATAATTGTCAGTAGCTTTTGTTGAATAATTGCTGCCATGCCGAATGCTGGAGAACCAAACCAGATGAGCATAACGACGAGCAACACACCAACACATCCATACGCATATGGCAATGCCAGGGGCACTTGCTGTGGACTTTGGTGCAGCTCCTCCCGCCTGCCCAACTGCCGCTTGCCGCCTGCCGCCTGCTGCTCCTTGTCTTGTTCCGCTCCATATTCATCCTCTTGGCTGGCAAACAAATAACAGCAGCAGCCACCAGGGCCAGGCTGGGCGTCTCGCTCTTCAGAACTTGGCATGGAAATTTAATACATTTGGATTTAAAAGTCAAGACATGTTGTTGGCTGCGCGTTGCCAGGCGGCTTCAGCTCCAAGGGATTCGATGGTGGCATGGGTTGTTGCGAGTGCTTGCCGCAGCAGCAGCAGTGATGCTGCCACTGGAGCTGTCGTTGACCCGGGTACAAACAAATTGCGACTTACACGTTGCTATTTTACATAAATTACAAAAACAAGCAACAGAGCGCCACACACAAGCACACTGACAAACTGTGGCATGCCCCACGTACGTTGGCAACGTGCAGAAAACGGGCGACATTTTTATCAATTAGTTTAATCTGCCTGCTCAGGGAGAGACATCGGGGGACAATCGGGAGGGGAAGCTGCGTGTTATCAGCAACACAGTGGCAGCAGTTGACAGCAGTTTCCTTCACTCGCTTTGTGGTTGTTTTGTTTTATTTTTTGTTTTTCATCTTGTTGTTGTTGTGTGTGCGCGATGTGAGCGATACAGAAATCCTTGAAATTGATTTTGATTTTCGATTTGTGCCAAACAAATCTCAGGGCGAGACATCAGACAGCCCCAAATCAGGCAAATTATATTAATTTCCACATTGTCAGTTGCTTTGACACAAACACCAAATCACAAGAAATCTTTTTATTTTCTTTCGTTCTTCTTTTTTTTGTCTTTTTTACTTTGCCGCCTCTCGTACCAGACAACGAAATTAGAAAATCGATTATTTTAAAGCTGGCAAACTTGCAAAACTTGACAAAATGAGACACAGAGAGCAAGCGAGATAGCTATAGATATATATATATAGAGTGAGAGAAAGAGAGATAGTGAGGGGACCGGGGAAAGTGGGGAAGCTTAGCTTGGGACATTAGCCAAACTCAGACAACGACAACGACGACGACGCCGGCTGGGTAAATAGAAAAACAAAAAGGAAACTTCTTGAAAATGGACCAAAAATAGCAGAATTCAAATGAAATGAAGAAAAATGAAAGATTGCATATATTATTTGGACATGCCACACAAATTTTTGAATACTCTAGGATATCATTGGAAAAGTTATGAACTTCAGACTCTCTCAGACTCTGAGGAAACAAAGAAAATTCTATTGCAATTTGAGAAAATTTAAAAGTATTTGATAATACTTTGAAAGAAAGAAGTCAATAATAATTTGAAATATCTGCCGCATAAATAAATTAATAATAATCATTTTAATAGTTTCCTATAGACAAATTTAATCTTTTTCTAATTTTCCACAGATTGACTAAAAAAAAAATTATTAAATATTGTAGCAACTTAAATTCTGTGCTCTGTAAGCTTCTATTTTGTTTAAGAAGCACTTCTGAACATACTTCTCTTCTTGTTTAATTTCTGATTAAATTTAACCGCAAATGGAGATTTAAGTTCTGAAGCTTTGATGTTGAGGCAAAGCGAAAGCCAAAGCTTCGAAAGGGTATCGGCAACAGCAAAAAGGCTGACGGCCTGACCTGTCTCTGTCTCCAGCTCGCCTTCCAACTCGTCCGTCTGTCTGCCAACACATGGGCGTATGGGCGTGTCGAGCACACACTCCACCGACCGACTACACATATAGTTGGATGGAAAAAATAACACTAAAATGCTCTTATTCAAATGCAGATTATCCTTTGCCGCACCCACACCCACACACACACACGCACATGTATGCACAACTACAGTTGCCTAGGTTTAGTCCAAGGATTTACTTTCATTTGTATTCGAGCAGTGCGTATGTGAATCTATCTCACTCCCTCACTCACTCTCTTTCTCTCTCTATCTGACTCGTTGTCTCGCTCTGTCAGTGTGTGTCAATGTGTTGTGGAGGGCTCTAGACGACAACCAGAATTAGACAAATGAAGTAGAATTTTGTATGTGGCACACACACACACTCACACAAATTTAAAGTGCACAAGCAGGCAGCAGAAGAAGGACACTTAAGTGCCTCCTCGTTGTGTTCACATAATTCGATTTATGTAGTTCTTGTTCTACTTCTGCCTCTGAATGTTGTTGCTGTTGTTGCTGGCTGTTGTTCTTGCCGCTGCCACAGGACGCAAACACAAGTCGTAGAGTTTGAGTTGATCTGAGATGTTTTGAGTCGCATTCGAAAATCCAGTCATGCCGAAACTCCGCAGTTTGTCGCATTGCGACTTGGCTTGTAATTTACATAAGTGCCTGTCACATATTGCCACATAGAGCGAGAGAGTCTGTCGAACTCGAGTGCTGGTGGTAATAATGACACTTTTTGTTTTCCAATTGCAATTGCATTCGCAACAATCTAAAGCTCGTCATCGTCATCGTCATCGCCATCACCATCATTGACATTATTATCAAAGTCGTTATCGTTATAGCACCCAACCATTGTCATTGCCAACCAAAAGCAGACTTGACCACAAGCTGCACACGAGGAGCAACAACTCTTTGACAGCCAGCAGTCAAGTCGAATAGATTATGTGGCCACACATATAGATAGATGTATGTGTAACTGTGAGAGTCCAAGTTGAGGTTCTCTTCTGCTTGCCCCGACATGTTTTTGTCAATTATCGATTTGACACATTTTCGGTTTTTGGCCAGAAACATTTGGACACAAGCATCGGCAAGAATCACATTTCATGCATTTGATTATCAAATTTAGCACAGAATGCAAATCACACTCATACGCACAACAACAAGTCTAAATATTTGCACTGAGTGTACGCAAATTGTGTTACAGTTTTGGCATTCAATGGCAAATTGCCATTGATAAATTGCTCAACAAGGTTGCACTCAAACCAACAAATACTCTTTCATATTATTGACAGTGCAAGTGCAGATGTATTCGGTCAAGTGTTATTAGAAGATATTTGAGATGCAACCTTTTGTTATTGTTCGCTCGAAATTAGAGAACAAACTGATGGCAAGCTATTAGTTCGAAATCAATTCAATGACAATGGGAATATTAATAGAATGAAAATGTTAGACGCTGCGATAAGGTAGATAGAACAACATGGAGTTTATATAGAGAACAACTTATAGTGAGCCTAAGTTTATGTGTTTATTTTATCTATCAATAATTATAATTAAATATCTCCTCCTCCAGTTATCATTTCAATTAAGCATAAGATAACCAATAAATAAATATTTAAATTTGGTGACTTATCACAACCACTTCAGGCTAATGTCACCCTCAATTTCTTCTTAACTTCATTGAGTTAAGATCGCGTTAAATTCACTTAAATATCAGTTTACCTCTTAACTGGAAATCGCACTCAAACGGAAATGGTAGCAAATTGGTAGCACATGGAAACTTTTCACATTTCACGTTAACTTCTTAACCGACTTTGTAATTTGGATCTTTGGGTTTCAAATTTCTTGTTGTCACAACAGATTGGGCATGTCTCAAGTGCTGTTGTTGTTGCTGTTGCTGCTGATTCTGCTGCTGACGTCTTCTGCGAAGGGTCGTAAATCCTATTAGATCCTTTTGCAGTCCTGCAACATGTGGCAGCTGCACTCAGCTAACCTTTGTTAAGAGTCGAGACTCGTTTTTCGCTTTAATCGGCTTTAGCTCAATTGCAACAATTGCCGCTGTCAACGACAGTCAGGTAGAAAATGCCTTCTGTAGTTTCTTCTCAATTCTTACATAATCGCAGCATATCAAGAGAATATTCGAGTATACCAAACAGCATTTTATAGCTTTTGAAATGGCCAAATAAAAGCCAATGCTTGTTCAAATGCGGCCATAATCTGACGCCAACACAGGGCAAATCTTCACACCTCTTTATCGAACACTGTGTGTTCTGGTAGCCTATCTCTATGATTTCAATTTTCCAAACAACAAGCTGCTTAGCTTATCGGAAAATTCAAATGTTATGCCCTAACACAGATCACAGCGATTGCATCGGAAATGACTGAGCATTTATTTTTCTTTTTTTTCTTTTGTGAGGCAAACCCATGTATCGCCTTAACAAGTTTCATGTTAGAGGTTCGGCAAACTATAATTTGATGCCCGCAAGACTGAGACCATAAAAAACATGGGCGTCTCCTCCAGCTCCTCGAAAATCTATTTATCACTAGCAACACAAAATAAACGAGATCATGACAAATCCGTGCGACGGCTGTCTGACGATTGAGAGTCCGAGTCTCGAGTCTACGACTTCGAATGACTTTGGAGAAAACTCTTTGCCTGCTGTTGCCGAGCCAAGCCATATGGCCTGAGAACATGCCCGCCTAGCTCGCCGACACCGTCTGCCATATGTTATACTCTTTTCGGCAATTATCCTTTTCCGTTGTTTTTATTCTCTTTTGGAAATTAGTTTCAGTTTCAGTTTCAGTTTCGGTGTCGGTTGCTCGGGCGGACCAAAGGGATGCCGATGTATCTACGAGATGTTCTATGCAAGCATGTATCCGTTGGATGCGCCGCACATAAAACCGCAGCTAATGTGCTTATGTACGCTCAATAAGATGCTGACAGGCGTTTGGGGGCCAAGGTGAAGGCCATGTGTCTGTCTGTGTATGTGTGTTTGTGTGTGTGTTTTTGTTCGTCTAGTTGAAGCATTTTTTATGCATTCTTTGTTGCAGTTGGAGGGCAAAGAAAAAAGGTTTTTCTTGTAGCAGTCATAAAACTGCCAGCAACTTTGTGGTGCACACAGCTCATCAGTACATCCATATCCATACACATATATATATATCTATATATTATATGTACATATCTCTGGAATATATCTGCATACTTTGCAGTCGCCGATAGCGAGGCACTAAATCTAACGCCCCTGCCAATGGGTACTTAACAGCAGCTGTCATATCCTTGGCGCTCCTCCACCTCCGTCATCTCCTGCTCCTAAGTACTCTCTGTTCCGTCTAAGGACATTTTCATCTCAGCTTGCATTTGCGTTGCGCTCTCTCGCTGTGCCTTGGCATACTCCAGATAGTTTTGTGTATTTTGATACTTTCGGTGTCATTTATCATGACCTTCTGCAGCAGTTTCCTTTGGTCCAAGCACTAAAAATAGCTGCGTCGTGCTGCACTTCTTAAGAGTTAATAAATGGTCTGGCGGCCATCAGTTTAAATTATGCAATCGATGATGAAGTCGAGTGGTGTGTTGTCTTTAGACAAAAGCGAGAGATTACGAGGGAGTCTGATCTGCAAAGTATGCTTAATTTTAATGATGTCGAAGACTTCAAGGGGAATGCATTTGAAGGCTAAAAACTTGTTTTCGATATACAAAACGTATGGAATTTGTTTTTATTTGATAAACATTTTACTATCATTTTAAATGCATACGAATTATGAGTATACAAAAATTATGAACAAACATCTTTTATATAAAATACAACTTTTAATACAAATATTAAGCTATGATTTAATATAGCTAGAATTAGAATTTTGAGAAATACAATTTTATGCCACGATAATGAGTGGTAAACTGTTATTTAACTCCATTGAATTAAAGTTCAGCCAGTTAAGCTAATATATTTGACTGAAACTGCAATAAATTTATTGGTTTCACACTTTCAACTTAAATGTTCGCTTATGAAATGCCTCAAGACTGCCACGGAATATTAAGCAACTTATGGAGTCACGAGGAGTTGCTAACCAAATTTTAGCATATTCTTAGAAAATTTCAATTTCGTATATCATTAGCATAGTTTTCCCCTCGCGCAGTCGACGCAGGCAGTGCAACGATTTAATTTGTTGCTTCACATTGAGTCAAAAAAAAAAAACAACAAAAAAAAAAATGGAAAGTAAAATGAAATAAAAATTGGAAACGCAAAGGAAAAGCGAAAAATCTGCGCTGTTTTCCAATCGCACGCTGACTTACTGACTGCTGCCGTTTTTTCCGCTCTCCTCACTCCCCTCTTTCCAATCCCCGTCCCCGTTGGGCTGTCTCGACTTTTTGGTACAAGTGAATTTTAATTTAATTTCCCTACAACTAGACGGTTGAGATAGACGTGTGCGCCAGCTCAGAAGCTCAGTGCTCGCCTCATGCCACACCACAACCCACTGCCACCAAGGATGAGCGGAGGGGAGGGAGGGTTGAGTAAGCGAGATGGAGGACTCCTACTGAAGACGGGGCGCTTTAATTGTGTGCGGCATGACAGCGCACAAAATGGCGACGAGAGTTGCACGTCATCAGGCGAAGCTTCTGGCTGGCTCGCTGGCTGGCAGCTGCCCCCGGCCGCTCCCCCTCTCGCCATGCTGCCCCTCTAGACAGTGAGCCTCTGTGCGATTTTCGTATTTAGTTAAACAAAATTAAAACGTGATTTGTTTTCTTGTTTTCGCCTGGCACTTTCTTCCAACTCCTCCAACGTTTCTGGCCTTTCGTTTGCACATTTTTGGCGTTCCACGGCTCCAAACTACGACTGGAGCAGTCTGTTACCTACCCACACCCTCCCTGCCTTCCTGTCTCGCTGCCTCGTTGCCTGGGTAAGCGTCGAGTGTCTGACTTGTTGTCTGACTGCTGCCTGGTGGCTGCTCTTCATTATGTTGCAAGCTTTAAGCGTTTTAAATTCAATGCGCGCCTTTTGTGGCACCAATTGAAAATTTATTGCATTTACAAGTCGATTTATTATGCAAGCCAACAGTGAAAGGATCTGCCAGGATGGGCAGGGAGGGAGGTTGGTGTGCACGGTGCCCAATAGAATTGTGAGGTTGTGGTAGCTGCTTCTCATCAAAACTGCCTGTGGGTTCTACTCTATGCCACTGCTGCCATTTTCCAATCTGCACTTTCATTTCAATGCCCGTTGACAATTTCCATTTGGCGCCAATTCCATTCATTCTCCCCCCGTCTCCCGTCCCGCGCCCTTCATCCCATATACTTCATATACTTCATGAACACTCTTGCGCTCATTCCTGTGTACGCGCTGCACGTCCTCGAGCCAAGTGAACCACAGCTGGTAACCAACTGACGTTTAGATTTGATTTGAAATGTTCAAATTACCAACATTATAAAAGATGAACAGCGTCAGCGCTCAGCTCAGCTTAACTCCGCTCTGCTCTGCTCAGTCAGTAGCTAAAGCGAGGGTAGGCCAAGAATTATAGCGAGTTAATGAGCAGAACAGATGTTGACAATATGTATACGATGTCAATTTATTTTTGATAAATGAATTTGCTAAAAGTTTAAATTAAAAGTCTACAATAAAATATATAATGAATTTAATGCTAAGAAGCTTCATTATATATATAAATAAAGCCTACAAATTTAGATTTATGCTTTAAGCTGAAGACTACTGAAATATAAGATCATATAGCTGATATATAATTATTATTGAAAATACTCTTTTATATTGAATTTTCTCGAAAAATCAAATATATAAAAATTCTTTAATTTTAGTTGTGCTGAATGTGCCATCTAAATATTGAATAGACTAATTAATGGCTCATCCTAAAATTATATTTTTCGTATTATAGAATTTCAATATTAACTTAGAATTCTTTTACATAAATTCTTATAGCAAATATTATTGCATTCCTTAAATTATAAATTAGGTTCGCAATTTCTTAAACGGCTTAATCGCCCCTCGCTTTCGTACATTGAATTCCCTCCTATTTGTGTCCTTAGCTGAGAGTGTGTGTGTTTTAAACGCATCAAATGCTTGCGTGTGATTAGTTTGCATACAATTTGACGTGGCAAGCAGGGAAGAGGGTAGATAAGAGCGACTGTTGTGGGTGGCATGGAATGAAGATGAGATTGGATGAGCGAGTGGATGGAGGCTGTAGCCTTGTTGACAAGTGGCTGGCAGGCAACGTCGTCGTCAGCATCATCGTCAGTGCTTAATTTCGCGGTTTCACGCTTAAAGCGCGTAATGCCATTTGCAACTACTTCAACTATAACAGCAACAACAACATGCAACAACAACAACCATTGTTGAAGTACAACAACACAAATGAGCATTTGAATACTAAAGGAATTGATAATGTCGAACAACGCGAATTTCGTGGGCGGCTTTTGTTGTAATTGTAATTGCGCTTGTTACTGGGCGTGGTCGACGGTGTGTTGTGTTCGAGTTTAATCTAATGTGTATGCTCAGGCGTCTGTGGGTGTGCATGTGTGTGTGTGTGTGTGTGTATGTGAGTAATTGTTTGTGAGCCTTGTTAGCAGCACGTTAGTCGCTCAGTTAGTTAGTTAGCGCTTACACATTAGTCAGATAGGCAGACAGACAGACAAACATTTGACTGTTATGTAGCTGTATCTGGATGGCAGGCAATCAGCAGCGACTGGCGAAAAACTCACGTGCCAACTGACAACTGGCAAACTGGCAACTGGTAACTGGTAACTGACAACTGACAACTGACAATTGCATTGCCAATGGCAACTAACGCACTTTTAGTGTCCGAAAAATTGTGGCTAATGAGCATTTGAAATACGCACATTTGCCTATCAGCACACAAACATTTCCATCTAGCAGGAGCGAGCAGGACAGATCGACTGTTTTGCAGTTGCCCAGAAGCGTTAACGTGCCGCAACCTCCCGGACCTCGGAGCTTGGAACCGTCCCAGCCGCTGGGCAGTTGTGTCCGTTTTGGGATTGGGTCGGGGATTTGACGCTCAGGTCGGAGCATACGCTATGGCCATTGGACCTGGCCATCGACTCGTTGTTTGGCCCTGTGTGTTGACAATTAGCCCCAGTTAATATGATTGCCACTTGATGTCCTGATGGGCCACTCTGTATGGCTGCCAAACGAGCTAGCGCAATGCGGCACTAAAATGAATGCTCCATAATAGCCACAGTTTGTTGAGGAGCTCTGGCTCTCTCATTAGCTTGGCGACCTTCTATAAATTAACCAGCTTTAAATATAATTGCGATGTGACTTTAAATGAAAAGCAAATTCTTACATTCTGCTTATTGTGGCAACTATTTGAACTAATTGAATTTGTTATTAAAAGTATTAACATTCCAAGTACTCAATAAAGATGATTGTAAAGCATAATTATCAGTTTCATGTATAATTTGATGGCTAACACATTTATTCCATAATAATATAAATACTTGCTCTAATTAATATATTCAAAGCGACAGCAGTTAAATGCTGATTGTTTCGTGTTATGTCGAGCTGTCGAAGCTGTCAATGTTGTTATTCAAATTGAATTGCAATAAATAATTATGCAATTATCTGTTATCCAAATTTAACTCGCCCATAATCGGATAGCAATAAATAAGTCCAATTATTTTTGCGAAAAATGCCATCGAAATCGAGCAATCTATATTAGATTTATGCCACCTCTAAATGCAAGTTGTATTACTATTAAGTGATAATTTATGGTTTTTTAGAGCATTACAGTTTCGCTATGCCTTCAAGCCATCATCGGTTTATGGGCCATGTATCATAGTATACCCATTTCTGCCATGCGGTCTACATAGCGCAGAATCTAATGTCAGCTTAGCGCGCAATTTGTTGCTGTTGACAGCTGTGAGATATTGTTGTTGCTGTTGCTGTTGCTGCTGCCGTTGTAACTGCTGCATTCAGGCCAAAAGGATGCCATCAAGAAGGGCAGCAAGCCCATTGCAGAAGCAGACGAAGAAGGCAATGTCCCAGTCACAGGCATTTGCCATTTGCCATTGTCCTGCCCTGTCCGGTCCCTATTCTGTTCTGTTGTGTTTGGTTCTGTGCTCAGTGCTCAGTGCTCTTCTGTCCCTAGCTGCTGTGAGTGTCAGTCACAAATGCTAACGACATTTTGTTATTTACTTATTGCATTCATTTAGTCGAGCGGTCTTCCTTTTCTCACTGTCTCTCGTTCTCTTTCTGCCTGCCTGCCTGACTGTGACACTTTGGACCACATTTCCTCATTTGCGAAAAGAGAACTAGCTCTCATCTTGAACTCATCTCTTTGCTATTTTTAATCTGCCGCCTTTTGTATTGCACTTAACTTACGTTGCATTCGCTCGCTCCCCTTCCCATTTTCTCTTTCTCCAGCTAAATGGAGAGCTGAGCGTAAGTGCATTGTAACTCCTGCTCAGCTCATAGACCAGAATTTCACATGAACAATGGGCCTCAAATAATGGGGCAAATTGAATTTGAATTGGTTGGTTGGCTGCTTGGCTGGATAGCTGGTTGGTCGTAGGACGACTGCTTGGTATTCTATGCACTCGGTGTCTTCTTCTCTCCACATCTTGAGCTCAATAACGTGCTCATTGTCATGGAATTCAGTGTGAAAACAATGCCTAAGCAAAGCAAAGCAGAATCGTAGGAGTCCTGCAGGATGGGTGCCTGATGCCTGCTGCCTAGGTCTTTTGTGCGTGCTCTGTAAATATTATTCTTCTTAAAAAATGTAGAAGTAGCGACAGCGGCAGTTTCTCGGAGGAGACACAAGATACTCGAACTCGCTTTCGCAGTCGCAGTCGTAGTATGAAAAAATTAAAAAGGTTATGACAAGCACACCATTTGTCGAAAAATACTATAAGTCCAAAGCAAAAGTGAAACGAAGATAAATGGGAAAAAATGTTGAGAGCCCAGTGAGTCCACAATGGGATGAATGGGAAGCGAAGGGAAGGGAGAAGACAGGTCAGCTCGGCCAACTGGCTATAAAAATCAATTGAAGTCGAGTAGAAAATCAGAAGCGTATTATTTTTCTGGTTTTGTTGTGCACAGTTCGCATTGTTGCTGTTGCTGCTGCTCCTTGTTGTGGCCAATGACAAAGGAGCAATTATGCTGAGCATCACGAATAGAAAGGGAACTCAGAATACAGAATCACAAGGATGCAATGAAAGTGCTGACAAATCAAGCGAATTATAATGAAATTCAAACAAATTGTGATTATCAATTTGGCCAAGGTACAAAAGCTAGTTTAAAGACATGTCCTTTCGATTGCAATCTCAAAAAAGGTGAGAAGACAGTCACAATGGCCACAAATAAATTGCAATGAACATTGAAGAAGACAATTCAAGTTGACTGGGGGAGTGAGTGATTATTCTTGAGTGGAAATCAATTGAGTTTACGACAGCTGAAAGTGAATGCATTAAATTGAAGTTCAATTGTACTTCATTAGGAAATTAATGAAATAATCTAAAAGTCAGTATTTTGAATTAATTAATTAATTAAATTGCAATTTATAAATGCATTTTACATTTCATCTAAATTAAAATGGGGGTCTCCATAAATTTATCAATTTATCTATTTCAGTGACTGCAAGAAAAACGCAGATTCATTCATAGAAATTTCAGCATAGTTACGGAAAATGAATCTTTTGTGGGGATTATCAGATTAACTGTGCGTTTTTTGTCGAGCAATTTGCTGCAAACGAATGTAAAACAAAGAGAACAGGAAGACAAGTCCAAAAGGATTCTTATTCAACACGTTAGTGTTAATATTAATATTCAAAGATCTTCCTAAGTCCAACCACATAATCCCATTTAAAACTAGCTAAATCCAACTTGTACACGAACCAGATCCAACCCACAAAATACCTCACAGCCAGTTAGTGCAATCAGTGGCTCAACATATGCAACTTTCTGTGCAGACCACAGTCGGACCTTGGCATAGACACAGCATGGGATTCATTGAGCCAAATGATAATCCTTTTTCGGCAAACCAATCCGAGTTGCGATGGCAGTTGCAATTGCCGTTACCTGCAACGCTGGGCAGCTGTTGTTATTGTTACCACAAACTGCTGGCAATGACAAATACACTGATCCACTTTGCGTACAGTAGCAGCCGCCTTTATGTTTTGACAAAATGTTTTTGTTGAGTGCCCATTGACTTTGCCTCCAACCAACTCAACTCAACTCAACTCAACTCACATGTGTGTCTTCTGCTCTGCGTTTGTTCTATTTGTTTCGTTTATGCAGGTTGCACACAACCCGCATTCGCAACTCGCATTCACATTTATATTCGTATTCGTGCTTTACCTGAGCCCTTTCGATGTTGACAATTTCCGTTTCGTCGTTCGGCTCGGACTAAAACCTGCACACATATTTTAATTTCGAAAACAATTCACGAACAAAAAAAGCAAAGAATAAAAATAGAAGTGAAGAGAAGATAGCATAAAAATGGTGTGGAGCGTCAAAGCAGAGTCCAATACGCAGACGTAGCGACTATAAGCGGATTATGTTTTTCGTCTATTGCCGAGGAAATGGAAACTCGCAATTTTTATGAATATGAAAAGCCGCTTTGGCCGGCAGCGCTAACTAACTTCAAACAAAAACATCACAGAAACAAATAAAAAGGAGTAAGGGTATGTTATTAGAGCTCAGTCTGAAAGCTTACATGTCGCTTTACCCTAACAACCAGCGCATGCTGTGGGTATATTGATTCAGACATTAGTCAAATTTAAATCTATTGATTTTCTGTAAAATAATAACCTAACTCTATTGTGCTATTTATATATATCTTTTATATGGCTTACTCAAATATTTTGTTAATAGATTTCTTTAATACTTATTTATTTCTTTATACTTTACTTAAATCAATTCAAATTTAAAATTCAATTTTTAATTTACTAGTTTATTAATAAGTAAATTCTGTCATATTATTTATTTTTCTAAATTGTCCTTTTTGGTTTTTAAATCTGTTCCATTTCTCAACCATTTTTTAAGTTTAATTTAACACAATTTTAATTGGATTTTCATTGTTAATAGTCGGTGATTAATCATGGCATATCATAACAATAATTGCTTCGCTGTTCAACCTGTAAAAATAATGCATAACTTCTCCAATGGGAAAATAAGCATAGACTGCTTAGGGAGAAGAGCTTCGACTTATTCCATTGAGCGTAATGCGCTTGCTGCTCACTGTTAATTAGTTTTGGGGTTCTGCAATTTGTCACAGCGTCGCATGTGGATGATGCTCGAGTGTCTTAAAGTCTTAGCCCGGACAGACTTTAAGTTTTGGCGCCCATAAATATGCCATAAAACTATTTGGTCGCTCGACTAGATAAAGGGGGCGGACAGCAACCGGCCAAACATACACCGAAAACCACCACCATCAGCGCACAAGATGGCGAGGGGTAATAGAAGGGGCACTGTAAGACAAGCGGGTCTTGCGGGAGTTTGTGAGAGACTTCAGAGACTTACGCGACTACTGTGTACCATAACAAAGTTAATAATAATAAAGCAAGGGGGGTCAGAGACCCGCCCTCGGCCAGACGCAGAGATTCAGAGATTCGACAGTTGGCAGTGGAGAGACGTCGCCTTCGTCGTCGTCGTCGTCATCGCCAGTGATGCCGCCAAATACGATTACAATTTGTTACACTTACACAGCACAAAAAGTCAGACCATCCCCCGTTGAAGAAAGCTGGCGTTGCGACGCCAAAGAGTCGCCAGTTTTGTTGGTTGTTGTGTTGTCTTGTGGTTATACAAATTTTCTTGTTGTCCCGAGAATCTCAACTGTGGAATCTGGCAACATCGACATCACAACACAACATCAACCTGACCAGAGAAATGCCCAGCAAACGGTCGCATAAATCAGGCAGTCAAGTCAGCCTTCTGTTGTCTCAAATCGATTGGGTGAAAGGGAAACAAGCAACCCAAGGGGATGCTTCGCTCTAATCAAAATCAATGCAAGGTGGGGTGGGGAATGGGTAAACTACACACACTGCCTACCAGAGTCTCTTGGCACACGCTCTGCCTCTTGCTCCTTTTCCAGCAGCAGCAGCTCGACGATCAGCCGACATCAATTAATTTATCAAAGTCAGTGGAAGACAAGACCTTCGGGAATTAAACGACAATGTCGATCCATTCATGAGTTATTAATAAACAGCCAGCTCTACGCTAACGATCGTCTTGGGTTCCATACACTCTCACTCTCTCTCTCTCTCTCTCTCTCTCGCTCTGTTCCGGAAGCGGCAACAGTTGCAGTTGCTCTCAACATTTCTTGTTGGGTGTCTTGGCAAAAGGTATAATAGACATTTGACTTTTATTAATTACAACTAGATTTTTATTTATAACAACAAATTGCTCGCATTTATCAAATTGGCTTACAAACATACATTCATATATATATATATATACATATACAGCTATGTAATTATCAAGTTTTCATTGTGCTCCTTGTGTTTCTTTACATCTCCCCTTGGATTGCATTTTTTTTTTTTGTTTCCTAAAATTCTCCGCTATACTTGAGCTTCTGCCAGCCGGCGCGTTGTCTTCGCATTTCTCTATAGCTATTGGGCAGGCCATAGAAAAAGTATATGGACAAACCTATAATAATTGAATAGTGAACTTTGACGATTAATTTAACTGAATCGATTAATACTTTATAATACTTAAGCATCATGCACATGCAATCGAAGAACAGTTTGTAATACCATTGTGTTGTATTAAGTAGCTATGCTGGACTAGTTTAACAATAATTACAATAAATAATCAGCGAATCAGCTAAAATATTAAATATAGTTTGCAGCAATTTGTGAAAATATTATATATTCTATTCTTGGCTTTATATCACACAGCTAATAGCGGCTACTTCTTAAATCAAATACGGAAATTGTTTAACAATTCTTAAATTAGCTTGAACAATATAAGCATATATTTAGGAACAATTGAATTGCGTAGTTTTCAACTCTCAGAGTTTATGGAATATTTCAATGACAGACATCTGCAAACAAATCTGCAGGATGGTTTTTAAGCATTATTGACTTTGCCAAGAGTGCATATATGTAGCTCGTCATTAGCTGCTTGTTACTCTACGTATATTTTTGCTGCCACTCAACAGATTTCGCGTTGCACTTTTACGTTGCAGTTATTGGCATCGCGCCAGCCACAAATTCGGGAAATTCGCAATTGAATTTCACGCACTTCACGAGCCCGCTGCGATGCCGCACTTATTGCCTTATATTGCTTCCATTTAACTAACTAACAGCTACACATCTAGAGCTACAGCTACAACTACAACTATAATTACAGCTACAGTTAGTGTTACATATGAGGCAACAACTACTTAACATTAGATTACATTAGTAGAGTGTGTGTATTTCTAGTTTTACAGTATGCTACAAAATTGCAGCCTCTTTGGGCGCTTTAGGCTCATTCAGTTGCTGTTTCCTCGATGTACGTCGATTGCGGCCGTCGGCGCATTGCCACATCCGCTCCAGCTCCTCCGCTGGAACCCGGACGCTGCTGCAGGCGATGCGAGGGACCTCGCTGCAATATGGCCTCCAATTTGGCTTTGAATAGCACCGGCTCTGGCTCTGCTGTTGCTGTTGCAATTGCCGACTCCGGTTCGGATGTGATTGCGAGAGATGCGGGGGTGGCGGGCGATGTGATGGCGGCTACCTTCATGTTCTTGGCATCGGCGGCAAGCTCTCGACTTAAACTAGGTCGCTGCTTGTACAAACTAATGCTGTTTATGGTCTTGTACAAAACCGGATCGAATTTCGGTGGGCGCGGTATATGGGCGACATGGCTGCCAGCTCCAGGCGCTGCTGTTACAGTAGCAGCCTTATCACCATTACCGTAACCATCAGCAGCACTAGCAGCTTCAACAGCCTCGGTCGCCGTCGCTGTCGCCGTCTCGCCATCATCACTGTCCGACTTCAGCTCTCGTATGGCCTTCAGCAAGAGCAGCCGGACATCAGTTTCACTTTTCGATTGCTTTAGTTGCGGCCTTGTTAGCCTCTCCGGCTTTGCCCTGATTATCTCCTGGCCCTCGGCAGGTGGCTCACTTTGCTTTGTGTGCTTGTGTGCAGCCGGATGCATAATGAGATGACTCAGTCGATTCTTAAACTTCTCCGAATGCAGTGGATCCTCCACCGCTGAGCTGAGTGAAGCCTGCGAGGCCGTCGAGATGGCTGACGGCACTCGCTTCAGTTGTGGTCGTAGCAGCGTTGGAGTCGTCTCCTCAACTGTTTCTGGCAGCTGCGCTGCTGCTCTGCTGTTCTTTGCCGCCTGCAGCTGCTCGTAGAAGGCGACGCTGTCGAACATCTCGTCCAGCATTCGACTGGCTGCCAACTGGCATTCGTGCACTCTATCCATTTGCAGTGACTGCTGACTGAGCTCATCGTCGTCGCTGCTGCTGCTGTTGTGCACCGTGGCCACAATTGTTGTCTCAATCACGCTGGGCAACAGCTCGGAGTCAATGCTGAAATTGCGATAGAATATCTGTTGTTCCTCCAACTGCTGCTGCTGTGTATCCTCCGCGTCGAGCACATCGTCCAGCATGGCTATCACCGAATGCTCATCCTCACGTAACTCACCCTCGCTCAGACCCAAAGTTGTGCGCGAATGTTCGCTCTTTGTGTCCTCCACGTAGAAGATCTTGCCATTGGCATGCTTGCGTTCTTTGAGCTCATCGCCCAGCTCACTGAGGTTCTGTATCTGGTCCAAGCTATTGGCATTCCTCACCAGCTGCGTTTCACTGGTTAGCGTACTCAGCTTGGAGTTGACGCCGTTGCCGTTGATTGCCACAAGCGTGGGCAGCTCTTTGGGCTGAGGTTTGAGCGCGTTGTAGAAGGCAACGCGTTCGGGATTACGCTTTTTGGGGTTGCGTATGTCATAGAGACACCAGCATGCAATAAATACGGGTATGCCTAGGGTCGGTTAGTTAGGTTGTTAGTTCAACATGCATTACTCAAAAGCTACTACAACTAGCTAAAGTTGCGACATGCCGAAAAGCAAACGAAGGCTGCAGACTCACCCACAAGCATCCAGATACCAAAACGTATCCAAGTCCAGCTGTCCAGCTGCAGCATCAGATAGATGTTAATGAAGATGCTGATGGCGGGCACAACAGGCACAAAGGGCACGCGGAAGAGGCGACTTCTTGCCTCACGCGGCTGCAGACAGGTGAGTAGCAGCACCACAGCAATCAGCAACACCAGCAAAATGAGCAGCGTCAAGGCCCAAGCCTGG
This sequence comes from Drosophila siamana, assembly GCA_035047445.1. Lineage (NCBI taxonomy): Eukaryota > Metazoa > Arthropoda > Insecta > Diptera > Drosophilidae > Drosophila > Drosophila siamana. Next base: position 3,825,935 of record JAWNPP010000020.1, on the reverse strand, counting down.
CCAGAGCTGATGGCCGCATAGCTCTGCATGAGCAGCACGCCCAGACCCAGAGAAAGCAGACCTGTAAATGGTGCTTAGCATATGACATACCAGAGTAAATTATAGTTGTACTCACAGAAGAGTATCGTGAGCACGCTCACTATGCGCGTTGAGAGCGCATTGGGTTCGGACACGCGATGCACATTGAAGAGCTGTGTGCACAACGAGCTCCAGGTGAAGCGTTCGCTGTGCGAAGTCAACGAACTGGTCTCCGAGACGCCTTGCAGCGTCTGCGTCTCCGCTTCGCTGTAGTCCATGTAGCGCAAGATGGTAATGGAAATGGCCACCACACTGTAGGCCAGCAGTGTGCCAATGGAGAGCAGACTCACCAGCTGCGCCAGATCAAAGAGGCCCGCAATGAGCGCCGTGAAGAGAGCAGACACAATGGAGCCCGTCACCGGCACCTGGAAGCGTGGACTGATCTTGCCCAGGAAGCGAAACAACAGACCATCCTGCGCCATGGAATACATGACCCTGGGCAGTGGAAAGAGCGCACCAAACAGGCTGGCCAGCAAGCCCACCAGACCGCCAATCGTGACGATCCACATGGCCACGGGCCAGCCCACATACTCGAAGGCATAGGGCAGCGGCGCATTCACATCCTGCACGTAGTAGGGCAACATCAGCGTCAGCACCGTGGAGACGCCAAAGTAGCAGAGGAAGATGATGAGCAGCGAGAGCAGAATGGAGCGCGGTATATTTTTGCGGGGCTCACGCACCTCCTCGCCCGTGGTGGCAATGCAATCGAAGCCCACAAAGCCAAAGAAACAGGTGGCAGCGCCTTGCAGGGTGCCCGCAAAGCCGAAGGGGAAGAAGCCGCCGTTGCCCACATTGGTGGCATTCGTTGTTGCCGCACTCACCGTCCAGTTGCTGAAGTCGGCTGTGCAGAGAAGACGACGAGTGTTATTACGCAAAAGAATCTCTTTTGGTACGTGTGTATATGTGCATTGTGTTTACCTTTTATTGCGCCCGCAATGATGACAAAACCCAGTATGAAAATGTTGACGCAGGTGACAAAGTTGTTGGCCATCGCCGAGGTCTCCACGCCAAAGGCCAGAGCGACTGCAAAGCAATATTAGAAAAGAAAATATAGTATTATTACGATTATTCTATTCTATTCTATTTTTAGCCGACAGCTATTAACTACATACTATAGCTTTAAATATTTTAAAAAATTTAAGTTTTAAATTTAAAAATTATCGAAAAGCGTGATTAAAATTTAGATATTTTTAAATTTAAAAAATTAGAAATACAAATAATGTTATACCATTAATACGACCTTAACTACAAGCAATGTTTTAGGACCATTTCCAATAACATCTCTAAGCTTCAATTCAACAGTAAACACATTAAACTACAAATTAGTTTTTGTTTTCATAATTGCAGCAGAATTTTAATTTCTATCTTTAAACCGAAATTAAGTTCTTATTCAAACTTGAGCCGTATTTCCACTTTTTAAAAAGATAAATGCAAATAAAAGTGTTTTCTTAATGAAGTATCTAAACTGAATTTCTATTCCTTGCGAACTTACCGCCAAAAACGACGACCAAACCGAAGGCGAGAAAGTCAAAGTAGCTGCCCATGAAGCTGACATTCATGGGCGCCACCTCGGCAAACGTTTCCTTCAGCGTATCGTTGAGCAGCGTGTCCAAATAGAGGCTTATGCCCCGACAGACACTGGCAGTGCCAATGACGTACTCAAGTATCAGATTCCAGCCAATAACGAACGCCACAAACTCCCCGATGCACACGTAGCTGTAAACGTAAGCAGACCCCGCTTTGGGCACTCGAGCACCAAACTCGGCATAGCAAATACCTGTCAGGAGATGCAAATGCAACCGTAAATACATGATCCACAAGGAAATGCAACGGCGTTGCTCCAACAATCTCAACTCACCTGCCAGCAGAGAGGCTAGTGCTGCAATTGCAAAGGATATGATGACCGATGGGCCCGCCTGCTCCTTGGCTATTTGGCCGGCCAGCACATAAACGCCGGCGCCCAAAGTGGAGCCCACGCCGAGTGCCGTGAGATCCCAGAGGCCCAGGACACGATTCAACTTTGATTCGCCCTCGCTGCCATCGGCAGTCAGATGTTTGCGACGCGTTAGCACCTTCCACGCAGAATGCTGATGCACCATCCTCCTCGATATCTCTAAAAAAATACACAACCACACGGCAAGAAGGTTCATTAAACTTTGTGATTTGTGTCTAGCTCAAAAATTCCATCAATCTATCAATTAGGCTTAGGGTTCATTCATTGCTCCGAGTGCATTGCAAAAGCTAAACTCTCGGCTCTGGCTGCCAAGATCATGCAAATTTAATGACATCGCCATAAGCAGTATATATGTACATTTGTATGCGTTGTCCCAGTCGCTTATCTGGGAACTGTCACAATACCATTCCCAGCTGGCAAGGCTCCTGATTATTCAATCCGGTACAAATTATTGAGCTCAATTTGCAATCGATGGCAAGTCGAGGCTAAGTCAATATATAACGTTGTGCGCCATGCTTCGATTATAGTCAGTAAGTAGTCGATTTTCTATAACAACAAAGAAGTGACGCACCGAAAAGTTTTCCTTACTTTTCCATGCAATCTATATGGCATAGATTTCTAAATATAGTTCAGACTTCTCGTTCTATTTGTCATAATCAATTGAAGAAACTCTGACTTAATTTATCAAATCATTTATCTCCCACTTAATATGGAGTGTTTAGTGAAACAAAATCTCTACAATTTGTCTGGATAAAACGGGACAATGTTTGATATTTCTGTGCAGCCCTTTTTGAGGTGTGTTTTCTTCAGTTTTTTATTTTTCTTTGGGCTTGGTCCTCTTATCCAATGAGTAAGCAAACTAACTGATAAGAATAGATTCTTAACTATTAGCTGCTCTTTCATTTCTATTTACATTTCGCTGCTCTGCTTCTAGCCTTTATATATTTTTGTTGCTTTTTTCGCGTTCATTATAAAGATAATTAAATGGGTCTAGGCAAAGCGGCGAGTGCTAAAGACAACCACTGTCCGTGTCGACTGAATAATTATGTTTAATTTATATAATATAACGCACATGCTCTTGTTTATGTGGTGTTTAATTAGTTGACTTACCAACTTTTAAACAGTTGCCGACTGTTGTTGTCTCTCGCCAATGCAGTTGCTGCAAACTCTGGCCAAATATTTGCTTCGCTTAAATGACGTTGAGTGCGGTGGTGGAGGTGCGAGGTGTTAGCGAGTTGACTTTGTCTGAATATGAATATAAATAGATGTGTGTATTGAATCGAAATGAAATTCGCTTCCGATGACAACAACTGACAGACTTCGCGCTCTGAATGCGTCTGTCCAGGCGAACGTTGAGTTACACTCGAGTAGTATTCGAATTGTTCTTTAAGATAAGAAGACAATGTTCCAAGCGGCGCGAATGCGAATGCGAGTGCGAGAGAAACCGTTTGAGCATCACACACTGATAACAAAAAGACAAACCCGAAAAGAGAGCCAAGGAGACCCAGCGAATGTGAGCGCGGTAAACAACAAAAACTTCAAATGTCTTAGGTAGTTGATAAAGCCGAAAGGGGGGCGAGGCAGTTTGCTTGAGGGCGTCAAATTAGAGTGACTATGAAAATTAGCAGGTAACCCGGCGAAAGAGAACGGGAGACTGAGAGATAGGGAGGGAGAAAGAGGGTGAGTGAGAGATGCTGCTGCATCGCCAGAGGCCAGTTTTACAATCTGCGATCTGTTGGCTTAGAGATATCAACTGATTTCTCAGCTGCCGCTCGTCGTTGCCTGCGTCCGCGTGTTTGCACTTGTCATTTATTGTTATTTATGTTGTTCAGATAAGATTGTTAGTATTCCCGTTGTACGAGTTGATATTGACGTATCGATTGCCGTTCTCGTCTATTTGTTTCCGATCTGTCGACACGGTTTTAGCGCCGACGCGTTTCGTGTTAATCGTTTTAGTTGCTGCCGCTGCCGGTGCCTCTGCTGCTCTTGACGCGCTCAGTGAAAAACGTTAACTGAAACTGTAAGATAATAAACGCTTCGCTATATTGCCTGCAAAAAAAAGTCATATACTGCAATATCAGAGAATGTTCACTCGCCAGAGAGAAAAGAGAAACGGCTATTGAATAACACTTAAGCTCGCTCGGATTTTGTTTGGTTGACAACTGGGTCAGCTGCAGCAATGAGTTGAATGAAATTTATCGATCGCAAAGCACAATCTTAAATGCAGTTCCTAAAATATCACAAATGACTCCGAATGTATCCGCCATTAATTAAGAGATTTTCATCGCCTTATTTATGCTACATTTCGAATAAATGCGCTAGACATTTATTTTTACTAAATTGTAATTGATTCCCTTGGCCGATGCGATAAGGTTGAAGTGCAGCATGCAATCGCAAAACTCTCAAGTGTCAAAGACATGCTTGGCAATTATTCTTCTATATGCATGCAATAAAATATATAATTTATGCATGCTGATAATAATGTGAATTCAGTTTCGTCTAGCACTCTCCAGTTCCAGATTATTAAGATTGCATCATTTAATCGTACTAATTGTCGCACAAGATAGCTTAAGTAAGTAAATTGTCAAATAGTTGACGAAATAATTATAAAACTGATAGCCCAGAAACCGCTATATTGAATTGCGACTATATAATGTACACGCATTTATTTATAGAACGGCCGCACTCACTTCTCGCTTGTGTGATAAATGCTCATCTATTAGCAACTATTAAATTATCTATAAACTGATTACGGGCATTATTAAACTGAGGAGGGTCTGTGGCCTAAGGCCACTCTGTGTTGACTGATATTTATTGCTCCATGGGACTATGCGTCACATTGCTGCTACATTGAGAGAAACAAGGTTTAAGCCATACAAATAAATGCCCAGTCAATTTGCCTTACTTTTTCTTGCAGTGTCTGCGTCATTTGGATTACGCAGCAATTGCCATGGAGGCGACGATCAACGTGAGCTAAAACATGACTATTCGAGTACTCGCAGTCATAGTCGTTCTCGTACTCATAGTCGTATACGTAATCGTACAATACATGCTCACAATGCTGATAAGATACTCGTAATGCTCTTCACACTTTCACTCTTGATACCAACAGCACTCTGCGCTGAACGGGTGCAGAGATGAGGCAAGAGGTGTATATGTTGATGAGGGGGGGCAGGGGGTCTAAATCACGGCAGCACGCGTTGTATGGGCATTAAAATTTTACTGCCACTGACGCAGCTACCTACTAAGTATTTGCACATACAAACAAATACACTCATCCACACACACGCACACACTGTGCTGGAACTTTCGGATATTACGGAGCCCGACCAAGGAGGGGGGGGGGGAGGATTTTACTGGGAGTTTTCGAAGAAAATGAGCAGAGATGTGCTAAGCACATGTGGCTGGGATTGCAAATTGGCATTTGTGATTGCCTTTGTTGTCGCCAGCAAATATAAATGATCTAATTTAAATAATTACGCCCACAAATGTGTTGCCTCGAATTGTGTTGTCGCCTTCATTTAACGCCAGACTGACAGCATCAAATTAGCTGCCAGAGACAATCAAAACTGTTCCACAAATGCCAACGACGCATTTATGAGGCGAATTTGAAAACCGCAAAGCAGTTTGCATTGTTCATTAAGCAATAATTTACCTGATAAAGACAAATGCATGAAGCGATATATATATTTAATGCAATACTGTATAAACAGCATAATCCTTATAGAGTTTAGCTGGAAAGTATTTCAAATTCTTTTATATTAAGCCAACTATATAATACAGATTACAATTTGTAAAATGAGGAAATGATTGTCTCCCCTTTCTTTATATACTCATAACTTCTTTATCATGACCTTGCCTTTCATCTGCCTCTGAGCAAAATAAAGCTAGGAAGCTACAATACTCGTATCATGCTGCTATAAAGCAATCTATTTTCAAATTCCAACTAAAGTCAGTTTCTTTGAAAGCAGAGCTGTGGGGCAATCTCGCTAGTTTAACAAATATATAAATCTAGTGACATTTCGGATTACTGCGTTTTTCTCATCTTCGCTCATCTTTTTGTCTACTTGATTTTGATTGACAAATTTGAGCAGACAGCAAACATAGGATTTTTTATCGAATTTTTGCTGCTAAAATACGGTAGTCCCGGCACAAATTGTTTCCGGGCAAACAATTGTGCATAGCGTTGACTTAAGAGCAATTGAAACTGTTCTCGATTTGTTTGCTGAACCTGCAGCAACATGACTGTCTCCTACACGGCTGAGGTTGCTACCTGTCAGCGTTGCGGCTGCTTCTGGAAACTGTTGGCCAGGTAAGTCGATGTGGCAATTATAAATGTGTATGCTGTTGTTTCACGCAAACCACCGCTAGATGGCGTGCAAGTATCTACAAAATAATCTGGTTCGATCTGTTGGTATTTCTGTTCTGTTTCTATGCCATGGCCCTGTTGTATCACGCCATACTCAAGGATGAGGGAAAACGGTAAGTTAAGCAACATTTTAGACATTGTATAATCTTTTATACTACTTCGAAAATCGCCAGTTTTTTTGAGGAAATCGTTCGCTATTGCCGCCATCAAGGCGGCCTGATTCCGCTCTCCTTTGTGCTCGCCTTCTATGTGTCCATCATTGTGGAGCGCTGGTGGAGCCAGTATACCTCCGTGCCCTGGCCCGATCCATTGGCCGTGTACGTGAGCACCTTGGTGCGTGGCCAGGATGAGCACGGACGCCTCATGCGTCGCACCATCATGCGCTACGTTTGCCTCTCGCTGACCATGGTGCTGACCATGATTTCGCCGGGCATCAAGCGTCGCTTCCCCACCTATGACTATCTCATCGAGGCCGGCCTGCTAAACAAGAATGAGGCGAACATTATTGCCACAATGGATGAGAAGTTTCCCGGCCATTTCAAGTACTGGATGCCACTGATGTGGGCCGCCAGCATTATGACACGTGCTCGACGCGAGGGTCGCATCTGGGATGATTTCTCGTTGAAGTCGATGATAGATGAGCTGAACAAGTTCCGATTGGGCTGCAACATGCTGATCCACTACGATACGATTAGTGTGCCCTTAGTTTACACGCAGGTGGTCACACTGGCCGTGTATACGTATTTCTTGGCTGCCATCTTTGGACATCAGTACATTGCGAACAGCGAAGACAGCTTCAATAGCATTATCAACTTGTACTTCCCCGTCTTTAGCACGCTGGAGTTCTTCTTCTTTATGGGCTGGCTGAAAGTGGCCGAGACTTTGATCTGTCCGTTTGGGGATGACGACGACGACTTCGATCTCAACTGGGCCATCGATCGTAATTTGCAAGTCAGCTATTTGATTGTGGATGAAATGCACAACGATCACCCGACACTGGTCAAGGATCAGTACTGGGACGAGGTCTTTCCAAATGAATTGCCCTATGCCGATGAGTCGCAACGTCATGCGCCGCCAGAGGCTTCCACAGCCAAATTGGACTTGTCGAAGATTACGTCCTCGCACATACCAAAGATACAGACGCCGACGGACACCGATGAGCTGGACTTTACCAATTTCGATGGCGAGGACGAGGACTCCTATGACAATGAACTGCGCATTCGATTTGCCTCGCGTCGCTTCAATATCCACCGCAGCTCCTCCTCCCTTTCCTTTGTCCACATGATATCCCAAGAAAGTCGCATACAAATCGTGGACGAGGAGCAGGGCGAGGAGGAACATCTGGCGAGTCACAGAACCAGCAAGGATGACTTCGATCGTCTGAAGGAGGAACGTGAGCGTGAACGACACGTTAGGCAATTGCAAAATGCCGCCCTAGCGCTTGATCTCATCAAGGAGGAGCTCCAGCATCCCTCGGGTGCCACTTCGTCCAACCACCCGCAACAGACCTCGTCACGAGCCTTTCAACCGTCGCCCTCCGCCGCCGAGTCCGAGCGCAAATCAGAAAGCGAGCCTGACGAGAATAAGCCCAAAGAATAATCGGCTTCTCCTAATGATAACATTACAGAATGAAAATATCTTATTATTTGAATTATTGCATTTTATTGGAACACGAAAATAGAATTTTTTGTTTTTTAAATGCTGGCTATTTATTGAGTAGTTTGTTGTGGTTGGAATCCTTGTACTTGGAAGAAATGTTTTGGTTCAAATGTTTATCTATTCACGATTCGAGCACTAGAAGGTTTAGAGGGCTGTTCATTTTCCAAAGTTCCTAATAAAAGAAATAAACACTCTACGAAGCTGTAGTTTATATTAAAAATAACTATTAACATTTAGTGCTGAACTTTGTCTGACTTTTGAACTAATTAAGTGCTGTTCTACTTGAAATTGTTACAACTTTCCGATAATTTTCTTTCACTTCTTTTACTTTTGTACAAATTATGCTGCTCATTTCCGTAACCAACTTTGAATAATAAGAAAATCTGACTAATAGATTGTAACTGAAAATAACGTAATTATAGATTGAAGTAGGCTTTTGCTGGACACTAGCATTTTGCTTATTGAAACATGTATTGGTATTTTAGTAGCTTTTCAATCAAGCTAGTGAACGTGTATAAAAAATGACTGTAACTTATACTTCTCACGTTGCCACTTCGAGGTATCTGAGCAACTTCTTGCGGCTGTTAATCAGGTAAATGCAGATAATTTATTGCAATTCAATTAAAAAAATTCTCTGTCTTCTCTCTAGATGGCGTGGAAGCATTTACAAGTTGGTCTGGATGGACTTGCTTCTCTTCCTAGTTCTCTACCTTACGCTTACGCTATCATATCGCTATCTGATGGATGCAACGACACGCGAGTACACTTTATAGACACTATATATATATATATATTCTACATAAGTTAATCAACTCAATTCCTTGCACCGTCTAGTATTTTTGAGGGAATCGTTGCCTACTGCAGCAATTTCTCGACTCTCATACCACTTTCCTTCGTGCTGGGTTTCTTTGTGGCTCTGGTGATGGGGCGTTGGTGGGCGCAGTACAAGGCCATTCCCTGGCCCGATTCAATAGCTCTGCTCGTCAGCTCATCGATCCATGGCGCAGATGATCGTGCGCGTGCCATGAGACGGACAATAATGCGTTATGTGTGCCTCTGTCAGGTGATTGTGTTCACATTGATATCGCCGAGTGTGAAGAAGCGTTTTCCCACCTACCAACAAATCGTTGAGGCAGGTCTGTTGCAGGAAAGCGAGAAGAGCATCATTGAGGTGTTGGACGTGGCGTTTCCCTACTATCCCAAGCACTGGATGCCAATTGTCTGGGCCGCCAGTCTTGTGAATCGGGCGCGACGCGAGAATAAGATACGCGACGATTATGCTGTGAAATCGATTATCGATGAGCTGAATAGTTTTCGTGGCTGGTGTGGATTTCTGCTCTACTACGACTGGGTCAGTGTGCCCCTCGTTTATACACAGGTGGTCACATTGGCCACTTATTCGTACTTCCTATGCGCTGTTATGGGCCATCAGTGGGTAGATTCGGATAAGAGTGCAGACAGCCAGAATATGATATTCAAATACTGTCCAATACTGACAATACTGCAGTTCTTCTTCTACATGGGTTGGCTGAAGGTGGCCGAGTCGCTGATTAATCCCTTTGGCGAAGATGACGATGATTTCGAGGTGAGCCAAAGGCTGTGCTTTAATTCAACTTTAATTATTTTTGGCATCGTCCGCAGCTTAACTGGATGATTGATCGCAATTTGACGGTGTCGTATTTGATTGTCGACGAAATGCATCAGGAGCATCCGCACTTGATCAAGGATCAATACTGGGACGCAGTGTCGCCCAATGAGCTGCCCTACACCGATGAAACGAAGCGCCCCTTGCCACCGCAAGCATCCACAGCCAAACTGGGATTATCGAAGTCTATTAGCTTGGACGAAAAGCAACTTAACCAGAGCGGGCTCATGCACATATCTTCGACAATGTTCCTCTCCGAATCGCACGATTCACCTACTACTCCCAAAGATGAGGCGAGGTCCACGGTTGCATCAACTACTGAGAAACCTCATCGATCCGAGGTTGTTATTGTGCAGCCAAGTCCCACAAGTAGTAAGTCGATGTTGTGACACTTCAATAGATTCCCCTCTATATGCATATTTCTGTTATAGTGAACCTGGAGGAGCTGATCGATCATCGCAATCGCGAGAGACGCGAACGCATGCGACATCGCTACCAAGACATGCGTTCCATTCATAAATCGAACAATAGTCGCTTTATTCTCACCGTTTTGCATCCGCCATCGGAACGCAGCTTGGAACCCCAGATTGGCGAAGAGGGTGAAGAGGAGGAGGAAGTGATGCAAACGTCTGAAACCACATTGCACAAGCCAGAGAAGAAAGATTGAATTTTAAACGATATTAAAGCAGCAATCAAAGAATGTCATAATGTGTTTTTTTTTGTCTCGATTTAAATTCTCAACTCTCAACTTCTCGCACATAACAGTAACAAAAATGGGTTTTGATAGGTTAAGACAATATGCACGGTTTAGTTTTTTTCATTATTGAATCATTTATAAGCCACACACACACAATATATCGCTCTACTTGCCACTGTGGCAACATTGGGGCTGGGGTCGGCATGACATGCCTGTTAGCTGTCAAAAAACAACAAGTGAAAGGCTCATTGTTTGCATTATCATATCTGAACATCTGAAAATCTGACGCGATGTGTGTTATTATTTTTTGCACTTGACAGCATTTTCCAGCCACGACAAAAAGCTCGTAAAAACAAGCAACTTCTCTAGTGTGCACGGTGGATAGTTACCCAATAATTATTTGAAAAATAACTTCTAGTTGAAAGAGTTATTGGTTGATATTTTAATTTCCATTTTTTTGCTTTAGAAAAGTCTGGCGAGGGACTACCATGGGAATCTTTAGTTAATTACAGACTTATCAATTGATTATTGCTAATTAAAATTTTATAGATGAAGCTAATTATACTCTCTCTTACGCTTCTCTTTATACCCTTTAGTTGCACTTAGTGTGCCCAGGGCATAAACACCATCTGTCAGGGGGCCGTGCTGAATTCACAGCGTAGTAAAAAATTAAATAAATTGTAATGTCAGTCGCTATTTATGAAAGTTTCAAAATTGTATTATTTTTAATGCGCGTTTGTAATGTGGTTTAATGCGGTTCGATTCAGTTCGCCACTTAACTCATTTGGGTGTTGACTAGTTATTGTCTTTACGTTAAAAACTTTTGCTGTTTCCATTTTATTTTATTTCGTGTGTTTTTCTGTTTTCGTCAATATGTAACCGTGCCAATCAGTCAATTTTTAATAATTGCACGTCGATATGTACATTGTCAGTTGACCGCAGGCCAAAACGTTGCGATTTCATTGTCAGATTCTAGTTCGCAAGCAGATACTCTAATAAAAATTGAAGTTTTCATTAATAAAATATTTATACATTTTATATAAATTATAAATTTAAATTATTCTCCCAAAAGATGTTAAACAGTGAAGTGAAGAAGTTTTTTGAATTGTTTAAACTGCACTTGAGCAACCTTTTCGATCCAATTCATCATATCAAATATATTAGCTTTCTTACTACTGTTCCATTTTGCATGGAATATTTGTTATACCTTATCGTTAGGTCAATGTATAGATGTGATGGAATAAATATATTTCATATTTGTGCATGTCGTAGTTGTGTTGTTTTGTTCATGTCGCCAGGCAGAGCTGATTGATGACATGCTGGCCACTTGGCTACAAAATGATCGAGGATTGCACTCTCCCAAGGACGATGGGGTTAAGAGGGGGAAAGCGTGGGGACAACATGCGAAAGAGGTATCTACAAGCGACCGAGAGTGGTATAAAAAAGGGGTTAATTTAATTTCGCGCACGAACGCATTTGTCCATAATTGGCAATTAGCAGTGGCCATTGGCACAGCCAGCAACATGGCCTTCCCCACACATACACACACACAATAAACAAACACACATCCACTTACAGAGCGTGGTCAGCGTTTGCATTTTGCATTTGGCCAACGGCTACAAATATTTGCCCATGTCCGCTTTATGGTTTCTGGATCCCGCTGTGTGTATATGTATTGTCTCTCTTTTTGTTTTTGCAAACGATTTTTTAAAAAATGGTTCGAATTATTGAGGCGTTGAAACAATAATCATCGCCTCACATCGCATCAGAGTACATCGCATCCTCATATCGAATATTTATTGGCTGATTGCAGCTGCTGCTTCTCCTCTCGCTGAGGCCGCGACGCGTCGTTAATTGCAACATCCATGCAAAATGCAAAATACGTTTAATACTAGCTGTTTTTATGGGGGTTCGAGGGGTTGAGCTTGGCTCTGTTCTTGGCAACGATTCGAAACCATTATTCACACCATTTTTCAAAGTCAATTTGGAAACATTTGATGACACCTCTGGGAAGTCGCATTCAACTCACGTAAAAAGTTACCTGAGCTACCTCTTTATGCAGTATTATTAGGGTAGCTTTGTTTTTGAACAGACTAGGCAAATGCAACTAGCTGGGAATGGTTTTTCTAGTCAAAATAAAATTGAAGTGTTTTAAGAAGTTTATTGAATGCAAACTTCAAATACATTTCTTTATGTTAATTATTGAATACATCTACTAACAAAAAGCAGCAGTTTTAAGGTGGAAAATTCAAGAAAAATAAATGTGTTATTGCAAATTTCTTATTAAACTTGTATAATCTTGTGTTTCCTCGAAAAAGTCTTTTCCAAATAAATACAAATTGTTAGAATGACAGCCACAACTTTATACTGTTTGTTTTCTATTTCTCGATAATAAGATGAATTTTGAAATGCGAAAGCATGCCAATTAATTGTGCGATATGCGGCACGTGTGAACTTGATTTTGTCAAAAAGTTTCTTTCTGTAGATGATAAGCTAAAGGGCTTTTTAGTTATGAGCATTTCGAGTTGACTTTTATGCTTCACACTTCAAGGAGAATCAACTCTTTTAATCTTTGAAGCAGTTGCCTTCGTTTGCAGAGCGTTTATCTCGTATCTCGTCGAGTGAGATAAGTCTGTCTGTCTCTGTTTACAGCGCATTGGACTGTCTTTCAAATGGAATTCAACCCGCACACACACACACACAGACACACAGTCCAATACACAGACTTTGTGAAAAGCGCATTAGTCGCTGGCTGAACATTATCGTTAACATCTTTGGCTTTCATTCGGGCTAATGCTAATGTCCTTTCCCTCAGTCTTTGCTGTGCGCTGCCTGCTGTCCGCCTGTCGCCCCTTGCCACTATTTGGCTACCTTTTCGGGTATCCGATTTTGTTGTTACAAGGCTAATTATGTGACAGCCTATTAGCAACTCGATAAATATGTGCCCAGCGGAGAGCGAAGACCAACGAGAGCTGAGAGTTGAGCAAATAGACCCATTCCATTGCCAGATACTTTTTCATGATGATGCTGCTTTGTGCTGTTGCTGCTGCTGTTGCTGTCCCAGCGAAAAGTTTACTTTATGGCGCCACCTCGTTGCCTCGCTGCCTTGTTGTTGTTGCTGCGGAGGCTCATTCATTAGATATGCGAACCCTGCTCCCGGGCTGATTATGACAAAGCACTTTTACCCAATTGGGTAAATTAGGTGGAAACTGAAAACTAAATGAAACGGAACTCGCCATACGCCCACTTTTCCCGGCAAACCGTCCGTCGCTCTAATTTCGAAAAACAGTGCAGAAAAAAAAACATGCAAAAAAAATGAAAGAATGGGAAAAAATACCGTTGCTTTTTGACGTTTTTAGCAGACAGCACGAGAGAAACAATGAGAGAGAGAGAGAGAGAGAGAGAGAGCTTCGAAGCTGGGGAACTCGGACCACGAACCGTAGCAATTATTCTGCATTAACAAAAGGGTTTAACATTTGCGTTTTAGCCAGTGCTCGAGCGACGTTTAACAGCGGCGGCAGCAACAACAACAAAAAGAACAACAACAACAAGCCGCATATTACTGGGTCGCTGTGGGAGGAGCATTCGGTGGGGGTAGTTTGGGTCCTGGGGGCTTGTATGCCTTGTAATTCATTCGTTACGTTGCGTTTGTGACGCTTTTTTTCCTGTGCTTTTTGTTGTGCGGCCGAAGCGACGACGATAAATTGTTGTAATTAATTTTTATTTAACTGTGAAAATGGAAATTTTCGTTCGTTTTGCTTTTTTTGTTTTCGTTTGTTGTAACATTTTCAGAATTGGCTTAAAATGTAAATTATTATTGCGGCCAGAGAATTCTGTTTCGTCATGTTGCGCCGGTTTTGCGAGCAGGCAAAATCCAAAGGCCGATTGTGTGCGGATTTTGGTTCATGGAACGTTTGTCGTGTCTATTAATTAAGCTGCATGTGTGTGTAGGAGGAGCAGCCAACCTCCCCCACCACCTTCTCCCAACCCACGGAGGGTGGGGAGGAGGGCGCTGTTTTGCTGTGTTGTAAGTGATAATTACAAGTTGGCAACTTTTACACTCAATTGTCGCAATTACAGGGTCAACACGAGCTGAGTCACTGGACCGAAAGTAATTACAATTAAGCAGACAAACGACGTGCACATCAAAACTGAATTGCAGTCACAAAGTTCTTTATTAGTTCGCTGTGTGCTTTGAGCAGCAGTTTCGCTTTGCTGAATTTATCAAATACAATCGCTTGGCCCAACACATAACTCGCGCGCCAACAGAACACAATCTTGTTTAGCCAACAAAACTTTAACGCTTTGAATCCTTTCTTTTAAAACAAGCTGAAATCTTCTCTTAATATTCCACGCTCCACCCCCGTGGTCTCGTGGTATTCAGCCGAAATATCGCTCTGTAATGTGGGCAAACTTTTGTCTAAGTATTACCAATAAAATTGATGGAGGAATAGTCCAAAACTATTTGGTCATAGATAAAAAACTTTTTCGCCCAATCCAGTGCAGAGCAAAACAACAAATTCCAGTTAGCAAAAGCTTGGCTTATATTAAAACTCCCCTCTGCCAAAAAAAGGGAAGAAGGGGAGAAAACTGAAAGAAGAAGGAAAAGAAGCAAAAGAAGAGCAAGCAAAATGAGTGCAAGTGAACTAAAAGTGAAGCTAACTGAAAACTGAACTGAAAACGATTTTTGAGCAGCCAAAAAGGGGTTCAAATTTTTAAGTAAGTGTGTTTGGCTTTAGCCCGACAGTGGCACAAAAGGGATACGCAACTGCTTGCCGCACAACTTTCCGCCAAACTGCAACTCAACCGGAGTTTCTTTACTCGAGAGCTCCAAAGGGGAAAGCTATAAAGCTCAGGAATGTTGCAGCAACAGCAGCAACACCAACAACTTCGGGTTGCAGCTGAAGGCGAAAAATGAATGAATAAATGAATGAATAGATAGCCGAATGAATGAGAGTTAGCAAGCAACACTAAAGTTGCTCAACTAGAATGGAATTCATAATTGCTGCTGCTTCTACTGGACTATGCTGAGTGACTCTGTATTCATCATATACATACATAAGC
The DNA here is from genome assembly GCA_035047445.1 of Drosophila siamana. Taxonomy (NCBI): domain Eukaryota; kingdom Metazoa; phylum Arthropoda; class Insecta; order Diptera; family Drosophilidae; genus Drosophila; species Drosophila siamana. Next base: position 3,810,469 of record JAWNPP010000020.1, on the reverse strand, counting down.
AGAAGTGCATTTTAAACATATCTTAGATAGCTTTTATCCACATCAATGCTGTTTCACACTTTAGCATTTCAAAGCACATTAAAGCATTGGCTAGCAGGCAACTCGAAGTGATTATCATATTTAATTTTCAATGAGAACGTTCTTGTTGTGGTCTCCTCATGAATTCGACATTAAATTGCAACAAATAGGAATTTAAATTGCTGAGCTATGTAATTTTCACGCACTTCTGCAACCGATTCACAGCATTTCTATTAACGATTTGCTACAAATTTGGGAAACTTTTTAGGCCAATTATTGACAGATTCGGCGAGACGCCGCCAAAGTTAAGACAACCCCCCTCCCAAAAAAAAAAAAAATCATATAAAACCAATCAAAGTTTGAAACAGTTTCGAACAGGTGTTACACCCTGCACCCCGACCATCCCCCCGTCTGCTTACCAGCCCCACTAAATCAGACCACAACCTCTAGGATGGCGCTCCCTACTCCTCCGCTCTTCGCTTGCCGAGTTGTCCACCATTGAAGCGCAAACACGCACAACTTTTAGCTACTTGTAATTAGCTTTTCTTGTTCGATTCGCTGGCAAGCAGACCCCGAAAGCGACAGTTCCTAAAACGCTTAACACGCAGGCCTTATCCGAACTGAACTTGCCCCGCTTACCGCTTGCTGCTCGCCGCTTGTCAGTTGCCACTTGCGCCACTGTGGCAGCACATTTTTGCGTGCCTCGGCAGCTAGCGAAATTTGTTCTTACGCTCTGAAAGATTTAACTTTTTGATTGAGAAAACATCATTAACGCACGTAAAAGGCCAACTATTTACGGGTGTTTCAATATGTGTGTGTGTGTCTCTGTGTGCGTGTGTAACTGTTCGTGTGTGTGAGTGTGCTGAAGTCTAGGTTAAAAGTTTCGGTTTTTCTGGTGCTAAAAATCAAATAGGGGAAAGCATTGCCAACCAGAAGAACGTTGTAAGAAACTTTCTAATCACATTTACCGCAATTACTAACAAGGTTTTTTGTTGACTGCGGTGAGTATTTTGGCTCTTGTTGCCATCTTGTGGTTTTCCCCCCGAGCACTTCGGCGATAGGGGAGCATTGCCCGAGCTTTTCGGTGGTGTATGTAGTACAAAGCAAATTAAATAATTTAATTAATTATGAAATTTTTGCTCTCAATTTGTGCTGCTTTTTGCCAGAGTTACAGCAATCAGGCAAGCTATTTACCCTAATCAGAGTTTGATTAAGAGTACAGAAATTCCAAAATTGAAAATATTTGAGTTTTACGTTAAAGAAACGCTTTCAAAAGAAAAGTTAGTCTCATGTAGAAAATTTGTAAAAACAAAAAATAAATACGGCAAATGCAATTGTAAAAATAAAAAATTCAATGTTAAAAAATCCAAAAATAAACAATGATAGAAGGGATATAAATTATATTGTTGATTTATTCCAAATGCAACTTTTTTACTCCCTACATTGAATTCATTAAAAAAACACACTTATATCAAGTTGAACCACCGCAATTGATGCTACTAGAGAAACTAACGAACCACATCACAACGAACCTTCCCATATTTATAATGTATAATGAAACAGAATTGTGCATAATCAATTAAACTCAATCGTCAGGGCGAGGCCGCAAACAAAAGTGAATTCTTATTGCAGTTTGCAGTGCGGATACGGAAAGCATTTAAATTGAGCTAATTCTCAACCCTAGCAAATTGATAATGCATTATCTGCGTCTCGATCTTTCTATAAAGGGATCATTCACATGCTCCATCAAAGTCAGGGTTCAGTTCAGTTGAGCTACCTGAATGCCAAATTATTTATATCGCACTTAAATTGCCAATAAATAGAATTCTTCGGGATCTGTTTGGAATTGGAAAAAGGGGTGACGATGTCGTCGACAGCTGCGCTCAACGCAATTTACAATTTACAATTTCTTATAGAGAGCCAGCGAAGCATGAAGTCGTTGATCAAGCCGCTTCGCTCCTCCTTACTGTGGAAGTACCTACTCAGGGAACAGCCTCTAGGTAAATAACAATTGAAGACAGGATAAAAAAGGAAGCGTAGCCGAACGGCAACAATCTTAATCTTTAAACAATTAATGGCGAGACGCTAATGATAGGGGCGCGTCAACGACTAACAATGATAATCCAGAAAAATATGAAGAAAGCAATTGGTAGTCGGTATTTGGTGCTTTACCTACACTCACTGGCACTCTTATCTGAGCATTAGTTGGATTCTGGCCGCTAAACAAGTGCCCGGGATTATGGCCAAATCGAAAACTTCCAAAACATTTTAAATGCCTCGGCGGACTGCCAGCTGTGTCGCCTTCATTTTCAGACCCAGTTTCCTTGCTCCCAGCTCGCATTCTACTTATTTGCAGCTCTGCCAAGGCGGTTAACGATGAGGAGGACAAGGGTGCGGGGCCCCAACGCCACGCTTAACAATATTTCAAGCGCCAAAGTTTTCTTATGGTTTGTGCCCACACAATGTGCCCAAGAAGCAAGCAAAAAAATAAGAAAATACAAAAAAAGGAATGAAAGCAAAAAGAAAACTCTACGGGCTAAATGTGAATGAGAAAATTCAGCCAAAACTCCAACGAATACACGTCGAGGGATGCCAAACCAGCCAGCAACCAGCGGAAACAATAACAAGTACACAAATCGACACGGAATTCACATTGAGGTAGCTCGACTTTTTCAAACGATTTGCATATTTAAGCAGAACACAAACAACTTGTAGAAGGATAAGCAACTTAAAATTAAAATCATATAATTTTACATATTTTGATTATTACTTATAATTTAAAAACGATCCTATATTTAAATAAGAAGTATAAAAAAACAGTTCGGTAATTAATTGATAAATCGAGGAAGAATTTAAAATAACATTTTGATCAGAAATATTGAAATTGATTTGGAAAAAAATTCTTTGCATTATATATTTTGAAATTATTAAATAAATGTATTTTCTATGCACTTTAGTGCCTCACAAATAATTTATATGGTTTTACCATTATATAAAGTATTTAACATTGTAATATTATTTATATACTACACTTGTTTTTATTTAAAATTAATTCAGAAATACAATCAGTTCGTATTGGTAAAAAAAACTCTGGAAAAGTAGCATATTTGAAATTCGGCCTGCCGACTTTATAATTTTGTCAATACTTGAAATAAAATTCTAACACACACATGCCGCATGCATTGCCGTGCACACAAAACACCCACACCTACATACACACACACGCATAGCCCAACACTCACTTACAAACTCATATACACTCACACATTTAGCCATTCACATATTCGTCAGTTTGAGAACGGAAAAAAAATTTGCTCGCTTCGTTTTCTGCTTGAATTACAAATTGCAACATCAAAAGTTTGACGTTCTTCGTTCGGTTGCCACAGAACCCTGCATCTCTTGTCCTCCTCCTGCTCCTTCTCCACCACCGTCTGCTCGTAATGCCAACAGAGGCTCTACTTCTGTTGCTGTTGTTGTTAACAATGCTTTTCGGTTTGGCTTGGCTCCTTGTTGCTCCCAGTTGCGAGTTGCCAGAGTTGCTGCTAGCAGTTGCTGTTGCTCTAGTCGTCGGTATTGTTGTTGTCGTTGTTGTTGCTGTTGCCGAAAGGAAAGCAATTTTCCAGCAATATGTTCTGCGTATTAGAATTTTGTTTACCCTCGAAATGGAAAACATGTTGTGCAATGCAACTTGTACTATATGAAACTGTGTCTGTCTCTCTTTCTCTCGTTCTCACTCTCTTACTCCTTACTCTTCCTTCTCTGCTTCTGTGTGTGTATGTGTGTGTGAGTGTGTGTAAGTTGCGCTCATTTGTTTACTTTGAAATCGAGTTGTCAAGCTGCCTTCCCATTAGAGTTTGGCATTTTAAAATGCATTTGCACGCCATAAATGGCCCAAAATGTTGCAATACTCAGCACCCCACACCACATGTTATCTGTAACATTCAGTGAAGTACGCTCGCTGTCTTTCCCCTTGTCGCCCCTCCAGCGAGCAACACCACCCACGGCCTTATGCTAATTACTTTCAACAGCAGCTGTTGTAATAACTCAGCCATAAACTGCTCAATGTATACACTAAAAATTATGCATAATTATTTCGAAGCATTTTCATTAATTAGCCAGCAATGTTGGTGTTGCCTTTGCCGCAGTTGCCGCTGTTGCTGCTGCTGCTGCAGCATGCTTCCTTCTTTGGCACGCTGTGTATGTATTGGAGCTTAATGTAGGTCGCTAGGTGGCGCCACCGCACAGATTTCGACAATTTAACACCTTCATTATTAATTGAAGATGGACTAAACCCTGTATAACACCTCCCTTCCATTGCCATTGCCGCCACCGTCACCGTCACCGCTACTTCAACGCTTTTATTATAGCGCACAATTTACGCCAAGTTAAACAGGGGAAAAAATTTTACGTTTTGCCAAAAACTTTGCGCTGAAAGCTTCGCCCACAACTTTTAGAATATTAATGATGATTTGCTGCCAACAGCCAAAGAGGAACAGAGAGCGAGCACGTGAAAGCGAGCGAAAGCAACAGAGAGTGAAAGAGATGGCGAACCGACGATTCATGGATTTTTGAGCACTTAATCGCAGCCTGGGTATAACAGCTATCGAATGCAGTTTACAGTTGTAAGCTGAGACAAGCCCATGTTCAACATATGTTTGTCCGAGTATATGTATTTGAACATCGGATTAATCTTGTATTATTTATAGTTTGCGAAGGTTTTGCGAAACATCGGAAAACGTGTTAGGTGGTCAGTGAGTAATTGTCTGAATTTGAAAGCCAACTGACAATTAAATGTTTATCGACAATTGCAGAAAAATAAAGGTCGTTAAATGATTAATTGAACAGTAATACTATCTTATATGGTGACAATTCAATTCATTTTATGTTGAGTCAATTTAATTTTCGTATAATAAATTAATATTGATTTTTTTAATGCTATAAATATTAACTCGTAATTAAGGAAACCGACTATTAAATATATTTAAGGTGTAGATATATTTTTAAAAATAAAGCTCTCGAATTTATGGAACGAATAGGGTATTAATCGTCTTGAATAGCTCGATGAAAAGGCTCTTGATTGTTTTGTGCTATGTTTTCATTGTCGTTGTTATTGCTGCTGTTGCTGCACATGGCAAGGCGAGTGAGGAAATTTATTAAAGAGTTTTCGCTCACTTTTTGCCGGCGGCTTATTAATGCAGCCATGGCTCCTCCACAACTGAAAACTGAGCGCTTGCCTTTTGCCGTTAGCCCTCATATTAAGGTTCAAGCGGGCATAAGATTGCTAGAGAGATTTATGCTGATATACTCTCGCCCAGTTCTATAGCAAATTCGAGAGTTCTTAATTGCCGTAAAGGTCAGGCGAAGGCAGTTATTTGAATGGTTATAATTGTGCTCTCCGCAATCACAATGAACGGTCCAAAGAGAATGAGAAGAAATAAGTGGGAGCGAAGGAAGGAAAGCTAGGAACAAAAGAGCTTGTATAATTGATTGGGTGGCTCTTAAAATGATGGATGCTTCATTTGTTGCTCTGTTGTTCGTAAGCAGCTTGTCATTTGTTAAGTCAAATGATGCAGTTCGGGATTAACTGGGTAGGTGCTGATGTAGCAGAAATTATAAGCACTCTGATTTATACAGTCGTCAGGAGCGCAAGAGAAATGGCTTGAAATACGAATGGGCAGGAAACGCCTTCCTGACTACAGTTAGCTACAACAAATAAAGCTACTCAATTGTACAAATTCCACCTGAAATTAGTTGAGATTGATTAGAGATGTCGAACATAGAATTGACACAAAATAACTTGTGAATAATTTGTTATAGTTATTGTGATGGCATTTGGCAATATTTGCATTTGTTGCCAAGTGATCTTGTAAGTCCAACATTAAACATTGTAATAATCACGCCTAGCCCAAGTAATAATAATTAGATTGTTGTTTTAGCACTCTCAACTTCACGCTTGCCAACTTAGAGTTGTTATGCCTCATTAGATTAGTTTTGCTTCGCTTCTGATTTCGTATATATATTCTGAGTGTCCACAGGGGGAATTTCAAATGGAGGTTGCACGCCACAAGCTGTCTAGCATCCACTGGGAGGTCTCTAATCTAAATGCTATTCAAAGAACAACATTATAAAGTATCTGCTGTGAGTTGTGAGTTGTGGTGTTGAAATCTTGACAATTAATACTCAGAGACGACATTTAAGTACTTAGTCAAGCTACAAGACTTTTGCCATTTGCCTGCATCCTGCCGGCAGTGTCCTGTGCCCCAACTCTCCATGCTCCAGCCAGACTTATGTGACAATGCATGACGGCTGGAGTGCTGTGTGTATAAATGTGTGTGTGTGTGGACGTCTGAGAAGTGTGTATGTGATTGCTATTGAGTTTTGAGTTGACAGGGGATGTATTGGTGGCAACAACAGCAACAGCAGCAGCAGCAGCAACTGCTGCAGTGGCAAAGGCAACAGCGAAATCAAATTTCCAGCGCGTACATTGCGAAATCAAATACATGAGCCAGGACGGCACAGCAGACTGGGAATGGAAAGGCGATGGGGATGTAGAGGGAGGTTAGCGTAAAGTATGAAGTATTTGCCAAAAATACAGAAAAAAGAAACGAGTACAATGCAACGAAGGAAACAGAAAGAGAGAGAGAGAGAGAGCAGCAAAGTCGATGGCAAGAAATGCTGCTCGTGAATGGAATTTTCTTGCATTGTAAAAAACAGAGAGAAAATTTTCGATTTCGGGGCGAGCCAAGTGCCAGATGATTGAAGTGAGCTGAGCCGTCTGACTCCCAGTCTCCATCGACGTCTCCGTCTCCGCCTCGGTCTCGACTCGTCTGTCCGCCTGCCGTCTGTGCTCTGTTGTCTGGCCCCTTAGCGTTGACGTTGTCGCTCGGCGCTGGCCAAAGGCAACTTACATGTTTGCTAACAAACAAATGCACACATCAGGAGCAGGAGTCGCACCAGGAGACACACACATGCACATACACACACACTCACACACATACACGTACATTCAATATGAGTGCAAACAACGCTGGAAAGCAAAGCAAATAGAAAATTTTGCTGCAGCACGAAGGACGACAAACGTCGACGATGTTTGACATATTTGCTTTGACAGTTCCAAGTGTACATTTTAGCCACGTTTGCTTCAGCTACTGGCTTAGCGGCAGCGACAGCGCCAGCGCCGACTTCAGGTCCTGCCGCTTCTTCCACCATTTCTTCGTTTCGAGTCCTTCTACATGCCTTTTCACATTTTGCTCGCCTTTTTCTGCATTGCAAATGCCGCTTGGTCCTTTTACTCGCTAGATAGATATCAGAATGGGCACTTAAATAGCCAGAGGGTCCTGTCTCCTGTCTCCTGCCTCCTGTCTCCCATCTACAGTCACAGCCACAGTCTCCCGTTTGATGTGTGTCGTTGACTGCCTTCTGCATTTGCGTCTAATAAATATTAATGCAAACTAATCCAATTAAAGTGTGGCGTCAAAATTGTAAAAGACCTTATGAGATATATGTACGTATGTATGACCATATAGCCCGCTTACCACCCCATATATCACAGTAGTATTATACATACATTGGCGTATTCAGTAACATTGCATTCAGCTTGGTGGTTGCTGCTTTGTAGCTAATTTGGCAAATGTTGCAGGGTTGCTTTATCCCCCCCAAACAGCAACAACAACAAACAAACAAATAGACAGGCACCACACAGCACACATAAACTGAGACACACAGCCAGCCAGCAAGCCTTGACAGGCAGGCAAGCAGTCACAAATACCCATGGGATTGTCTTAATCAAATTTATGAAACGCTAATGAGCAAAGTCGCCAAGGAATGAGATCTCAAACTGCAGCCAGGACGGGTAATCAATGCAGACAGGGAAGAGAAGCGAAAAAAAGGGGGAATGCCATTCAAGAGCTGACAGATTATAGCCATATAATACCCAAAACATCAGCTTAGCATTACGGTAAATAGCTCACAAGCAACGACTCGAATATGTCAATGTATCATAAGAGAAAAGAATATAAAATGAAATAAAGGCCTTGGGCTTATTTGGTAAACACTGAAATGAGCTGGCAAGTTGTGAGTTTACATTTTCTGAAATATTCATAAAATGCTTAATGCACCTTTTTCCATTGTGCTGAAGATTTAAATAAAGCAGCTGAGCAAATGTCAATAAAACAACTTTAATTAGCTTAAGCCCTTCTGGATTCTACTGTGTAATAGAAAAATTGCGAAGCATGAATCATAAATTTGAAGATTTGAAGAGCGATGGTTTTATAGTTATCATCATTATTCAATTGAAAGAGGAGTATTCTTTAGTTTCAAACGATTAATATATTTAAACAGTTTATATAGTTTTAATTATTTCTAACTGTAGTCTAGTTTAATAAACCAAAACTTTAGCATTTCAATTAAATGTTTCAAGGCATAACTTTTAAGTATTTGGCACAGTAAACAATATTTTTCATGAGAAGCACAATTGAGTCTCGAGTCAAATAGCAACTGAAATAAAAATTATTTAATTAATTCTCCAAGTTTATGTTGGCAGAGACCAAGCGCAACGCAATCAAGTTTCACTACTGGAGCGAATTTGCCCCCCCAAAGGCAACCCCAAAATCCATTAACTATAATACTTATCTTGCTCCACACTCTGACACGTTTTACTTCGACCCTCCAGCTCCTGCTTTTGCTTCAGCTTCAGTTTAGTTCCTGCTGCTGGTGTTGCCTGCTGGTGCTTTCTTCCTGCGGCAAATGACAAACTTTGTGCGTTTTGCAGTGTATTCGAATTTAACTCGTTAACAAACCATAAAGTGAAATTTATGTTCGCTACGTGTGAATGTCACTGGACTTATCGCTTGCGGAATCCATACTTAAACCTGAATCGAGGCGTATATATAAGCAGCAATCTGAAAGCTCAAACTGTGCGCTTGGCCTTTTTATTTCGAAGTTATCATTAAGCTTGAGGATGTGCATTTTGACTTTGAAGTTTGTATCGTCTACCCAGGATAGTTGGGCAGGGTTCAAAAAGGAGCAAGCGTTTGGTTGATGCGTGCTATCCAATGCCATGGAAAACGAAAGGATAAGCCAGACAGAGAATGACAGACTGAATGGCTGACAGGGCAGCAGCCATTGTGTTTGCTGTTGCTGTTGGCTCCTTTCGACTGCATTTGACGCTTTGACTACGTCATTGCACGTCTGCAATAAGACGTTGTGGGTGGGCGAACTCAACACGCGAAGAGTATGAGAAGGGCGTAGGGAGAGGGGAGGGGCGACAGCCACTCACACACGTGTATTCATGACTATAACTGATATTTTACGTGCTCCACTAGCTGCAAGTGTGTGTGTGTGCGTGTGTGTGCATATGTGTAATGATTCGGTATATGTTTTATGTCCTTGGGTAACATAAATTGAATTTCACAAAATTGTTGAAGCATAAAACCTGCTTCAAGTGAATTTTAGCCTGTTCATTCTCGTATAAAATAATGCCCTTTTTGTCTGTCATTCTCTATAGTTCTCTCACTCTCTCTCTCTATCTCTTTGCCGCTCTGTCTTTTCTCAGTCGCTGCGAGTCATGCGTTTGTCTTTTTGAAGCTATTGAACAATTTACTCGACCACAGCCAACAGCAATAGAATTCGCCGAGTCACACAACAACATGCAACAAAAACAGCAATAGCAACAGAAACAGAACCTACAATGACGAGGACAAGGACAAGGACAACAATAACGACAACAACAACGACAACGACAGCGACAAGCTAATTTACAAGGCGTTTTGTGTTTAGGCCATTGAGCTAACAAAAATTGGCGCCTAAGTCATGTTGGCCTTCTCCACAAACTCAGTCTGTCGCCAATGTCCCGTGTGTCCTGTTTGTCCTGTGTGTTTGTACTGTTTGGCGCATCCGCCATTCACCATTCAGCACTCGCCGTGGCAATCGCCGCTTCCGCATCAATGCGTCAATTTGATACGCCACAAGGCAGCGGTTGCATACAAAGTGATATGGCACAAACAGGACACACACCACGCTCTGGATATAGTATATCCAGGATATACACTAGATACACATTGAATTTTCGCTTCGACTCTCGCCAAATGTTCGCTTACAACACAACAAAATTGTTCGCTTTTCTTTATTTTATTTTATTTCATTTTGTTTTTTTTGTTAAGTCACCTTTCAGTAGGAAATGTTCTTTGTCGTTTTATTCCACTTTAGCAATTAGAATGAAGAAAAGAAAACAGAACAGAAGAAAATATTAGGAAATAGATTTATCAAAATAATGTATGATGTTAAGTGCAGTTGCAAAATAAATTGGCAGCAGTGAATATATTAGAATTTGGGCAGAGATAATGAAGTATAAATCATAAAATTTTAATGTAACTAAGAAAATAATGCGGTTATTAAGTAAATCAATTTATTATGCATACAATTCTTAAGTTTATGTTATTATTTCATTGTTTCTCGAAATAAAAATGTAAGTCTTTGGAGAAAATGTGTGTTTAAAATTCATTCTAAACTTCTGTCCAAGCAATGCCCGAGTAGAATATTGATCGGCTTCAATTCCGCAACATAAATCGTATGTTAATTTTGCGATAATATGACCATCATCAATCCTTCGTATAGCCGTGACCCACTTAATTGAGTTGGCAAACGTCTAATCATTACACGCTCATTACTCATACGCCGCGTTGTCCATTGCTGTCCATGCAAAAAGCATTTCCTTCAATATAATAAACCTAAATATAGAAAATCATGGCACTAATTTAATTTGGTCGACAGCTCAGAGCAGCTGAGCGCACAGTGCAAGAAAGCTATATAACAACAATTTTGGTTTAGGCCAAAGCCACGAAGACGAAGACGTCGTCAAAGACGCTAACCAGCTTAATATTTGTATGTATATATGTGTTCTCGACCACGCCCACATCGCACGTCGCAATGCTTGCAAATTGGTATTGTTGGCGCATAAGCAAACAGGGAAGCGAGAGAAACTGAGGGCGGAGCGGTTTTAACGACAGGAAGTTGCTTCATCATGACGTCAACTACACTTCAAAGGCCGCGCCAAGTTGTATGCTCACATGGTGGCATGTTGCGGGCAAGAGGGTTGAACTTAAAGCGGCCTGCAAGGCCAACACATGAAGGAGAACAAGAGGGGGCGAGACGAGAGTTAGGGGGTCATCATGTGAGTTGGCATGTTTTCGCCATTGCCTGGCATGTGAAGAGAGAAGTGCATCTAATTGACACTTGAGTGCTGCTTCGGCAAGTGGCTCGAGAAGGTTGCGAATCCTTTGGACCTGAAATTGGAGCTGACTGCCAGGCTGCCAGGCTGCCTGCTTGCTTTCGCTTTGCTAGCCTCAAATTGTAATTGCCATTGGCCATTAAACGTTTCCGGCGGAGCTGGGGAAGCTGGAGACACTTGCACACACTTCAACTTTTATGGCCCACAATTTACGTGCGCCACTCGGCAACAAAACAACAAAATGGCCGTAAACAGATGCCCGGCAAGCTTCTCCCTCTCCCTGACTCAATTTCCAGCTTCCGGCGCACTGCCTCAAACCGTCACCATAACTCATCAAATGACCAACGTTGTTGTCAAGCAGCCACCAGAGATGATGGAGAGTGGAGAGACAGAGAGGAAGAGAGGGATTTAGGGAGGATTTTCTTGAGCGCACGCAACCAGAAAAAGGGGCAACAAATGAGGTGAATAATTTTATAAGCAAATGAGCAGATTACAAACCGAAAATGGCACAAGACATTGACCAGAATTTGACCCATCATATTCCTGCAGGAGATGCTGAACCCTCGGCCAAACTATAATGCGAGCATCGTCTTGAACCCAAAAAACAACCTTGTTTGTCATCGTTGTCGTTGTCGTCGTCGTTGTCGTTGTCGTTGTGCTCGTTGTTTGCGCTTGTCAAACCAATAAATGTAAAATTTTCTTTAAGTACATATCAAAAAGGATCATAAAATAAACCAATAAATATTGTATGCAGTGGAGAGTGGAGAGCACACAAATGAGAGCAGTGGAGGGACAGAGACAGAGAGAAGAGAGTCCAAGCTGCTGCTAAGACAAACATACACACAGTGTATGTGTGTTTGTCATTGGCATAAAAAGCAGTCATCAACCGCATTGAGTTTTATTGTGCAGTTTTCTACTTGATGCCTACTTGTGACTGCCCCTCCTCCACCTCTCCGTACTGGTATTCCTCTATTCAAACTTCTACGGCGGCTATAGAAAAGCAGAGACATAAAATAAATAAATATATGCAAATGTTTTGTATTGTTTGCATTGAATGCTTTAAGGTGCACGCGCTTCACTTATTTCCCATGTCTGTGTTTGCTCTCCTGGTTTATGTGTGTGTGTGTGTGTGTGTGCGAGTTAGGATAACAATTGAAACTGCATATTAAATAGGCATCAACAATGGCAACGCTATTGGCCCTAAAATCAGTAAATCCACAAAGGCAAAGTGCCTCAACCTTAACCCATTAAACGCGTGCACTCGAGCCGATGATATAACCCCTAAATAATGCATTGATCTCTATCATCATTCCCTCTCAATGCGATATACATGTATGTGGGCACTTTATACATAATTATTTGAAATTGGTTGCGTATGTTTCTATTAGCTGCGTTTGATTCAGGCCCGTGATAAGTGTGTCTCAATGCCTGATTGTAATTCATCAGCATCCGTAGCATCACCAGCTTTAGTCCCTCGCCAAGTTCTTGACATTGTGTTTGTACTTCTCTGTTCTCGACTCCACCCATGTGAAGCGTAAATATAAACAAGCGAATCCTTTGATGTTGCGCAGGACAAGGCTTAGCGACTAAAAGGATTAAAGAGAGTTGAAGACTTAAAGGTAATATAACTACTACTCCAAGACAGACATCTAAGCTTAAATTTATATAACAAGTTAAACTATTAATAATAAAATCTACCAAAACAGAAGTAAATTAAAGTAATAGCTTCACTTCTAACATTATTAAATTGTGAATCAAACAATAAAATATAACATTTTGAAAAACATATTACACATAATTTAATTTCCATTCTATATGCTCAATCATTATTTATTTAAAACGAACATTCGACAATAAAATAATTGATGCTTTGAAAATCACTTTTTTTTTTGCTAACATTTTTATTGAACCTGTAGTTAACATTTGTTACTGTTGTTCATACAAACTGTCAGTCTATAAGCGCTTTATTTCTGTTTTATTTACGTAGTTTTTTAAGAGCTTCTCGCAAGTGCTGTGTTGTGTGTTGTGTGCTGCTTCAGTTCAGTTTAATGATGGCCAATCACTTGTCCATGTCAATGGCTCTCAAACTATGGCACTGTTTGCCCTCATTGCTTGTCCTTTTGTTTGGCGAATGAATGTTGCCTGTCAACCGGCAGTTAAACTGTTCTCCTCCAACTTGGCTTCCACGTGCCTTTTATAATGTATCTCTGTATTCATGAAGGGGGCAGAAGACAACTGCTTAACATTCATTTGGTCAAGCCACCACCATGTCAAGCTCCTATAGCTGTATCTATAGCTATGGCTGTGGCTATGTTGCTAGTAACCATCCCTTCGCTCCCGCGATAATCTTCTCCAGCGCTGAGTAATTCTCGCCAGCTAGCTCGCCTTATCGTTTGGCCATGCGACGCTTTTTAAGTAGCCGCCAATGCGTTAAATTGTATTTTGTTATTATCAGCGACTGGTCTCCTTACTTTGTTGTTGTTGTTGCCGCTGCTGTACCATATGACACTTTTTGCGGCCACAGGACGGGGGAATGGGAAGGGGAGGAGGATGAGGTATCGCACCATAAAAGGCGTTGAAAGCGTCGACACCTGCGGTCGATTGGGTAGAGCTGAATGTAAGGTCCTCGGGTCCTGGAGGTCGCCATCCACTCTGGATGTTGCTTTCTTTGTTAGGTGTGCGGCACATTTTTGTTACTTGCGTGCCAAAAGGTGTGTGTGTATAAGCGTGTGTGTGTGGTGTGTGTGTGCGCGCGTGTATTGTGCAATTTATTTTAATGCCGCACGCTTCGGGCGCCGCTTTTAATGCCAAACGCGTCGAGCTAATTTCGTGGCATTTTTATGCTCCCCTCCCGCACATCTATCAGCCCCTTTAGGCCACGCCCGATGGAACTTGGCTCTGTCCCAGCTGTGCGATCATTTATTTTTTTGGACGATATTGCGCGGTAATTAGATTATAAAATATGCTATAAAATATGTATGCAAGCTGCCGAGTGTGTGTTGTCGTTGCTTTTGTTATGCATTGTTGTTTTTTATGGCACTAGAACATATGTAGCCACACACAAACATACAGTCAGACAGTCGGACGGACAGACAGACATACATACATTCTCGTAAATGTTGCATGCCCTTTACATTTTATGTCCTTTCGGACGATGAGCATTCTATGCGGCACATCCTTTGGTCAATTTCGTGCCAACAGAAGCGTTTAAAAGCCATGAAAAAGCATTCTCCATCCCCAACGCGCCCTCCCTTCGCTTTCTATTCATACCCATACCCTTCATTTGGAACATTGCATCCCGGCAATTTACAAATTAAGCAAATCAAAGGCAAAAGCAAATGAGGGAGCACTGCAGGAATCGGAGAGCGGGCAGAGTGTAAGAGAGTTAGCGCTAAAAGCGTCGCAAATGAATAAGTAATGAGAATAACATTTTGATATACCCTGTAAGCTAGCATTTGATTTAGGAGTGTCCTCGTAGCTCACACACGAAATACGAGAAAATGAGTCTTAATGTCCAATACAATATTTGAAAAACATCAACTTACCAATGGATTAAAATTTCCAAGCTTGTATGGCTTTTATTTACATTTTTTGTTAGCTTGGTTTTGGAATAAGTTCTCCAAGTGAGCAAGTTTTAAAATATATATAAGTACAAAAATCAGTTTAGTAATCTGCGCCTCTTATTTAAATTATTAATAATTACAAATATTTTATTTACTGCCGAATGGAATAATATATATATATATAATAATAATAAGACAAAACCTAAAGCTAATATATATTTGAAGTCATAAGGAAAAATTAAATTTTTTGCTGTCAGAAAATATGCAAAAGTATAAAAAGCATTTACAAATAATTAAACCAATATGCTTTTTGTAATTTGTAATTTCCTCTAGGGTATAGAACAGTTCCATCATAAGTGCCTAAGAACACTTCTCGGACATGTTTTACTGTATGCTGTCTGTCAAATGCTTTGATGTGTTTGTCTGAATGGAGGTCCCTTTGGTTTGTCTCTGTAACTGCTTTTGCTGCTGCTTCTCGCTCTGCTACTGACTGTTTTGTCGACCATCGCGCCTTATAATATGGTTATATTCATAAAATATGAACTCATTCTCTCGCACTCTCTCTACATGCTGCAGGATGCGGGTGACAACTGGCAGACAGAAGACAGTTTCCTTTGCCACCCAGAAGCAGGGAGCGGGAGACTTGGGGACTAACTAGCTTTGTAGCGCAGCATTTTTGGGCTATGTGGGTCGCATAGTTGTGGACAGGAAGCGAGGGAGCCAAAACAAAATGCTGGTTTGACTGGTGGCCATTAGGGGTACTCCCTCCCACTCTCCCTCCTGCTCTCCCTTTTCCTCTCTTTCTCTCTCTCTCTCCCCCTCTCTCCCTCATTCTCTTTATGCCAACGCCAACGCGCACACCGAGAGCAACACCAACATTGGTGGCCACATAAGTGTTTGTGTGTGCGGCAAATTATATTTGTACATTAAGTTTTCGCAGCGGCAACAGCAGTGGCAACAACAACGGCAACAACAACAACTACAACAACGGTAACAGCAGCGACAAAGCGACTGCCAAAGGCAAAGCCAGCGTAGCACGTCAGTTGGCTTTGTTTCTTCTTTCAGCAGGGCATTCTTCATGACTCCAACGACGACGACTTTCGTCCTGCTGCCGCTTCTTCCACTTCCTGTGCCGCCAAACAACTCCTGCGTACGCCACAAAAATTCCTAAGAGCTCATTAATTATTGAGATACTATAAACAAGCTGAAGCTGTGGCGGTAGTTCTCACTCACTCACTCTCTTGCTCTCTCCCTGTCTCCCCCATCTTTCTCTCTCACGCTTTCTTCTACTGAAACAGTTGCTTTCACTGCTGCTGCTGCTACTGCTGCTGAGGCAAACGAAGTCAAGCTCGTTTGTGGTTGCCTACAGCCCAGACACATTTGCTTTGCCAGCGTGTCTCGTCCCCTTCGCCTGTCGTCCTGTAACCTGCGGCTTCTTGCCCCTTTGTCCCCTCCTTCATCACAGCTGGCGAACGCAAGTGGACAGTTTTTCGCTTAATGTATTGCCAAAGTTGGGTACATCGATGTTTTTATTGGGATCGAAACACTTGAAAGCTGCTTAAGCTGCCTGAAACCCTTTCACACATGAGGGGGGTAAGAAACTGTCATGTATTTAAATCTGATGAAATGAGTTTGACTTCGAATTATATTTTTAATATGCAGTTGTTTGTAAATTATTATAATCTTAATAAAATTCGTTTTATAATTAAATATAATATAATCTATAATTAAATTCGTTTTACTTAAGTAAGTAAATAATAATTTGTGTTTTATTTTTCTGTAAGCCATTTTAATGAAGAAATTGTCCTTCGTACATATTATTTTACCCGCTATCCATAGGGTAGATGAATATCATTAATATATTATTCACGAGCAAATAGAATGATATCTATTTGTTTGACATACTCATATTGGAGTCAAAAACATTTGGCATTCTACACAATTTTAAACAGTTTTTAATGTTTTACATTATGTACACAATACATATCTTCAAGATAATAGCTAAGCTTTCTATTCATCATTTTCCTCTTTAACAATTCAGAGCATTGAACATTCGATCAGCTTGTGAATAGTTTTCATTTCTTGTTTTGCTTGCCTCATTTCCAGCCTTCCCCCTTTACAGCACTTGCTTTCATTTCATTCTGGTCGCTGCTCTTACTTCATTTTGCTCACCACAAAACGCACACACTACGCAAACACATACACACACACACACACACAACACGCGCCTCTTGCCTTATTCATAATTTATGCCAGAAGCACATTGGGGCGCCCATCCGGAGCACCGGAAATGCCACCATATTTATACGCGTGTGCGTGCATATGTGTGTGCGTGCATATGTGTGTGTGTGTGAGTGTGTGTGTGTGTGTGGAGGCATTCCTTTGGGCATCGAGTGGTGCCAGGACTGGGGGGCAACTAGGGCAGTGGCAGGAGGGAGCGGGGCATGAAAACGCGTGACAATAAGAGGCCACGACTGACACTTGAACTGCGCTCTTATTGTCATTTATTGTTGCCGGGGCGAAAAACCCAACCCCAATTTGCACGCTCTTTTCCATAAATGCAACCCGCTGCGCTTGGGGTTGCCGTCCCCTACCCCTCTCTCACTCTCTCTCTCTCTCTGCGGAATTGGTATGCGGATTCCGAAATCGGAACTGAAACGGCGACTCCAACTCCGATTCAGGCTGAGAATGAGACTGTGAATGAGACTGTATATTCATTCTTAAATGCTTCACCAACGGTGCTAAATTGCACACACGCACACACACTCACCCACACACTCGCACAGCCGCAAGTGCTTTTTCTCTGGGGTGCAGGTTCAGGGGGGCGCGACAACAAAGGTGGTTGCTGTGGTTGGGAGCTGTCAAGGCGTAAGCTGAGAGCATGGGACGAGCCATGTATTAGCTATAATATTTGACCCATGCTCTGCAATTAACGTCACCCAGAATAGACAACACACAAATTAGAGCAGTTCCCTGTTGTATATAGTAAGCATATCGTAGCGTATAATTGCTATTTGCACTGCTGGGAGAAACTGTTTTTGGGGACGCACCCAGGAAATTTGTCGAACACCTTTCACTTTCATCGTGCACCCCACGAGTCCCTCAAAGTTCAGTGACCATTTCCATTTCCACTCACTTGCCAACTTAAATTTATTCATAACCTTTTGCTTTGCTGGCAGCTTAAAGCATATTACCAGGATATTTAGTTGAAAATAGTTTGACGATGGGTTTCGTAACCGCTGCAAAAACGAAAAGGCAGGCGAGTATACGATTGTGATATCTTCTGATAGCATATGATTGATGGAAAATCGGCTACAAATAAGAAAATTATCTCTATTTGCATTCTGATGTTGATTATATGCCAATTAATCAATCAAATGTAGTTGCGTTATTTTTTAAGGTATTTAAATGAAACTATATTCGCCGTTTAATAACATAAAAACCTGAACCAATAATTTCGAAACTCAAACTAAGAGATTTTAAAAACTATTGAAAATATTTTTTACAAATACATAAAAGTAAAGCTACAATACACTTTTTGTATATTTACACAAAACATTACTTACTATTTTATTAAAGTTGCAAACGCTTTTCAAGCGAAAGTTGCCGATTTGGCCATGATGTTTTGTTGGCCAAGATCACTGAAAGGGAATGCGGGAGGGAACGCATTGCTGCGATTGTGAATGTGAATGCCGCTGGAGTAGCGAGTTGGCTTTTGTTAACGCAATAGTCAAGCGTGCTCCAAAGCTGGCCTTAACTATAGCCAGTCTCTGGTGGAACAGCAGCTGAAAAGCAATACAATCGAGTTCTATGGCGCATAGCTCACTTTTCTTTTTCATTTGCCTGATTTTACGTTTTTCTTTTTTTACAGTGTTTCACGGATTTCTTTTTTTCTTTTCTTTGCTATTTTCTTTTCTCGTTTTTTGCCCTTTATGAACTGTTTGCTTTTGGGCCTGGCTTGTTTTTGTGTGTCTGTGTCTGTGTGTCCCATAGAAATCGCCAATCGATTTGGTTGCTTTTCTGCTTTCATTACACGACGACGCTCGGACTATGCCATTTCCATTCACTCACCCACACACCTCTGACGTGTTCTTACCCCCAACTCTGCCTCGTTTCCCTCTCTCTCTCTCTCTCTCTCTCTCTCTCTCTCTCTCTCTCTCTTTTCATCTTCCTCCCTTACTTTTCCCTTTTGATGATTCGCATGCCCCCTCTGTGTAATTTCGCTTCAAACACTTTTGGGTATGTGATTTGCTCGGCGCACTCCCAGCACAAATTTTTGTGATTTGTATGCCCGTCCTGCCTGCCTGCCTGACTGGCTGCCTGGCTGCCACCTTCAGTCCATCTCCCATCCATCTCCTGCTGGTCCTCTTCGTACTTCTTATACGCCTTGCAATGCTACATGGCTTGCACTGCAATTTTGTAGGTCAATCGCTGAGTTTTTCTTTTAGTCAATCTGCACACACACACACACACACACTCGCATGCGTCACTGGGGCGTCGGTTGTTGGAAATGTGATTGTGACAGTGGGCGTGCCAACGGCCACGCCTACCACAGTTGTCATGCCAAATGCAGTGTACACATGCCTTCCCTCTCACCCTATGCTCTCACTCTCTCTCTCCCTCTTCCTCTCCCTCTTTCATTCACTTGTGCATTGCATGCGAACGTCTCGGAACAATAAATTCGCATGCGTTTCCAAAAAACTAAAAATTGTGCTTAGAGCAGGCGATGTTAAGGTTGAAGGGGCAACCAGGGGTAGGGGGACTGGCAGGACACTGCAAGTTCGAATCATGCCCCAAATCGCTGTGGCCGTCGCTGCCACCGCATAGCGCATATTTGATTTTATCTGTTAACTCTTTTAGCCACAAATCTACACAACTACCACAGTCAGCCCCACTATCCTCGAGTCTCCTTCGCCTCGCTGTTGGTTTCCCTCGTGTTTTCGTGTTGTTTGTCTCGCTTGAGTTTTGCCTGCAACTGACAGCCAGTCAACCCCCCCCCCCCCCCCCCCCTCTCGCTCTTAACGCCCGCCTTGTATCCACACCCTTTAGGCCGCGTGTCCGTCCTAATGTCTATGTTGATGCCAATGCCGAATGCCGAATACCGAATGTCCAAACGCCGCCTAGGCCTAGAACCGGCTCCTAGTCCTGCTCTTGACGCTCCTGTTCCCAATGTCGGGCGTTTTCGGCATAAATGCATGCATACAGCGTCAGAGAGTTACCCACTCTGCACCCCCCCTCACCGTTACTGCTGCTGTTGTTGTTGTGACTTCCTAACCAATTTGTTTTATGGCACACACACTCAACTCAAACACACACACGACGCACTCTCATTTGGGCTGTGCTTTGGGGAAGGAGCATGTCGACTTTACCATTTGCCTTAAATATTAGGAATTATATTAGCTTACTTATGAAGTAATTGGTTTTATGCCTAAATCATTTATGAAGCTTAAAAGGGATACACTTAGAACGCTACAACGACTACTCCCGCTCCACTTAATATTCTCCTTTCGCCTTTATCGATCCTTGCTTAAAATATTAGCTGCCGAGTTTGCAGAATTATGGATATGGCCGTAACAAATTTCATTGCCTTCAAATGGCTGAGTTTATTAGGAAAAAACGCAAAATGTAGGCATGAAGAATGCTAACTCTTTTATTTATTTTTCTTAGATTGCCGCATATCAAATAATTACTAAAATGAAACTTTATAATGAAGCTGTGTATTTGAGTTATTTAGATTATAAATATATTTACTAATTGGTAGAGATAGTTATCAGATTAATTCTCATTTTACTTTTACTTTTTACTAATATAAATAGTTTTATAGATTATTTTTAGTGTCAAATTAATTGTATTATTATGTGATTAATTATATAAAATGCGATTGGAAATAGTTTAACGTAACAATGGCTGTCATCGATTAAAATGTAGTAAATAATCTTAGCTAATTATTTGCTCAAATCGACTTTTGAATTTCGCAAAATTCTATAGTCGCATTTATAATTTATTTACATTTAGCTTGTGATAATCTCCAAGGAGTATTAAAGAGTAGTTCGACTTCGTTGTAGTTGCCTTTTATTGAAGCTTAACTGCAGCTTTTGTTCGCTTATTTTTTTTGCATCTATTTTGCGTTTTCTGCTTGGTCACATCAGAATTTATTGTTTATTGTTTATTGTGTGCAGTGCACAGAACACAGCGAACAGCGGACAGTGCAATGTGGAATGCAATGTGCGATGTGCGATGCGCAATGTGCAATGTGCAATTCATATTTTGTCATATTTTGGTTGTCTCTGAGTTTGATGCTTGATTTGTTTGGCGTCCTGCATAAAATGTAGTTCATCAGACAGCGGAAATTCGAAGCGGGCATTGTTTTCATATTCAATATGCTCGCCGGGGAAAACTGACCAGATCTGACCAGGGATTTCTCTGTCTCTCTTTCTCTCTCTATCTCTCACTGACGGTATTTTTCAATCGCTCTCGCATTTTGTGTTGTGAGTAGTTCATGCAGTTATTTGGTTTGCTAGTCGCTGCTCTGGCATTTCTTTGTTGTCCTTTGTTGCCATTTTAGTGCAAATATTTTAGACAAACAGCAGAAAAAGAAGAAAAAGCTACAAGGCTGCCTCTAAGTCGCTTCTCAATTGCAAAGTCCAAGACGGACAGCAAGTCAATGCAAAGCTAAGAAAAACATAAACAAAACAACGGCAGCAACAAAACACACACACACACTCAAACACACACACAAACACACAGAGACAGAGACAGAGATAGACAACAATGAGTTGGTTTGGCATTTATCTCTATCAAGTTACAAATTGCTCAAGTGCGCCAAGATATTGAACGGGACCGGGCCCAGCCCCGACTATGACTTGGCCACGTTTGGCTTGTCTTTGACCACATTGCTGAGCAGCAGACCCAAAGGCTGAGCGACAAACTGACAAACTTGTCTTTCCTGTCCGCCTTACACTTGGAAATCATCTCCTCCTGCTGCCCGTCGGCTAACAAATCATTCAAGAGTGTGTCCTGTATACGTGTGTACTTGTGAGTGTAACTCTCTATGTGTGTGTGTGTGTGTGCCGGCTAAAGTTTTCCAAAGACAAATAAAACTGTTAAGTGAACTCTACGACTAGCTGGCTGACAGTCAGGCAGCTGACTGCTGACTGCCGACAGTCGACTCTTCTCCTCTCTGCCCTGGCAAAAGGGGTTGTAAATATCGAAATTTGTAAATATGCATGAAATACGGGCATGTTTAGCATTTGCAAACATTTGGCAGTTTCCCCCCTCCCAGCTTCGTGCCATCCCTAAGCCCTGTCAAGCTTTCTACTCTTGCCAAAGCATTTCAGCTGCTGCAGCGTTCATGCACTCTGAATCTTCCACCTTTTCAGAGTCAAATCTAAATAATAATTTATTTGAATTATTCAATAAGAAATGATCTATATAATTGACAATCATTTAAGATACTTTTTATTAAATTTAAATTCTTTATTGAAGTCATTATTATTATAAGATCCGACATATATCGAATTTAATTTGAAACAACGTATACGGATTGCTTTAACACCATTTTATAATTCATTATTTTAAAATGCCATAAATTTACTTATCTGTTTACTGACAGATTATAATGTTCAAAAGTAATAAACAGATTCTTATTCTATATAATATTAGCGTATTTTCAGTTCGTATTGAACACATTAGATATTTATTTGTGTCTTGATTTCCCTACTTCAACGGCTACTGTTGCGTTTGCTTGTAAGTCGCTTCAGGTGCGGAAATAAACTCTCCCTTGACCTGCCTTCCGACCTGTGCTTCGTTCTCTTCCGTTCGCCATGACAATGTCCGTATTGTAGTTGAGTCAATATATTATACATTGTCTCCCCCCACCCGAGTGCCTCAGCGTCCTTGTTTCTCATTTCTGGTGCTGGCAACTGGTAACTGGTAGCTCCTAAACAAGCGCTTAGAGCTTTGTTAGCAGTTTCTGAAGTGGTAAGAGACACATACTGAGACAGACATAGAGAGATGGCGAGGAGAAGCGTATAGAAGGTGGAGTGGAAAAAAGTGCACAAGTAGCACAAAATGTCAATGTAAATAAATAAATTTTTGAAATGTACATTTCTCGCTATCTTTGCTACTATCTCTCTAACCTGGCGCCCTTCATCTGCCAGCCTTCCCTGCGCAATTTCCCCCCTGCTCCGGCTTGATGTCGATGTTGATGCTATTTCTACTTCTGTTGTGTTTCGTTGTGTTTTGCATGTACTGCTGCCTGGCCGCCGTCCTCCTCGTCGAACCCTCTCTACGCAGTTACAGATAGCTACACATGTTCAGGTTGGCAAACACATTGCGCATACGTAACGTAGTACCGTGGGAAATTGTTCTTGTTATTGTTGCTATTATTGCTGTTATTTGTTATTGTTGTGTTACGTTGTGTTGTGTTGTGTTGTGTTGTTGCTCTTTTGTTTTGTTTCATGTTGTTGCTGTTGTTGTGTTTGGCTTTACAGTGTTATTGCAAGGCCACAGGGAAAAAGTCGTCGTAGTTCGTTCATTCGTTTAGACTTTTGTCATATATTTTTCTCCTATGCTCCAATGCTGCTATGCTGTTGTCTTCCTTAATGTCATAATTCAAATTGCCAAAGGACTATTTAATGCTGGTTTGCGTTTGACAATAGCATTGCAGCAAATTGAAATATATAATATTTTAATTAATAAATAAATAACTATTTGCTATTGTTTTTGTACCCTGTCAGTATTGGGAATTTGATGTTTATTACACTTTTTTGCTAATGTTGTTGTCAACTGTTTTCAATTGCAGACAGTAAGATTATTTTATTCATGCTTATTTGATAAGCATTTGAATTTCTTAAATACTAGGAAATCTCACAACAACTTGTCTATTCGTTTTATTATTTATTTCGATTTAGTTTTGTTTTCTTTTATTTAAGTTTATTGTGTTATCTACTCTTGTAGACATTATTATTGTCTCACTTGTATTATGCTAGATTTTGCATTTTAACAAATTTTATGTATCATGCTAATTATCATCGTCAGTCTAATTGCCATTGTACACTCAGGTTTTCTTTTCAGTTGATTGCAAGTACGGTTCACCATTCCGCATTGCGGTTTATTGGGTTATCAACAAATCAAATTCGCTTTTCACGCATTGATTAGCCATGTCAATCAGTTCATTGTGTATGTTAACTGAAGCAGTCAGTTGTCAACTTAACGTCTAGCTGGCGATGCGTATTCGGCACTTCTACCTTATATCTCGAGACTTTTTTGCGAATCTTAGCTGCTATGCCGGCAACACATCGCAGAAACTTTGTGTACTGACGTATGCACTATTGTTTCTCGCCTTTTATCACCATCTAAGCAATTGGGATGGCATCGTGAGGTTAAATCAGGACTTGGAGGTGCGCTCACAAGATGACAACAGAGCGTATGCAAAGCTTTACCTGGAGTATGGTTATAATGCCTGGCTGGCGAAGCGGCTGCCTTTAATTCGCACATTGCCAGATGTGCGCGATACACGCTGTCTAGACGTCGAGTACGATCTGAGCCCAGCCACTGTGACCATGGTTGTGATCTTTCGCAACGAGCAGGTGGAAATGTTGCTGCGAATGCTGCACAGTTTGCGGCTCACAACAAACATGACTCTGATCGGCGAGCTACTGCTGATCAACGATAAAAGCGACATGAGCATCTGGAACGACAAATTGTTCAGGCGGGAATTCGAGAACTATGTGGCAGCATATATAACCAGAGACTACACTATGTTTCACATGGAGGACCAAATGGGACTGGTGCGTGCACGCATATTTGCTGTCAGAGAAGCCTTTTACGACAACGTGATATTTGCGGACGTGAACGTCGAGTTCACCGAAGGTTGGCTGGAGCCGCTGTTGAGTGTGCTGGCCGGGCAGCGATTCTCGGTCGTGTGTCCGCAGCTCGATCAGCTGGATGAACAGACGCTGGAATATACGCAAGTCTTGGAGCGACGTGGTGTCTTTGACTGGGCCCTGAGGCGACGTGAGGTGCCACTGCTCTGGCAGCAACTCAAGAACTTGCCGGCCCCCTTCGAAACACCTGTGCCACACACTGCGGTGTTTGCGGCCAATGTCGAATTGTTGATTAGTATGACAGACTTCAACATAGAGCTCAATTCTCCGGCTGCCTTCGAGCTAGAGCTAAGTTTCTATATGTGGCGTCTAAAGAATCGCATCCTCCAGGTGCCCTGCTCCCGAGTAGCACAACTGCGGCCCAGCCACTTGCAACGCTATGGCAACATGCAGCAAATGGCTGAGGAGCAATTTAATGTATGAGGAAAGTATTAAAGGGCCAGAGTGAAGTTATTAATACTGTAGTTTTTAGAGCTTCAAGCGCCTGGTGGAAATCTGGATTGATGACAGCAAGTACAAGTCTCTGATCTATGAGTATCAATTGCAAATCAAATATGCCAACATGGGCAATATCACAGAGGAACAGAAGGAGGTCAATAATGGCAGTTTCGAGTCTTTCGATTGGTACTTGCAGCATGTTGCACCCGATTTGTTGCAGCATTTCCCCTTGCAAGCTCGCCCGGACTTTGCCCATGGCACTCTACGTCCTGCCCAGCATCCAAATCAATGCTTGACGGGGGACTTGAGCACCGATCGTATTACTTTAATGCCCTGCGACCCGACGGAAAGTCGCTCAGCCCAGCACTGGACTCTCAGCTATATGAACGATCTTCGACTCAATGAAATTTACTGTGCTGAGGTGAAGCCCAAACAGAATTTGGCATTAAGTCCATGTACCACTATGGGGGGTGCACAAAACTGGTACTTTGACATGAGCTACAATAGTCTGATTAGTAATACGTTGTGCTTGGAGGTTGACCCTAAGTTCAATCTTCAGTTGCGCACGTGCACCTCGATGAACGCCCATCAGATGTGGTATTTTGAAAACATGAATTTAGAGGCGTTTAAAGTAAATCATTTCTATTAATTCTACGCACAACTTAACTTGAATATGTAATTACTTTTGACAATAAATACCCCCATGCTTAACAGTTTGATGTTCATTGTAAATTCAGTTTCACAACGCCCAGCATCGACATCTATTGTATGTTTAGCAAAGTTCCAAACCGCAAAGGGAGATCCTTTGACACCTAAAAGTATGCTACACTTTTATGCTATTTATTAATGAGCAGATTTGCACTATGGCGCCATCTGCTGACTAACTGAAGAATAGCCATATTCTCCTGGCACGCAAAAGTATGCAACGTTTTGCATTATCATTATTAAAGTATGCAATTACATATGATGAAAGTTATATTTTAAAAAATTTCGTTTATAAACTGTTAGAAAATTAATATTGTTGTTGGAGTTGCACATAAAATGAATGGGAAGTGTTGGGTGAAATCTGGCTTGCGTAATGTTATTGTACATTTTTGTATGACCCACGTCCGTTTACGGTTCGTTAACATGCCAATGCAGCAGCTGAAATCGATCATGATGCAGCATTTTTGTGGCTCGGCCGAGTCGGGGGGGCGGGGCGGTGCGGCGCAGTGCAGTCACTTGTCCGGTGTCTAGGCATAGCATTTGCGGGCCTCATCGGCTACCGTTTTGCTTGAGTATTTTACTTATCAGGGTCCTCAGAGCCAGCAGCAACAACAGCAAAAGCAACAGCAGCTGGTTGGGCTCGGCTTGTTAACGAGCGACACACGCAGCAAGCAAAAATCATCAACTGTTTTGAAATTGATGCTATCAGAGTGAAATGATAATTATCAAAAGACAAATGGTACGGTGCCTGCTCGTGTGTTTTCTCTCCTCCTTTTTTACTTCTTGGTCGGCATCGCCATCTCCATCGCCATCGAATCCGTTTAGAAATGCAACACTCAGCGGCTGTCCGGGTGTCCCTGCCGAGCCGCGCCAAGCTGAGGCAGTCGGCAGCAGATATCAGCCACAGATAGGAGGCGGTGGCAGGTACAACTATCCGCGCAGCACGGGGTGTTGTTGCGGCTGCTGCTTCGTCTTTGGCTTCGGCTTGAGCTGATGTTGTTGCTCGCTAGCCTGCTTGCTTGGAGGAATCCATCAACATGTGTACATATTTCAAATCCAATTTATGTACTTGCATAGCCGAAACGCAATTACTTCGCAGTTAACGCCCAGCCACAACCACAACCAGAGTCAGCGTCATCGTCATCGTCATCGTCAGAACCAACCAGAGTCCGAGCGAGAGTCGGAGATGCGTTGCAAATCTCCTGGCACATAGTTCGGAGCTGCTGCATGAAAATCAGCGGCCAACGCTCGCATCGCTGGCAACTTGCAACTGCCGCCGGTTTGTGTTACCAACTCGTTGGCTTGTAACCGATCCTGCACCTATAAATTGCAGCCAATACACGCGGCCCAGACCCGCGGCTGCTTGTTATACACTCTTGAATTCGCTGTGCTGGCCCAAAGGAATCTGGACTATGCCATGCAATTTGAGCAACGATTCCATTTCTATCAATGTGCCAAGCAGAAGCACACACAGTAAATAGTTTTAGCAAGAGTTGAATGAGTTTACCCCATTTACAAATATGCACAATATATGTTAGAAAGTTTGTGCTGTTACAGATATTTTTTGAGGCATCAGACCTTTCTCTTGATTACTAATTTTGCAAACTATTGACAGACATTTCAAATATCTTAAGCGGAATATCTATTTTGATATGATGCATCTTAAATGGTATAGTTTGTGTTTAAACATGCTTTATTTTGTTGGCTTTAGTTTAAATCATTTGCTATATTAAACATAATTATGTTTATATTTCTTCATAAATGCATTTGTTAATAATGTGCAATATAAACACAAATTACTATTTCTTATATTATCGGCTTCTATGAAGCATTTCCGGTAGAGCATTCGAAATTCGTCGTCATAGACTTATCGCCGCTAAGGCTGCTGATGTTGCATGCTGCAGGGTTGTGTTTGCGTTCTCTCTGGCTTGAATTTGGCTTGCATGATGACCATCATGCCAAGAAGTTAACAAGTTTGCGCCGTCGCCGCCAATGGGAGAAAGGCCGTCGACGATGACGACGCTGATGAGGCAAAGGCTGAGAAAGACGATGACGAGGCTGGAGACGAGGCTGTGAGGCAGCAGCAATAACAGCAGCAACAACAGCAGCAGCAGCGTCGCTGCCTTGACGATGAATGCTTAAAAAGAGCTGTGTAAATTTTAATGGCTGCAGTTGCATCCGCGGCAGCAGCAGCAGCAACAGCAACTGCAGTAGGAACGCCAGCGACTTCCACATCCACACACACACATCCCCCCAGCCAAGTTGATAGTCGGCCGGTCGCAGCAAGGCAAGCGGGCAGCTTTCAACAGGTAAACTCAGAAGAACACACCAAGCCAGACCAGATGAGACGCAGCCAAGAGTCGTTATGCGTTCCAGGCCAGTTGATGAGCTGGTGCGTAGGGCGCCTTCAGCTGGCTGCGCTGCAGCCAACTGCGGCAGCTGAGGCAGCGACTGCAACGGCAACAGCCGCTGCTGGCGTCGCCGCGTAATTGTAGGCCACTGTTTTAGCTTGTTGTCGATAATTAGCGCTTGTTACCCCGCGCACCGTTGAACGCGTGTTTGCCTGCCTGCGACTGCTTGGTTATTATTTATTATGAGCTTGTTGTTTTTCATCATAGCTCATTGCCCATGCCCATACCCATGCTGTAAAGGAAACATGCTACCATATCCCATTCTCTCTCTCTCTCTCTCTCTCTTGCTCTCTAGGTGTCTCCCCCCACCCGCCAATGTCCGTTGTGCCACGGCCAAATGCATTTTCCATAATTATTTCGAGAGTTCGTTGCTGTTGCTGTTGCTGACGCTGTTGTTGTTTGGGGTGCGCGAACACGCGCTCGTCTGCGCAGCAAGTAAACGGCAAAGGCAGCCTGGCTTAAACGTTGCTCTTTAGCCGAGACACACACCCCCAGAAAGAACGAAGAACGTGTCGTTCACTTGTTGCTCTCGTTATTGTTATTATTGCCTCGCTATTGTTGTTGCCTTGGCATGACGCGTAATATAATATAAATATAAACAGGGAGCAGTAAGTTTTCAATTTTGTTGTTGCTGTTGCTTCACGGCCATTCACTGAAATTGTTGCATGGGGCAACACTTTTCAGTTTGTGCCCCGCAGTTGTTTGAGCATCTCAGGCAGTTAAGGATGCCAGCCATCGATGTGAGAATGCTGCATGCAGCTCAGCGCAATGCAAAAGCAGCAATGGCAACAACAACAACCATGCACAAGGGATATATTATAGTAATTACAAAATTAAGTCGAAGATCTCTTCGTGGTGTAAAAGTTATCTGGCAACTTGCAACATCGCTTGACTATGTGGCAAAATCTGATTGCTAGCGATAAGATGCAGCATTTACTTGGCGGAAGGCAGTAAGCCAGACCGTGCGTATTTGCAACCAAATTAAAAGCTGTACATCAAACCTATTTACGTTAAAAACCGAGCTCCTCTTTTGTTTACTTCAAATATATGTTGCTTATATGCTTATATGCTTGCTGAAAATCCATTGAGTAAAGTTTTGCATTCTAAAAGAAATTGTTTTTTCGCATTAATATAAAAATACTTTTTTGTATTCATTTTTATTAAACAGTTGTTTGAAATATAGTATGTTTTGAAAAATTATCTAACATCTCCTCTTCCAATTCAGCTGTCTGAAATTATGTCACAATTATCACAGTGTGTTTTAATGATCAGAATAATATATTATTTTTGAGATATGCCCAACAAAAAATATGTTATTCAATATATTCTTTAAAAATGAGTTTTAACACTTAAACTTAACACTTAAATGTTTGTCTCTAAATGGAAACACTTATGGTATTTAGTTTCAAATCACTAACTTGATAATTCATATTTTTAAAAACAGTAATTTTTTCATTCATTGAAATTTACTTCAACCTTGAAATTATTTTTCTCTGTTCACACCAACATAATAAACGTAAACAATATGAAGGCAAAAACTCATTTTTCCCTTTACAATGGAGAGCAATTAGTTCCTTTTTTGCGAAATACGTTGCCAAGCTCAAGGTCTTTCTTAGGTAGGTCAAATGAAATGATCAGAAATTTTGGTATGTGTCGGTGCTGGGATCTGTGCTCTGAGTTCTCAGTGCTCAGCCGGCTTCTGGCTTGCTAAATGTACATTTTGGTTCACGCATCTGCATTGGCAAACCACAAATCCACAGTGGCTGCTTATCCTTCAAGGCTGTTAAAACAATTTACACCAACAGGGACGAAGCAACGCCGCGCTGCAGCGGTGACAGACGGCAGACGGAAGGGTGGAGGGGGGGTTACAGGGCAGCAGGAATACAATCGAATCTCGCATAACTTTGCCGTTGTGGCAACGTTGATCGTTAAGAGCATTTTGTGTGCTGCTGCTGCCCATACTCCCCACGTCTGTCTGTCTGTCTGACGGTCTGTCGTATGCAAGCAACGGCAGCAACTTAATCGACATCGTTTTCACATTGTCAATTGTCTGCAGCACTCTGCATGTCCATATCCATGTCCATGTCCTCCACAACCTTCACCCATCAACGGCAGCCTGGCAGCCCGGCAGCTTAGTAGCCGAGCAGCAAACAAAAGCCAAGTCACATAAAAAAAAAAAAAAGAAACGAAAAAAGAAGCAACAAGAACAACTGAAAATGGAGAATAAAGCTTCAACTTCAACATCAGCAGCAGGCAGCAGGCTTCAGCTTCAGCTTCAGCTTCAGCTACAACTACAGGCTCAGTTGCAGCTACAGCTTTAGCTTTAGTTTTAGACTTGGTCTTGGTCTCCTCCTGTCTGGTCTCGCTCGGCTCTCGACTTCCTGTCAAAGTTCAACAAACCGCCCAGTCAAAAGCACTGCGACTTGGCCAGTTGCTGCTATCTCTATACCCTTTGCTGCCTTCTCTCTCTGCTTCTTCGCCCTCTCCCCAGTCACCTTTCCTTCTGCCCGCCTAACCATGCGCTATAATTGCAGATTGCAGTGGAAAAAGGCGAGCAGCCACAACAGCCACAGACGCAGCCACAGCAGCAGTTGCTGGTTACGTTTCGTTAATATTTTTGCAAATTTTTTTAACCTCCACTTTGCAGCTCGTCGCCGTCGCCGTTGTCGTCGTCATCGCCGTCATCGTCGTCAGCGTTGTTGCTCCTGGCACAACCAAAAACGTAGCCGACGATCGAAAAATCTCAGCAATAAGTCGCCTCTCTTTTGCCTGCATAACATCGCATGTGTACGCAGAGTAAACCAGTTTACATCCCCCCCCCCCCCCCCTTCTCCCCTTCCCACCCCCCGTTCACCAGCAGCTCCTGCTCCTGCTGCAGCTCCCCATATGGTTTGGGTGAACGGTGTCTTCTGGTTGTTGCCGTTTTCCGTTGCCGTTTGCTGTTGCTGTGGCTGTTGCCTGCTTGTGATCGATTGCTGTTTGAGCATGCAAATGTGTAAAGACGCCTCCACCGTCGCTGCCGCAGCCGCAGCAGTGCAGCATAAAGTTGCAAGTCGAAACTCGCAAGTCCGAAACCGGCTAACTGGCACGGACAGAAACGTGTCCGATTGCAGCAGCTTTGGCTTTTTTTTTTATTTTTTTTGGTTCCTCTTGGTCTTCTGTTGTTTTGGTTTTCGGGGGGCAGCAGCGACAAAATGCTAAATATATTTGTAAGTTTGTGTTTTGAAATATGTTGCTGACGATCGCCAGGCATTGATTTTCAAGCAGCGGTAACGCCTGCCCGTTGCCGCACTCTTCCCCTCCCCATCTTCCCCTCCAGCTGCCCTTCGCTTGGTGTTGGCTTGTTGGGTCGTGAGATGTTTGCTGCTGATTTTTGATGAATTTATTAAGATTTTTTGCGAGCTGCTGCACTGTGGCAACTGCAAAAATTCAAAATGAAATGTAGAAAAGGAAACTCTAATGAGTTTCTAGAAGCGCAAAAGTCAAAGTCGCAATCGCAGTTTGAAGTCACAGTTGTAGCCAAAGTCGACATCGAAGTCACAGCCACTCTGATCTCTGTACCTGCCGAATGCTATCAACGCCTTTACGCTTGAGCAATGATTAGTGTCTTGGTTCGGGTCAACCGCAGTTGGGATTGATATATAGCCGCAGTCCGCAGTCTTTCGTCCCTTTTCTCAGTTGCTGTCCCGTTGGGTTGACCGCGAGCCGAGACCACACATTTTGGGTCCCTTAGACAGAGACAGGGACAGAGACAGGGACATGGACACGGATACACCACACATTTGACTATTTCCAAGCAATTGGCCGTGTCTAACAAAGGGCCAGCCCAGTTAACTGGCTGTGAGTTTTGAGTCCTGCCGAGCGTTTCAAAACACCTTCGATGTGCGCACAGCATGCCAGCTGTTGTCCTTTCTTGCCCTGAAAGGTTTGTTTAGCCAGCAGAGCAAAGTAATTGTGCTTTTCGCCATGGCTATTGTGACTCGTCTCGATTCTACCTATTGCACGACAACAACAACAACAACAGCAACTACCACGTACCTCAATCTACCTATCGACTATTGAGACTCTATCTGCCTTTCACTTCATATTTCTTGTACTTGCCACACAGCTGACAGCTGCTTCCTTGTGTCTGCTGCTCGTCTCCTTATTATTTTTTTTTTCTTGGGCATATTCGTTGCGCCCTACAGGCCACTTTTCTTGTCGTCGTCGTCCTCGCCTTGTTCGCTTTTTGTGACGCAAAACGTTTGTTTACCCAAAAATCAAGAAACGATTCGACAAAGCCGGAAAATTGGAAAATTGTGTGCGCACAATTGCCGGCTTAGAGTTTTGCGTTCGTTTTGCGTCCTATGTTTTCTATACATTTGTGATTTATTTTGATCGATCGTTTCTCGTTTTTTCCTTTTTGGGCATAAGAACGGAACGATCTGCTTAGTCTGCATTCTGACTCTTTCTTTCCAATTTCCCTTACTTTCTTTTCATTTGCCTTGTTTATTTATAGTCTTAATTTTGGTCGCTTTCCATTCAATGAGAATACCCCACAAATAGTTCCCAAAAATTGCACATGTTCACACACCATTTGTGTTGTGTGTGTGGACATTTCGTTCACAAATGAAGAGTTTCCACGACATTTTGCCGGGACTCGGTTCTCATGGCTTGCCAGGTGGGCTGACAGGATTCAACTACTGTGGCCACTGCTTGCCACTAAATGAACAGCTCCCCACAGTCAGCTGAAGCACATGCCCATTGTCTATCACACACAGTGGGAGACAAATGCTTGTAAACAGGAATAGTTTCGATAGTGTCTCGAGACTTGACTTCCTTATCTTGTCATTTTCAGGGGAAGAGGCTCTCTACAGAAGACTCTTAATAAATACTGTTATGCCAACAATGAGGCAATTAAAACTAATTAAAAGTCAATGCAAATATTGTTCTGTAAACTAGACAGTTAACAATCAGATACATAATTTCAATATATTTGAGAAGCGAAGTAAGAGATAGGCAACAAAAAAAATTTAAAAGAATTATTGAAGTAATTCATCATCATAATGGTCTCAGCAACTTTGATAGCTTAGTTACAAGCAGAATACATTTTAAAGTTTAAAATACAAAAAGGCATTTACAATATTTAAAGGATCGATGTGAAGAAAGATAATCACTATGTCACTTGATGAAAACCAAGACTGCAACTACACTCGAATTGTATCCTGACCAGACTTCTAGAGGCTGTTCAAGTATTTTCTATTTTTATGAACTTATTAATCTTTGGCCTGGCCAAGCGTTCATGATTAATTTGCTGTTAAGCATAAGGATGTGGATGAGTTAAGTGTCCGTTTTGTAGTCTCAGCGATTGTCAGTCAAGTTGACAGCTCGAATCCTTTAGCTCAAAGAAGAGCTGAAAAGAATTTATAATTTTTGTATTCAATTTACATGTATATACTACATATATATATGTGTGTGTGTGTGCAGCTGTCCTTGTGCATACATGATCTAGCAGAAAACTCCTTTGAGGGATTTTCAAGGACTTGCTAAACTCATCAAAGCAGTTCCCCAACTCATCATCATCGCCGCTCAAGTAAAAAATAACGACTTAAGCTCTCAATCAATCAGCAGCTGGCTAAAGCTATTGTATGCCGCATTGGCAATCGCAATCACAATCGCATTGGCAACCCAAGCTACCCAAGCAAGCAGGCGACTTCCAACTTCGAATAGCATTTAAATTATTGAATACTAAATGCATTAGGCATCTCAGTTGGATTCTTCCCCCACACTTCTATTGCTGGACTGAGTGTCCGTCCGTCTGCCCGCAGCAAATTCATAACTGACAAATCATTTTGTGGCAAGTTAAGTTAAGTCCAAGCAAATCTATGGCCAAACCGAGCCGAGTCGTGTTGTAGAGCTCACAGCTCTCATATCAATTGGCTGTGCTGTTAAATAGCTTTGGGTGTGTATGGGAATCCAATAAAGCTGTCACATGTGCCCGCCACTAAGAAGAAGCCTTTTGTGTGCCCTGGCACTGTTGTTTGGGTGTGAAAATCAAAAAGAAACTTCACATCTACCCGCAGCCACACTCTTCGTCCCTCTCGCCCACTCTGTTGTTAGCTGAGCTCACAGCTCACAGCTGGCAATGCCGTTTGGGGGCAACTTTCGTGCAAATTGCCAAGTGCTTTTCGGATTTCGAGTTTTGTGTATGCAGAACTTAACAAATTTCCATAACATTCACACTACACACTACACTTCCAATACATACAATGCATGGCATACAAGCCAAAGTTAAAGCTTCGTCTTCGATCTCAGGCCTCTGTCCCAATGTCTGTCCGTGTCTCAGTCTCAATCTCAGTCAAAGTCGCAGTCGCAGCCCCAAGTCTCTGTCCAGTTTCAGACATCGCTCTGTTTTATTTGCCACGTCATTTTCCCATACCCTGTATGCAAATATGCGACAGAAGGCATATTGCGCAAACTTTCAAATTCGACTCATTAAATACTTTAGCATTCATTTTCAAACAGACATTATCAAGTTCGCAAAAAAATAAAATATTGTCTTAAAACTGTTAAAAAAGTTCACATTTTAATAGCTTTAAATTATAATTTCATAAGTTATTTATCGTAAAGTGAACTTTGATCAATATGGAAAATTGTGTGAGAATTTTAATTTCTGTGTAAATGAGCCGTAGCCAAATATTAACGATTACATCAGCAATAATCAAAAATGTTATATTAATTTGTGGCAACCAATCATCATATATATTATACTATTAAATGTATTAAATCACCGAAAAGAAGACGTAATGTTAGATATTTGTCAGCTAAGTGGATAAATGACTGATATTTGATCGAAAATATAAATAAAATAGCTAAAGTGGATATGTAATTAGCATAGAGGGTATGTTGTAGTGCATATTTGAAGTGTTTATGCTTTAGTTTTTTCTTTAATTTTTCTCATTTTTGTTTGTTGGTTTGCGGTTGGCCCGAGTCGCGCCGCGTGCAATGTCGTTTTGGCTGGGATTGTATAACTTTTTGATTTTTTAAGTAGACACCTAAATGTGAATAGCGCAGCGAATCGCAGCAATGCGAACCACGTCTCCTCATCCACACTGCACACCACTCCACACTCCACACTCTGCTCCTCTGCGATCCGTTCTGTTCGAAGTCACAGCGCGAGTCGCATCTGTCAGATATATTTTTGTGGCTGCTTAGTGAAGTGTAGTTAGGATCGATGCTTCACTGGGTCCAGCGCAGCAAACGGCACAGCAACAAAAGCTACAGCTATATCTGCAGCTCGAGCTTGTTTTCACCTTAACCTACACGAAGTGATGGAAATGACGATGCCAACGACGGCGGCTGCTACCGCTGCTGCTGCAACTGCAACTGCAGCGGCTGCGGCTGCTGCCAATAATGCAATGGAGAGGCGTGATAATGCAGTTTAGTAAGTGCTGGCTGAGCCGATTCGACTCTCTCGGCCAGATGGACGGTGTTGTTAGCAGCGTCGCGAAATTTACCTACCAGCCAGACCTCAGACCTCAGACCTCAGCTGCAATGCCGTCGTCTAACGGAATGGTTTGGATTGGATTGGATTGGATTGAGTGACTGCCCGAGTCGCTGACGTTGTTGGGTCTTTTGGGCTTGGACCTAGGCCTGGACCTGGGCCACAAAATGTGCAATATGCAGCACTTGGCACGATATTTTTTGTTGGTTTTAAATCATTTAACTTGGCTAGAAGACGACGACGATGATGGCGATGACGACGACGTCGACGACGATGATGACGACGATGATGATGGTGGCGATGCAGATGGCGACGCAAACGACGCAAGACACTTAAAACGTGATCGAAAATTGATGTTGCGCTGCAAACCAGGCAAAGCCAAAACCAAGCCACAGCTAAAACCAAAACTAAAGCCAAAACCAAAACCTCTAACCACACAGTCGAGCGA
The DNA here is from genome assembly GCA_035047445.1 of Drosophila siamana. Taxonomy (NCBI): domain Eukaryota; kingdom Metazoa; phylum Arthropoda; class Insecta; order Diptera; family Drosophilidae; genus Drosophila; species Drosophila siamana. Next base: position 3,774,289 of record JAWNPP010000020.1, on the reverse strand, counting down.
GCGGCTAAAACATCTCCTGGCTCTTCGTTCTTCGTTCTGACAGTGCGGGGGAAATAAGGTCACGTGCAAAATATGTTCGTGGTGCTGGTCGCGAGGTGGTTCTGGCCCACGAGAGATGTTAATGATTTGCAGCTCCAGCTCCAGCTTGAGCTTCAGCTTGAGCTCCAAGTTTGACTGCGATGCCGTCTCACAACACACAACTTGCGAGTCCAAACATTTTTGCATATTTTCGCTGGCTGCAGATAGTAGGTAATATGCTCGTTAATGTGGCCTAGGTTTAGCTCTCCGCAAACTGCCTTGATCTCGCTCTGTGTGGAGTTCAAAAACCAGGAAGTGACTCAACAACAACAACTACACAACTACACGGCAAAACGGAGGTGAAAAATATGACTTGGTTATTTATTGTTGAAGTGTTGCAGTGCAAAAAGCAAAAAGCGAAAAGCAACTTACAACAACAACAACAACGACAACAAAAATGCAGAAAGCAAAACCAAAGCGTTGTTGGGCCTAAAAACTTCGTTTGGGGTATTTAGCCAGTGATTTATTTAGCCTGGCACGCCAGGCGGTGCACCGCTTCTCATCGCATCTCACGAGGAGCGGCAGAAGCTTCCCCGTCTTCTCGCAGCGACTCTTCCTGTGTGCTTAGTGGAGGGGAGTGAAGTGGATGGGAGTGGAGTGGAGCGGAGTGGAGCTGGCAGCTGCGCGCCTGAACCCAAAGAACCGACCACATACCACATATACGACTACAATAAGCCATAATTATCCAAACGTTGATCCGACTGGTTGTGCACACACACACACACACACACACACACACGTTCGGATGCGATGATTTAGATCTGAAAATGCTCTATACTAACTGTACATAACTCACTCTAGACTCTTACGATTTCTATGCAGCTGTATTAGTAACTGTATGGACTATAAAGTTTTGAATCGCCAGTTTTACAACTGAGAATTAGCAATTGGCTTGAATCAATGGCATTTACTTGAACAGCTCAACAACTACTCAATGACTTTATGGCATAAATTATCTTCAATTCTTTCTATCGAATTTTACATTTGTAAGAAGGTTTTCATAAATATTTCGAAACAACATTTTTAATACGATTCTAGGTTTTATAAATATTAATTTCATATTTTCAGTTAGATAAATGTATTAAAATTATACTTATCTTAAATTCATGCATCTATAAATTAGATTATTTGGATTATACAGGGTACTTGTACTCCGAAATTGAAGCAAATATACAACTGATTTAGCAAATTAGTGCTCTGGATCAATGCATTTATTTGTTGTTTATCATATATGATTTAAGAAATCTATTCAAAACTGATGCCATATAAAACTAAACTGTTGACGTTTCATTTAACAAACAACAACAAATTATCCACATTTAAAATTTTATGATAGTGCGTATTGTATTTGCAATACGAATTTGCAACGAAAAGTTAGAAGTTGGATTGATAGATAATAGCTTTTGATATTAATCATTTAGTATTAATACCAGATTTACCTTATCTGAAGACCCCAAAATGAGTGGCAAATAACGGTTCAAGTATTTGGGCCGCATAAACATGTGTAATTCAAATTTGTTGGCCCATTTCACCTGTAATTAAAATAAATGTTTCTCAAATTTCAGCAAAATTTTAAACAGTTGGTTAAAAGTAGTTCCAATTGTTTGCAGTTATCTATTTACTGTACAATTATTTCAGCCATTGAATATATATACATATATAAATATGCATCTAATATAACTGAGTATTAATCCAAAATTCGATACCATGAGATTCGATTTCGTAAGCTTCGGCTTTCTGCTGGGACTGTTTGCTGTATACTTGTCCCTCAATGTGAGTATAAAGACCGCATACTTAATAATCAATAATTCTAGCGCTCCTTTTTACTCAAAGGAAGCGACTCAACTGAGGTTGACAAATCTCATTTGCAAAGTACAAAACGCAACGTGGATTCACCTATACGAATGTCGCTTGAAAGCGATCCGTCGAAATCTGACCGTCTTGAATGTAAATGGTACATTTGATTTCCCAGTTACAAAAATGGACCTTCATTTGCAAATGTTTAAGAGAGCGAATGGATATAAACCTTTTGTTATCAACATGACTTATGACAGTTGCTATGCCTTGAGAAAGAATTGTAACCCATATGGAAGATTTATATATAGTCTTTACAGAAATTTTTCTAACTTGAATCACAACTGTCCATTTGTTGTAAGTACTCGGTCCTGTTGATTGCTCGACGCATATAGTTAAAATGCTATACATAATATTTTCAGGGTCCCTTCTATGTTAAAGGATTTTATGTAGACGCCGAAAAAATTTTCCTTCCTCTCGCAACTGGTCAATATCTACTTGTTATGAGGTGGATTCTCGAAAAACAGTTGCAGTTAACGTTTAAAATATTTTTTGAATTCGCCGAAAATATCATCGATATGTAAAACGTAAAATTTCTAAAAATTTATGAATATTATTCTTTGCTTAAATATTTGTTTATGTGTATAAAATATAAATATATTGTGGATTTAACAATAAACAATAACAATAATAGATTGGTGAATTCCAATAAAACCGAACATAGTTTTATTGGAATTCACCAATAATTAATGTTAATGTATTTCAAACATAAATTTCAGCAAATAATTGGCTAAATGTAGTTACAATTGTTTTGGCCATTCACGCGAATGTAAATGAGTATCTGACATTACCAATCGTTTAGTAACCATCCGAAATTCAATACAATGAGACATAATTTTATGGGCTTCAGCTTCCTGCAGGGACTTTTTCTTGTGTGCATGCCCCAGAATGTGAGTTTGAAATATTATTTAATAATTCACATTTCTAGCAATGTTTCTAATTATTTTAAAGGAAGCGATTTACCTAAAGTTCACAAATGGGATTTGTAAGATATACAAAACAATAAGTGTCGCTTGAAAGGTGTCAGTCGAAATGTGACAGTTTTCAATTTAAATGGTACTCTCGATTACCCAGTTAACGATATTTTAGTTTCTTTGCAAATATTTAAAAGAATAACAAGTGGTTACCTGCCATTTCTTATTAATCAGACCTACGACTGTTGCTATGCCTTGAGAAAGAATTGCAACCCATATGAAAGATTTATATTTAATCTTTACAAAATTATTCTAACTTAAATCACGCCTGTCCATATGAGGTAAATATTCACTTCTTTTGATTGCCAGTCGCAAGTTTTAATGCTACAACTAAAAAATTATATAAATATTTATTCCATATTTTCAGTTAGATAAATGTATTAAAATTATACTTAATTTAAATTCATTCATCTAAAAATTAGATTACTTGGATTATTCAGGGTAGCGTTCTGGGACAATGCATTTTTTTGTTTTTTTTTTGTCATATAGTGTTTAATAAATGCATTAAAAAATGGTGATATGCAAAAATAATCTGTTGAGGTTTTGAGTAAAAAACAACAACAAATTACCCAATTTTAAAATAAATGATCGAGCATCGAATAGTTTAGTCCAATTGCTAGATAATTGCTTTTGATATTGATCATTTAGTATGAATTCAAGTTTTATCTTGTTCCTCTATCATATCATCAATTGGAGACCCCAAAATGAGTTCCAAATAACGGGTAAAGTATTTTGCGAGTATTTAATGTATCTGCGAAACGGAATATTTCTAAATATGAATGATTGTATGGATGTTTCTGTGTGTATTTGGATATTCAGGCCGGATAAACAAGTAATTGCAATAAATGTCTCTCAAACTTAAATTTCAGCAAAAATATAAACAGTTGGGTAAAAGTAGTTAGAATTGGTTGCCGTTATCTATTTGTTGGACAATTATTCCCGCAATTGAGGCTTATATATAAACACACAGTTGATATAAATGACATTTTTATTTCAATCCGAAATTCGATACCATGAGATTCGATTTCGTAAGCTTCGGGTTCCTCCTGGGACTGTTTGCTGTATACTTATCCCATAATGTGAGTATAAAGAACGCATTACTTAATAATCAATAGTTCTAGCACTGCTTTTTAACTTAAAGGAAGCGACATACCTAAAGTTGACAAATCTCATTTGAAAAGTACAAAACAACGTGGATTCACCTATACGAATGTCGCTTGAAAGCGATCCGTCGAAATCTGACCGTTTTGAATGTAAATGGTTCATTTGATTACCCAGTTAAAAATGTGGACCTGAATTTGCAAATGTTTAAGAGAGCGAATGGATACAAGCCATTTTTTTTCAATTTGACTTATGACAGTTGCTATGTCCTGAAAAAGATGTGTCACCCGTACGGAAGATTTATATTTAATCTTTACAGAAATTTTTCAAACTTTAATCACACCTGTCCATATGTTGTAAGTACTCGGTGCTGTTTATTGCTAGACACATATAGTTAAAATTCTATACATAATATTTTCAGGGTCCCTTCTATGTTAAAGGATTTTATGTAGACGCCGAAAAAACTAAACTTCCTCTGGCAACTGGTCAATATCTACTTGTTATGAATTGGATTTTCGAAAAAGAGTTGCAAATAACGATTAAAGTATTTTTCGAATTCGCCGAAAATATCATCGATATGTAAAACGTAAAATTTCTAAAAATTTATGAATATTATTCTTTGCTTAAATATTTGTTTGTGTGTATAAAATGTAAATTTATTGTGGGATAAGAGGTTAACAAAAATAAAGTTATGTTCGATTTTATTGGAATTCACCAATAATTAATGTTAATGTATCTCACACATAAATTTCAGCAAAATGATTTATAATTGGCTAAATGTAATTACAATTGTTTTGGCCATTCGCGTGAATATGAGCATCTGACATTTAGTAATCATCCGAAATTCAATACAATGGTACATAATATTATGAGCTTCAGCTTCCTGAAGAGTCCCATTTCTTATGTGCATGTCCCAGAATGTGAGTATGCAACATTATAAAACATTAATAATTCACATTTCTAGCAATGCTTCTTACTATCTTAAAGGAAGCGATTTACTTAAAGTTCACAAATGTGATTTGTAAGATATACAACAAAACATGGATTCATTTTTATGAGAGTCGCTTGAAAGCTATCAGTCGAAATGTGACAGTTTTCAATTTAAATGGTACTCTCGATTACCCAGTTATCGATATTATAGTTTCTTTGCAAATGTTTAAAAGAACAACAAATGGTTACCTGCCATTTCTTATTAATCAGACCTACGACTGTTGCTATGCCTTGAGAAAGAATTGCTACCCATATGGAAGATTTATATTTAATCTTTACAAAAATTATTCTAACTTAAATCACGCCTGTCCATATGAGGTAAGTATTCGCTTCTTTTGATAGAAAGTCGCAAGTTTTTTTTTTTTTTTAATTAAAAATAATACGAAATGATAACAAAGATATGTGCACTGTTACCTAACTGGGCAACTTAAACAAATCAGAAATGAAAAATTAAATTAAATTATGTTAGCAACACATAATAAATATAAACTAAGGAAAAAATTATATAAAATGAGTTTAAGGAAAAGTGAGAAATTAAAAGAAAAAATTGTATTGCTGTTAAATATTATGTCAAGACCCAATCCAGCAGGTAGTGGGGATGATGTCGTTTCAGTCTTCTCCTGACTATTGTTCTATGCCTCGGCGTTAGGCGCCTAGCTAAGCTATTAGGGTGACCTCCAAGCCTCTCAGTCTATTTTTGTGCAATCTCCTGAATTCTGTCTCCAATTTTTGGTACCTTGAGGTCGCGCTCAATGTCCGCCGTTCTCATCTAAAAAAATATATAAATATTTATTTAATATTTTCAGTTAGATAAATGTATTAAAATTATACTTATCTTAAATTCATATATCTATAAATTAGATTACTTGGATTATTCAGGGTAGCATTCTGGGACAATGCATTTTTTTGTTTTTTGTTTGTCATATATTGTTTAATAAATGCATTAAAAAATTGTGATATGCAATACTAATTTGTTGAGGTTGTATTTAAAAAAACAACAACAAATTACGTGATTTTAAAATAAATGAACGAGCATCGAATAGTTCAGTCCAATTGCTAGATAATTGCTTTTGATATTGATCATTTAATATTAATTCAAGATTTATCTTGTTCCTCTATCATGCCATCAATTAGACCCCAAAATGAGTTGCAAATCAAGGGTAAAGTATTTTGCGAGTATTTAATGTATCTGCGAAATCGAATATTTCTAAAAGTGAATGATTGTATGGATGTTTCTGTGTGTATTTGGATATGCGGGCCGGATAAACAAGTAATTGCAATAAATGTCTCTCAAACATAAATTTCAGCAAATTTAAAAGCAGTTGGGTAAATATAGTTGCAATTGGTTGCCGTTATCTATTTTTTTGACAATTACTATGGCTATTGAGGCTTTTATATAAACACGCATTTGATATAAATGACATTTTTTAATCCGAAATTCAATTCAATCATGAGATGCGATTTGGTAAGCTTTGGGTTCCTCCTGGGACTGTTTACTGTATACTTGTCCCACAATGTGAGTATAAACAACGCATTACTTAATAATCAATATTTCTAGCACTGCCTTTTAACTTAAAGGAAGCGACTCAACTGAAGTTGACAAATCTCATTTGCAAAGTACAAAACACAACGTGGATTCACCTATACGAATGTCGCTTGAAAGCGATCCGTCGAAATCTGACCGTCTTGAATGTAAATGGTTCATTAGATTACCCAGTTAAAAAAATGGACCTTCATTTGCAAATGTTTAAAAGAGCGAATGGATATAAGCCTTTTGTTCTCAACATAACTTATGACAGTTGCTATTCCTTGCGAAAGAATTGTAGCCCATATGGAAGATTTATATTTAATCTTTACAGAAATTTTTCAAACTTTAATCACACCTGTCCATATGTTGTAAGTACTCGGTCCTGTTGATTGCTCGACGCATATAGTTAAAATGCTATACAAAATATTTTCAGGGTCCCTTCTATGTTAAAGGATTTTATGTAGACGCCGAAAAAATTTTTCTTCCTCTGGCAACTGGTCAATATCTGCTAGTTATGAGGTGGATTCTCGAAAAAGAGTTACAATTAACGTTCAAAGTATTTTTTGAATTCGCCGAAAATATCATCGATATGTAAAACGTAAAATTTCTAAAAATTTATGAATACCATTCTTTGCTTAAATATTTGATTGTGTGTATAAAATGTAAATATATTGTGGGATGTATAAAATGTTAATAAAAATAAAGTTATGTTCTATTTTACTGGAATTCTCCAATAATTAATGTTAATGTATCTCAAACATAAATTTCACCAAAATGATTTATAATTGGCTAAATGTAATTACAATTGTTTTGGCCATTCGCGTAAATATGAGCATCTGACATTACCAATCGTTTAGTAATTATCCGAAATTCAATACAATGAGACATAATTTTATGGGCTTCAGCTTCCTGCTGGGACTCTTTCTTGTGTGCATGTCTCAGAATGTGAGTATGAAACATTATAAAACATTAATAATTCACATTTCTAGCAATGCTTCTAATTAATTTAAAGGAAGCGATTTACCTAAAGTTCACAAATGTGATTTGTAAGATATACAACACAACATGGATTCATCTGTATGAGTGTCGCCTGAAAGCGATCAGCCGAAATGTGACAGTTTTTAATTTAAATGGTACTCTCGATTACCCAGTAAACGATATTATAGTTTCTTTGCAAATGTTTAAAAGAACAACAAATGGTTACCTGCCATTTCTTATTAATCAGACCTACGACTGTTGCTATGCCTTGAGAAAGAATTGCAACCCATATGGAAGATTTATATTTAATCTTTACAAAAATTATTCTAACTTAAATCACGCCTGTCCATATGAGGTAAGTATTCGCATCTTTTGATTGTCATTCGCAAGTTTTAATGCTACAAATACAACGTCTAGGGTCCCTTCTTAATTCGAGGATTTCATGTCGACGTTCAAAAACTAAATCTTCCTCTGCCAACTGGTCAATATCAACTAGTTACGAAATGGATTTTTCACCAAAACTTACAAATAACGGTTAAAATATTTTTCGAATTCACCGAAAATATAATCGATATGTAAAACGTAAAATTTCTAAAGAAAATCTGAAAGTATTTCTGTGCTTAAATATTTATGTGTTTGTATAAAACGTAAATATATTTTGGGTTAAAACAAAGAAAAAGTTATGTTCTATTTTACTGGAATTCGCCTATAATTAAAGTTAATGTATGTCAAATATAAATTTCAATAAAATTATATATAATTGGGTAAAAGTATTTACAATTGTTTCGACCATTCACGCGAATATAAACATGTGTCAAAATAGATGGTTTAGTATCCATCCGAAATTCGATACATTGAGACATCATTTTATAAGCATCATCTTCCTGCTGGGACTCTTTCCTGTGTGCATGTCCCAGAATGTGAGTATAAAACATTATAAAACTTTAATAATTCATATTTCTAGCAATGCTTCTTATCATCTTAAGTTCACAAATGTGATTGTAAGATATATAACACAACCTGAATTTATCTGTAATGTGCTGAGTGTCGCTTTAAAGCGATCAGTCGAAATGTGACAGTTTTCAATTCAAATGGTGCCCCCGATTACCCAGTTAACGATATTATAGTTTCTTTGCAAATGTTTAAAAGAAAAGAACAACAAAAGGTTACCTCCAATTTCTTATTAATCAGACCTACGGCTGTTGCTGTCCATTGAGAAAGAATGTTATCCTATATGAAAGATTTATATTAAATCTATAAATTAGATTACTTGGATTATTCAAGGTAGCATTCTGGGACAATGCATTTTTTTGTTTTTTTTTTTTTTTTTGTCAGATATTGTTTAATAAATGCATTCAAAAATTGTGATATGCAGTACTAATCTGTTGAGGTTACCCGATTTGAAAATAAAAATTGCTAGATAATTGCTTTGGATATTGATCATTTAGTATGAATTCTAGATTTATCTTCTTCCTCTATCATATCATCAATTGGAGACCCCGAAATTCAATTCAATCAGAGATTCGATTTCGTAAGCTTCGGCTTTCTGCTGGGACTGTTTGCTGTATACTTGTCCCACAATGTGAGTATTAAGATTACTTACTTAATAATTAATAGTTGTAGCACTGCCTTTTAACTTAAAGGAAGCGACTTACCTGAGGTTAACAAATCTCATTTGCAAAGTTCAAAACACAACGTGGATTCACCTATACGAATGTCGCTAGAAAGCGATCCGTCGAAATCTGACCGTCTTGAATGTAAATGGTTCATTTAATTACCCAGTTACAAAAGCGGACGTTCACTTGCAAATGTTTAAGAGAGCGAATGGATACAAGCCATTCTTTTTCAATATAACTTTTGACTGTTGCTATGCACTGAGAAAGAATTGCCAACCGTACGGAAGATTTATATTTAATCTTTACAAAAATTTTTCCAACTTTAATCACAACTGTCCATATGTTGTAAGTACTCGGTCCTGTTTATTGCTAGACACATATAGTTGAAATGATATACACAATATTTTCAGGGTAATTTCTATGTTAAAGGATTTTATGTAGACGCCGAAAAAATTTTCCTTCCTCTTGCAACTGGTCAATATCTACTTGTTATGAGGTGGATTCTCGAAAAACAGTTGCAGTTAACGTTTAAAATATTTTTTGAATTCGCCGAAAATATCATCGATATGTAAAACGTAAAATTTCTAAAAATTTATGAATATTATTCTTTGCTTAAATATAATATAGAATGTAAATATATTGTGGATTTAACAATAAACAATAACAATAATAAATTGGTGAATTCCAATAAAACCGAACATAGTTTTATTGGAATTCACCAATAATTAATGTTAATGTATTTCAAACATAAATTTCAGCAAATAATTGGCTAAATGTAGTTACAATTGTTTTGGCCATTCACGCGAATGTAAATGAGTATCTGACATTACCAATCGTTTAGTAACCATCCGAAATTCAATACAATGAGACATAATTTTATGGGCTTCAGCTTCCTGCAGGGACTTTTTCTTGTGTGCATGCCCCAGAATGTGAGTTTGAAATATTATTTAATAATTCACATTTCTAGCAATGTTTCTAATTATTTTAAAGGAAGCGATTTACCTAAAGTTCACAAATGTGATTTGTAAGATATACAAAACAACAAGTGTCGCTTTAAAGCTATCAGTCGAAATGTGACAGTTTTCAATTTAAATGGTACTCTCGATTACCCAGTTAACGATATTTTAGTTTCTTTGTAAATATTTAAAAGAACAACAAATGGTTACCTGCCATTTCTTATTAATCAGACCTACGACTGTTGCTATGCCTTGAGAAAGAATTGCAACCCATATGAAAGATTTATATTTAATCTTTACAAAATTATTCTAACTTAAATCACGCCTGTCCATATGAGGTAAATATTCACTTCTTTTGATTGCCAGTCGCAAGTTTTAATGCTACAACTAAAAAATTATATAAATATATATTTCATATTTTCAGTTAGATAAATGTATTAAAATTATACTTAATTTAAATTCATTCATCTAAAAATTATATTACTTGGATTATTCAGGGTAGCGTTCTGGGACAATGAATTTTTTTGTTTTTTTTTTTGTCATATAGTGTTTAATAAATGCATTAAAAAATGGTGATATGCAAAAATAATCTGTTGAGGTTTTGGGTAAAAAACAACAACAAATTACCCGATTTTAAAATAAATGATCGAGCAACGAATAGTTTAGTCCAATTGCTAGATAATTGCTTTTGATATTGATCATTTAGTATGAATTCAAGTTTTATCTTGTTCCTCTATCATATCATCAATTGGAGACCCCAAAATGAGTTGCAAATCAAGGGTAAAGTATTTTGCGAGTATTTAATGTATCTGCGAAATCGAATATTTCTAAAAGTGAATGATTGTATGGATGTTTCTGTGTGTATTTGGATATGCAGGCCGGATAAACTAGTAATGGCAATAAATGTCTCTAAAACATAAATTTCAGCAAAATTATGGGCAGTTGGGTAAATGTAGTTGCAATTGGTTGCCGTTATCTAAACAGGCATTTGATATAAATGACATTTTTGTATTAATCCAAAATTCAATTCAATCATGAGATGCGATTTCGTAAGCTTTGGGTTCCTCCTGGGACTGTTTGCTGTATACTTGTCCCACAATGTGAGTATAAAGAACGCATTCCTTAATAATCAATAGTTCTAGCACTGCCTTTTAACTTAAAGGAAGCGACTTACCTGAGGTTAACAAATCTCATTTGCAAAGTACAAAACACAACGTGGATTCACCTATACGAATGCCGCTTGAAAGCGATCCGTCCAAATCTGACCGTCTTGAATGTAAATGGATCATTTGATTACCCAGTTAAAAAAGTGGACCTGAATTTGCAAATGTTTAAAAGAGCGAATGGATATAAGCCTTTTGTTATCAACATAACTTATGACAGTTGCTATTCCTTGAGAAAGAATTGTAGCCCATATGGAAGATTTATATTTAATCTTTACAGAAATTTTTCAAACTTTAATCACACCTGTCCACACCTGTTGATTGCCCGACGCATATAACTAAAATGCTATACAAAATATTTTCAAGGTCCCTTCTATGTTAAAGGATTTTATGTAGACGCCGAAAAAATTTTCCTTCCTCTGGCAACTGGTCAATATCTGCTAGTTATGAGGTGGATTCTCGAAAAACAGTTACAATTAACGTTCAAAGTATTTTTTGAATTCGCTGAAAATATCATCGATATGTAAAACGTAAAATTTCTAAAAATTTATGAATACAATTCTTTGCTTAAATATTTGTTTTTGTATATAAAATGTAAATATATTGTAGGATGTTTAAAAGGTTAATAAAAATAAAGTTATGTTCTATTTTACTGGAATTCACCAATAATTAATGTTAATGTATCTCACACATAAATTTCAGCAAAATGATTTATAATTGGCTAAATGTAATTACAATTGTTTTGGCGATTCGCGTGAATATGAGCATCTGACATTACCAATCGTTTAGTAATCATCCGAAATTCATTACAATGAGACATAATATTATGGGCTTCAGCTTCCTGCTGGGACTCTTTCTCGTCTGCATGTCCCAGAATGTGAGTATGAAACATTATTTAATAAATCACATTTCTAGCAATGCTTCTAATTAATTTAAAGGAAGCAATTTACCTAAAGTTCACAAATGTGATTTGTAAGATATACAACACAACATGGATTCATCTGTATGAGTGTCGCTTGAAAGCTATCAGTCGAAATGTGACAGTTTTCAATTTAAATGGTACTCTCGATTATCCAGTTAACGATATTATGGTTTCTTTGCAAATGTTTAAAAGAACAACAAATGGTTACCTGCCATTTCTTATTAATCAGACCTACGACTGTTGCTATGCTTTGAGAAAGAATTGCAACCCATATGGAAGATTTATATTTAATCTTTACAAAAATTATTCTAACTTAAATCACGCCTGTCCATATGAGGTAAGTATTCACTTCTTTTGATTGCCAGTCGTAAGTTTTAATGCTACAAATAAAACGTCTAGGGTCCCTTCTTAATTCGAGGGTTTCATATCGACGTTCAAAAACTAAATCTTCCTCTGCCTACTGGTCAATATCAACTGGTTACGAAATGGATTTTTCACAAAAAGTTACAAATAACGGTTAAAATATTTTTCGAATTCACCGAAAATATAATCGATATGTAAAACCTAAAGCTTCTAAAAAATTACTAAAACTATTTCTGTGCTTAAATATTTGATTTTTTGTATAAAACGTAAATATATTTTGGGATGTATAAAAGGTTAACATAAATAAAGTTATTTTCTATTTTACTGGAATTAACCAATAATTAAAGTTCATTTATGTCAAATATAAATTTCTGTAAAATTGGGTTAAAGTATTTACAATTATCTCGACCATTCACACGAATATAAACATGTGTCAAAACGGATCGTTTAGTATGCATCCAAAATTCAATACAATGAGACATGATTTTGTGAGATTCAGCTTCTTGCTGGGACTTTTTCTTGTGTGCATGTCCCAGTTTGTGAGTATAAAACATTAATAATTCACATTTCTAGAAATTCTTCTTATTATCTTAAAGGAAGCGATTTACTTAAAAGAAGCGACAGTTAACGATATTCTAGTTTGTTTGCAAATGTTTAACAGAACAACAAATGGTTACCTGCCATTTCTTATTAATCAGACCTACGACTGTTGCTATGCCTTGAGAAAGAATTGCAACCCATATGGAAGATTTATATTTAAACTTTACAAAAATTATTCCAACTTAAATCACGCCTGTCCATATATAAGGTAAGTATTCTCTTCTTTTAATTGCCAGGCGCAATTTTTAGTGTTGCAAATAAAACTTTTACGATTTCTATGCAGCTGTATTAGTAACTGTATTGACTATGTTTTGAATCGCCAGTTTTACAAACTAAGAATTAGCAAATTCCGCGATTCAATGGCATTTAATTGGTCACCTCAACAACTTGTGAATGACATTATGGAATTATCTTGAATTCTTTCCTTCGAATTTTACTTTTTGTAATTAGGTTTTCAGAATTAATTCAAAACAATATTTTTAATACGATTCTAGGTATTATAAATATTTATTTCATATTTTCAGTTAGGTAAATGTATTAAAATTATACTTATCTTAAATTAATGCATCTATAAATTAGATTACTTGGATTATTCAGGGTAGCATTCTGGAACAATGCATTTTTTGTTTTTGTTTTCATATAATAATATTTTAATAAATGCATTAGAAAATTGTGATATGCAAAATTAATCTGTTGAGGTTTTATGTAAAAAACAACAACAAATTACCCGAATAAATGAACGAGCAACGAATAGTTCAGTCCAATTGCTAGATAATTGCTTTTGATATTGATCATTTAGTATGAATTCAAGATTTATCTTGTTTGTCTATCATGTATCAATTGGAGACCCCAAAATGAGTTCCAAATAACGGGTAAAGTATTTTGCGAGTATTTAATGTATCTGCGAAATGGAATATTTCTAAATATGAATGATTGTATGGATAAACAAGTAATGGCAATAAATGTCTCTCAAACATAAATTTCAGCAAAAATATAAACATTTAGGTAAAAGTAGTTACAATCGGTTGCCGTTATCTACTTGTTTGACAATTATTCCCTCAATTGAGGATTATATATAAACACGCATTTGATATAAATGACATTTTTGTATTAATCCGAAATTCAATTCAATCATGAGATTCGATTTCGTAAGCTTCGGGTTCCTCCTGGGACTGTTTGCTGTATACTTGTCTCATAATGTGAGTATAAAGAACGCATTAGTTAATAATCAATAGTTCTAGAACTGCTTTTTAACTTAAAGGAAGCGACATACCTAAGGTTGACAAATCTCATTTGCAAAGTACAAAACACAACGTGGATTCACCTATACGAATGTCACTTGAAAGCGATCCGTCGAAATCTGACCGTCTTGAATGTAAATGGTTCATTTAATTACCCAGTTACAAAAGCGGACGTTCATTTGCAAATGTTTAAGAGAGCGAATGGATACAAGCCATTCTTTTTCAATATAACTTTTGACTGTTGCTATGCACTGAGAAAGAATTGCCAACCGTACGGAAGATTTATATTTAATCTTTACAAAAATTTTTCCAACTTTAATCACAACTGTCCATATGTTGTAAGTACTCGGTCCTGTTTATTGCTAGACACATATAGTTGAAATGATATACACAATATTTTCAGGGTAATTTCTATGTTAAAGGATTTTATGTAGACGCCGAAAAAATTAAACTTCCTCTGGCAACTGGTCAATATCTACTTGTTATGAATTGGATTCTCGCAAAAGAGTTGCAAATAACGATTAAAGTATTTTTTGAATTCGCCGAAAATATCATCGATATGTAAATTAAAAGTATATGTGTACATTTAGTGTACTAATTAATTGCTAACAATAACGAATAATCAGTCAAACAAGATGTTTTAATTATGTAATTTGTTTGTGCACGTAATTCAAATAAATGTTCTGCAATGCACTGTTTGAATTACTTTTTACTTATATAAATTTCGATCTATGCTTGATTACGCATTGTCATGAGAAAGAAATCATATATTATTCTTATTTGGCTTTCACCTTCCTTCCCAACGCCTCCTGTCAGGTATTGCATAGACCCTGCTCAATCAATTGACTGAGAGTAGCTGCATGGTGCAGAGTTGCAACTTAGGTGCTCGAAAACGTCGCATCAATATCGTCATCGTCATCGTCATTGCTATTCCCAGTGCCAGTGCCAGTGCCAATGCCAATGCCAGTGGATGCCCTATCTACCCCCCGCACCGAGCACCGCACTCCACAATCCACTGCATCCAGCTGAACTGATGATGCTCCAAATGCGGCCTGGGCGCTGTCCGAATCGATAAAATGCACCGCGATCCGCGGCACACATCAAATTAGTTATTAATTGAAGTGGAAAGTTCTCAGAATGTGTAGCTCGGCGGGCGGTCAACGCGCATGCGTTCTGATCCCAGTTCCCCAGCTCTCCGTTTGCTGGTTACTCGCTAGTCTCGCTGGCCTCGCTGGTCCCTCGGTTCGATTCGAACGGAATTGGATTTTGAATGACGATGAGGATGAGGAATCAGAATGAGAAACAGAATCAGCAACAACAACAGCATCGGCATCGGTATGAGAATCGCTGAGAGTTGTGTTACCTGTTGTGTTAGCCTTGTTAGCCATTTTGTTAACCTGTTTTGGCGCTGTGTATGTGCATTTGAATTTCCATTTATTATTGTATATATAGTATATAGCATACGGCGACTACTACGACTAGCAGTCGGTACTCATTGCATTTCTAATTTGAGTCATGTGACCAAAAACAGTTTTGTCCTAGTTGTCGCCTCATGCAACCGCAAAGCTCGAACAATTGGTGAATGGTTTTTAGCCATAAATCTTTTATTTCTCTTTCGATTTGTTGCCGCTTGCCGTTTGCCGTGTGTACACACATTTGTGCCATTACTATGACAACAAATTCATGAGAAAGTACGGCTGCCGCTGCAGCGGTAGCTGCCACAAGACAGACAGCAGACAATAGATGTGAGTGAGAGAGAGAGCGGCTGTAGAGTGGAGTTTTAGTGACTGGCAACTGAGCGTTTTTGAAAAAAGGGGGACAGCGTCTGCGAAAGCGAGGTGGAGAGGTGTGGGTACCTGCATCATCTGTTTGTTTGCCTGTCATTAGAAGAGAGAAAAAAAGCAGCGTTGAATGTCGAGAGTTTTGTGAGTCGAGAGTCGACACTAGACCGAAAGTCTGCGCTCACTTGTGCTTCTTTAGATTGGACTTGAAACTCAACTGAAGTGCACTTGTACGCCAAAACAAGCCACGTCACTTGGCCACTACACACACACACACATTGGCATGCCACACAACACTCGACTCCAATCTACACACAAACACATCGCAATCGCCATCGCCAGCGCCAATGCCATCGTCATCATCCACATCAGCGAATGGCCAGCACATCAAAATTGTGGGACGCTGGCAGCGCCAATCGCCAAGAAGCCTCAACAGTAACAACAACAGCTTTAGCTCCACCATCGGCAGCAGCAGCAGCAGCGGCAGCGGCATCGACTTGACTATGGCTTTCACTCGACATCTCGTTAAGTGTCTTGTAAATGGCATTGTTTTCGTTTTTCATTCAAAAATGTGCGACGCACTCAAAGAGAGGGGAACGCACACACGCTAAAAAGAAGAAACCTCGAAACAATGGCAAACGGAGGCATCTCCTCCTGCTTCTACCAGTCACCAACTCCAACTTCTTCTCCTTCCTCCGGCCACTTCACAATAACAAAGTGCAACCAAGTTGCGCCCTAGACCGTCATCATATTTGTCATAAACTTCATAAATTTCCACAATAGCCTTCCACCTTTATGGACCTGCGTTCTTCTTCCATCCGCTCAGCTGGTCCATCTTGTTCCAATTGTCAATTGACTGCAGCGAATTGCATTTGTCGTGTGCGATTCCAAGTTGGGGATCAGATGTCCAAATAGAAACTAACTCATTCGCTCTGTGGTGATTGCCACATCAATAAGTCTCTGATTACATTATTGCATTAGCATTTGGATTTACATAATTATGGTTATATCTATACATCTGTCTA
Source organism: Drosophila siamana (assembly GCA_035047445.1). Lineage (NCBI taxonomy): Eukaryota > Metazoa > Arthropoda > Insecta > Diptera > Drosophilidae > Drosophila > Drosophila siamana. The sequence continues at coordinate 3,757,119 of JAWNPP010000020.1, read as the reverse complement.
TCGACTATTCTGCCTACGTATCGGCTATCTAACGCCAATGATGGTGATATGAATAGGTGCAGCTCAAAACGAAATCAAAAATCTCACCGAATTATCATAATATGCATATTAAATTCAAAATGACCGAGTTTCTATATCAAATCTCATCAAAGCCCATCAAAGAAGGTCAATCGACTTAGCTCTACTTAAGCCATGCTGAAAATACTCTGCTTAAAATGACACGACAAATATCATACATACATGAGAAGCTTATTATTGCTCTTTCGCTCTCCTCTCATTCTATTGTTAGATTCAATTACAGCTACTGTTCAAATAAGTCGCGCATCCGGTGAAAGGATTCTAATCGCATCAATGCAGAACTGTGACTATGAATTAATCAAAGAAGCTTTTTCTTGAACTTGTCTCTCAATATAAAACAAGAGTTACAATCTACTATTTATTTAATATATTTTAATATAGGCTGGTATCTGAACAAGATTAGATTCTGCATAGCTAATATTCGCAATCAACACCAGACGAATAATAAATACTCTTCATGTAAATTTATTCTATAGAGTACACACTGTATGTGTACACTTTAAAAGATTTAAACAAATTATTTGCATATTTATACTATTTTTCAATTTTTGATCAATCATTCGATGTTGTGAAGCGAATATTATTAAATTCTCAATTGGAAGATGACATAATTTTTTTTTCACAAGTTTAGTTTACTTTCGTTACTCATAACAATGGGAGTTAACTTGTTGGTCTTTAGACTACTCTTGGGACTATTTGCTGCCTATATATTCTATACTGCCGTAGGTATAAATAATATTTTTAAATAAGTCACAATTTAACACGCTTCATCGTTAAAGGAATCTGTTCAAGTTAAATTTACAAATGTGAACTGTGAGAGCCACAATGAAACATGGGTTCATATATATGAGTGTCGTCTGAAAGCTATTAGCCGAAACCTTACAATTTTCAATGTTAATGAATTGCTTAAATATCCAGCTAACGACATAGCACTAGACATGCAACTGTTTAAACGAGCCAATGGATATAAGCCTTGGCTAATTAAGACATACATTGATGTTTGCCGTGCTCTCAAAAAGGCTTACAATCCATACGCAAGACTTGTTTATAGTCTTTTTAAGGATTTCTCCAATATTAATCATAGCTGTCCCTATAAGGTAAGTAATCAGCTCACATTCTTAAAACCAATTGATCATTTATATTAAGTACACGAACAGGGTCCAGTAATAATTAAAGGATTTCATATTCCAGAAGGAAAAATTGGACTGCCTCTACCAACCGGTGAATATCTATTGCTTATGAAATGGTTTTTTGATAAGAAAATACAGATAACAACAAAAGTATTTTTCACCTTCACTGAGAAATATATTGATATGTAGTTGGCGAAATTTAAATATTCCATGATTATGTATGTGCATTTCAGTCATCCTATATTTCTAAATGCCATAAAATAATAATTTTTACAAGTGAACCTTACCATTTAAATATTATTTTAAATAACAATTAAATATCATTGAATATATAAAAAAAAGGAAAAACAAAACCAAGCCATCACTTGACGCAATGAAGCGTCTATGAAATTGTAAATTTAAATATGGGAGTTCAAAACTCGATTGTTTTCAGTTATAATTTGACTAAAAGCATAAGTTTTAGTTATTTGGTGACACTTTTTCTTTTCTGTAATTATGGATGGGTTGTAGGAACATGCTCAGCTAAAGTGCATAAAAGTGTTCTGTGAGAGTCACAATGTATCATGGATTACCAAGTGACAACTGAAGATGAAGATTATTTAATGCATATGCTGCAGTATTGTTAATTATCATTTTTTTCCACAAATATGTGTTATTTTTGAATGTCATACAAAATAAATCTTTGCAGGAGAAGATTATTATTTATAATTATTTATAATTTCAAATTTCAATTATTAAATTAAAAGAATAATAAAAAGAAAAAAAAAATCAGAAAGCTGCAGTCGAGGTGCTCGACAGTGATATACCCGGCTCAAATATGCTAAAATATACTTAAATGTATTTTTGGTATATTTGGTATAATTGTACATTCATATTCCATCACATCATAGATATCGCACAAAGTATAAAATACACCATGCACGGTCACATTGTTCACCAGAAATAAGCCACGTGCAGCTGCCTATGGATTTTCCTATACAAAACTGTTTCTTGAATAACTTCCAACTTTTTCATCCGATCGCGACCAAGACATCATTATCTTCGTATGTGACAAAACTCGAGACTCTATCTTTAAAATTGCGCTACTAAATCGTTTTTTATTTATTTTAGGGGGCAGAAATGGGCGTGGCAAAATCTAAAATATACTTATCTGCGGATGATATACACCAATATTGGTACCAAGTTTGGAATCTCTAGCTCTTATAGTCTCTGAGATCTAGGTGTTCATAGAGACTGACAGACAGACGGACAGACGGACAGACGGACATGGCTATATCGACTCAGCTGATGACCCTGACCAAGAATATATATTTTATGGGGTCGGAGATGCTTCCTTCTGCCTGTTACATACATTTCCTGGAGTCACAAAGTTATAATACCCTTCTACCCTATGGGTAGCGGGTATAAAAATAAAGTAATTATAAAATATTCATTTCAAGATGAAAATTGTTGCGATTTCGTTTAGGTGTACAAAAGCAATTAATATCTTCGAATGACATTAAAAGAATTAAGTTATTTAATGGTTAATTTAAACGAGTCAATAATGCGAATGTAGATCTTTGAAAAAAGACTTTGCAAGTTCAACCATTAGTTTCATTCTAGGAGTAGTAGTTTTTTAATACTTAAATCACAATAATCGTGCTCATTATCATGAGTACTCACTCGTGTAGAGATCGGATATTTAATTGATATATAACACTTCTAGCTGAATTATTACCTAATTACTACTAACATAATTTTATGAGTGAAAAGTTTGAGCATTAGATTTGTGTAGGTTTAGTACCCATTCGAATTTCATTACCATGGGAGTTGACTTTGTAGTCTTTGGACTAGTGTTCGGATTATTTGCGGTACATATATCTAATAATGTAAATAAGGCAAACGTGGCAAGTAAATTAGCTACAATCTAAATTTGTTTATTTTCAAAGCAAGCTGTTCAGTTAAAGTGGACAAATGTTCTCTGTGCAAGCCACAACGAATCATGGGTTCATATCAATGAGTGCCGTCTGAAAGCGATTAATCGGAATCTAACCGTTTTCAATCTAAACGTAACCTTTTTGTATCCAGTTAATGATATAACAGTAATTGGACAATTCTATAAAAAAGCCAATGGTTATAAGCCATGGCTAATATCGGCCAATGTTGATATTTGTCGATTTTTGAAAACATCCTACAATCCATATGCAAAACTTATTTATGTTCTAATAAAAGAGTATACGAATTTAAACCATTCGTGTCCTTTTAATGTGAGTATTTGACTTCTATCAAGTAGGTCAAATTAATAATATAATAATTAATAATTATTTAATATCGAATATATACACAGGGACACGCAATAGTTAAAGGATTTCATATTAACCCTCTACAACTAGGATTACCATTTCCAACTGGCGAGTATTTACTTTCTATGAAGTGGTTATATTCCAAGAAGTTGACGATGACATTAAGTGTATACTTTTCTTTCACCGAAGACTATATAGATATGTGAACAAAAATTCGATGTATTATTTTGCAGATTTATGTAGTAAATCATGACTTGTTTACGAACGAAGAGATTATTATTATGACAAACAATATTTTCTGTTTGGTATAAAGAGTTTTTTTTTTAATTTTATATAATTATGAACTATCTATCATTAGTTCAGTTTCAACAACATATGACGTGAAATCAAATTCACGGCCTTTGACTTCCCCTTGATAAAAAATATAAATAAAATCTAAAATCGAGATAGCAATGAAATTATTAAATAATTTAGTTCATCTGTTAATATTACAGTATTGAATATTACATCTCCAAAATCGAATAGTTTGAAATAATGAATACTGAATTAATATTTCATTCAGACTACAATTAAAATAATGAAGTGTTAAAATCAACAGACTTCCAATTAAAATATTTTGAATATGTGAATTATCACCTTAAAGTATTGGAGAGTTGTGATAAGATCAGCCCGAAAATCATTCAGTGTTTGCTTATCGCCATTCGTTAATGATCTTCCAATTCAAATTTCAATTCCAAATCACTTATAAGACTGTGAAGTCAAGTGCAAACTGTAGATCTTCCTTAGCCTGTCGATCGATCGATTGATTGATCTTGACTGATCGCCGTGGAACCTGCATACAACGTCAAACCCAAGCCAAACAAAATATATATATATATAGAAAAAAAAAACCGAAATAAAATAAAAGGAGAAAAAATTAAATCCACTTATCGCATTAGCAATTGTCAGCATCTGAATGTGGCAGTCACGGCTGCTCCTCAACTGAGGATCATGACTGAGGATCATCTGTAATTTGCTTTCTAAAGTGATCAGTTCGACTCGAGATTGTGCCTCAGGTTAGATCGCAGATGGGAGCTGTAAGCTGCTAGCTGGAAGCTGAGAGTTGAAAGCTGAAAGCACATGCCTAAAGCATTTCATATGCCTTTTGACATCGCTTTCGGTTTGGTGGCATTCATCACAATTTCCTGCTGATCGACACTTACAACGAACGGTGGCAACATTCGACGTTCGTTGCTTTTTTTCGATTTTGTTCATTTGTTTGTCTTGTCATTCATTCAAAGCATTTAATTGTCAGGCGACAAAATGCAAACAGATAAGTTCAAGAAGCAGTTCAAATAACCAGAAGACCATTCAACTCAACTTTTTCCCGCTATTGATCTTGAAACATGCAGCATGCAACATGAAAACATGACCGTGATTGCTTCGTTGGCCAAGCCGAGTTCGAGGCATGCTCTTAAAATGAGCTCGCATTCAAATTGCCGCATTGACTTGTCCACTGACTCCGTATTTTCAATATATTTTTTTTCCTCTCCTTCATACATTCAATTCAATTAAACAAATTTTCGATCGGCTGATCGGCGCTCGATCGCTCGATCGTTGAGTGCAGTGCCAACTTTTCTATTTTGGCCAGAAAAAACAACAAGAAACTAAAACAAAACAAAAAAAAATGCACAGAATTGTAGAAAAAGTAAACAACAAAGTGTTAAGACAAACGTGCAACGGTTTGGGGTCAGTACCATTCACTTTTGGCTCGTTTTAAACTGGAGTTAAGTGCTATTTGAGGTAAGAATTTCATTACGTTTACGTACGTGCGCCGTTTTTTTCTTATTTTTTTTTTTTTGTGTGTGTTTTGGGGCGGGATGTATAATTGCGAGGGGAGTTCTTGGCCTGAAGCAGGAGAGGGGAGGGGAGGCGTGGAGCTGTAGTTGGGGAGTTGCTGGGAGCAAGCAGTTGAGCCAACTGCGCATGCATATTGCTTCGAAGACGAAGTCGAAGACGACGACGACGACACGTTTGCATTTTGAAAAGTCACGACCCACTTAGCCAACCATGAGTAACGGACAGCGGCCAAAACACACATACATACACACCGACGACATACACACAGAGAGTGTGTAGAGAGCCAAGTGTTTGTTTTTCTATAAACAAATCGAATCGCATCCGATGGCATCGAAATCATTGCGAAGAGTTAACAACGCATTCCCAAAACTTCCAGAGTGGGTGACTCACTCACACACTCACGTTCAGATTCGATTCTCTTGAAGATGCGTTGATTAATTGCCATACTGACAACTCTCGAACCGCAAAACCTAAAAAGCCACTCAGAAAAAAATTCCGAAAAAAAGCTAAAGTGAAATCCAAAACTGTGTTTTATGTTTGTTCATTTTCAACAAACATTTTTCTTCTTGTCTTCAAGCCCTACGCTCTTTGTGTGTGTGTGTGAAAGTGAAGTTTATGGTCAGTCAAGAAGAAAAAAGTTCACAAGCTTTTTGGAAAAAAACTGCGCAACAATAGCTGATAAAACAAATACATTTGTCGCCTCTAAAAGAAATGTACATAAAGAAAGATTCGGTCGAAATGTAAAGATATTTGTTAAGATGCCTACGCTATACAATAGGCCAACTCAAGCTGCGACAAAGAGGTGAAGAAAAAGAGAGAGAGCGAGAGTCAGTCTAGGCCTAGACAGAGACTGGGGATAGAAGCCGTGATTTATTTGCTTGTCAGTGCAACAGCAACAAGCAGCTAACACAGCACAGTCAGCCAAACTAACGAATATAGCTGGTTAAACGATGCGGGAAATTCTTAAAAATTTGACGCTTAACCACAAACAACAACAGCAAACGGCAACAACAATGCGAGAAGCCAAATGCTCGTGACCGTTAGACAAATAATATTAAACACCAGTTTGTGTATAGTGTATGTTTGGTAACAGATCAGCGACTGGAATGGGAAGGGAAAAGGGAGGCCAGCTGGCCGCAGGGATCGTCTCTATAGAGTCGATAGATAGATAGGCAATACGAAATTAGAGAAATAAAGACATTGTCGCCGATCCCCATGCAAGAACAGCAAGCGAGCTGCGAAGACACACAACATCATCAAGAGCTATTGAAAGCTTTGGGTTTCGACTTCATTTACATAAACAGAAAAACAAAATAAAAAGCCAAACCAAGCCGCAAAACAGTCGACGGTGAGAAGAGAAGACGATGAGCAAGTCGCTTGGGCCATCCGATGGCCCTCTGTTAAGTTGGCCTAAAACGCATTTTTTGTGTCGCTGCACGCACGCGCTCATAAATCAAAAGCCAACTTGTTTATAACTGAAAGCGATCAATTAAAACGTTAACGCAAAAAAATAACTGAGATGCGAACCTCTTTGTCTCTCTTTGTGTTTATTGTTGTTGTCTGAGCGATGAGCGGTTGATCGAAGCGCTTGATCGAAGCTGTGATGCTTGATCGTGCCGAAAACCGAATTTGAAACTGGTCAGAGAGATGGCCAGCTTGGAGGCAGGTTACCCCCCTCCTTCCTTGTTGCCTCTTGCATTCCGTCGGCCTAATTCTCTGTAAAAGAAACATTTAAGCAACGCTTATTTATTTTTCTCCCTCTCTCTCTCTCTGCCGCTCTCTCTCTGGAGCAAATTCCAGCGATGCTAAAGCTAACTGCATTTTGGTGTCGATGCCGCGTTGGTAATGAATTGGAAACTGCCGCTGCCGCTGCCGCTCTTTTCGCTCTCTCTGGACATGTTCAAAGGCCAGGCACGTCAGCTAATCAATTGTTCGAGCCGAATGACTAAGCCTGGCCATAAACTGAGAGCCAACATGATTAAGTATCCTGACATTTATAGTTAACTCTTTCCCAGCCGCACTCAGTCGCTCAAAATCCGACTGCCCCTCTCTTTTCCCTGTTAACGATCTGTGGGAGTCGAGCGGGCTGAGTGTGCTCCCTACTGTGTTCTTTTTAAAGATCGATAGATCTTGTCTATCCGAGTTGTACTTGCATTGAACGATCGGTTTTATGTCCGTTTGTACTACACACGTTTCACACACAAGTGGAGCCTTGGAGTTGTCATTTAATTGGCAGTAACTCAGCCACTTAATTCGTATTTTATTATTATTCTAGTACAAGGCGATATTTTGTTGTTTTGCATGAGTTTTTTAAGATTTTTGCGTCGCAACTTTTAATGTTTTCAGCGAAATCTCGACTGAGAATCAGAACACACTTTAGGACGATATTTGATGCATGTTGTGCTGGTTTTTACGATCAAAAACATGTTCGGACACGAACTGTAACAGTACATATTTAGTCCACTTACTAACCTTATGGCTTATCACTAGCCATATAGTATTTCCCATCAGCAGATCTTTTGCACGATCAAATTCCAGTTGAGCTTCCATCTTTCGGGCTGCTCCTCTTTGGCTGCTTTCTCTTTGTAGTACCTTGCAACCATAGGACATTTTTACCTTGGCCGATTCCGATATTCGATCGCTATCGGAAACAGGCACAACACCCCAAAAACAATGCAGCGGCTGCGTCTGCGTCTTATCAGCCAAACGCAGTCGCAGTAGAGTGAAGGCATTTTGCTCGCCTTGACAACACCCCTGCAACGTTGTGGCAAGTAGGTAGGCAACCGAGCTGGTTCAATGTGTTCAAGTCAAAACGCGTATCGGGATTATCAATAATGTGCAAGGCTACAGCTCATAAAATCTCTGTGCGCAGAGCAGCCACAAGGAATTACAAAATTGTCCGCAGACGGCAGACAGAAGAAGATCGCTGACGAGCGGGTTGCTGGGTTGCAGAGTTGCAGGGTGGCAGGGGTTGCCTAAAGATACAGTGCCTGCCTGCTTGTGTCGGATCTTTTCTTTTCTTGTTGAATTTGTGTGTACGCTGTGCCTTGATCAGGTGCCGCCGAGCGATCCATGAACACTTAGCAAAGCACTGCCACAAAGCCAGAATATGTTGAAGATGCTGGAGCCGAAAACGGAGGCCGGCGAGGTAAGGTGCGGCGATCGCGATGCGTGCGGCGCGATAAGAAGCCGATGCAAACCATTAATTAGGAGCTGCAGATACCTGCAGATTTTGTCCAGTTCGCAACGTCGAAAATTAAAGCTTTAATCGTGCATGAAAATACGTGAAACTTACGCGTCCTCTGCCGTCTGGCCGTCCGTCTGTCCGTCCATCATCTTCATCATCATCGTTGGCATCATCATCGGCATCATTCACTGCCCACAGATGCAACGTGATCGCGATAAGATAAATCGCATACAAATTTGCCTTTATGCAAGAGCACCGAGTGAATCCGAAATTATGATTATTTATGCAGGGTATCAAATGTGCCACGAATGCGTGTGTCAACAACCCAAACTCTGTCATTTATTTCAATGAAAACAATCAACAGCTCTCACAGCTCGCTCGTCTCTCATTAATCGCCCGCCAATATGTCAATGTCATTGCCTTTCTTGCTCTGCTTCCATAACCTAACCCATTTCACACTTACACGCTTACACACAACGCACACACGCGCACACACACCGATGAGAGCATTATAATTCAGCCTCACACAGATACGCAAATTATCAGTGTTAACTGTAAATGCAGAAATAAGCAAGGATGTATGCGAAACTTACATACTCTGCCATTTACAACACTGAAGTATTGAAGAGACAAATGAAATGATTTTATTTAAGAATCGTGTGACATTTTCAAATGAATTGAATTCCAAATTCATTTACCTATACATTTTGATATATGTATTGGCTTATTTTTTTATATATGTTATATCATATAATATTAGACGCTACATTACTTTTCGAATGAATAAAAAATAATTATTCTTGTCAATTTAAATTCAATGTCTAAAGTATCTGTTTGCTGAATTTATCACCAAATGTAGGCTTAAGTAAATTGGAAGTTTTTTTTTTAATTTGTTAGTTACCAAATTTCAATTACTATAATTATGCAAATAAATCAATATTGTTTCTTTTATTAAGTTTTAAAAGACGTGCTTTTCAAACCAACATAGAATAATTATACTTGTTTATATTAAATAACTGAATTATTTGATGCTGATTAACAATAAAATGCATTTTATTCTAATTCATTTTACGACCCTTAATTAGTTAGTTGCTAAAATAAAATGCGCTCAATAAAATGTAGATTACTATATTTCTCCAATGTTTATTATACTCTGAGTACAATAAAAAGCCAACAATAATACTATAAGTAGTTGATGGAACCCGTTTCACACAACAATTAAATGCCGGCTTAAGGGTATCGGAATAGTTTGATTACCTGACTGCGAGAAGATCTGCAATTGGCAATTGCCAGTTGGTTGTCGGTTTGGCAGTTTTTCTTCCTCTTTGGGATTTGTACTGCGATTCCGTCGGCCGTCCCTGCCGCTGCCTGTCAGTCCTGTTCAGCCACCTCCCCCCTTCCCACGCCGTCGACGATGGAATCTCTATCTGCATTGAAGCGCGAAAATTGCAAACCAATGTTGTTTTGACAATGTGCAATAATTTGTAGCCAATTTTATGTGTCTACCGGCGGTTCAGCTTGGCTTGTTTCGGGTGCCCCGAATCGCCCCCATCCAATCCATGGACGGATGGACGGTCGGTTCATGCATATATATACATACACACTAGCAGCTAGCCCACTGGGTAACGAGACCCCGGGCCACATGGACCGACAATTTATGGCTGCTAAATTAGCAAGAAATGGAAATTAAGAAAAATGTTGCTTTTATTGCAAACAGTTGTAGTCGTCTTCCAATAAAAGCATATTTATTTATACACAGCTCCGCTATGGACATGGCTACGAGTTGAGTACTGAATTGTTATTGTAGCTGTATCGCAGACGTTTATGACTTTCGATTCGTTGGCGGCTAATGAGGCAAGTGCTTGCTTGTGGTGGCTGTTGCTTGATGCTCAACGCTCGATGCTTGATGCAGCCATTGGGTGGCTGTTCGAATAATTGACGAGGCAGTCAACGGCGCGGCATTTGAATGGGGATTCACATATAGGGCCAATAGAGAAGGAGAGTCTTTAAGCAATTGCCTGATTTAGTTGGGCTCTGATATATGGCCAGCAAGTTCAGGTGGTGTTACGGATTGCATGATAAGCTGGCGGGGGCAAGCACTTTGATTTGACTTTGAGCTTCGCTAACTTCAAACTGTGGTAATTTTTTGTAGGTTCAAAATGTTGGCCACAAAGCTCAAATGCTATTCGCCCCAAATTAACTCATGGCCGGTTTAGAGCAGCAACGCACAGCAGGCGATCAAAGTCAGGGCGGCATTAACAGTTATAGAAACATATAAAATACAACTGGGAGTTGTATAAATTTAATTTTTTTTTTTTTGCCAGCTCGTCATTATTGCTAAATGATCGACAGGCTTTAACCTAATCGCCGTATATACAGCCCTGTGCGCATCTATAAATAAAAGAAGCCTCTGTTTTGACACTAAACTGACTTGTTAACCGAAATATTTACGTCGGGTTTGCCGGCTGCGTTTAGACCAAATGACAGCCAACCCGCAGCTGCAGACCCAATCCTAACTCTCCACAAACCCAGACAGCCCCTAAGACAGACTTTAACTTTCGCTCAACAACTGCAAGAAAAAAAAGAAATAGGAATTCAATTGAAAGTTTTGCTTAGTGGGAGGATATGGAATGGTTTCATCCATTACGGCGAAACAAATCCCACAAACGAAATTGATAAAGAGAAAAAAAGCGTAGAAGAAATATATTTAAGCCCGTAGAAAGTAAAAGGGAAAGAAAAGTTTTTAATATTTGACGTGTTTTTTGTTCCATTCTACTTATTTTTATTTTTTTGCAAAACTTTTTGCATTGAAATAGGTACAACGCTGTCGAACTACGCTGAGGGGCGGAGACCAGCTAAAGGGGGTGGGCAACGAGAAAAACAACACAAAAAATTGAAAAGGGTTTAACTTACGCTTGAACTTTTTTGCGCCTTTGTGCCGGTTAACCTATATACGTGCAAGTCATATGTGTAGCTCAAAGATACAGACTGAAAAAACAATGAGATACAGCTGCAAAGAAAAAAAAAGTTACAAACACAAATACGAATACGTATTGAGATTCCTTTTGCCTCGTTGATTGCAGATCAAAGACGCGTCGACGTCGAAATCGTCATCGACATCCACATCGACGTTGGCGGCATTCGCAGCCTGCTAATGATTGATTGTAAAATTTGCTAATTTAAGCAATGTGAATTCATGTTGGTAGACGCGAATCACAGCTCCACAGCCCCACAGCTCACACTCACAGCACGCAGCTTGTTACTGGACGTTGATTCGATTCGATTTTTTTTTTCGTTTTTGTGGGGGCCCCATCAATTTTATTGCGCATTTAATTGATCATAAAAATTATTCATTCATTTCTACAAAGATTGCAAAATCAGCAATAACGCTGTGGGCCCCCTTTGGTCTAAGAATACCAATTGCAACAACAACAACAACACCGACAACAGCCACGAGTATACAAAAAAAAACGATGATAGTGCGACGCTATCTATAAAATATGCATGGATAGAAGAGCCAAGCTTGGGAAAACTGAAGGCGGCTAAATTGGGTTTAAGGCGAAATTCCAATGAAGCAATAATGCAAAGCGAGGGCATTAAAAACAGTTTGTAGCTGCATAACTAAATACACGTCTCCACCTAAGTTCGAAGCATAAAACTCTAGAAATCAAATAGCTATGCAATTTTGGGCGATTACAAACTATTGGCCAATGTACGATCGTGTATTATTGGCCCACTTCTGGCAGGTAAAAGTAATACAAGTGATCTAACCGTGAGCAACAAATTAGACGAGACGATGCACATCAAGAACACAAGTTGACTTTAAGTATGACTTTTAGTGGTTATTGCACTGCCAGAACACGAAACTACACTTAAGCGAGGCTGTAATAAAGATTTAATCGCGTTTATATTATCGCCAAATGTCATAGACTGTGCCAAGAGTATATTTAATATCATCACCTTGTTGAATTTATTTATTAAAATGCCATTTATTTTAATTTATTCAACAACTTTCCAACCCGCTCTCGTGTGGTCTTCTTTCTGTTTGTCTTGCGAATTTTTTAAGTATTATGGATACTTTGGAGCAAACTGCCCCAGTAGGCGCAAAAAAAAGAAAAATGTTGCTGTGGATGGACTGTGCGATGAACCCACTTTTTCTGATTAAGATACTGATATTGAATTCCGGCCAAACCAGACACGTTCAGTGCGGGTTGCTGGAAATATGTTTGCTGCTTATTTACGCCCTGGTTTCGTATATCAAATGTCAAGGCGGATGGTTTATGACTTATCAGCCATATACTATACTATGTTACTCATAGTATAGCAAAAAGAAATGACGAGAAGCGAAGAAACTGCTGCCGTGCAAATTTCAGCTATAAAAATGCAAATTCATTTAATTTGGTTCATTTTATTTAAGGTATAAATAAAAAATGCTGGGGAGTGTTTTTTGTTTCGATTATCATTTGTGATTCGTTATATTGATATATATGTATATATAAATTTTTGTCGCTTTTTTGTTTTTGTTTTTGATTTTTTTTGTTTTTTGGCTATAAACTAGAAAACATAAAATTACAAATACAAATAAAAATACAAAAATACAGTTATAGTTATAGTTATAGTTATTGCTAAAAAAATATTTACAACGACAAGCACATTGCGTATATCAATATGAAGAGTTATAGCTACCAGATACATGTATGCACATGTCTAGATGTAATCAGTCGATTTATGCTTTTCTATATTGTTCGTTTTTACCCCACACACATACACTCACACACAAATGTGACATTTTGTAGAGTTAATATGGCTGTATAAATTGATGGGATACATGATTTGTGTGCAACAATGTGTATGTGTGGTATGGGTTCGGATTCGAGCTAATTAACTTATAGACTAACATAACTTATGAGGAGAGAAGAGTTTACAATTTAAATACATTATGATTATCATTTGCTTGCTGATAGGACAAATTATGGTGGCGAAGTAGCGTAAAATTAATAGTTCGTGTTGTCATTCTTCACATCGCATAATGTATAATAATATAATTGAAGCTTAATCAAACAAAATATCACAATTATTAAACAAATAAACGTACAATTTAACATTTAAGCGGGAGTTTCGTGGGGATCCTAGCTCGACAGATTTATTTACAATTTTACACATAACTACGAAACGAAACGAAACGGCTAACAGTTAACTAGTTTCTTGCTTTTGGAATGCATTCAGTTGAACTTGGCGAGGGAGTGAGATAGAGTTACAAACGTCTTTGACAGAGAGAGGGAGACGAGGAGGTAAACAGGCGTAACAAACAACAACAAGGTAGATTTTAATCGCATCCAACTAATCTGTAGCACTGTTCGGTTGAGTTCCAAGCACAGAGCTCTCAGTTCTCTTTGCTTTTCTCTGTTGCATTATGTTCTGCTCTGTTCTGTTACATGTTTCCTCTATTTATCTGCATTGCAATGTCTGTCTGTACATAACGCTGTGTGTGTGTGACTGTGTGTGGGTTTGCGTTCGTAGCTGTGAAAGCGCATTTGCCAGTTTGATTTTGCTGAATGCCTTGGCCCCAGTACAAGACACGACACGAATCGAGAGTTTGGGCCAGCAGCACACGTGCGAATTATTTTTTCTTTATTTTTCTCTCGCTGCTGGGGTCGCAATACCAACAAAATGCAGCCTGGGAAATAGCTGCAGCTTGAGATGGGACTCAGCAAGGTCACATACTGACAATTTACTAATTTCGTCGATAGCGCAGCCAACTTAACACAAGCAGCCAGCGCTGCCAGATTGTCGAACAACGCTGACTGCTAAGCTTTTCACTTTGGTTCACCTTCTAGCCTGACCTTTGTCAAAAGTTTTCGCCTGTAAGCCAACCTTGATTCGGGCCATGTTTTAGCACGCTGCTTGGTCTTTTAGCCTCAGCCAATCAGCACGTGTAGCAGACTTCCAAAAACTAGCTGCTTGTGTGTGTGTGTTGCAGCTGCCTCTGCCCACAATATGCGACGCATCCCAGTAACTGTCTGTTGCCGGTCTAGCTGTGGCTGACTGAATGCAATGGCCCTGACGCTCGGCTCATGTCGCACTTTTTTTGTTGTTAGTCTGTCTGTCTGTCTGTCGTTAAAATTTTCTTTTCATTTTTCTTTTGTTTTTCCTGCTCTTCACTTTTTTTTCTTTTTTGCTCCTAGACATGAGCTCTCTGATGTTGCCTATTTTCTATGTCCCACACACACACACACGGATACACACACGTCTGTTACTGTAAAATGCAGCAGTTAAGATGAACTAACGAGTGAACGTTGCAACAACAAACGAAATCGACAACAACGACAACGAAGGCAAAAGATGGTGGTTCGTAGAGAAAATAACAACAACAAAAAAAATAAAAAGTCAGCAGGCAGAGGAAGAAAAAATTGTTTTGGGCCTTGGCTGCGTCTGCTACATCGACATCGACGTCGACGTTGACGCCGACGTCTGTCTGCCCCCTTTTGTTGCCAACTGGTTGTTGCATGCAACATCAATTTTCTGAATCTTGCTACGAGCCAGGAAACTGAAAATAGCTGGCCGTAAGAAAACAGAACAGGGCCAACAACAATTGGCTCGCCTCTCTCGCTCTCTTTCTCTCTCTCTCTCCCTCTCACTCTCTTGCCCGCTCGGTCCCCTCTTTAGTTGCCACCCGCCTCTGCCCACGACTATTTGGTATTTTACGGTTTACTCTTGTTGTTGTTGTTCATTCTTTCTTCTACTCGTTTGCCCCTTAGCTGTTGCATTTATTTTTGTTGTTGCCGTTGCCATTGCCGTTTTGCTGCAGCTATTTTAACATGTAACTAGGCTTTTATCGCTAAACGCTTTTCATTTGCATATTGACTGTGACTTGTGACTGTGGCTCACATTGTATTTGCTCAGCAAAGGGAGAGCTTTCTGCAAAGCTCGTAATCACCATGTCAATTGTGGCCAGCTCGTGCACACGTTTGAATTCTGTAACGCGAAAAAACCAAACTGCACCAAATTCAATTTAAACAACCCAACGAATACGTTTTCGCTATGCAAAGAGTTGTGAATATGATTGCCTACAAATTGATTGCTGCTTTGTTGCTACCTCGCTGTTTAGCTTGTAGCTGCACCTGAACTGACTCTCCATCTCTCTCTTACGCTCGTGCCCTTTAGGACATCAGGCAAGCTTTTAAGCTGTGCCTAACTCGTTGCTTATCACTCAGTCTCACTCGCTCTTTCTCACACACCTTACAACCTGCCAAACTTCGCTGCTCGCTCACTTCACTCACATGTGCAGATTACGCGACGCCGGCGTTGGCTGCGTCGCCGACTGCGGCGGCAGCGGCAGGCTCTGCTGCTGTATGCCGCCCGCCAGCGGTATCATTTGCGGCGCAGGGTTCGCTGCTCCGCCAACGCCAGCTGCGCTGCCGCCCATCAGCAGCGCTGCCTGCTGCTGCTGTTGTTGTTGTTGCTGTTGTTGTTGCTGCTGTTGCTGCTGGTTGTTGTTGCTGCCGCGATGCGACTGCTGCGTCGAGGGCTGACGTCGAAAGCTGCCCGGCTGCAGCGGCGGCGGCGGTGGCGGCAGCATGAACTGCTGCTGATGCGCATGGGGATGCGAATGGGCGGCGGCGCCATGCAGCGGCAACGGCAGCGGCAACGGCAGCGGCATTGGCAGCGGCAGCTGCTGCTGCTGCTGGTGCACATGATGATGGTGATGGTAGGCGGGATGATTGATGGGGGCATGGCAGGGCGGCAGCGCACGCTGGCCGTGCGCCGACGTCGACGCCGAGACGTCGGGCAGCGCAAAGCGCAGCTTCTGCCAGAACAACTTGTCGCCCCACTGCAGATACGTGTTGGTCTTGAGATACAGACGCAGGTCGGGATCCAGCTCCTTCTGGGGCACCTCGCCCAGCACGATGACGATGAGGCGACGCCGGCGATCGCGCAGCACCGACTGATGCGCCGACTTGAACTCGAAGCGACACCACTCCGATTTGATAAAGTTCTCGGAGACGACCATGATGGTGCGTCGACTGCTGTCGATGGCCTGGACAATGGTCTCGGGCAGATAGCCGCCGACGGGGAAGTCGCGCTGATGCAGACACAGCTTGTAGCGCTGTTCGCCTAGCTCCAGCACGGGCGCCAGCTCCTCGTTGACGAACAGTTCGTCCTTGGACGAGTACGAGATGAAGGCATCGAAGAGCTTTTCGCGCTCATTTTTGTCCACATCCTTCTGGCCGTTGTAAAAGAGTCGCACACCAAAGCGCGAGTGGCACCAGACGCGCATCTCCTGCCTGAAGATGAACACCAGCAGCGTGCAGATCATGATGAAGATGAAGGCGGTCAGTATGGCCACCAAAATGGGTATATAGTCCTGCTTGGGCGGCTGGTTGAGTATCATCTTGGTGGAGGTCATGTTGCCCCCGCCAACGATGTCGCTCGCCTCGCCCGCCCGCTCCGCAAAGTTGAAGCCGCCGTTGTCGAGGCCCAGCTGCAGCGTTTGGCTGCACTGCACCACGGGCAGTGAGTCCGCTGAGGCGGCATAGATGGCCATCTGCATGGGCTGCTGCTGCTGTTGGGTGCCATTGCCTGGCAGCTCGCAGCGCAGCTTCTGGCGATCCTGGACGTACTCGTGACGGCCCATGAAGTCGCGCAGCTTGTCGATGAACTCACAGCGACAGCTCCAGGGATTCCCCGCCAGCCGCAGCTCGTTGAGGTAGCTGGGCAGAAAGTTCCAGACGGCAAACGAGGTGATCGCATTGTGATCGAGTCGCAGCACCTTCAGATGATACAGATGCGTAAACGTGAGCGTATCAATGCTGGCAATGGCATTGTGTTGCAAGTACAGCTCCTGCAGATTGTCGAGCCCTTGGAACTCGTTGCCATTCAGCTGGCGCAACAGATTGTTCTGCAGCTGCAGCACCTCCAGCTCCAGCAGACCGTAGAAGGTGCGATTGTGCAGCGTCTCGATGCGTGAGTGATTCAAGTGCAGCACCTTCAGCCGCTTGCGACCGATGAACGCATGACTCTGCAGCTCGGTGAACGTGTTGCCATCGAGATACAACTGTGTGGCGTCCATGGGTATGTGGGTGGGCAGCGTGCGCTCGTAGCTGGCGCGACTGCAGTCGACCACATTGGAGGTCCAGCTCTGGTCGTGATAGCAGGCACAGCGATCGGGGCACTCCATCTTGCAGTCGCAGGCCTGAAAGTCACAGCAGTGGCAGAGCGCAAAGCAATGCGACTCGTACTTGCAGAGGAAATCGTTGGACTTCGCCTCGATGAGCGAGACGTGCGTGGCGCCGCGTGCATACGATAGCTTGCAATAGATCTGATCGAGATCCATGAGCTGCGGCTGTGTGCGTGACTCGCGATTGATCTTCTGCAGCCAGTCGAGATTGCAATCGCACTGGTAGGCATTGTGGCCAATGTAGAACTCGGGCAGCTCGCGATCCTCGGCGATTGGCGAGAGACGCAGTGCGTTCGGCTCGAGTGTGGTCAGCTTGTTGCGTATGAGATCGACGCGCGTCAGATTGGGCTTCTTGAAGAACGTGTACGGCTGTATCTTGCCGATCTGATTGTCGTTCAGATACAGCACCTCAACGCTGTTGGGTATCGAGTTGGCCGTGATCTCCGTCAGCAGATTGTAGCTGGCATCGAACGTGGTCAGGCTCAGCTCGTTGTCGTACTCAAAGTAGTTGCCCAGCTGCGTAATGCGATTGGCGCGCACATCCAGCCACTGCAGGCCGTACGGTATGTGCGAGTAATCGAACTTCTCCAGTCGATTGCCCGATATATTCAGCCACACCAGGTTGTTCAGTTCGGTGAACAAGCCAGCGATGCTCTTCAGCTGATTGCCGTCGAGGCGTATGGCCTGCAGCTGGGTGTTCTTCAGCAGGGCGCCGGCCTCCATGGACTTCAGCTTGTTGCCCGACAGGTTGAGGATCTGCAGCGATCGCATGCGATCGAAGACACCGCGTCGTATGTGTGTCAGCGAGTTCTCGGTCATGCGCAGCCCGTAAAGATTCTCCAGCTGGGTGACGCTTGTGTTCTCGATCTGTGTGATCAGATTCTCGCCCACATCGAGCGTCTTCAGCAGCGGCACATGCAACAGCGCCTCGGGCACCGCCTGCAGCTTGTTGTCGTTCAAATGCAGATCCTGCAGCTGGCTGCAGTTGATCAGCGCACGCGCATCCAGCTTGGACAGCCGATTGTAGTCCAGCGAGAGCACCTGCAGATTGTGCAGACCTTGCAGCGTGCGCTGCTCGATCACCGAGATGCGATTGTTGGAGAGGATGAGTGTGTGCAGGCTGCTGAGGTCGGCAAAGATGCCGGCGGGCAGCTGATCGATGTAGTTCTCCTCGAGCTTGAGGATCTGCAGACTGGCCAGGGGGCGAAAGATGTGCGCCTCGAGGCGACTGATCTTGTTGGCGGACAAATCGAGTTTCACCAGCTGCTTGAGGCCCACAAACGTCTCCACGTTGATCCACTGGGAGTTGAGCTCGTTGTTGGCCAGATCGAGCACCAGCAGCTCCGACAGCTCACCGAAGATGCCCGGCGCCAGCACGTTGATCGAGTTGTTCTTCAGATAGATCTCCTGCAGCTGCTTCGTCTCGGCGAACAGCTCCGGGGGCAGCGAGGTGAGCCGATTGGCGGACAGATCGACGACACGCAACGAGATGAGACCCTCGAAGGCGCGATCGGCCAGAAAACTCATGCTATTCCGTGCCATATTCAGGTGGGTCAGTCGCACCAGCGCCGACAACATGGCCGACGGCAGACTGACCATCTTGTTGGCGCTCAGATCGAGCGACTGCAGCGTGGAGCCGCAGACGCGCGACTTGCGCGAACTCAGCGAGGCGCTGAAGTAAAAGTTACTGATGTCCTGGATCTTGTTGTACGAGGCATTCAGATGCTGCAGCGACTTCAGCGGACACACCATGCCATCGGGTATGAGCCAAATGTTGTTCAGACTCAGATCGAGGCGCTCCAACTGTCGGAACTCCACGAAACTGTTGGAGGCCATCTCCAGCGACATCGTTGACCAGTCGCCGTTGTGCGTGCGTATCGTCAGATTGCGCAGCTCGTGCAGACCCCGAAAGGAGCCCTCGGTGAGGTTGCCCAGCTTGCAGTACTCGATGGTGAGATCGCGCAGCTCGACCAACGACCGAAAGCTATCGGGACTGAGGGTGCTCTGGAAGAAGAGGGCGTCGCTGCACTCGAGCCGCAGACGCACCGTATTGTGCGGCTGTATCACGCTAAAGTTTGTGTTCTCCAGCTCCGAGTTGATCGTGCGCAGATGGCAGACTAAGGTGATGTCGTGCTCCCCGCCGCCGCTCCAGCGGCACTCGTCGGGCGCCTGGTACAACACCGTCTTGCTCAGCGCCGCCCCAAAGATGGGCATCACACAGCTAGCGATGAGGACGTAGAGCATGTGGCTGGCCAGCATTTTAGAGCTTCGTCTTCGTTTGTGGACCGGGGGGAAGAAGGTGTTGAGTGGATGCGTTGTGGATGCTGTTGGTTGCTGTTGGGGTCTGCAAATTCTTAGCGGGGTTATTTGCAGCCCATTTTTGTGGATATTTGAAATATCTTTTTGTTTTGTTGTTTTCTTGTTTTATCGAATTGTTGCTTGCACAATCCACGCGAGCGTGTAAAAGTAATGAAAAACACAACACACACACACCATCTACACCATATAGTGGCTATTTTGTATTTTTTTTATAGACAATTTTATTTTTTTCTTTAGCTTTTCTCTCTCGCACTTATTCGATTTGTTGCTGTTGTTGTTATTTTTGTTTGTTCGCGCTGACCGTAATCCAAGTGGGGGGTGCGATTGCGACTGCGACGCTTTTAATTTAATTTTATTTTTTCTTTTCTTTAGCTTTGATAAATATTTTTACAACTTTCGAGCAGTCAGTCGTCTATGCATTACTTCGACTGCGACTGCGTCTCGTTTCACTTCGTTTCGATTCGTTTAACCGACAACGCGTGCGCTCAGCTCGAAGTCAACTCTAAAACTGATCGCACTCAGCGAACGCCAGAGAGCAGCAAGTGCCGCTGAGAATGCCAATGCGCTCAGCCAGCTGTCGTTTAACTCAACTGCCGCTTTGCACTCAAATTATGCCTCTGGGCGAGCACTCAATGAGCACGCACACAAAGACTGTGGCACGTTGAGAGTTGCTTTGCGTTGCGTTGCATTGGGTGCGCAATTCACTAGCAAGAGCAGTGAGTACCTGGGAGGGTGAGCAAAGCAAACACTACGAGGCGACTACGCGATGTCTATGCCAATGCAAACGCAAACGCAAAACGCAACGCATAATAGTCGCAATGCACAGTGGGCCGAGTATTGACAATGTTTTATTGCGCTGCTGAAGTGTGGGATGAGAAAAGGCCAAGCGGATAGCGTTGTGTGAGAGTAGGAAGTGCTCTTGATGTAAGATGATCGAAAGGGAGGAAGTGAGATCGAGCGATAAACAGGTGATATGCCAGGCTACAATTTGAGCTGGATTTGCGAAAGATGAGCACAGAGATAAGCTAAGAACTTGGCATAATAGAATGACTGATCATTTCAAAGATGCAACTGGTAATGTAATATTATGGAATTCTTTTGTTAATGGCATCTGCAGACAGATAGATGTCGGTAATGAGAAAATACTTCTTATATACTTAGAAAAACAGGACATATTATATAAAATTTCTAGTGTGCAACTAGGTTGATATATAAAAAGATTGGATATTTTATCTATCTAACTATCTAAATTTTAATTTCTATATTAATTTAGTTTAGTTTTCTAAGAACCCTTTAAAAGAAGCGAAAATATTCAATAATCTAAATATTAATGCCAGTTGTAGTTTTTATTTAAAATTTTTAGTTTTAGGGGCCAATTAATTGGCAACCTGCTACAGTTTTGTACCACTGTGCACTGTGTGTCTCCCTTGTCTGTTTCGTTGAGCGTCAACGCCAAGCGAACAATTTCCAATGAGACATTGACACTCGTCACACCGGTTAGACAAGTTTCCTTTGATACAAATGAGCCACGATCAAATTGAGTGAGTTTCATATTCAGCGCCTGAGCGTGAGAGTAAAAACGTAAATTCACCGAGACGGGGGCGAACACGAGAGACAAAGAGAACGCGAGAGAGCGCACAGTTTGCTGAATAGCCTCAAAAACAAAGAACTAAATTGAGCGCAAAGTGAGCGTGTGAGAGCTGCGAGACTTTGGTGTGGTGCGGTATAGTGGTGTGGTGTAGTGATGTGGTGTAGTGGTGTGGTGTGTGATCTGATCTGGAGGCGAACGCGGCTTAAGCGACGAGAGCAAAAATAATAATAAAAAATTATTGAAATCAATTGTTAATGCAGGCAATGTCAGTTTGATATACGCGCCATACGTACACACATAAAAAATTGACTGATTTTTCTTGATTTATGAGAGCAGTTGCTGGGCCTGCTGCTGCCTCGTCGACTCTTTTGATCGCTGATCGCTGATCGTTGGAACGCCAGTTGGACCTGACCGACCGACCGATCGACCGGCTGGTCAATCAGCGCCAAAGCTTGCAAGCTGACGAACTGTCGATCGGTCGCTCTGTCCGTTTGTCGGCCATTCGCTTTGTTTGTTTAACGCGCTTACTCATTTTGATTTTGTTTTTCTCTCTTTTTGTTTTGATTTTTGGTACAAAATGGAACGGGGCTGATCTGTTTGCTCGATCGCTCCATATGACTTTAAATACACTTTCAAACTTTCCCAAAATGTTTGCATTCTGTGTACCTGTTGACGCCGTTGCTGCCTCGCCTCGACAGGTGCTGCTGCTGATTAACCAAACACACATCTCCCTGGTCCTCCCAAGCGATGCGTATCTGTCAGCCAGCCTGTTAGCGAGCGTCTCGAGATCACTCAGTGTGTTTGTTCTCAGGAAAACCCACACCAAAAAAATAAACTGCAGGTAGACCTACCTACAAATTGCTGCTGAAAGTTGACCGTGTGCAAACATCTTCAGGTACATTTCACCTTAGCCGGTATCTTTTGGCTAGGATTTTGTTACAAGCTGAAGCCACCAGCAGCAGCAGCAGCAGCAGAATGAGAACCTCAATTGTTTGTTCCTGCTTTGCTCGTTGCCTTCTCTTGTGTGTGTGTTTTTATCGATCGATCAGGCCAGTTGGGTGTAAGCCAGGAAGTGCTACAACAAAATTAGGCTAAGGCCTTTCTTTCCATTGCACAATGTCAGACAACAACAGTTCCTGCGGGCTTCAGGGGTAAGGTAATCGTATACCGGTCTCTGGGTCGTCATCGATTTGATTTGATTAGATTAGTCGAGTTCAGTAACATTTGCCTCGATGACGGATCACTGCTATTATTCTCAGTTCTTTTTTTTTTGTTTCGCTCTACACTTGCCATCTCCCTCTTCGCTGTTCACAATTTGCGCAAATTATTTTTCTTTGTAATCGTTTCGCTTGTCTTGGGCTTTATTGTTGCCCAAGACCAAGACCAGTGTTTGCTGTAGCTGCTGCTATTGTAGGTGCATATTGCTCATTGGGTCACATTCACATTCACTGTCTGAGTTTCTCTGTTTCCCGTCTCAATGCCCCTTTCCCACTCTGATTATGACTCACATAATCTGCAGATACTTTGCCAGCTGCCATCGTGTCGCTTGCGAAAATTATTCAGCGTATTGTAATTGCTTTTTTTTCTGCTGTTTGCTCTTTATCAATGACAATGAACGCCCCAGCGAATTGGCGGCACAAATTCCAATCCATAGACAACCCTAAAATTGTACATTGTCGCCAGCTGAGTGGCCAATTTGTACAATATTCCATATCTTTGGGGCATATTGCGCTTATCAGCCAGATGAAAACAATCCATTCAGCTACTGACACATCAATCAACTGATTCCTCTCCGGAAGTTCTACAAAATTAAAGCGAAAATCTCTTTAGGTGCGGCACGAACTTCAGATTCACTTTGCTTGTTTTATTTGTCTACCAAAAGAGCTCCACAAAATCAACAAAAAGTCTTTTATGTTCACATTTTCGTAGTGATCAGCAAAAAAAAAAAGTTTGTGCCTGGAAATCGAAGAAGTTCAACATTTTATGTTACGTCAAAAGTAAAGCTTTTTGATTTTTATTATTATGTATACAAGAAAGTGCTAACAAAAAATCGTGAAACGTGTTAAATGACAACTTAAAACCAACAAGATACTCTAATTAATGTTAATTTGAGCTTAAATTTGTTATGATTTTCATAGCAAACAATTAGCACCTCAGATGAACTTTGCATGAACTAATAAACTTATTATAACTCTAACTAAAGACTAAACTTTTGATTCAGATTGAAGGAGAGCTTAGGATAATAATAAAAAGAAATAGATTTGATTTTTATTTAAAAATAATACATTTATCGAATTTAAGTTGTAAAAAGACTATCAATAATAAATGTTATTGTCAAGGTCGGGAAATAAAGTTGAAAACATTCTTTTACTATTAGACAATCAACAAAGAAATTTGAAAGAAAATCCAAAGTTTGCTTGTCAAATTGGTTTCATTTCAATTCCCATATCAAGTCAGCGACTTCCTGTGCTGATTAGAACAAACAAAAATTTCGTCATTTCAATTAATATGTGTCATAGCAATGGCATTCATCAGTCGGCAAATGAATGAGTTCCCAACAACTCTATCTTTTGCTGCATGCTGTGGCGCCCCATCTCTTTCTCTCGCGCCTCGATCGGCGGCTGTCTCTGTCTATTTAAATAACTCGGCATTGTTCTTAATTATAAAGCGTTGTCATGTGAGCTTGCCATTCATTCAGCTTCTGCTTCAGCTGGCGACGGCGGTCGACTTGGCTCAGCTGTTCTTTATGTTCTTTATGGCTTGACGCCTAATAAAAATTAATTTAATTTGTCTGTGTATTGCCACAGTGTGCGTGCCCCCTAGAATGCGTGTGTGTGTATGTGTAAAGTATCTTGTGGGTGTGCAGTTAACGCTTATGTAAACAGATTCACTTGCAGTTCGCTCGTTCGCTCGTATCGCAAACTATCTGCCTGTGCAAAACATATTAATTAGCATTTCCAATTTCGTATGCATATCTTTTTAACTATCTCGTGATGCAACGTTGCACACTCACACACACACACGCAAACACACACATATGAGCAAACTGTAGAGAACAACACCCTAAGTAGTTGCTTTCGAATTCGCAGTCAGATTCTTTCGGTTTTTGCCGCTCAGCGAATTTTGTATTATGCTTTTTATTTTCTTTAGTATGCATTTTGTTTAGTTCATTTATTGTTTGTGTTTTTTTTTTTTTTTTGTCAGCGTCGACTGACGGTTCGGCATTGCGTCTGGCGCAGTTTAACGAGAGCGTAAAAGCGAAAACATCAAAATAAATAGCTCAAAAAATTAACAAGACAGCGTCGCTTTTTGTCTGCTCTCGAGGCCCTGACTGACTGGCTGACTAACTGACTGCTAGACTGACGGCAGACTGGCGGACTCAGTGACAGACAGCCGCCGTGGCAACTAATCGAAAAGCGTTGCAGCTGCCTCAGCGGTGACTCCAGCGTTCGGTGCTCAGTCTCAATGGTTGCCTGCAAAGTGGTTGCCCAAGTTGTTGCACGACAAGAGCTTATAGATATTTTTAGGCGCGAGTGTTTACCTACAATGCGCTCTCAAAAACTTGGCAGCACGACTCAGCTCAGCTCTTGCCCCTTGCCGCTGCCTGTTGCCTGTTTGCCTGGCTTTTTATTTTTTGCGTTCCAACTGGACGCACAACGGACAGAGACCAAGAGCAAGAGAGACGGCGAACAACAACAACGACAACGGCAACGACAACGGCAACGACAACGACGAGCGAGACGCGTTTGTCAGAAGACGCGTTGAGACGACACGGCCAAACAGGCAGCTCAAAGACTCAGACATCGCATTTCTATAACCGTCTTTTCTTAGCTGCTTGTGCCAGCGGCACAGGAGTCGCAGCACAGGATACGTGGAGTAGCAACCTCAACTGGGTAGCTCCATATAATTTGATGAACAAACAACGACAGCCGCAACAACCTTGATCCGACTGACCATAGTACAGTAGTACAAGCCGACCATCAACATATGCAAAACGCAAAACGCAATAATAAAGCGAAACGCCCCGGCTGCGATCTCAGATCGTAAAAAATAAATAGGCGGCCCACGACGACGATACTTGGCTTTATTGTCTGGGCGTAACGCACTTAAAAATTAGCATAAGCAGACCTAAAGCTGATTCATTTTTCTCTCTATTAGAATTAGTCAAATTATACAACTGATTCAATTGCTAAGTGGCAAACATAAATGGTATTCAATTCACTCACAATTAACAAAGGGTTGACCACAAAGACTGCTCACAGGAAATGCTCTTCAAGCCTATTCATGACTAAAAACTATCTAGCTACGCCTAGGCCTGTTGGCTTTATGCTAATGTGCTGGCAGAATTCTTCTAGTAGAAGAAAGAGTTTCTATGCGATCCAAGTATTCGATTCAATTAACTTGTCGCCATTTGCCGCTCACAGCTGATGAAGAGACATCAAAGCGATGAGATCAGTGGACACGAAACATTGTGAATGGAATTTCAAAAAATATATTTATTAGATTAGTTATGCCCAAAATGAATCCATTGAGGCAACCAATTGTTTACGAAATAAAGCCAGACGACCGAATTTAAATTCATAATGCAATGAATATTGTGCTTAAGTGATATGCCAAAAAGAAACTTTAGTGAATCAACAACTCTCTAGACTTCTGAATAAAAAATAAACAAAAAAAAAAAAAAAACTACAGAACAACAAAATATTATAAGTTTGTAATATTTACATACTTGAAAATTTTTAGGCCATCTGAAAATATATAAATCTCACTTTATTTTATAACAATGTTAGATAGTAGATAGCTTATTTTCTTATATGTATTTCCAAATTAGGTTCTTTGTTTATTTATTTATTTTATAAAAGTAGACAATAATTTATAACAAATCTTAGCCTACTAAAGGAGAAGAGCCATGACAACTAAGGTCTTCGGCTACTAATAATGTTCTTAATTTTACAAATTAATTATAAAGATATAGTTATTCATTGTTTATTACTTTCATGTAATACAACACAAAATATATAAATATTTATTTAAAGCAAACAACTCAAAAGCTCAAAGATCAAAATCAGTTTAACATTGCTTTAATTATTTTATTCAATTACTTTTAATTGCCAATTAATATCATTGATGATTGTAGGCAAACAATAATTCATACGAAAATTAATTGCGCATCAAATCATCGTTCAAATATTTGCAAAATTTGTTAAAACGTCAAATAAAGTCAACAATTCTCGGTAATGAGCGAAGAAAGGAAGCACAAAAAAAAAAACAGAGAAACAAAAACGAATCTATAAATATTTGAATAAATGAAAGACGCAGTTAGTTAGGCGAACAAGATAAAAGACACATTATTAATTATCTTCAAATTAAATCCGATTACTCTACTTAACTTTAATGATACCAAATACTTTAGTTACACAAAATTTCACACTATGTGCAGCTGAATACTAGATTTAGATAGTTCTAAAAATATAAAAAAATGTTTGAACCCAAGACTGACCCAAATAGGCATAAAAGGTCGAAGCTCGAAATGTAATCAGCCACAATCTGGCCAACAATCTTAAATAATGAGCGGTCCCCGAATCTTAAAGTGCACTATATCTCACTAATATGTCATCAATTTGCAACTAAATGCAATCAAAAGTAAACAAAACAGCGTCAAGACTGTTAACGATAGATAACTGAGAACGAACAAACGCTATCGACACACAAGAAAAGAAAACCGAAACGATCAAAAACAAAAAAAAAAGTCTGACTGAAATCACTTTTTAAAGTTCCATAGACACACACACAATGAATGCTATGTAGTTGATGAGTGCCCAAAGTGAATCAAGATCGAAATCAAGAAAACGGATCACAGATTAAATTACCATGTTTGTTCTTTCAGCTCACGATCTCCACCATCTCATCCTCCCATCAGCCTCTATCTCTATCTCTGTCTTTGGTGAACTTTGGTTTTTTTTTGTTTCGACTGCTAATTAAAAGCGAGTAAAACACAGTCGAATCAAATAAATTTCTAGCCCAAAAAAGGGTAATAATTTCACAGACATTTCACATAAATAACATCAATAGAGCGGCGCACCGGGTCTGCAGAGGTCGCTCTTCTCGTCTCGCCTCTTCTCTACTCTCCGCTTCTCTTGGCTGGTTGTGTGCGACTTCTAGGAAACGTGGGCCAAACGCTTTTCTAAATATTCTTTTTGTTTCACTTTTGGTATTTGTTTTATTCACTGTCTCTTTCTGTCACACGCGCTCTTCTTCTTGGTCTTTTATCTAACACCCAAGAGAAAATAAAGAAGAAAAAAAGTATAAGAAACATCATTAACATGTCGTAGATACGCGCAGAGATTCGAGTTTGATTCTTTTGGCTGTATTTTGTTTTATATCTAACTGATTAACAATCGACAGACACTGTTGCTGTTGTTATTGTTTCTGTTGTTGTTGTTGCTGTTGTTATTGTTGCTGTTGTTGTTGTTGTCTCATATCAGTCAGTCAACGCGTCGCAGCTCAGTTTGAGTGAGGTTGCAGTGCCCCGCATAGACTCAAGACTCGACGAGATCTTCAAAACTCTCGTACCTCGATCTCGATCGCTGGCCGTTCAATCGAGTACCCCCATCCCCCCATCGCCGTCCCCGTCCCCGCAGCAATCGTGTGAAGCTGCATGGACAACTGGACAACTTGTATCTCTGAAATTTCAACTGTTGCGTGGAGAGGCAGCAGCAGGTTAACACGCCAGCGCAGGTTAAACTGACCCGGGGACCGGACCGCATCTCTTTTGTGCGGTTGTGGTTGTTGATGTTGTTGCCTTGGCCCGAACATTTTTGATTGCTTTTTTAATGTTTCCAATTTATACGAATCATTGTTGTTTCTTCGATTTTTTTTTCTTTTTTTTTCTGTTTCTTGAGAGTCCATAATTTAGCCAGCAAACAACGCAAAAGAGCAGAAATGAAAGAAAAATGCTTAGAAAAATTACAAAATAAATAGCAAAGTGTGTGCGCTTAGCGCGTTTGCTATCTAACCGCTATCTCTGTCTGTGTTGCCATGTTGCTCACTCATTTCAAATGTCATAAAGTCAAATGCTTTGTCGGCATCGGCATCGACATCGCCAGCGACTCATCGATTTCAGTTACGCATTGCGAGCAATGTTTTTAATTAGACAGTTTTGATGTTGCGTCAATTGTCAATTGGCACAAAAAAACAAAAAAAACAAAAGGGGCAACAAGTCGGCTGCAACTTAGACGCCTGGGCCTAAAAAGGCGACGACGTTGTCGCCAACTTTGGCCAACAAATCTGTGTCAAGCCATGGGCAACATTTAACAACAGCAACAACAACAACGACAACAACAACAAACATTCAATATCAAACATCCAACAACGTGCATCAGGCACCAGGCAGAGGCAACAGGCGGATGATCTGAAGCGCGACAAGTGATTGCCATCAGTTGTCAGGCCGCTATCGTTGATCACAATGTCAACAGCAGCAACAGCAGCAACAGCAGCGGCAGCAGCGGCAACAACAACTGCGGCAACAAGAGGCACTCAGTCAGACTGGCGGCAACATATTCCCGTGGGGAGCTGCATTTAAAAGGCATTTAAGCCACAAAATCTCAAGACCAGCAGCAACAGCAGCAATATCAACCGTTTGCCGCTCAACAATTACAAACAAGTGAATCGAGTCGCGCAGCTGAACCACGAATAATTTATATACTATAAATATCAACGAAAACTGACAAATTTGAATCTAATTGTTGACAATTCAATTAATATTATTTTCGACTTGTTTGATTGATGAATGTTAAATTGTCGACAACATTTTTTTTCTCTGGGATTGATAGCTGGAAAAGTGGAACGCAATGGCAAGATAATCTTATAAGTAAATTAAAAAGGTTTTCTATTTTTATTTTAAATATAATTGTTTACACTTCATTTAGACTTTTGTTTCGACTACAAACCTACTTAATTTACTTATCATTTAATAAAGATAAACTGGAGCATAATGAAAGGGAAATCCATTATTTGTAATCTAATCAAGTTTGAAATTAAAGTTGATGATTTATAGAAAATAACTTTCATTGTTCATCAAATATAGAAGTTGAGACCGTTTATTGCATTATTTTGCTACGCTTTCATTTAATTTATTAATGGAATATAGAATAAGGATAATAGAGATTATAATGGATTTAAAAAGCAGCAATTTAATAGAATAAAAATTATTTTTGTTGTGTTTGCATTAAAGGAAATTCTGCGAAATTTCTAAGAGGAAAATATCATAAATCTGTGGTATCCTCGGGAAGCACAAAGCACGTAAATTTCAACTACTATTTATCGCTCAGTGCAGTTTCGATGAGGTCGTAATGCACTGTTGCGATAAGTAAATAAACTCGATTGTCGCCTGGCTAATTTAACTGGTTGGGCTGGCTGCGTCTTCAGATGAAGGGCATATCGTTTACCGAGATGCTTAATTGCAGTGCATGCATGTGGCACACACTTAATGACAAAGTTATCGTACCCCATTTGGCCAAAGGGTTTTGCGCAAATGCCACAATAAAGCTCGAAGACGCCGCCGCCTGCTTTTTGCTGCTTGTTGTTCTTGTTATTGTTATTGGCAGTGCAGCAGCAGCAGCAGCAGCCTTAGCTGTTTTTAGCAGCTGGGAGCCAACTTTCGTGACATGACAATTTCGATGACGACGACGATGATGATGAGCCGCTGCGCCCCTTAGCTGAAGACGAAGCTGATCAAGATCAAGGCAACTGCAGCGATTGCGACTGCATGATGATGTTGTCGTTGACAGTGACGACGATGTGGATGACGATGACGATGACGACGACGACGACGCACGTTGACGATATGATAGACGCACTCATCACATCAGATCACATCACATCATCAGGCGGGACGTGCGCGCTGATTGTCACAGCGTCTTTCGTGGGCTACTGAAGCTGCAGCTAAGCTATCGCTACTGTAGCTGCCAAGGCGAGCGAGGCAAACGAGGCAGCCGAGGCATGCGGCTTGTGGCATGCGGGCTCCACTCAACGTTCAACGAAAATTGCAATTTGCCGTCATTTTGTAATGAGGGAGCGCCGACTTCGTCGTCGTCGGCGTTGTCCACGACGTTGACGCTGCTCGAAATTATGGCAAATTGTTTATGGGGTGTTTAAATGGCCAGCAAGGTTGTTGTTGTTGTTGTTGTTGTTGCTGTTGTTGTTGTTGTGGCAGCTGTTGTTGTAGCAAGTTGGCTACGCGCGGCGAAGCTATAATTTTATTTGTAAATAAATTCACGAAAAACCAACAACAGCGAGCTAGTTGCAAAGGAAGAGACTTTCTGGAAGGGCGCGGAAGATTACTAGAGGGAGAGTGTGAGAGAGAGACAGAGAGAGAGAGAGAGTGAGAGATAATAGTGGACCCGCCTAACGCGCTCGCTCTGATCATTAATCATTCGCTCCCTGGCAGCGGACAGCAGCAACGCCTGCAACGAACCAAGTCAACGTCGAGCGTAGAGAGAACCCAGAGTTCCTTGCCTGCTCTCAGCCTCAGATCTCCCAGCTCAGTCAGCGTCGGAGACCCAATCTCATTCATTCAGCGAGTGTGCGTGTGTGTATTTAACTAACTCATTATAAATAAGCTGGAATCCCTAACATGCAATTAAATAACGTGGGTCTAATCCTAATGAGACGACAGCCACTATGTCATGTACTCGCAGTCTTTCGTTTGTGTTTTTCATTCGTTGTTTGTTTCGCTATTCTCTCGCTCCCAACTTGGCCATGCAACATTTGCGTTTGCGCATGCTCATTTCCCGTGGTCGACAACAAAACACACCAGACACTCCAGACCTTGCCACGCATGAGTGAAAGCTGCGATTTAGCGACAGAGAGAGAGAGAGGGAGAGAGAAAGAAAGAGAGAACTCGGCACTGGGGAACACGTGTTCCCGAGCCAATTGCAAAAGGCATGACTTATAGACAGCT
This sequence comes from Drosophila siamana, assembly GCA_035047445.1. Classification (NCBI taxonomy): domain Eukaryota; kingdom Metazoa; phylum Arthropoda; class Insecta; order Diptera; family Drosophilidae; genus Drosophila; species Drosophila siamana. The sequence continues at coordinate 3,725,554 of JAWNPP010000020.1, read as the reverse complement.
CGAACAAAAAGAAAAAAAAACCCAAAATTTATCATATTGTGGCTTCACCACTCGGTGGTGCTGGTGGTGCTTGTGGTGCTTGTGTGTGGGCATTCTAGGAAAGTCAAACGGCGCTGATTTCAGCAGCTCCCAACCAAGCGCGAGTTCAACGACAGCGACTACAACTGTTGAAATACATCAGTTCCATTATCAGCTGGCAGAGAGGAAGTGATCGAATTTCTGACAACTCGGAATGTTTGTTGTTGCCCCAAAGCGTTGCATGAAATGTGTAAATGTTGCTGGCTGGGTTTCTTGTTCGCCGAACAAAGGTAGTTTTAATTGACACATAAGAATTTGATAATTGGATGGCCATCTATTACAGCTTCTACTATTCGTATAACAATCAATTTCTCTCTGGCAGCTGTTGAAAGTGAAAAGACGTAGCGAAAATATATTGAAATCTTTCATTTTATTAACTTATAAATAGATCTTTGTGTGGTGTCCAAAGATAATTAATAATCTCTAAGCTCTCAACTTGAAGAGATATTGCTTTTAAATTTACAATTTTTAATCTTAATTAATAGCATATGAAAATGCCTTTGTTTCAAATTAAATCAAGTTCGTTATAATCAAATATATAATCATTTTGCTGTAATTTCAATTTGAATGCTTGTGCTTTAAATTGAGTTGTATATTTTTGATAGTAGTTCAACTTATCATATGTAATTGTGGTTATTTAACTATATATTTGAAGCAATTATTAAAGTAAATATAAAATAAGCAAATTTTTTGGATTAATTAATCTCCGTTTTATTTTATTGCTTTGAAAAACTCGAAATGTACAATACAAACTTTCTGTTAATATATTTCCTTTCATTATACATTATGTTTTCATACTTTCGCCTGCTTAAGAATTCTTCTATTTACAACTTTACTGGCTTCATTCATTATAGAAAATCTGTTGTAATACTTTTAATAATCCCAGCTTTCACACAACTACTAAGCACCTCGTAGAACAATATAGATGTGGCTCATAAACTTCGCCAACAAATTCCCGAATATTGCAGTAATAATCTATATGTTTGTGTTAACAGCTGTCTGTTGATTTTAGTGCCGAATTTAGCCCAAATCCATTCTTGCTAAGAGCCACAAGAACTGACCCTGCCAATGATGCGTTTCCATTTTGTGTTCTCGCGTGGTAATTAGGACTGGCAAACCTCCAGACAATCCCAAGCATTGATGCCGTTCAGTAGCTTAAGTTGATCCCTGTTCGATTCAAAATGCGAACTCAACCCACGCTCAGCGGCTGATAAACTAATGAGCCACGCCGAGCTGTGACTGCTGTAGTAACCCTCTGAGTTTAGAGGCCTGTCAGATTCCTAAGAAAATCTTTTATGATCTCGTGTATGTAATGCGTAAAAAGAAACCCTTGCTTCCACACGGGCGGCACACTCTAATTGCTGCGCGTATATGGCAACCATTTTAAAGTGGAGACGAAGGGCTATAAAACTTATAACCGCAGGACTTTCACTGTCAGCACACCCATTAATCCAGTCGACAGAAGGCAGCAGCAGCAGCAGCAGCAGACGAGTTTCGAGTCTCGTTCGCTCTCGCTGTAACTACTTTGGTAACGCCCTTGTAAAGATCTTAAATGCTGGAGCCGGACTTCGAGCGAAGCTAGAGCAGTTAATTCTAGATGAGACAGGGACAGACCAATGACACCACATGGACAACAGACAGTTGTTGGCTCTAATAATTTCGTTCATTATGAATTAATTTAATTTGAACAACGGTCGCCACATTTGGTTTTTTTTTTTTTGAGGAGGAAGAGAAGGAGGTCGCAGAACTGGGAGAAAGAATGAAAAGGTTGCCCTCGAGAGCACAACGGGTGGGCGCCACGGATTGTGTCAAAGATATGCGACGCATGTGGCGCAAAGTTCCGCCAAATGCACAGTTGGTAGTCGGCCTCCGGTTCGGTCATTGGAATTTTTATACAAAACGAATTCGAAACGAATATATAACAACCCATTTTCTACAGGTTTATTTCGTTATTTCGTTAGGTTTGTCTCTCGAGTCAAGTTGTTTGTTTGTGAGGGAAAAGTTTATATAATAATAATGCTGCCCCGAAAAGGTCAAACACAACGCAAAATTGGCTCACCAAGTAGTAGAAAAAAAACCCACAGTGTAAGTAGTACGGCAAAGGCAAAAGTTTATCTCAGAGTCGCGTTCTCAATGCTTCTTCCCCTGCCCCAGCTGCTCAGCTGCTCGGAGACAAACACGGCAGACAGGCAACGTTGCGTGTCTGGCCGGCTTTGACCCAAAATAAAGTTGGCATTTTGAGTGTTTTATTGCATGGACACAAGTTTCAAGCAATCAACAAAGCGACTGATCAAATGCAAGATCATCCCAATGGACAGACCCAAGCTATACACTCACTCAGTCAGTCTCCCTTCCCATCCCCCGCTTCCACCTCTCTCAGACGCAGTTTCAGTCCCAGACGCAGACTGAGAGAAATATGTTTATAAACATGCACATTTGGCACGCGATCATCAATTTTCGATGCCTGCAACTGCGTACTTCAAGATACTTTTACCATTTACCATTTTAGGCCCTCAACAGCTCCTCTCATCGTTATCACTGTGCAACAAAGATGATTTAAAGTATTTTTTTTTTCTTTTTCCAATGCGTTATTCAACTTGTGTTGTTTTCTTATATACCTACATTTATTTTTACGCGATGAATAATGAGAGGAGGTGCAACTAAACATTTTTCACTTGCTGCAAGTTTTTTTCCCTTTTTTTCTTAATTCCTATACTTGTAACTGATGTTAGGCATTTTAATGTATTCCTTGAAAAACGTTGAGATACATTTAACAAATTATTATTGCTCGCATTCCTGTAAACAATTTAAATCACATATTGTTGATTAATTAATACTTTGTTATTTAAAATAAGTTGAAAGAGAATTTTTCTTAATTTATAATTTCACTAACATGATCAGTTTAAAAAAATGATCTAAGCAAGGAGATAGATTATTATATTTTAATGATGACAAGAGTGTGAATAAACTCACCAGAATTAAAAAAATATATATTTTCAATGAATATTTATGAATAATCATTGCAGTTTCTCTTGAGTTATTTTTATATGTGAAAACAATCTCAATAAATTAAATTAGCAAATATAATACTTCAAATTAAACAAATCTTCAGAAATTATATAAAGTCCTTTCTCAATAGCCATATTCTGAAATGTTGTTCATTCATTCATTTCAATTGGCTACAGACTCTTCATGATGAATGCTTAAATTTACCATAAAAAAAAACATAAAATACGTAACAATAGAGAATTGTATAGAAACAGACAAGAATAGCAGAAGAACCTGCTGAAACATATTAATTTTAGTTTAAGTTTCTGCAAATTCATCGTGCTTATGTAGAGAACGCTCTCGAGGGAGTCAGTAAACCCGATTGAAGAGCACAGTGTGTATAATATACAAAACAAGATGGGATAGGATGGGATGGAATAGGATGGAATGGTTAGTGTAGGTTTGCTAGCAGGGTTCGTTGCGTCGTTGTTGTGTAGTGTTGATTCTATACCTTAATTGTTACACAATGATCGCGCTGAATCCGCGGCTCGTTGGTTCCCAATTATAAAAGCCGATTAGATAACCAACGAGCCCCAAAGCGAGCCACAAAACCAGCGAGTGGCCCATCATCATGTTTTATTATGCCAGGCAGTAAGCCTCCTGTGTGTGTGTGTCTGTCCGTGTGTGTGTTGTGTGTGTCGGTGCTGTTTTTGGATTATAATACCGCAGAGGAAAAGAAGAAAAAGTTTCGACTCATTCGATGCCATTTAGAGCAACAATAGGAGACCGGCGAAATGTAAACAGCCAGAGAGAGCACCGAGAGTGCTATACGGGATCGATACGAAAATGAGCAATATCCAAAAACTGTACCCGGTCCCATGGACAACAATGTTGCGGAGGATCGAGCAATCGAGCGACCTTCTCCACTTCTCCTCCACTCCAATGGCAGAGACCAGTGGAAGCCACCAGCAGCAATAACTACCACTGCCACTGCCAACAGTACAGGCAACAAACAGCGACAGCGACAGCGGCAGCGGCAGCACCACCAACAAGCCAACAAGTATACCCAAATATGCGATCATTACTCATGCGCGATTTCACAATAAATCAACGAGACGTGTTCACAATAATTTTATTCAACTTATTTTCTTGTCGGTTGGTCTCGGCCTGGTCTGGTCGCCGTTTGCTGGTCGCTGTTTGCTGTTCGCTGGTCTCGTTTGGGCCGCCACTGTGTTCTCTCCCTCTTCATCTCCCTCGCCCTCGCTTGTTCACTGTGTGTGTCGATTGTTATTAACTGTGTCTGTGTGTGTGTTTGTTGGCCAGCTAAAGGAGCGCAGGCTTTTATGTTGTTGTCGGCGGCGTCGGCAACAATGAAACCGTTTTTCGTTACGACCATCGGGAATGTGTTGCTAAATATGCAAAGCGAGTCAGTCCGCATCGACATTGCATCGGCAGCTGCGGACTGACTCTCTAACCTGGTGGCTATAGCTATGACTATAGCTGCAGCTATGGCGTTGGCGTTGGCGTCGACTTCGTGATGTGACGCTTCCCACTCTGTGGCGCTCTGACCGCCTGCTTAGAAGAAGAACTTCCAGAGAGTGCAACTATTTTCGTGTCGCGGATCGTGATGAAGTTAGGTGCATGGCCACGCAATGGGGCATCCAAGCTAAATGCCTACTGCTTGCCTGCCTGCCTGCCTCCTTCCGATCATTTGCAAATTGTATGCTGCAGCCACACACACACAGCACTCAAGCAGACAACAAAAAGAAGAAGCTACACGATTTAATTGTTACGCACATTGACAGTCACAGACAGTGCGAAGGCATGGGATGGAATGGGATGGAACAACAAGCAGCGCATTGTTCCCCAAGCTACCTTTAGGTTTATGAGCCCAAAAAATATGCAAAAATGTGTGTAGCTCATCGGGTGAGTCTAGGCTCTCGTTTATAGCCATGCCCTTAAGCCATTTTCGAGTCCAACGCTGCGATTGTTAAGTTGGCAACGTTTATCGCTGGAGACGATGACTGCCTCTCCATCCCCCATCGCACCAAAAGATGCCCACAAGTTGGCTTGGCTTTAATGCAAAAGATACAATTGTTTTTTCTGCTTTTTTTTTTTGGCTGTTCAGTTTAATGAATGGTTCACCTAACCCTCGATTTGCTGTCGTGAGCTTTGAGTTCGATTTCCTCTGGCTAGATCCAGTTGCAGCGGAATTGATGCAAAATCTGTGCGATTATGTGAAATATTTTTGATTACTGCCTTGGCTTGTGAACACAGTTTCCAATTATTGCAACCATCAACGGAACTTCCTCTTGAAATATTATAAAGTCATGAGTGGATTGGAGTCTAAAGTGATTTCACACAGAGAGCTGCAGAAATCTTGAATGCAAATTTAAACACTAAAGTCTTTTAATAAATGTTTGCTTTATAAATTGAATGTTATTTAAAAATATTGAAATCAAATTTCTTCAACGTGAACTTATCTTTAAAGTCTATTCTACAAGTTCCAAAAAAATAATAAACTCAACTAAAGAACAATGAAAGAAAACAGTCAAATTATTATACAAAAATTCGAGCTAATTTGAATATCAATAAAAATGCAACAATAATGCTAAAAGAAATATTTGTAAATGATTTATTCGTTACAAAAAACTGAATTTAATATAGTATGGTTTGCTATGAATTGGGAAAATGTGTTTAGAGCTAATAACTTAACTGAACAAATTCCCCTCATAGTAGAAATTTTCTAAAAAAGAGAAATTTGTCCCAACACTGGGGACAGACCCTAGGTCTGTGTTAATTAAAAAAAATGCTGCTTATAAATCAGCCGAGTTTTACATTATAAGCGTGTTTGCATGAAAATAAGGAGGAAAACGCAAGCGCAAAGGGATAGGAAATGAGAAAATAAAAAAAAAATGGAATAATCTGTCAGCAATCTGTGCTATGCGGCACTTGTGTAAAGGGCATCGGTGGCTTCGTCGTGTCGCATAGTTTGCATTTCGAACATGTTTTATAAATAACGCTAAGGAGCTCGACAACTCGGATGATGTCGATGAAGTGGATGCCACGCTATACAACGGGATGGAGGCACTGTCAAATGCAGTAAAGAAAAGCAAAAAAAAAAGTGCGATCCTACTCGGGGTAATCCGCTCCTTTCGGTTGGTCTCTCTCTCTCTCTCTCTCTCTCTCTGTCTCTCTCTCTCTCTCTCTCTCTATGTGTGTTTCTCGGTGGTAAACTAAGTAAAGCGCAAAACATGGATTTCGTTTTAAAAATCGTGTCTTGTTCTTGCCACGGTCAGGCCAGCAACAAAAGGGTAGCAAAGAATATGCAAAAAGCGGGGCCATCGAGAGGGGCGCGTGAAGAGCAAGAGAGAGAGAGCGTCGTCGTAGTTTAGAACGCAGATCGACGGCAGTCTGATGGCTATGGCTAATATGCATGCAATCAGCCAAGAAGTGTGGCCAGCGGTTAGTGAGCAGGCGGGGGGCGGGGCTAAGTGGGGAGCGCGTGCTTCTGGAGGCCACGAAAATATGTTGCGGTTTTGTAACACAACAACAATAAAAACAAAAAAGAAAAACACTGCCACGCAAAAACCAATAGATCAGGCAACAAGTTTGTATCGCACTCCCCTCCCCGCCTCGCTGCCACTCGCCCCGCGGCTGCAGCATGACACATATTTTGCCTAACGAATGTCACATGGCTGCATCGATGAAAGAGAGACTGCCTGGAATGGAATGGAATGGTTTACTATATGGCTGGCAGCTTAGAATCGGAGATGCCTCAATGCATTCACAGTCACTCAGGGACTATGTGTTGGCTCACGTACGTGTTGCACGTTGTTGTTGCCGTTGCCGTTGCTGTTGCTGTTGCCGGTTGCTGGTGTTGTCAAGCCAAACTGCTACTGTCAAAGTCACGTTTTAATGTAACGTTCGGCTCGATTCGGTTGCCTGAAATATTGAGATTGAGTTACGAGCAGCCAACAACTTTTGTCAACACGCGAAGCTGCATAAATGCCGCTTAAATGGCATAAAATATGCATATGCATTTGCCCAGGACAGACGGAGGGACGAATGAACGGACGAGCAATCGCCCAGTATGCCCAGCTAGCCAGTTGCAGAGTAGCAAGTTGCAAGTTGCAAGTTGCAACTTACCTGGCCAGTTATCGCAGCGCGTTCAACATATTTCAAAGTTACACGACTGACGACTCGACTTGCCCGACACGCCCTTAGTTAGTTAGTCGACTACGTCCGTCCCTCCGTCCCTCCGACTGTCCAGCTGTCCAGCTGTCCAGCTGTCTATCTGTCAGCCTTTCAGTCAGTCGTCTGCCTCAGCTATGTGGCCAGTTTCCTGTTGCTTGCCACAGGGGCACGCTGCATTTGCCAGCCTCATCCATGGTCGCCGCACTCGAAATTCTTTGTAATTTGCGTTTTTCACACCCATTTGATGTAGCACCAAGTTTTAATCTTAATCCCTGCCACCGAAATTGCTAACTACTCATAAATACCTCTGGCCTTCTGCAACACAAAAAAAAAAAAAGGGTTTTTAACTGCAACAACACCTACCCATAATAAATCGATGGTGTTGCCAAGAAATGCCTTTTGTTTCAGACTGGGGGAAAAACTGTCATGTTTTTCATGTTAGTCAGGGTAAGTGGCTGATAAAGCAACTTCAAATGAAGACATAATAGAACTTCGAGTTAATTGTCGGTTAGCGAAGCGAGTGTGGATAATATTTACATTGAGAAAAACATTTAAAATGAAAAGGTTTAGAACTGCTGCTGGAAGGAAATGAAACAACAATAGCAAGATCATCATTCGTTAGGGAATTGATTCTTACAAATGATTAATAGCACCAAGCGAGTAAGACGGAAAACGGCCGAGGAAAGAAAATATTTAGACACGCAGGGAAATAAGATGTTGATTATCATCATTCAAGATTTTACGGGAATTCTTTTAGCAGAGCGTCGTTCAGTTCGAAATCAATTCTTCTAGCATGCATTTTCAGCATATAAATCTAAATTTCCTTCATTTGAATTTCTTAAAGCTCTGTTGTGGAATTATCACATATGGCATTTTTACAGCCAACCAATAAATATCTCGCAGTATCAGAAGCCAGGCAATAACTCAACACATCATGCTGAGAATTGAACCAGCAACATTTCTATTTGGTTCCCAAGAATTAGATCAAGCATATGCCATATCTTGTTATGAAGATACAAGTATCTATCTATCTACATTTATAATTAATGTAAATGTTCTGTTCTGTTCGGTCCGGGGCGAGTTGCTAACTAATAATTGGTTAGAAAAATAAATACAATTATATATATATATATATAACACAAAAGGAAGTCATTTCAGCAGCTTTGATAGTAAATCTTGCAGCTGTTGGCCAAAAACAGTCGGCAATAAATAAAGCCATAATTTTGATTGTCCATATTTTAATTCTACATTTTCGGCCATTGATTAAGCGTTTCACATTACAGCATAATTTATTAGATAATACAGTTTTCGTACGAGTCTCTTGATATCTAAATTCATATCACGGTTATTAACCTCTGGATGCTTGGGTTATATTTACTACAGCGCTCTGCGCTCTGCGCACTGCGATTGCTTAACCTCCATTTAAATGCCAGTTATTCGAAATTCCAGTCTGTTGATTAGATGTCGGAAAGTGTGTGCGCAGACTACTATTATAATGGCGATATGATTTAGCCATAAAATTTATTTATCCATGTACCACATGAATTTACAATCTGTGGCTGAAAACTTAGCCAATTTAAGAGGCTCATCAATTGCTTTGTCAAATGTGAACCGCAAGCTAAAAACCACTTTTCAGCCTTCAATCCGCGCCCGGTTATCAAAAGCAATTTTCGATGTTGTCGACGGCAGTTCGCGGGACGTGGTTGAAGGGTGGGGGATGGGGCATGGGGCATGGGGGTTTTGGATGTGAAGACCTGCTTTAGCTCCCCATATAGCCCGCAGCTGATAAAACTCAATACTTTTGTGTGTTTATGACCAATCAGAAATCATGCCCAGGCCCACCTCAATATACACCAGCTATATATATATATATATGTATATGCATAAGCAGCAGCTTCTGTCCCATGTGCTTCCCCCTCCTCTATGCACTGGCATCCCACTCTCGTCGCGTCGCTTCGCGTCGCATCGCATCGTGGCCAGTGTCCCCTCGAGTGAAAACGAGTGTCATTTTTAGCCAATTTCGCTGCGTTGCGGTTGCGTGGCATGAAAACTCAATGGACTGGACACGAGCCCATCCACGGAGCAGGCAAGCGGAAGGCAGCCAGCAGGAGGAGGTGCAGGAGGAGATGAGGCGAGGTGAGGTGAGGGGCAAAAAAGAAAAAAGTGCGAACGCGTTAACTACATGGCGTCGCCAATCTTAGCTGGAAAACGTACGACAAGACAAGACAAGCCAATTGCAGTCACTCGCTGGACTTCGAGCTGTAGAGCTGAAGAGCTGCACTGCACCGAGGCTGTAACTGAAGCTGGAGAGCGAGAGCGAGAGAGAGTGAGGGAGCTGGGTAGAGCAGCGCACAGTAGCGCCTGCGGGCCAATAAGTGTGTGAAATAAACAATGTGCACACGTAGCCGACGTCCAATGGGTTCTTCGTGTTGGTTGTACATTTTTGTGCTCAACCAGACACAGCAGCAACAACAACCACAGCAACGACGGCAACGGCAACGGCGAAAAAAATGAAGAAAAATAAATAAATAAATTGCAACATTGGCAGCATATTTTTACACTTTGGCTTGCACCAAAAACCCACGGCCCTGGCACTGTCCCTGGTTTTAGTGCAACGCAGACGAAGACGATGATGACGACGACGACGGCGACGGCGACGTCAACGCACTTTTCTTTTTTTGTTCACGTTTTATTGAGCTCAGCAGATTCGGGGTATAATTAGTTTTGAACGCAGTTTGTCACGTACTCCCGCCACATTCATCATCAATTCAATTTGCGCAAATAAATCATAAATGAATGAATGACATGACAATAATGCAATAAAATCAAATTTTATTTGATTTTAACAGCATTTATGCGAATCAGTTGGAAATAATAACCATTTTGTATACTAAACTATTTGCAGCATTTGTCAACTTCAATTTGGAAATGTTTGTTTCATTACATAGTCACGTTCATGGCATATTTAATTAAATAATGTGCAAGTATGTTGTTCCACATTTATTTTGATTTTATAAACAATAGATTAAAATAATCTACATTTTAAATCTTGAAAGCGAGGAACACATTTCAAATATTCACATGCCTAGATATTCAAAATTTTTAATTATATTATGCTTAGGCATGCAATACATAAATAAATTATAATACTTGGTTACATTTTTTTAATTCTTTTGCAGTTAATAACTAAATTATGTATTATTTTACGCAAATTTCTTATACATTATTTACTTAACTTTTTTCAACTTCCCACATTGGAAAAGAACACGCTTATAGAGTATTTTGAATGCAGCTTAAAAGCCTGCAATTGACTTCGCTGGTATTTTGTTTTTGCACACCGTTTAAGTGGCCCGCATGCCTAGACGTTTCGCAGCTTCAACTTCAGCTGCAGTTCCATACCCAATCCCGATCCCAACTTCGACTTCGACTTCGATTCCGATCCCAATCCCAAACCCGGCCTGTCAACGCTATGGCGTCAACTTGCTAAGCGAGTCTGCGACTTGGAGCTGAAGGTCTGCGGACTGTGGACTGTCGAGTGTCGACTGTAGCCTTAACTTTAGTTTTATTGTGCTTGTTGTTGCTGCTGTTTTTTTTTTTTTTTTTTTGTTGAGCCTCTTTTGCCTGAAGTTGGTGTCTCATCATCAGGCGCTGCCCTTTTGCTGATTAAAACTGCGAAATCCAATTTATTTCAAAATTTATTGTGTCTCACACGCTCAGCGACGTACAGGAATTGAAAAATATCAATAAAGGCATATGAATTGTTACCCAATAATAAATCAAGTGGTGCCCAAACCAGTGTAGAATGCGTGCGACGGCGTCCACAGCGCAAACAAATATGCCTTTTATTGTTTATATACGCGAACATATATATATATATAAATACACATATATATAACAGCATCAACAGCAAAGTAAAAAACCAGCTTAACAAAATAAAAGCCAAAATCTTGGCATTTTTCGCACCGTCCAACGCGAAATATTTCAATGCGAAAATCACCGAAAATCGTTTCGATTGTTGGTTTTCATGGTGTTTGCTTTGTTGCCTGTTGAGTTTTTTCTTTTTTTTTTTTTTGCAACTTCGCAAACGATCCAAACGTCATTTCATTTCAATGAGGACGGCAATTTTCTAAGAACGAAGCGCATACCAAGGAACCATGGAACTCGTGGCGTGGACACTCAAAGTCCGTCGTGGCCATCGGGGTGACCAAGAGCAACGAGTCGCGAAATCAACAACGCCGGCAATGGGCAAATGGCAGCTTTGGTGTTTCACAAATATGTGCAAACAATTACGAAGCGACGCAATGCGACGCGACGCGACGAAGGGTTCGTCGAGAGGTTTCGGAATCGAGATCTGGACAGACTCCCTCGTCCACTCGCTGTCGCTTGTCTTAGTGATTTTTCGTCAATTAGAATGAACGAACGAGCTGCGAATGTGCGAAGATACATTTTTGGAAGCCCGAGCGAAGGCCCCTCAAACCATCAGCGGCAGCTCAAATTAATATCTGTGCGATAACTCAAAGTCCGACCAGGAGGAGAAGATGCTCTACAGTCGCTCTTTCTTTCTCTCTCTCTCTCTCTCTCTCTCTACCTTTCTCTGTCTTCCAAGCGCGGCGCGTTTTTTGCAAATTTTCGAACTCCACGTTCCAACATCCTGTTTCGTGCCGTTCATCTTGTCTTTTCAATTGTGGGGCTGCCTTTCGCCGTTGTTGTTGTTGCCAGCTAGTTAAGCAGTTAAGCAGTTTCGCGTAAACGTTTTTCCAATATGACTTTGCTGTTGCCGTTGTTGTTGCCGTTGCTGTTGCCTGTGCTGCTGCTTTGATTGTTGTTGCTGTTGCTGTTGTTGCGCCTGTGTGTTTAGGCTGTCTTCAGGGTTGTTATTTTAAAATTAGCACTTTGATTTAAGTTGTCTACACTCTTGGCGGCCTGTCTCTCTCTCTCGCTGTCTAGTTGCCCGGGCAGCTGCAACATACGGCTGCAGCCAAAGGTGTTGAACAGCTGAGTGAAGGGCCCAGCGGACAGCGGGGGCGGATGCAGTATTGCCAGCCCCTCTCTTATTGTTGCAGTCACAGCCGCTGCCGCTGCCGCCGTTGTTATTGTTGTTGTTGTTGATTACTGATTGCTCAGCTCTAGCGAAAGGTTGAAGGTTAGAGCAGATTAACTGCTGTGCTTGTTGCTGTTGCTGTTGGTGTTGTTGTTGCTATTGTTGCCGTCGTCGTTGCCGTTGTCGTTGCCGCTTTGTTGATGCAACCAAAACCTATTATCTACATATCATACAAAACGATGATGGAGGATCGCCGCCTGAGCATGAGAAATGTCAAAAATCCACTTTAGCCGCATTGCGGAATTTTAATTTTTAAATTCGTCGTTTATTCGCCACTTCCTGGTGAGTCGGGTCAAAGTTGGCCACACACTCTCAGAATTAAATAATAATAATTAGTGAAAAGTCATGAAGTTATTTAAAAGATTATCCATTTTCATCTTGTCTAATACTTTCAACACTTCTAAATACTAGTAGACTTGTTATGTTATGCTTGTTATGCTTAATAGATTAGCAATATTTATACATTAAATCTGTATTTCATACATTAATTTATATATAGAAAGGCATTTGGTTATTTTGTTTATTAAAATACAAACTAATTTGGCAAAAAAAACGTTTACACTTTACATTATTTGCAAAGCAATAAAGCAGTAATATAAAATCAATATTCAATCTGCGAATTAGGAGAAATAAACGTTATTATTGCCAATAAGCAGCCAGTATACTTAGTGTTCATAATTTCTTAAATTACTTCTATTTAAGCTTTCTTAATTGCAAAGTGACGCTTAAAAACAAACACCTAATGAATTGCTAATAATCGTGTAGCCCATTGGACTGCGATTTATCTAGTTGCAAAATATCCTCACACTCGTTTGATGTTTGATGTGCATAATAAATTCATTAGGCAAGCCCATCATCATTATCGTTGTGTGTGTGTGTGTCTATGCGATAAGTAAACGATAAATAGCCGTCAACTTTCACATACATTTAAGTGAAGTTTTGTGGCCTGTTTGGCAATCAAGTAGCTTATCGTCTGGTCGTAATCAATCATTAAGTATGCTTATCTGATCCGCAGTCGCATTCGTCTGGCAAGTGGCAAGCGGCAAGCGGCTGCATTTTTTTAGCTGCCTTCTCTATACTGTCAACAAACGTAGAAGCACCAGCAGCAGCATCGACAGCTTCCGGTTAACTTGGCTCGTAAGTCGTAAGCTTATCACACACGACCGGCCGGGCCGGGCGGCTGCTTGAGCCGATTTAGCCGATTGTGTTAATTAAAATCAGCTTACGCATAAATTGTTTGTGAGTGTGTCATAAAATGCAGCCGTCGTTGGGTAGACACATTCATATCGATACTAATCAGACCGCGGGCCCCCAAAGTTTATACATTTTTAATGCGCATTGTGGCCGGAAGGAAGCGCAACACGTAAACGTGTTAATATGGACAGCACAATCTATTAATTTGTCAACAATAAAAGCGACAGACATGCCAGACAACGACGATGATGACGACGACGACGACGACGACCACGACGACGACACATCAACATCAGCGACAGCCCTGACATCGACAAGCGACGCGTCAATGAGAGCAACATCGGAACATCGAGAGCAGCGAGCTGTGAGTTTGTAGCTGGAGCTGAAACCAGCGGGGACAGAAGCGATAACGAAGCGTCTGCAGTCTCCAATAACGCGGCAGCTTTTGCCCCGGGTTTGTCCAGGTTGGCCTGGTTAACTCATTGGCTGCTTGGCTCTTTAGTTGGCCGACTGGTCGACTGGTTCGCTGCTTGTCAGCACAGCAGGTACGAAATTAATATGCGAGCAACAATTAAGATAAGCGCGCAAAGTTGTGAAGTTGCTGCTGGGAAGGGGCGCCGCAGTCGGTGGCCAACAGCAGCCGCAACAGCCCCAATGAGTAAACCAATGCGACTCTTTTCTTCTCCTTCCTCGTTTGCTTTTTAATTTTTTTTTTTTTAGTGACGATGCGACCAACCTTGCGTCTCGCACCTCATATTCCCGAGCCGTCGCCAGATCGCGGACTGCGTCTGCGGTAGCCACCAAAAACAAAAAAAAAAAACATTATCCATTAACCCGTTGCCGTTGTCTTTGCGGTTGTCTTGCGCGTTGCAAGGTGGCCTTGATGACAAACGGCGGCATGTTTTATAAGCGATAATAATATGAATTTCATAAATTTTAGGAGCCATATTTTCAGCCGTCGGCATTTCATAATAATATTAATTGCTGATAACCGAGAATTTTTATTGGCAATTTCGAAACATTTTCGGTAATTTTTAACAACATTTTTGCCAGATCTTCAGATGATCTGTTTGGGTTTTTAAAACGTATTGAGTGTAAACATTTTGAATTCAAGATAAATATAGTCGCCTCCCTCCCCAGACAAACACATTGTTTGTTCATATAATTATAGATATATTCGAAAAGCTCAATGTAATCCGATGCCGAACAACAAAATGTCAAAAAGGCAAAAGCAAAAAATGTCTTATTTTATTTAAAGTAACACGAACTTTGTTGACCATGATAATTACAAACAAAAGATATAAATAAAAACATGTGTTTTTCACAAAGTTGTGGTATAAATATAATATACAAAACCATTCAAAATATATATTTAATTATTTTCAAATAGCTGGAAAACTTAGTGTCTTATCTTATTTCAAGTAACACGAACTTTGTTGACCATGACCATATTTCTAGAAACAACAACTGCATTATTTTCGAATGGCTGAAAACCTTTGATGCAGTCGCTAAATACAAAATATATTTAGTATTCGACCAACATTTTTGAATGCATTTGTTACATTTTTTAACATGAGCCAAGAATGCAAAGTATTCTTCGACTTTGGCGTTTACAACGCATTTTATGCATGCTCGTAATATAATAAATAATTATTAGCATTTGTTTGAAAACGAGAATGAAAATGAATGAACGAATATCATAAATCACACTGAAGGCAATTATGAACGTTGGTTGTTGCCTGCCACCAAATTGCAGGCAATGAAAATTATATTGCCATCAACTTTTGGCCACACGAGTGCAACACAATCGAGTTTCGCATAACACGAAAACGTGTGAAATTTCGTTTCAATTTATTTGTCCATGATTTTTGTTGATTTTTTAATGCGGTTTTCAGGTGTTTTGTCATAAAACACCCGACAGCTGGGGTAATTTGAGCGCTTTGTGCGTCTGCAGAGTGCGGTTGACAATCTCTAATTGATTAACGATAACGCTTTTATTGATGCATTTGCAGATGAAGATATCTCCCATCTCGTCCCAGCTGTTCGAGTGCGGGACGTGGCGGGGTAGGCGGGGTATGCGGGGCATTGGGCGTTACTTTTAGCATTTTTGACAACTTATTTCAGACGCGTCAATTACAGCTACCCACATATGCTGACAGTTGCAATTAAAAGCTGAAAAGCTGTTGTACACAAGTAACCAGCAATTGCAGCAACAACTTTGGCTCGTTGGCTCGTTGGCTCGTTGGCTCGATGGCTCGCAGGCTTGTTAATAGACATGTAAACTGCAATTAAAACACGCCATACGCAGCTAGAGAGAAAGAGAGGGAGGGAGGGCGAGAGAGTCAAAGAGCCACCAAAATATTTTGAACGTTGCCTCGTTGTTAGTTTCCTTTTATTTGTATTTATATTTGTTTTTTATTTATTTCTGTCGTTGTTGTTGCTAGCTTCTTAATTAAAATATTTAAGCACGCAAATAGTAGGCCTGGCAGTTGGCTAGTTTACAACCAGTTGGCCAACTAGCCAGTTAGCCAGTTGGTTAGGCTGCCTGGTAATTTGAAGGGGGAACGACAACAACAAAAAGCAAAGAGCTCAAGTCAACTGGGCGTGCCTGGCGCTGCTGCGGCTTTAATCAAAGTTTTTGCCAGCGGGGAATCAATCATTTGAAATTTAAACGTCATCGTGCGTCAGAAAACTCATAAGACAAAACCCAGGCAGCAGCAACAAGAACAACAACAACAACCAGACTGAGCAGAGTCATGCGAGGCAATTCCAAGTTGAAATCCTACTCGGAGGCCCGTTGTGAATGCGAATGTGGCGTGTCCGAGTTTTTAGCGCTGCCTGCCCCAAAGACCAACTCAGAAGAGACCAGAGACCAGAGACGGTGGCCGGGTTCCAACTTTGGACAACCAACGCAATACCACAAAGCATTTTTCTTTTGCACTGTGATGTTTTTGCTGTTGTCTTTTATTTGTTAAATGAAAGCAACGCAAAATTAATGCGTGTGGCCAACGCCATCAGCATCGCCCCCTGCTTATCACTGTCAGGCATCTGGAACTGGGCCCAAAAACCCCAGAGTGTGTGTTTGTGTGTGTGTGTGTGTTAAACAACAGATCTCAAGTGGAAACTGGACTGGAACTGAAGCTAATAACAACTAGCTAACCTTTTTAAAACTTTATCCGAATGTGGAGCTACAACCGAAATGACAAGAGACGATGTTTTAGTTAAATTTATTTGCCAAATATCAATATAAATTTTATTATTTTTGTCGTTCGCTCCGACATTATAAGTTTATGCGACCGCCTTTTGTCTTTGTAGCTGCTCGTTGTTATCTCGTGTTTTGTCTGGCTTTTGGCTTTCCATGTTTTTGGTGCGATTTGAATAGATCTTTAATAAGTGATAAACCGTCGAAACGACAATTTTAAAGACGATTAATTAATTAAATGGCAATTGAAGCTGCCAACAACAACAGTAATGTCAACATTAAAAGCACCTATAAAATGCCAAATTGATAGATGTCGGTTTTTTTTTTTGTTTTTGTGGCGAATTAATGAGAACATTTTGTAAATTGGTCGAACTTATGACTATTATTTACGACCTGTTGTCGCTAATGCCAGTTTAAGGATGACTTCGAATAAGCTTCAAGTTATGCAAATTTCTAAATTCAACAAGAATTTCAATGGAACCAAGCCAGAATTTATTATAAAAACAATTTCCACTAAAAATGAATGTTTATTAATTCATAAATAAAGAATTAAATATATACCATTGTTAGCTTGAGAGAATGACTTTAAAAACGATACGTTTGACGTTATTTCTGCAACTTTACTTTCACTTATTACGTAATAAGAAACTACGTACGGATGTAATACGCATACGTACTCCAGCACGTCATATCCGTTGCATGCTAACGGCACATTCTAAATTTTCTATCTCACGCCCCGTTACGCTCTTCCCATGAAACGATTTAAGTTCAATATTTGAACTCTTTTTAATTGATCTTGATTAATCGCACACTAGGCTCCATATCAACTCCATGCCAGACCAAACCGAGTGCCACACACACACACACACACTTACACACTCACACAGTCACACAGACTGTCAGACAATCATTAATTACAGTTTAATTGCCAAAAAACATAAAATGGAAAGAAAAAATAAGGCAAGCAAAGAGTGCGAGCGAGAGGGAAGAACGTTAATAGTTTTGTCTTATCAGCATAAACAGTTTCTCCTAATTTCATTAGTTTAATGGCAAAACGAAAACTAAGGCCAATCCCCTAGACAAATACACAAAAATAAAGAAACCAACAAAAACAATCAGAAGCGAGCTACCAAGCTACGCAAAACGTGCAAAGCGGACCAAAACAAAAAAAAAATTGTTAACAATTGTGAGAATAAATTGCTAAATAATTAAGTGGATCAACAGCCTGCCACATCCAACGCTGAGTTCCAGACTCCGACTCCGATTCCGACTCAAGTCGAAAGCGCTGCTCTTGAAGTCTTGAGACGACGTCATGAGACAGACTCAAATTGCATATGATTAATTAAAGGAAATAAAAGGCTGACGACTGAGAATGAGTAGCAGAAATATAAATACACATACCGATGAATAGTACAACACATATATATAAAGAGTGAAAGAGTGAGATAGAGACAAGAAACTGGCAAATGAAGAACAAACGAACAACGAAATCTTTTTCTTTAATTAATATTGAAGTGAAGTGAATTTCAGTAGCGTTGTAGCGGGCCCCAATTCAAAAAAAAAAAAAAACCAAAAAAAAAGCAACACAGAACCAGAAACAAAGACAGGAGGCGTTTTTCAACTCATTAACGTTCAAACGAATTCATTTACATATCGTATATGGCGCACCGGGCAACGAGCTCTCAGCGTTACCTGCTTGCCCCAAATTAATATTCCATGGCCAAACATTATTTCTTTTTCCTCTTATTGTAATTCGGAAAATTTGAAACGCTTAAGAAACGAGCTGAGAAATGGTCTCACACACTATTTTGAATGCACCTAGCTCTGCTATTTATAGGTGTATTATTTTTTTTTTTTTGTTCCTTTATTCACATTTTTCTCTCGTTTTTTTTTTGTGTCTAAATGATTTTTATTAACATTTTGCGCGACGCAGGCGAAGAGGGTGAAGGAACCGGACAGCACAACTCACACACGCATGCCCATTACCATTTGCTGTGTCACTGGGCGAACACGACAAGAGACGCCGGCGCATAGTCCAAGAGTCACTCTAGACCCGAACCCGAAGAACCCAAACCCAACTCCAAGGTTCGAGCCGGGCGTCAACTGCATGCCATGCGTAAATGCCAAACGCGACCCTCACGGTGTGCCCGCCTCTTATCTTCTGGTATTCATCTTGAAAATTGTTTCTAGTTGAAGTTCGCCTTTTAATTGTTAGGCGCAAACAGCCGACCGACTAAATTAAATTTATACAGCCTGTCCGATTCTGTTCCATGTGGTTGCGTGTGTCTGTCCTCTCGCTCCGACCGAAGTGCTCCAAAAAGACTAACCCTCGCCGCACTCGACACTCGGCGTTTGTCCTCACACACAACATCATCACAGTCTCACCGCCACCGCCACCGTCACCGTCACATGTCGTCCATTGAGCATGTGCAGCCTTTTAGGTTACAACAGCAGGTCAATAAATTCCTCAAACTGAAATATTATAACATTTTTATTAAAGCCTAGTTCTCTTAGTATCTACATATCTCACATAATTAGCATAGTTATAGGGGTCTAGCCTAAGGGTTGCACTCGCTCCTTGGGGACGGAGGCGGTTGCGACTCCCAACTGTCTAATTTTTCACTCAACTGTCCACATTAACGCATATCATGCACATGAAATATTTATTAATTTGCTCAATTCAACTGACAAATGATAAAAAGCTCGAAAATTAATGAATATATCTGTAAAAGGTGTCATTTTA
Organism: Drosophila siamana; assembly: GCA_035047445.1. Taxonomy (NCBI): domain Eukaryota; kingdom Metazoa; phylum Arthropoda; class Insecta; order Diptera; family Drosophilidae; genus Drosophila; species Drosophila siamana. The sequence goes on along the minus strand of JAWNPP010000020.1, from coordinate 3,706,051 downwards.
ATTAGCTCCCACACAGGGGGTGTACAAACCACACACACAGGACTGCGGGAGGGACAGTTAAATTTCAGCTAATATGCATTTTAATAGTTGCCCAACTATTTCGGGTACTATATGGTTCGTTAGCAATACAAATGTGCATACTTGTCAAGTAATAAAAAAGTTGTGGTAGAACATATTAAATAATTGGCCAAGTGTTTCAGAGCAGTCATAATAAAGCAAAGAATGGAGAAATAGGCTATTTAGAAGTATACGAAATAATAGTAAGCAAGATTTTTAAAATCTTGCAAGTTTTTACAATAGATTTTTCATTACTATTCAAGCTTCTCTCATTTAAATCTGCAGCTATTTCCTTATTTTGTATTTGCGGAATAAATATCACATAGACCACTTTAAAGTGAAGTTAAAGTTCTGCAGCTTTTATAGTTTTGCATTAACAACTGATTGGCATAAAAAACTGAGACAGCAAAAGTTTTCAATTATGTTCGCAATTAGCAAGTGCTTTTTACTGCCAACTGAGCAAACGAACAAAACGAAGTTCATTAGTTGATAGATACAAATTTAACCAATTAACTTTGAAATTGTCTAGTTAAGCAACCCACAACAAGCGATTTCAAACTAATGGGAAATTCGCAAATGGTTTTGAAACAAGCATTAAAGACAAAACTTAACATTCTTAAAGTCATAAACTTCACAAGTGATGAACTGACTAATTCTCATTAAGTACAGACTTGTTTTGGGCTTGGTGAGCTCTCAAAGCTGAAAAGGTTATTCGATTTGTAGGCACGTTTTCCAACACTGCAAATTACCATATCAAATGATGTTTGTATGGAAGTCATTCAGTGCTTTGTAGCATTGTTTCTCATAGTGGGCTTTGTAACGCATGGTAAACCTTTTTCTACTATTTTGATCATTGTTCAAGGCCCTGTTTCCCCTGTTTCTCCCCGCCCACAGACAAAAAAAAAAAAGCGCCATTTAAGCCGCTTGTTGTAGTTCCTATTGCCGTGGCTGTTGTTACTCTTTTCACAGCTCAACACAAAAGCAGCGTAGACGCAGCGTTGTCTCCAGCCGTGAGGACACGATCGTCTCAACTCAACTCAACTCAACTCAGCTCATCTCAAGTCAAGATGAAAAACATTCAAATATGCATGTTAAGTTTTTTTTCAGTTTCTTTTGTAAAGTTTCATTAGAGTTTCAATGGTGTACACCTGATTTGGTGGTGGAGGGGGGTTGAGAATAGAGCATTTAATTTTTGGGCACAATGGAACCCACAGGAGGTGCATACAGCTAACTATTTTGAATAGGCATCGAAGTCAAAGTCAAAAAAAAAAAGAGAAAACACAATGAAATGAATGTAAGAAAACAAAGACAACAACACAATAAGCCCAGGTCAAGTCGAAAAATGTTTGGTTCGGTTTCTAAGACGGATGTGCGTGCATTTTTTTAGGGTTCATTGCGTTCATGCACCGCACAAGTTGTTCACATTCACATGACTCGGCAGATGAAGTGCAGTCTGAAAAATATGCAAAACAATTAAACAAATTAACAAAAACACAACAACAACGACGACGACAACAGCTACGGCAATTTTACACATGAGAAAATCGAAGAGCATTGAAAGCCATTACCCATTAGCCATTAGCCATTAGACCCCGCTTGGAACCCCAAATCGCCGGCTTGCGATGCGTCCCAACTGCGCGGGTGTAGCTCAACTGTCAGCTGCTTTTGGTTACAACAAAACTTCCCGTTGCCGTCGCCGTCGCCGTTGTCGGTGCAGGTAATTAAGTTTCCAATTTTACTTTCCAATGGGCCATCATGTTGACCTCCAGCGCACCGAGAACCCTTTCGGGTCACATGTGCAGACAAGAAGCCAGCGACGAGTCGCGGACAAGTTGCAAGAGCCGCATCTAATTTCATGGCAGTTAGCGAAAGGGCCATGGCCAAAAGGTCGCGCAAGATGCACACTACACACACACACTCTCACACACACACATCAACATTTAATATGCAGTCGAATGGGAAAATTACGGACTTTTATTATTGACAACAACAAACAAGAGTCCAGAGCCAATAGAATGATCACAAAACACACAACAAAAGTCCAGCATGTCCGTTGAGGTGTGGGTGTAATACGAAATACGAATACTCTACGCCAACCCAAAAAATTAAAAATGCATTTAGAAAACTTTATTTCTCTTAATGCAAATGTAATGAAATTTGAATAAATTGAGTTTTCGACCAAATAATTTCGAATAAATAAACTATATTTATATTTGGACATTTTAAAAGAGTTAAGAATGAAGACAAATATGTAAATATTTATATGCTTTAAAATAAATAAATGCGTTTGCAAATATGTAATGTAAATATTTTCAGCATAATTATCCAAATATTTTTGTCAGTTAAGAACAAACTCTCTTACAAGTGCACAGAACTCTCAGCGCTGAACCCGAAGTGTGTGCACACACATTTATAAAGAACACAGCCAAAGTTCAGGCACAAAAACAGCGACAAAGAAGAGTCATAAAAACGTTTAATGATGTCACAAACGCAATAAAAATGCAATAAAATGTCAAAATTATTGAATTTACGATACGAAACAAGTTCAAAATAACAACAAAGGAGGCAACAAAAGTAACATCAACGGCAACAACAAACAACAACAACAACCACTACATAAAAATGCCAGTCGATTTGGAGGCGCAGAGACAATTTCGAAAACACCTCTGCAACTTAAACTCTTCAACTCTTTCACCGCCTGGATGGGTTATAACATTATGTTCCATTGTTATTTTTGTTGTTATTCCTTGTTGGCTGTCGCAGTTGTTATTGCTATTGTTGTGCGCTGTTGCGTTGCATGCAATGTGCGTGCTCTGGGGCAAGGTGTCGCACTGCGAACTGCTCTACCATAACCTTGCTCATTTAAATAAATTTTACTTTTTTCCGTTTTAGTTTCTTTTTTTTTTTTTTTGTTATTTATTTATTTTTTTTTGTCTGGTTTTTTCGGGTTAACATGCGCACATCTCTGTGTGTTGAGAGGGCAGCGAAGCATCGAACCGATTGATTGTTATCTAAAGTGAAATCAAATTGAGTTTCCATTGCTGACCCGTTGACAATAACCCCGCACATGTTTTTCCGGCGCGGGCCACATGAAAGATGATGATTTTCGGGAACGGTTCCAGAGCGTCTGCTCTCTGCTGCGGGCTTGTGCGTGTATCATGTCGTTCGGCCGGTGGGGTTAAGGATCAGAAAAGTGCTTGAGTAATGGACTACATGCGTCGCCACATCGATAAGACCGCCTGGGTCCCAGGTTCCCGGTCCCAGGTCCCAGGCAATTAACATATTTATGCCATAGACACAATGTCTGCCAAGGAATCCCGTCGCAGTCCAACAACTATAACCGAAAAAGAAAAGAAAAGCAAATGCAAACCTCAAAACCAACGCCAGACAGCTTGACTGGCTGTGCCTTGATTTTGATATCACATTTGGGAGCATGAATCCTTTTGGCATGCAGGTCGGCTCATCATCATCGCTAGCCTGCTTTATATGCAGGCATGAGCGGGCATACTAATTAGCCCGAGGGTATCGCTCAAAGTATGTGCTGCAATGGTTTGATTTACTTGCCGAATCAATAAAAGTGTTGCTTCTTCGAGGCAGAAGAGAGAGGGTGAGGAAGCATTAAAGTCGACTTGTTTATGTGTCCAACCGCACCAAGTGACGGCGACCCTCAGAAAGGTATCGTTGGGTAGTGTCGAATCCTTGCCATGAGAAGATTGAGCTCCAAATTGAATTTTGAGTGCACACAGGCAGCTCACAAGTGTAACAACAGATGCTTCTGGTATTCAACATAAAGATACTTTAATAGACTCAATCTGCGAAATGAGTTAATCCACGTAGTCGACATGCGTATAAAGAATGGAAATTACGTGCAAAGAACAATATGACAAGCTAAGAAAATAAAAACAAATTCTCATTTCAAAGCAGTGTTTCCTTTGAGCGAAATAGGAAATAAAATATAATGTTTTCATTGAAAACAAAAGAACAGCACAGTCAGATATGTTGGCGGTGGATTGCCCTACATAGTTGTTGAACATATAAATAGAATTCCTATAAAGTATTAAAAATGTTGAATATCAAATAAACCATTTGATTTCCTTGGGGAAAACACATAAAATCAAAAACAATTAAAATTTCTGGAAACACACAAGCAAAGTATCTGAATTTCAAGATTGTAAACTATGGATAAGTAAAACGATTTCAAAAACATTTTTTTAAAGAGAAAATGAGGAGATTTATTTCACACCATTTTAAATTCCATCACATAACAAAAGAAATATTACATCAACTATGTTACATCATCAATTATATTGAAATCATAATTTTTACATTGAAATATATATACTCGTGTTAATCCCAAAGCGGTGAATTCTGTCAATGATGATTTAAGATAGAAATGTTCACTTACTTGAATTTCCTTTGCATGCATTTTCAACACAACATTTTTGTTTGTTTGCTTTTCACTCCAATTAGCCGTAAGTATTTTTTATACCAGCCACAATTGCATGAATAACTCTCGGCTTTTAAGCCACGATGCATAACCCAATTGCCAGTTGCGGCTACCGCATGCAGTGAGTGCTGCATGCCCCAATTGAAAATGTCAACCTATCAACAACAAATTAACTCAAAATCCAAAAAAAAAACCCAAGCAACAACAATAAACGATCCGAAGACAAAGAAAGCGAGCTGGTTAACAGAGAGGCTGGTCAGTCAGTCTATAAGTAAGTTGCCGCCTGCTGATTGCTGTTGCTGATGTTGGGGCTATAGAGTTGAAGCTGAGGCTGAGTTTGAGGCTGAGGCAGAGGCTGTTGCTGTTGATGTATGCCAGGCCGAAAGCCCTGGCTAATATTTATGTACCACAAATGTCAACTGTCAATGTCAATTTATATTATGTTGCTGCCACATTGCGGATATGTCAGCAACAAACATATGTATCTCAAAACCGAGAAACGACAACATTTTTTTCATTTCGTTGTATGTTTTCTGTTCACTGTTGTTGTTGTTCTTGCTGTTGGTGTTGCTGTGTTTAAGCCCTAACCGGGACAGCTTGAGAGAGCGCCGGCCTACGCAGCCCCCGATCTGGACAACAACACATTTATAACATGATTTTCGCACTCAGCTTCGATTTGTGTCGATGTTGTTGTGTGTAGGTGTACTTTTCAGGTATCCCCCTCACGACCTCCCCCCTTTCCCACTCTCTCACCGTAAATGCATCGTTGCCATCTCCACGTCAAGCCCAATACCGTTTAATTTCCATTTAATTTGTTTGTTGTCAATGCTGTTGTTGGTATTTAATTTGCAGACACGTTAAACAAACAAAACTTAAAGAGTAACATGTCTCGGAGAAAGAATGAAAAAAAAAATAACAACAACGTTATTTGGGGTTTCAGTTTCGGTTCAATACGGGGTTGCATGCCACATTGCCGGTTTCAGTTGCTCACAAAGTAAGAAACAGCAACAACAACAAGGCGTTCATTAATAATCTTGTTTGAACCCGGCAATTTCGACCCTATAATCAGCGAGTGAAACGCATATGCACATATAGTGAGACGGAACGGACAGATCGGCCAACTAGTCAGACTCTGGCTCTGACTCCGTCTCCATGTCCAAGTCGTGGCTTGTTTGGAGTCGCCTGGTTGGTTGGCTGCTTCGCTGGTTTGCTTGGTTGGTTAGTTGGCTGGTTGGCTGCCTGGTTGAGACGGCCTGGTAAACGCCTCTGGGGTACCGCCTGCTCATTCCATTGTTTGTTGCTTGATATTTTTGAAGACGTGGCTAATTTGAATCAACCGCCTCTCGCTCATTTTCGCTGTCCCAAAATGAGACTGAATTTCAGGCAAAAAGCCTCCGACTGTTGCTCTGGCTGTTGCTTTGTCTGTGACTGTGGCTGTGGCTGCCGTTACCCTCGGTCGCAGCAAATTAAACGCATGCGCACCACAAATGGCCGCAGGCTAAACGCATTCGCTCCCGCTCCCCAAATAAAGAAAACCTGGTGGCCATCGGAGCTCGCTGCCGCTTCCGTGCCACAGCCAGAGCGGCCCCGACTCCCTCGCTGTCTCCTCCCCATAACACAAGCATGTTGATAATTGTTTCCTGGACGCGATGGTAACCCGAACCGCAAGCAACCTAAACCTGAACCTGAGCTGGCGGCTGCTGCGTCTGCGTCTGCGCCAGCATCGACTTTGGCGTCTACTGCGCCTGCGCCGGCGTCTCGAGACATAAATCCAACAGTAAACATATAAATTTAGCCATAGTTATATACACAGCGCGAATGCGGCGGATCAATTAATATGACACAATGGCAGCCACAATTCCATTTACATTTCAGTGATTGAATAATAAGTACTTAAAAGCCAGAGTGCATTCAAGATTTTTCCAGTGATTCCATAATACAATAATTTGATTTGCAAAACTAACATTTTCATATACATCAATTATTTGCAAATATTCAACAATTTAAATGTTTTAATCACTTTGGCATTAAAAATTTGACAGCTTAAGAATAATACCAAAAATGCATTACATAAAAATCAAAATATCAATCAATATATACATAGAATGTGTCCATTATTGTTATTCAAATGTTTGAGAATTGTGTTCATTCTTGATACTGAAATGTTTGAGAAATATACGAAAGCGATTTCGATGTATTCCATACAAAATGGTTGCTATTTCTCTCCCATTCTAGCCTCCTCTTGTCTCAAGAACCCAAACGCAAATTGGTTTCGCTCAGTGTAAATTTATAGTGCTGTCATATGAGCTTTTGAGCTCTTGTCTGCGTACGTGTATTTTTTTGGCTTGTTTAGAACGAAAATTATGCAATTATCATAATTGGTCACCGAGGCATTTGGCCAATTATGAAATATATTTATGAGCATTTCAAAACCATGCGCACAACGCTGCTGTCACGCAAAGCTCTAATCACATCCACGCCCACCGAGGAAAAACAATTAAATAGCCAAAGTAAAACAATAAAAATGAAATGTAAATAAAGTAGTTAAAAGGCGCTGTAGCACCGAGCACTGAGCATATTTGTTGGGATGCACTTGTTTGGCTCGCCTATCATTCCAGAGGCCAAAGCATTGTTCCAATTACGCGGCTCTGCACGCACTTTGGCCCTATAGACACTCTCTCAATACACTATATAAAATGCTATATAATGGCTGGAGCGAGTATTTTTCTTTCTCTTTATTTTTTTTTTTTTCTTTATGCTCGTAGTATTGCCCTTTTAAACGCCGATAACCTTTTATGCGCCCGCCGAGCAGCTATAAAAACAAAAGGCAACTACAAAAAAAAAAGGAAAAATACATCGGTGGAGAGGTGGAGAAGATCCAGAGACTTAAGACTCGAAAATGCATTAAATTGAATTTTTCGTTGGAAATTGTTGACTGGCCAACGCGTTTTTTAACGCCATGAAAACTAATTTTATGTTTACACTCGCACACAGACACAGACACGGACACAATTCAATTACATGGCCAGAAAAGTGCTTGGAGAAGTGGACTGTAACTTCATTTAAATGGCCGGCCATTCCCCGGGACTCCAAGCTGCGTTTAACAATGCGTGGCGAGTCACCAATAGTATAATACCTCGTAATGTCTTCGCGCAAATGCCTTTGCATTGCACTTTTGGTGCATGCTAATTGGCATGGGGAATTACAACACACAACATACAACACAAGTATCTGCAATCGAAGGGCCGAGTTTCGCGTTAACCGTTAAGTGACTTGGAGCTGGCTATTCTCACGATTCTAAATGCAAACTGACAAACTAATATATGGCAGCTATAACTATCACATTACTAATCGTAAAGCCGCTAAACACGAACGTTTTATCGATTGCATAAACACCACTCAAAGCATTCGTAACACTAGAAACACTTTTCCATACAGCTTTGTTCTCTCTCTCAGCTCACTCATTGCGCATATTAAATGCACCAAGTCTGGAGCTTTTCCTTATTGGCTTATTCGCCATTTAACATGTATTTCACACTTTATAATCTTGTCGCAAAATATATATATAACAAAAGGCAATTATCGTGAAGCTTAGTAGAGATTGTTGTTATATTTCTATTGCGTGTTGGATCTTTGTATATTGCTAGCATTGTCATAAAATATATATTCCTGTATTTATTTTAAATATATTGGTAAATTAAAAATATTTACACTAGCTGAGAATTATATTTATTATTATAACTTTTCTAATATTCATAATTCAAATAATTATTTAATTGCTTGCATATAATTTGTAGAAACTTAAAACGCAATAAGAAATGCTAAACATGAGAATTTAAGAGATCAATACAGTCGTCATATCATTTTCAGAAACCGCCGAGCAATAACCAAAATGTTAAATATATTTTGGTGCTATTTGAGAACAATATTTTTTAATTTCAAGTCCATATTTAATGTGTTAATTGAGATTTTAAATCAAATCCATATTCAATATTTATGATTCCCTGAATTGAATGAATTCCACAAAAAATTTGCTTCTTATTTTGAATGGCGATTCTCCCACATAACGATCTTTTAAGCTACCGATCGCAGTTCGTTAAATCCCTGACAAGTTAACTAAAACTGTGTCGGCTCAGAAATCGGCGACAAGCTGTCAATTCAATGCAAAATCTACAAACGAATCGAGAGCAACATCAAAGCTTAAGCTCAAGCGCGGACGATCGCTTGATTTCTCCAATCTGTTTCCAATCGAATTACAGAGAGACAAGCGCCCAAAACACGATAACTGAAGTTGCCACACACACACAGACAGAGACAGAGACACGGTCACAGTCACACACAAACACATCCTCGACTCCTCAGGCCCAAGGCCAAGCAGCTACGAAAGAGCGAAGAAGAATTATGAAATATGCAAAGCAATAAACAATTTAAAATCAAATAAAAAGACAACTTCATATTGGGGAATGGCAAACCGAGCATCGATTGTTGCTGCCACAGGGACAGCTCCAAAAAAAAAATGTATATCAATATTTTATGCTTTAAGCATTTGTTTGCTTAGAACGACCCCCAAAACCAGCAGACGAGAGCGGATCAGCGGCGTGCGACTCTAGAGTGGCAAGCAGGCTGGCTGGAAGCATAGAGTCATGGAGCCATGGAGCTCACACATGGCACTGAAGCTGGGTATCCGTTTTCTCGGCAAGCTGTCTGCCTACAACTACTGTTGGCGCACAAATATGTGGCGACTGCCGGTTAGCTTGCTGCCGTCCTGCCCCTTGCGTCCTCCTCTCTCCAGCGCTTGCCGCGATGCGCCGATTCGCCGTTGTTGTTGTCTAAATTTATGATTATTGCCCTGCCAAGCATCTTACGAGCAGCGGACTCAATTCGCCTTAGCCCAAATGGCGGCAGCTCTCGCTGCTGCTGTCGCTGTTGCCGTTGCCGTTGCAGGCAGCGAGTGGGGGAGGGAAAAAAAAGCCAAGTGATTCTGCAGTTATAAAAATTGGATTTTGCGCGCAACTTAATCACATTTTCGCCTTCAACTGGCGACTCAACCGACGACTCTCGAGTGGAGTCGACTTGACTTGACTCCGCTCAGCTATTTTATTGCCGTCGACTCTTTGTGACTCTTTTTTTTTTGTGCAGTTTTTTCTGCGTTTTTTTTTTTCTGTTCGGTTTGGTTTGGTGTGCTCTGCGCCTGGCGAAAATTTACGATTATATCGAAATCTGATGGTTTATACGCGACCGCGGCCAAAAAAAACTACTTTGTATGTACAACGAGAGGGGCAAGAGAGAGACAGAGAGAGAGAGAGAGAGAGAGGAGGGAAGCAGCGAAAGACAGACAGACAGACTGTGTGAGCCGGGTCCAGGGTCTAGAGAAGATTTACGGAAAAAAATTAATTTACGATTCCAGGGAAAATCAAATTACGTAGTCGTCTTGTCGTACACTTGAGCGTCGTCCGCAAGATTTGCCACCAACAAAGTTTTATTCAAATTACGATTTGGTAATTAATTTCAAAATAGGCTGCTCGCTAATCCGTGTGACTCGCTAACTGGACATGCAGATAACGAGCGGAGATCGGGGAGCGGCAGGTGTTGCGTATGGACTGAATGCCAGCTGATTAAGGCAGGCGCTCAACTCGACTCGACTCGACTCGAGACTGAGACTCGCGAGATGATAAAAACCCGTTTGAAATGTGCTGTTTACTTTTAATGTTATGGCATTGCCGGCGATGATTAACCAATAATGATAATGGACGAACGGACAACACAACTGCCACTGTCATTGCAACTGCCACTCGCTGCTTGCTTCTGCAACTGACTGACAGCTCAGCCTAACGAGTTGGGGAATTCTTTCCATAAGCAATTGCAGTGAGTAAGTGTTTGTCTCTTATCACACCGTCTCTCTCTCTCTCCCTCTCTCTTGAGTTCTCGTGTTAATTCCATTTCATTTAATGGCCTTCAAGAAGTTGGGAAAGTGGAAAATGCGGTCGCACGACTGCAATTCTAATTAAAATTGAAGAACGCTTCGTATTGACAATAAAATGAAAATGAATAACTATTCAAATGCTTAACTAGCAGTAACATCATACGCACTGTTTTATACGACGCTGCTGTTGTGGGAATTACGTAATGAACCTGCTTTGAGCATTAAATTGTTTTTTCTTTTTTTTTTGTTTTATACACAGTTTGATGCAATCAAAATAAAGTTACAAACTTTTAAATAGTCATGTGGGTGAATAATCATTTACTCGGAAGACAATGAACTCCATCCAAAGAGCAATAAACATATCCAAGTTATGGGATCAGTGTTCTAAATTATTCATTAGATTACACAACGATTTAGTTGCGGTTGATAATTATGCAATAAACATTATATATGAAATATTTACTACATACAACATACATAAATATTTATATCCAGAGTTCTCTCTTTAGAAGGAATGCCCGAAAGTACTTCAATAATAATTGCAGCTAAATGTTTCCTTTCCAAATATTTATACATAACTGCACTTTCAATCAGTGGCACATCGCAAAAGTAATTCCCCTTTAAAGGGATCATAAAAGTTGCTTAAAATAATAGTTCATTAACCACACATGTCTGTGTGGAGCAGCACTTGAGTCCCAGAGTGAGCTGGCAGCTTTTAATGGCGACTAGAATGGAGAGAGAGACAGAGAGAGGAAGACTTCAATACAATTAGTTCAATGTTGTAGTAGTGTATTCATCAGCTTTGCATGATGGCCTTGCCACAACCGAGTCGAGCACACAGTACCTAAGCTTGAGGGTCTTTCTGTCAGCTCATCGGCGATACAATATTTTGTTGTGCCTAACGCAAGGGGCGTGTGCTTCAAATTGGTTAACTGTGAGGCGCTGCCGAGCTTATCAAAGGTGTCTGCACAGCATGTGTGTCTGTGTGAAGATCTGGCCGAGACCCACCTCAGACACAACACAGGCGTTTGGCAAAACACTTGAATTTGTTCAGCGATGCAAAGTCATCGGAGGGTGCGAGGGGGGAACGTAGGCATAGGCAGAGATTGTATCGATGGCAAAGCAAACGACTGTCAGCCAGAGGTTCAAATACTAACACTTAATGAACTTAACTTTGCAACAACATCAAATTTCCATAAGAAAGGCAGAAGGAAAGGCCTTTGCTGCATGCAACGAGCAGCCGCTAGTTGTTCTTGTTGCTGTTGTTGTTTGCTGCGTGTATCTATTAGATACGCAGCAAACGTTGCAACAAACTGCAATATGCACGGCTCGTACCTGGGCCACACTTGTTGTTGCTGCTGCACCGCTTGTTGCAAATAGTTGTTGCAGTTGTTACTCGTGGATGCTGCTTGCAGCCTGCTGCCTGCACAGAGGCATCAAGATACAGGCCAGACTACATTGGTAGCAAGTAGCTGCCGGGTTTTGAATCTGACTCTGACTCTGCGACTCTGATGAGACCGAGGCATCGAGTTCGGCTTCAGGTTGAGGGGTTTGAGTGCTCGGTTTCTGTTCTCTGTTCTCCGTTCGGTTCGGTTCTGTTCTGTGCTTTTCTGCGAGCGACTTTGGCAATCAGCAATTAGCAGATATGTTAACTTCATGTTAACGAACCAATTTGAAATTTAAATGCGCCACAAACTCGGGTGCTCATACGTCGTTGTTGTCATCACTTCTTCAACCGGGGGCTTCCGATGCTCCCTGTCCATCTGTCTCTCGCACCCTCCCTCTCTCTCTGTTTCTGACGGTTTGTCTCTTTGTGTGTGGAGACAGCCAGCACAATGTTGGGGCAACTTGTGACACAGCCAGTTCTTTTAGCCGGCTCTCTCTCTCTCTCTTTCTATCTGTCTCTGTCGTTGTCGTCCTACCGCAGGCGCTGCACACACATTTTTGTTTAGCAAAATTTTAATACAAAAACCAAATCGAAGCCGCTGCTACAAGCGATCCCAGACGATACATATGCATAAAGCTGGAACTACAACAACAACACTACCTGGAATAAAAAAGAAGACCGCAAAAGCGCGAAAGAAAGAGAGAGCGAGAGAGGGGACAAAAAAAAGGCAACCTTGTCATCAGAAACGAGTGCGAGTACGAGTACAAATGAAAAGAGTTCGTTAAAAGCTTCTTCATGTTTCTTGCCCGTTTGTTGGTTCTTGCACGTGTATTAGTGTGCATGTGTTTTGTGTGTGTGTTTGTAGCTGCAAATTCTTTTGGGCCCAACGCTACGTACGTCGAAGAATCATTCTACCTTCTGTGCTTTTATAAATCACAGCAACGACGACCGGCTCTGGAATTCAGCGCTGACGACTGCTTCAACAGACAGGAAGGAATATAACGACGGCGACTGCGACGACGACGTCGACGACAACTTAAGCGCGAAAAAAATAGTCAATAGCAGGGGGCAGCAAAGGAAACGGGAGCGGGGCAAGACTCCTAACCATGCAAAAGATAACAATGCAAGTGACTGGGACTCGTGGCCAAAGCCACGGACATGTAATTGTTGCCAACTCGCAGCCAGCGCAAAATTTAAAGCGCAATTTCAGGCCGTATGACAAACAATAAATCAGCTGAAAGCATCGACTCTATATCCACTGGAGCTACAGCTGCCTGGCATGTGTGAGGGAAGTGGTAAATAGTTAAATTAACCGACCTGCAGCAATCACTGACATTAGCCTCTAACCTCAACGATACCCTGCAAAGCAGCAGCTTATTAGTCAAAGATCTACTTAAACAATTCTCAGAAAAATTAAGTGAAATGGAGTTTAGGTTCTATATATAATTATTCGAATATGCATAAATGTAAGAGTTTAAAATACTAAATTACTATTAGATGTTTGCATGATTTTTAAAGTGATCGATACTTGTTATAAAATTCAATTCAGTTCTAGATGGTATCTTATCTTCCGGATGGCAATGTTCTCGCTCCTTAGCCGTTTTTATTGTGCAGGGTATAAAAACGAATTCAATGAAATTATCATACACATTGGATGTCATAGTTGGCCGCAGTCATTCGCGTTGCGCGTTGCACGTTGCAAGAGTTCTCATGTGTGTATCTGTCGGATTAACTAATGCGATTTGCGGTGCTCGTAAAAAGTGTAACGACTTCAGCCTCTGGAGAGCAACCTTCGCATCGCAAATGAAGTTTCGCTTTAAGCCTGCTAGTCTTGGTATTTTTACACCAGAGCTGGCTCTAAAACCTGACCGTGGGGGGCATAGGCATAAATGTGTTTACAGGTAGCTAAACATTGAATTGTTCATACTAGGGATATATCGATAGGAAAAAAATAATGGCTATCATTTCACTCGCAAATTGTTTGTATCAATTGGCGCTGGAATAGATACTAAATTGGAATGGCATAGAGCCTGGCATCTAAACGTTTATGAGCTCATTAAATAATACTCAAATACAAAAATAAAGATATGCGTATAAAAATGAATCATCCAGCCAAAAATGCCCTAAGGACAGATTTTCAACTATATGTGCATCCGTGAGTAGCTTAAATTTAAATTAAGCATGACATTAATTGCAAGTCAATTCAGTTGTTCTTAAACTAAATAACTGCAAAACATTTAACAGTTTTCAATAAAGTTTAAAGTTGAAGTTTGATTTTGCAATAATCTTACAGATCGCTTGCACTTAAGCACTTTTCAATCAAGGCAGCAGTTAAAGCTGAAAGAGATAAAGTTAACTTTATAAAAGGAAAAAGGTGTAAGAAATATAATATGAGACATTTTAATATCATTGAAATGCAGCATGAACTCATGAAAGTATAAAAATTAACTCGGAACTTAAAAATTTCTCGGTGGAAATGCATTGCTTTATACAGCAATTGTATGCGCCAAAGAAAAGCAACTAAAAATGAGTGCAATTTTCCACAGTCGCTCCCAGGCGGAGGCATTTATCATCAATGCCCCCATACACACACACGCACACACACACACACAGAGGAACAAGTATTAAATTGCCATTCAGACAGACATTCACTCTGTGAGGAACTAAATGTACGATAAACGCCAGTAAAACTAGCAAAATTTCTATTACGGCACAAAATTTTTAATTGCTTGACAACATCATAACACATACACTCACGCATACACAGAGTGTGTTTGTGTGTGTGGGAAGAGTCTGAGAGTTGAAATACCACTCAAAATATAATTCAGTTTGCCACTGGCCAGAAATTGGTCATTGTTGGTTTGGCGTTTGGTTCTGATTTCATTTTGAATTTTCGGCTAGTGCGACAGAGGTGTATGGTGCAAGGGAAATGTGCCAGAGATAACGGTGGCAACAAAAAACAAACTAAGAATCGTAGTATTTGCAGTAGAAAGTTATGAACTTCACAAATATCCTGTTTGAGACAAAACGAATTGAATGTATTATTATTTTGCAATTGAGTGAATTGCGAGACTGTTAAAAACAAGTCATTGTCTTCACATTAATGTTTAGTATGCACATTAAAAGTTTACAGAACACTTACCAGAGCTAGAATTAAAAATAATATACGAAGAAAACTATCCTTTTTGATATATCAATTATTTTTTTGTACCTAAATCTATGTATAACGTTTGAGAAGAAAAAGTCGAGCTTAAGCTGCTGACTTTTCTTTGTTGGAGTCTCGGTCGAAGTCATGTCTAAATATCTGAGCAACTGCCCCTCTTTATCACACTTAGTACAGGGTATAACAACTGTTAGTTCTTTGCTAGTTGAGGTCTCGGAGCCCACGCAAGTCGAAAGCATTTTGTATTCACGAGTTTGCACAATTTTTGCATTCAATACGAAATTCTTTAGGTCGTTGTGTTGTTACGTTTGATGAAATCACGTACCAACAAAATACAAATACATACAGACTGTGTGTACTATATACATACGTATATATCTAGGTAGGTGGGCTTGTGCATAGCTGGATAGGTGCAACATGTTCGTAAACCAAGCCAAATGTCTGTTGCTCTGGCCGTAGTTGTAGTGCCAACTGCTGCCAAGTTTCAAGCTAACGTGTCAATTGGCACAGAGCGCAGGAGAACGTGAAGAGGGGGAGGTGGGGTGGCACAGCTCGGACGTCGGCTGTGCAACTATCAAATCAAATTGGTGGCACAGGATAATGTTTTGAGCTGCGGTTGGAGTTCTCCCCATCTCCATCCCCATCCTCATCATCCGCCCCCCTTCGTGTTGTTGCTTTGCTATTGTTGCTGTCCGTTTGTTCGAAACATATTTCGCTTTTTCCCCATTTGTTTCTCATTTTTGTTGTTGCGTTTGTTTTACTCCGTTTTGTGTTGGTTTTTAGTGCCTTGTGTTGTGTTTTGTTTTGGTTCGTTTTTGGTTTGCTTTGGTTTGGTTTTGTTCGCTGTGTTTTGTTGCAAGTTGTCATTTTTCGTATTCGGTAATTGGTTGCTGCTTTGTCACACCAACACCAACAGCTGAGGCAACAACAACAACAAGAGCAACTAGACAGACGGGAATAGTTGTAGCAACATGCAAAATGGCATTCCCAGCACATACATGCATGGGAGACCAAAACACAGCCGGCACTCAACGTGCAACCTGGCCCGCAATGCCCCCAATGCGGCTGCCGCTTGCGTCGGGGTCTCCCTTTACTATTGTTGTTCAACTACGTGCTCTTTCATTTGTTTTTATTATTATTAAACAACTCTCGGTGCCCGGCGTTATTTGTTGCTGGACATGAAACATCGCCGGTCCAGCACAAAATGCACGTGTCATAAAAGTTTACAGACACACGGGCAACCAGTGGAGGGCCGTGGCACGAGTTGTTACCGTTACGTTACAGCACAGGTCGCTGGGTCAGTGGTATGTGTCACTGTCTCTGTCTCTGGCTGTGTCTCTGGCTGTGACTGTGGGTGGGGTAGTTGGGGATACAACATACACGTGTGATAAGTCGTGGTCCAATATGTCGCGCTTTTTACGACCGCACGAATCACTGAGTTCTGATCTAAATTAAGTTGATTCAATCAAGATTTGCGTGTGGTTTGCTCGACCAATGGATTTGTTTAATGCCCCTCGACCGGCCATAACAACTCAATATGAAACGTGGCCCGATTGTGGGCTTATGTCCAATTGTGTAATGCTTGTAAGCAGTTAATACTCATCGACCAGCCCATTCGGCTTAACCTGGCTCTAACTCTGCTTCTAGCTGATTCGCATACACAGAAGTCGCTCGCTCTTGATTGAGATATGACAGCACACAACTAATGTCAAAGCTAACAATACCTCATAAAAGACATAATTAGTCTTATGCTTGCAAATGATTTATTACTGAGAAGCGGCCAAACACACAATGGCAATTCATGCCAAAAGGCCATAAAAAAAACAAGATATACTGTTGTCGGAAAATAATTACTAAATTAGGGAAAATCAGTTCAGTTAAGAACCTAGTTCTTAAGCAGCACGAGGAAGAGCGAGCTGGCATACTTCATGATAAAAATGCATGTGTGGCTCAGTGTTTCCGGAATTTAATATCACCAAGAGCACAACAACTGTGGAAACATCTAAGATTTCTTAGTCTCGAAGCAGCTGGCACCTGGCTTTGAATGGGGAATGCTCATCGATTGCTTTACCAACACAGCTGGTGAGCAAATATATGTAAAATAATACCAGCATATATAATTGATTTCATTTAAAAAAAGGTACTCAATCATGGCCTATTCAGCAATAGCTCTGAAGGCAGAAGAAAAGTGTTGTTAAAACAAATATTTGTTTTGCAAACTGCATTTTATCTTCTATATATATAAATAAAGTTGTTTGTTCTCACTTAGTTATACATGAAACAGTTACAGCCCAAAGGAGAAATATTTGGAGGCAGATATTTTTAGGCTGACAATAAGCCTCTATCGTGTAATAAACAGCGTTTACCTATAATTATCATTCTAACTATTAATTTAGAAATGTTTCAACATATTAAGAAGACGGCTAACTTTGTCTTTTAAAGCTCAGCACGTCCCTGAAACATATCGCCCATAATTTTATGGCATTTCATAAATTCCAAATAAAACACAATTCAGTCTTGGTTTAAAAATAGCCACAAGTGGTATACTTAATAAAAATAGGTATATAATTCATAGTATACACTGGTGGTATACTTATTAAAAAAAAATAGCACAGTATAAGATGCAAAATATACACTGGTGGATAAAATAAATATACCACAGTACAAGATGCAAAAAATAAACACTGGTGGATAACATAAATATACCACAGTATAAAATTCATACACTGGTGGTATACTCGATAAAGTAAGTATACAACTGAGAAAAGAGTTAACTTATGAAAATAAGTAATGAACTTAAAATAAACTGCTGGTATACTTAATACAACAAGTATATAATTTAGAGAATAAGTAACGAATATAAAATACACAGCTGATATAACTAATAAACTAAATAAACAATCTAATTTATACATGCACCTTAAAGCACACAGCTTTTGGCTAGCCTTGAAATAAATTGTAAAATTGTTGGTGCCGCATGGATTTAGTTTTCATTCTCAACTTTCACTGAGGAAATGCAATTTTTAACTAGCTTAAATCTGATATTCAAATGATCCATGACCGAAATCCTAGCGAAATCTGGCGTCCAGTTGCAGCCGGGCTTATCTATCATCCAGGCACGCGAAAGCGTTTTCAATCCCACAGCTAAAGCATTTGAAAGTCCACACGAAATTATGCTGCTGTCCAATGCATGGTCATAAATTTTTATGTTGTGCACAACTCGGAGATACGCAACGCTGGCAATCTTCGGCATTTTTTGAGCGTTGGGGGAGAGGGGGGATGGGACCCCGTTAGAATGTGATGGAGACTGGGTGTAGTACATAAAACAGACGCAATTTCCAGATTTTATTTCTGTAAAATCTGACAGTAATTTCATTTAAATGACAACGCCCCCCTTCATCCAATTCCCCACACACACACACACACACAAGCACACAGACAACCATTCACTTAACTAACAAGCCAATGAGATCAGAGAGAGATTTTGTGGGAGTGCTGACAGAGTGAAGACGTGAGAGGGTAAACGTGGCTGGGCAGCAAAACAACCAAAACGTTTATCCCTGTCAGGTATAAAATCTGGCCGGACTTGACTCTGTGTGCTTGTACTTTGTTATTAACTCATTTCCGTTATGCCATAAATATGCGAGCACGACGGGCCCGAACAATTAAAACAATTGCAAGTTAAAATTTACTGCTGCATCAGCCGCTGAGTCATAAAACCAACAACAGGCACATTAAAGTATTGCCAAATGAAAAGGGCCAGCAAACAACAACGATAACAACAAACAGGGCATTCAATAGCAACATCGAGGGTACTAACTAAGAAGTCATGACGAACTCCGACTGGACGCTTTAAACTGATACATTTAACAATCCCTACAAAAGATTGCCAAAAGCCTCGTTTAACAATCAGCCCTCTCCTGTATTTGTATGCGTTTTCACTTCTGTAGAATGTTTATCCTTTCGGAATTATTATGACATTGTTAAAAAAATATTCAGCATTTTATTTTAACTTGGAGCTTTATTGGTGATTATTATTTTATTGCAGCATATTACGAATTTTAAGAATGCTGCAGCTCGAAGGAATAGCGTTCGTCAGCCTCTGTTGTTAACCAGTTAAAGATGCTCACAATAATCACATATGTAACTGACGATAGTTAAGGACGGTGCTAATGAAACTGCTAAGAAATTACTGCTCTATCTTGATTAAGTGCAGTTCAAACTTAAAGATCCCTTCATTTATATTTGGCATTTCTGTAATAGATGAATGATTTGCATAATTGTCCACATATGTTATATATTTAAATCGCCCCCAAACATACAATCTGTGTAACCAACAAAGGCACTTAATTCGCTGAAAAATGAATTGACAGGCTTACAGTTACATGCACACACAGTAGAATATTAAATTGATTTGCCAGAGGCATGAGAAGCAACAAATAAAGTGTATCTGAATGCCGATTAATTTAATTTAATTAAACGAACGACTGCTTAATGTAACGGTGCTGTTAATGATCCTGACATAAACGTTTATTGAATGAATTTATATTTATATTTTCTCTCTTTGCAAGGCATCTTAAGTGCTGCTGCTGCTTCCTCGATCCTCTTCTCCTCTGAACTCACTTCAGCCCGTCGTATAGTGTGCCGAGTATAACATCAAAATCCATTAAAGTGAAAAGATTGAATTGGATTTTGTGTCACAAGGGGCTGAAGTTGTGGCAGGCAAATAAATGCGACTAAAGGCGACAGCGTCAGTTTGAATTCTTTGCCTTAATTATCAACGCATGATGTTTTGGTGATTTCATCTGCATATTTTTGCGATGCACACACACACACAAACAGAAAAAAGGAAAACAAAAAAAAAAGGAGAAACAACACGAAACAACAACAAAAACAACGCCGAGGACATTGTGTAAACATTGTGCGAGACCAAAATTTATGTACAATACCAGGCACAACTCCAAAAACCAATCCAAACCGAAACCAAAACGAGCCCAAGCCAAAGTTGGAGCCAAGCCCAAGGCTCAGTCTCTGAGTCCAAGTTGCAGTCGCTGTTCGAGTCGCAGTCGCAGTTGAAGTCGCATTTGCAGCCCAGTGCAGGTGAGAAGTGTCCATCTTAATCGAAGCAATAAATACACTTAATGAATTTCCTGCAGTCACTGCCAGCTTGGAGGGGGGAGGAGACGAGCGAAGGTAACACCGCATTCTATTGGTTATACAATGCTTGTGTTGTCCATTGCGTGGCATTTTCGCACCCATGAATGCCTGCAGTCTGAACGTCTTCGTTCTGGACCCCGTCATGGTTGTGTTGTGTATTTGTATGTGTGTTTTTTGCGTTGGCCTTGGTCGCTTGGTCGCTGTGGTCGTCGTGGCTGCTTTTGGGTCTTCTTGGCCGCTGCTCTGTTATGCGTACTTTCAGCAAACAATTCGAATTCGCTGCGAT
Organism: Drosophila siamana; assembly: GCA_035047445.1. Taxonomy (NCBI): domain Eukaryota; kingdom Metazoa; phylum Arthropoda; class Insecta; order Diptera; family Drosophilidae; genus Drosophila; species Drosophila siamana. The sequence continues at coordinate 3,685,631 of JAWNPP010000020.1, read as the reverse complement.
CGTTGCCGCCATCGTCCAAAGTGTCATTAAAGTCCTTTAATTTATAGCAGAAAATCAAGTAAGAAACATGCAACGACTTTGGCACTGGGCCCAACTTCAACTCCAACTTCCCAGTCGCAGTCGTAGTCGCAGTTGAAGTCGGAGTCGGAGTCTCAGTCCCATCCCCAGCTCGAGTTCGAGTTCTGGAACAGCTCGGCAACGGTTGTTTGTTAGTCAGTGAAAATGGCAAGAATCGAATTTTGCTTTTAGCGCGGCCTGTTTTTAAGTTTTAGTGTTTGTCGTTTTCACTGAACATATGGCTTGATTTCTTCTTTCACTGTCTCTCCCTCTCCCTCTCCCGCTCCGCCTCGCGTTCTTCCTTCTCTTTTCTTTGCTGTCCTTCTCATAGTTGTCACCTTCGGCCGTTGCGGAAGTCGCCCATTGACGACACTGGGACATGTTAATGGCAGTTAACTTTATAAGTTATGCTTTCTGGAACGAAGCTGAAACTCTGCGGCAGCGATCGTTAAGCAAGGGCGTTGCCTACGGTTCGAAATTGATCTACGACACGAGTGCGCCAGCTGTTCCGGGTCCCTTCTCAAAACAGTTTATAGCTAGCAGCAGCAGCGGCAGCGGCAGCAGGCAAATGGCCAAAACGCTTAAGTAGAGAGAGAGAGAGAGAGCGGTTAGAAGCGAGTTCCTCTCGTCTCCCTGCTTTTCTACCACTTTGGCTTCTGCTCATTAAGTCGAGCCGACAACAACACAATTACACAAGTGTACATCGATGCAGTTAACGAGTTACATGGCTTAGGCTCTTCTTTTAATGTTCTTCGATTGGGGCAGATCGTTATCTTTTTGACAGCTGTAATCCTCTAATGAAATCCTAATGGCTTAAATATTCCCATGTAAATGTACCCATTAAAGCCTCAGCACAAGCATCCTTGAGCCTATTTAGATGGATATCAATCAGCCATTCACCTACCCTATTGGCGAGTGCTTATTATGCTCTCTTCAAGCAAATGTTTGTTGGTATCTACCCGCTGATCATTGAACAGAGTTATTCGTAATTATAGCTCCTGCAGCGATTCCAGAAGTCTTTAATTTTGGGAAGGTAACAGATATGAAATCAATTCTGAGTTTCCAAATTGTTAGGTGAAGAAAACGAAGCAAAGGTTTAATTTGATTAAGGTGAATAAAGAAAGTACTTTATGTGTTCGCGGAAGGATACTCAAATATATAGACTGTTAATTGCTATAAAAACTCCTCTGAAAGTCCATTGCAACTGCGGGTAAACACGAGATTCAAACAACAGTTTCTGCTGACATAAATATTAGTTGTTTTGAGTTTTTAATTCGCTCCCATTTCCAGCTACTCGCCCACACATTGTCCCCAGCATATTTAGAGTGATTTTACGCTGGAACTAATACAAACTGACAGCGGAATGCCCCAGAGATTGCTGCAGCCCCGAGTATTAGTGTAATTGATATGCTGAGACCCCTTTACTAAATCTTTGAAATGCATCATTGATGCTGCCTGCCGGCTATTAGCATATTTATTAAGAACACATTTCTCCGATCTCCATGGCAATTGTTTACTTATAATATATTTATAAACAACAGCATGGAGAGCTACTTGTTTCCCACCATAAATTCACACCAATAAGAGCAAGTAAAACAAACTACTCCACGGAATTCCCAATTGGAGGCGACTCCCCTCCATCCACCAAACTTCAGCCACAGCTCGCACATGAGTACGAAGGGAATTGGAAGCCACACGGTACAAATTTGTGACCTTTGGCAGTGAACGCAATTTGAGGCAGCTCCAAACAAACACACACCCACATCCAAAAAAAAAAAAAAAAAAAGAACACAACAACGGAAAAAACACTAAATCGATGGGTCTCCCCTCGAAAAAAATGATAATGGAAGACAAACAGCTGGGCAGCAATGCGAAGCAACAACAACAACAACAACACGCGCTACATGGATAACAAGTTGTTGTTGGCGGCTTGTTAAATTCTAATTATTATAATTAATTGCAACAGCATTGGCTGCGGCAGCGACTGTGGCACTCGAATAGACAAACAAACAAACATAGTCAAATAATGATATTAATTGATTGAATTACGAGTGCGACTTGCAAAATCGTTGCCCAAGGGAGCCCAAAAAAAGGGGGCGTGGGGACTGGGAGGCATGGGCGACATGCCAACAATTTGTGGCACAAACATTCAACATTCAGCATTCAGCGATTGAGTTTAGCGCGGCTTTTGGCCGCCTTGGTCGGCAACTTTTCAACACTCACATGGGAATTTATGAATGCCTCGTCTACGGCTCGCAGACATTTATCCAAAAAAAGAGTCGAATCGCGTCGAGTCGAGTTAAAACGTGCGACGCCCAAAAATAGACATCGGAACATGGCAGCGCACTCGAAAATCTCGCAACTGTTTGACGATTATTGAATGGAGGGGACGCAATCCAATCCAATGCTTCTCGCCCTCGCCCCTCTCCCAAACCTCCGCAAAAGTTGTGCCTCCTGCGTTGCGCCGCTATTCCCGATACCCGATTCATGTTTCAAGTGTTTCGTAAGCGGTTCGCTTATATTTTTGGCATACGAAAAGGAAAAGTGTAGACAAGACGACGTTTTTATGGTAAATGATTTATGCCTCGGCGGGCGCAGCGTCAAGGTAATTGAGTGGGAAATGTTATCCGCATTGGGAGCTATGCACAGCTCGGACTGCAACTGTGACGCTGCCGGAGACGGAGATGGAGACAGTGCCTCTGTCTGTGCATGTGTCTCGAGACACAGCCATATTGTTGGCTGCATCAAAGGCAACAACGACAACGACGACAACAACAACGGTGACGACGACGACGACGATGAGCGGCAAGTGTAATTAATGCTGTGAATTTTGCATATTAAAAGATTTTCCTCCCTCAGTCATCAAGAAGCGCAGCGGCTTCGTCTTTTTTAAGCACTCTACTGCGGGTACTTCAGCTATGTCTTGAAGGCTTCAAATATGCAGTTTCCAACTCGATGTAAAAGGCGTCTTAATGTCGTGGAAAATGTCGATCAATTGCAGCTAATTTTATAGTATTCAGAATACAAAATCTTTTCCAAATATTCTGGCAAAATCAAGTTTTATAAATACGCTAAATATTGTTCAGCCAAACTTAACGAATATTCTACATATGCTTTTAATTTATGGTCCAAAAAGTTAACTTACTATCTTCTTAAAAACTTCAATAGTGACTCATAGGTTGATGTAATTTATGATCATCTAATATTCATAGCTACAAGTAATTTAAGCTAATAATCTGCATAACTGCAATATAGAAATTTAAGCTAAACATCACTTTACTTCTCAAATGTTTGAGATATATTTTATAAAAGAAATAGTGAAAAGTATTTCAAAAAACAAAGTATTAGTAAATTAGGTAAGCTATCAACATGAAAGTTTGGAAATGAAATGAAGGTTGAACATAATTAAATTGTTGTCCTCAATTGATAACATTGAATCACTTCATATTTGTATCTTAATCCCCAATTATCTTCAACGATCTACACGATCGAAAAACAATAATTTTCCAAAAACATTATTAACCAACTTGTAAATCATTATTGTAGCATTTTTTCCGAAAAAACCAAGATCAATAAACTGATTGTGTGTGTCACAATGATTGGACTTTCCATCATTTTGATATTACGAGCAATAATCGGTTGTGAATTGCGGCTGCTTCAGTTAAATTGATGTATTTATTGCAAGAGTATTACGGCAGCGGCATCTTAAAGATCAGTTTTTCGGGCTGATTGTGTATTTTATATGGCCACAACTGCAGCTGATCCTCATAAAAAGCCGCGACACCAAATCCGCGTGGCGAAGCAAACGAGCCGTTGCCTCAATGTTTGTCACAGCAGTGTTGCATGCAACCAGACACACACACACACACACACACACACTCGCACACACAGAGAGTGACACAAACGTGTCGGTTTGGTGGGGAGAGACAACCAAAAGACGAAAATTTATTACGGAAACCTCATTGACAATTGTCACTGCAAGCTGGCGGCTCTGACGATGCCTGACGCTGGCAGCGCAGCTGACGTCGACGTCAACGATGTTGCTGTTGTTGTTGTGATTGTTGTCACAGTCAACGCTAAGTGCGTTGCGGTGTTGGGGATTTGTTGGATGCTGTGTTATAACTTAAAATAAGCAACATGTGTGTGCGAGTGTGCGTCTCTCTCTCCCCCCTCTCTTCACTCTCTCTGTCTCTCGTCGTGTGTGCTTGTGTAAATGTAATTGCGAGTGATTGGGGCAAAGGGGTAAGCACAGCTACTTGTCTATGGCAGCCGTGGCAGCTTATGGAAATCATATGGCAAAATGTCAACAAAACAGGGGCGTACATATTTGGAATGAGCGGCTTTTTGTGGCATGCAGCACTACAATTTGTTGTCCCAGACACACACACACACACTCAAACACACACACACGCACATATATGGCTAAAAAGTGGGCGTGACAAATGCCAGCCATAAAATGCGAACTCTTTGCTGATATGCCTAAATATTATGTTGTCGCCAATTAGCAGCTCTCACTAAGTTGTTGACTTAATGCCAATATTTGATTCAACGATAATTATCTCTTGCGTTTTCATAGCCAAGAAAATCCTTGTAAAGCTCTCAATAGACGCTTGTAATGGAGCTTTGTTTGCTCAATTATTGAGAGTTCACTGGCGCCAAATTGAGTTTAATCGCGACGTTGAGAATATTGCGATGGGCAAGGGAATCTCATGAAGCATTTCATAATTGATTAGCTTCAAATTTTTGCTTAATAATTTGCAGAGAGTTTTCTAGAAAAGTGAATTAAAGTTATTGTATTATATATTTGAGAAACTTTAGTCACCTAACTATTTTAATCGCGACGAGCATTTTATAATAGATTAGCTTCGCATTTTTGCCTTATATTTTACAGAGAGTTTTCTAGTATAGTTATTTAAAATTGTTGTATTATTTATATTTCTTGGCAAAACATTCTCATCTAACTAACTGATCTTCCAGCATTACAAGATTAATATTTAAAAATGTTGTGGCATCATTAAAGTGAAGCAACTTAAACCAGCTTCTAGTTTACGAAATGACAATCCTGTTAATAACCATATCCCATAGCACCTCTATAAATAGGTCGAAGAACAAAAAATCAGTTGAGTAGCTCGCTTGCTCGCTGCTTCTCAATGCCATCATGCGAGGCGTCATGCGATATTAAGTGGAACACTTTGTCAACTCAAAACAACGAGCATGGGGAGCGCAGGCTGCTGGGACTCGCGAGGGACGAAGAGCGAGTGGCGGGGAGCGGGGAGCTGTATAGAATCGAAGGGGAGCGGGGCCAAAAACGACGACAGCCGCCTTATGTCCTCCCGGGGCACCGGATGTTGTTTGGTAATTATTTAGTGCTAGCTGCTGACTGAGCTCCGCTACGATATTGTGTTGTGTTCTGCGCTCGTTCAAATTTTTTTGCCTGGCTTCGTTTGGCGTTTGATGTGTGTTGGTTTTTGATATATATAAATATATATATATATGTGTGTGTGTGTGTATAACAACAAATTGCTGAAGCGCGTCGAACGCCAACAACAAACAATGGAACAACATACATAAACAAAGACATCATCAATAAAAAGCAAACGAACGAATGAACGAACCACGGCAAGAACAACAAATAAACAACAAATAACAACAAGGGAGAAGATGTGGAGTCTACTCTACAAGGCATTAACTTTCAATTGGTTTTTGAGGGAGGCCCAACGGGGCCCAACTAAGTCATGGGAATGTTGATGGGATTATAAGTGATTTTCATCAAAAATGCAGCGCACGACAAGCCGCAGTTAAAGATACAGATACATTCTACAGCTACAGCTACAGCTACAGATGAAGATACATTGTGTGTGTGTTTGTGTGCACATAATTTCATTCCTATATGGCTTGTTAAAGTTTTTGAAGACAAGCGACGTGATAACTCAAAACGAGACATCAATCGATTCGTCACCGTCCGAGGCAATCAGCCAGCATAACTAACTGGCTTCTTCTTCCGATCTCGCTGCTTGGCTGCTGCCTGCCCTGCCCGGTGGCCCGGTGGCCGCCCTCGGGGCCCTCTTAAAATTTTATTCATAATTCCATAAATTTAAGGCAGTCACCGTCGCCGCGAGAGTTTGTATCCTATCCCTTCAACCTCACCTGGCCACGCGCCTGCGCAACGTTTGTCATATGCAAACATCTTGGGCCTCGGTTCGCATCGTTGCACTCCCTGCTCGCCGTATTTAAGCCTAATGAACGTGTTTAGCTGTATTGGTGTCAGTGTCAGCGTCGTTGTCTGTGTGCTGGGAGTCCGTGTTGGTGTCGGCTGGTGTCACTTGTCGGTCGCTTTACGGCCCCGGCCCAGTAGCTGCTTGCTGTTGCAACTGGCAACTGGCAACTGGTAACTGGCCAAAAGGTGCAGTGATTACCCTGGCCGCTGGTCGTCGGCATTAGCACAGAAATATTTAATTAATGGTAATTTATGTGCACGTAAATTGTGCAAAGTGCGACAGCGTTTGGCTAAGAAGCTAACCAGCCAAGCCAAGTGAAGTCGAGCCAAGTCGAGCCAAGCCAGTTGAGTGCAACAGCTCCCCTGCCGTTTCTAGTTAACATTCGAAATTTAAAAGGTTAATAGGGTTTCGCCCAGCGCAGCAATGCATTTGCTGTGCTTCACAGCAGCAGCAGCAGCGGCAGCAGGAAGTGCAAGTGAGTTATAATGCCAGTTGAATATATGTTAATAGACTGCACTATAATGTCAACAGTTGCTTCGTGAACTCTCCTGCATGTTAATTAAATTGCTGATTATGAAAAACCACATTTAGGTGGCAAGCAGCAGCAGCTTTAGCTGTCGAAATGAGTTGTTTGCCAATTGGCCACTAACATAAGTGTCGGTGCTGACAATAAACTGCAGTGAGCGGCAGACAGCTCGACAATTGCCAATTAAAACTTCAACAAAAAACGACAACACATCAATTGGGCAGTAAGTTATTAGCCATAACTCATAGGCACAGTCAAAAAGTGCGTACTAGGTGTTAACAAGCTGCTGTTCAAGAAATATATACATATAGTATATCTAAATATAAATTAACTTTAGTTTTACGGCACTGCAAGTGGGTTAAGTTAAGCCTGAAGCACTACACAAGTTGTAAATAAAATTGCCACCCAATATGTGCTAATCAGCAGCAATCTCTACAGTAGTTAGGCAAACTAACTAATTAATAATTATTATTGCTCATTAGCAAGCACTACAAAGTTGTGCAGCTCACTTAGTGCTATTTACGCGGAATTTGCAGCAGTGTCTAAAATACTAACTAACTAAGTATGAACGAAAGCTGCTTTTGACTCCGAGAACACAACACTTCAATCAGCTGCAGCACTACAGCAATATCAATAGTAAATCAAAGCTGTCGCGCTGCTGCTGCAAAGCAGTTAAGAAATTGAATGTCAAAATAATTTCAAGTGCTTTATAACACTCCTCCAGCCAGTCAGCGAGTCAGGCAGTCAGCCAGTTGTGTTGTTGTTTGTGCAGCAACAGTGTAAGCAAAATAGCCGGTAGCTTAGTGCCAAACGGATTACATGAAAACACTAGAATGCAGCAGCACAAAAGCTGCTAACTGCTATGCAAATCCACTACAGGTGCAAGTGTTGCCACTGCAACTGCCGCTGCCGCTGCTGCAACGCAATGTAAACATTCTCGCAGTACAAACTAATAAGAATTTGTATCTTGTGTATCGCGTAGCTGCACTAGGCCAACAACAACAACAACAACTACAGCAGCAGATGGCTTAAACAACAACTGAAGCCGGGGGCCATTGGCATTTCTAGTGCCGCCGCTGTTCGCCGCTGATAGCTTCTCATTTTATTTCACCTTGTCACGTGCTGTGCAGCGTTGGCAGCAGTGGCAATTTCTATCTAGCATTTCAGCAAAAATATCTGACTACCTACGCGACCGGAGTGTATCTGTATCTGTATCTGTATCTGTTTCTATAGCTCTGTGAGTTCGTTGGGTGGTGGCTGCTTTGGGGGCTGCAGAGCTTTTTCATTAAACGGTAATTTCACACCGCCAAACGTAAGACAACAACGCAGAGAGAGAGGGAGAGAGACAGTGAGAGAGTTAGAGAGAGAGGATGAGAGCGTGTACGCGCCTGGAATTTCTTTTTCGGACATTTATCGCTTCGCTCTGCGCCGCATGTCGACGCCGAGAGCTGCTAGATTCAAACTTCTAGCGCCAATCTTCATCGTTGCCCAATTACAAGCAAGTTAAAATCAAGTACGAGGCATTGATTAGTTGCACGAGGCCCCCTATTGGAGTCAGGGGGGTAACATGAGGGGGAAGGGAAGGACGAACCACAGAGATTAAAATGTAATCTTTAGCGCCGCAGCCATATGAAACGTGTTCGATTAGGCTTTTGCTTTTGCTTTTGCTTTTGCTTTTGCCTTGCGACTGGGTTTAATATACTATTGGGCCCGGATTGGCCAACTGCTGTGCACCATGTAGGTGTGGAATGGGCTAACCAAGACCCCCAGTGGACAGTGCTGAGTGCTGAACACCGATGTGTGTCCTCTACCTACGCATTAGCAAAAATACATGTACGGAATTTGTCTATTAACTGCGTTTGCCGCTATGGCGAAATAGTAACTAACTCCAAACTGCTCTCGTAGTCTCTCTCTCTCTCTCTGTCTCTCTTTCTCTCTCTCTCTCTCTCTCTCTCTCTCTCTCTCTCTTTCTGTCAATGGGCAGAGGCTCTGATAATTGCTGAATAACATAAATTATCACACGTCTCAGGAAATTCGAGCTGTTTACGAGTCCATTTTATGAGCATCGATCGAAGATTGTGCATAAAATATTGTAATAACATTAATATCCAATTAATTCAAATGCATATCGTAAAGCGTCGCATAAGTATGCAAATAAAAAGCTCTGACGATAATGAGCTAATTAATGGTAATTGAAAATTCAGCTTACCAAATAGGTTTAGCAGCTTTTTCTTGATTGCATCAACCAGACTTAAGTTGTTAACTTTTATGCCGCAAAACATTGGATATTACTTAAGTAAATTCTATGCCATAAATGACTCTCATAATTAGGTATTTTTATGTAATTTAAATTAAACCAGACGCCCTCAATATTAAATATTTTCCTGCAATTTATTAAAGCCCTTTAATTCAATCGCCTCATAGATATAAGTAGACATACATTGAAAATTCAGCTCTCCAAATAGGTTTTGCAGCCTATTCTGGATGGCATCAACAAGGCTTCAGCGGTTAACTTTTATGCCGCAAAACATTAGATATTAGTGAAGGAAATTATTATATACCATAAATGACTCTCGTAATTATGAATGTTTATTAAATTTAAATAAAACCAAGCTCCCATTAATATAATATTATTTTGCTGCAACTTTTCTCCACTTCTTAAAGTCCTTGAGTTCAATGACCCCATAGATATATGTAGATGTACATTGATTCATTCACAACTTGAGCTCAGCTCATAATTGAGTTCTGACCCATTGTTATGGTCTGTCTTTATATAGCTTAGCAGTCCTTTCATCCTGCAGCTGGGGCGCATACTTGATGTGATACTAAAGCAGCAATAATATAATGCACAATTCATCTGATGTAATCATAATGGAGCACAAAATGATATGCATACAATGGCAATGCGAGAGTATACATATCTTGCATATAGCATCATATATACACGACTCTGGCAAATGCCTTTGAACACGGCTTTACGCCTGTCTAAGTAATGCTTTTCACTTGTTTACATTGCAGCTTAAGTGAACAGCCACCTCCCCCTCCCCACCCCTCTCGACACACCCACACACACACAATATATATCCCCAAGTTCGCCACAAGAACATCCTCTTGGCACTCCCGGCCATGGCTTTATTCAATTTCACAATATGCGTAAATGTAATTAAAATATCCTTTGTAAAGGCGCCGAAAAGTCCACCTGAGCAACGTGAGAGCCATTCTGTGGCATTAGTTGACCACACAGACAAGTTGTTGTTGGTGTTGTTGCTGTTGCACTTAGTGCAGCTATTATTGTTGTTGTTGTTGTGGATGCTGTTGCTGCTGCTTTCAGAGGCAGTCAGACACATTACACGCTCTTTTGCATATTGCGCACTGGAAAAGCCCAAACAGAGACTGAATCCGAGTCAGAGGCAAGCTCAAAAGAGTTGCCGCTGTTGCTGCCACAACGCTGCTGCTGCTGCTTTAGACCAGGTTAATGTTTGTTTATTTGTTGCCCCCTCCGCATGCTGCACGTCGAGCCTGACCTCTGGCCTGGCAAGTGCAACAATCAAGGCGCACACAAACTGCTTACTGTCAAAAACACGCAGCAAAACAAACAAACAAACAAACAAGCAAACAACCGACGCACAGGAGAAGCGACAACGCACGTCAAGAGCGTCGAGCGTTAACAGCAGCTCCGGACGAAGCACAGTGGAAAATATTGACGAAAAACCAAATACTATACTTAAATATATATACATATATTTTTAAGTATACAACAATTTATTAAAGTGGGGAAGCTGCACTCTTCAAAAGTAATTACAAAAGAATCTTTAACAACACAGTTTCACATTTGAAACCAAATCATTCTATATACCCCAAGAGATTATGGAATTATGAAATTAGTAATCAATTGTCTTGGCAAGCCCTAATCTTTTTAAAATACTATAATATTTAATTTTCTATAAGATTTTTTTCTTTGATTGCAATGACAACGAAATCAAAAATCATGTTAATACAATTGTCGAAGATATTGAGTGGAACAAATATATGTATAATTATTCCTAATCTGATGAACTGGCGTGAGCTTCCGTAGACTTTGCTAGCCTAAGGCCTTTGTAATCATGGCTTTAATCTAGTCGGTGCGAGATTCGTAATCCAAAGTCAACTCTTCAAATAATAATAATCCGTAGACTTTCTTACACCATTATATAATACTAGCATTCAAGGAATTATCTATAAATTTCTAATATTCCCAATTTCTTAAATATAACTTTTTCAATCACCTTTATTTTTTATTACACGAATATTTCATAATGTATTGCAATTATTTTTGGGAGGGCCTAATAAAAGTTCTTATTTATTTTTATTACTCTATATTTTACCATATTGTTTACGTTTAGCTAAGTATACATTGAGGCAGCATTATTAGCATATAAATTCAGAGTTTTATAATCCTATTACTGCCTCTTATATTCGAATTTGTCGCCATGCTGTGAGCTCATTTAATTTTGCCATCTACAGTGACATTTTTGACCACAGTGAGTTACAGTTCAAAAATGTTGCAATACGAAGGATGTCGGCGTTGCATCTTCTTGACAATGATAACACAATGCGGACAGAGTGTGGATTGGCGTTGGCGTTGGCGCTAGTTGGGGGTTGACGTGCGGCAGGCAGGACTAAGGACATGACGCTTTAAGTGTGCAATTTAATTGAACGGACATAACGGTCAACGCTGCGGGGTTTCGTACTGTGGCATCTACACTCGCTCCCAGAGTGTGTGTGCATGTGCGCGTGTGTGTGTGTGTGTGTCTTGTGTTGTGTTGTGTGTTGCGAACGAGGCTAAAGAGGACTCTTTGCTTAATTGAAAGCAATTAAGTGGAAAATTGAAAACTTTGGCAGCCATAACGTTGACGTCCGACTGCCACCGCATACCAGAGTTGCCACCGCTCACCAACGACACGCACAGACACACACACCAACACACACACACACACAAACGCGTCGAGAGTCACACGCAGACAATCGCATATTTGCATTTGATGGCAACGCCCCATTTGCACACTCGTAAAAAGGCAGCATAAAAAAAGTGTGCAGTCACGTACGTGGGCCAGCAGAAGCTGAACTTGCAACAGCAGCCGGCAGAGGAAGTGGCAATGGCAGCGGGCAACGGTAGCGGCTGCTGCGCGGGCAGTTGCAGCATCAACAGCGGCGCCATTTTGTGTGCTTCTGTCACTTTACATGCCACAACACACAATTGACAGCGCGGATATTTATGTAAATAATTTTTCGTGTCGCTGCAAAGGGCAGAGCACGCCAGAATACAGAAAAAAAAACAACACACACAAAATCTGAATGTATAAAATGCATTTTGGTTGACGTGACCATCACTGCCCCCCGCACTCCACAGCTGCCCCACAACAAAATCAAAATAAATAAATAAAATGAAAGGTCTACATAAAAGAGCCAAGTGCTTAACTTCACACACTGCTCTCACAGCGGCTTTCTCACTTTTCGCATCCCTTCATTCATAAGCCGACTCTGTACAGCCGACAAAATACAATCAAATTATTCTGCAACTTATTGCATTGCAAATCTGCAAGCTGTTTTTACACTTACTTTTAATTGAGGAAATATCTGATTATGTTTGTCTATTGATAAGAAATCAATCAAGTAATATACACTTAAGACATAATGTTTATCGCCGTCTCTAGACTACATCGTCAAGATTTTCAAAAACACTTGATTACATTATTATGTCTTTATTAACGAGACTGCAGCTAAGTGCTTAACGCAATGTTTAATTAGATTCACTTCGCTTTACTGCACACCTTTTTTCTGCTACTTAGCGCAATTGCAGCTTTTTATAATGCCATATCGGCAATTAGCGCAATCGATGGTGGTGCACAATTTAAAGATTTCTAAACACAGTTTAATCACAGCGATTTACAATGCCAAAGACAAATGTAAATAGCAATAAAACTTTGCCCAAGGTGCCGTTATCTTTGAAGTAGAGAAAAATGACAGTGGTCGTAATATTTGCATATTTCTTCAAAGGCAATAACTTGATAAATTATGCAATGAGCAGAATATATGTATAATTTGCTTTTCAATTATTGCAGCTGCACAGCAAAGTTTACAAAGCCACATAACTAGCCAAGTGATAAGGAAATCATGAAAATTTACCTAACTGTCGCAATTAGCAGAAAACATTATTTTTTACTGAGTTCAAGAACGAAAATCATTCACACAGCTCAAAAAAAAACCAAAGTTTACTTTTCCACTTGAACTTGTTCGCTGTGATGTGTGGTGCACTTACATAATTTACACTAATTGTAATGCATTACGAATGCAATTAAAGCGCGTTGACAATTAATAACGCCAAAAGATAAGTGAAGCAATTAATAGGAACTTTACGCACTGCAAACTTTACATGTGTTTATGTTTGTGTCAATAGCAAAAGCGGCTTACAAAGCTTTCGTTGCAGTTGAGATCACTGCAAGAGATAGCACAGTAACAACTAGAGGGCCGAACAACGAGCCGAACAACATCATTTTTAATATCGCCATGCGGGAGCAAGCGACGAGAGGGGGGCAAAAGGGGTCGAAGGAGGCGTGTACAGTGCATAGAAGACTAAAGAGCAGATGACTAGTTTAATAATGTGTTTTCCGAACAAAAGGGTAATAAACATGAAATGGGCATACATTCCACGATAGGGGATATAATTATGATCTAAGGTAATAATAATACGTATCATTATAATGTTAACAATCATCATAGAACAAGTTGCAGGCTTGCATTTCCTAGGAATAAGAATAATGAGTAAATTTTAACTGTAGCTGACTTTTCTACATGCATATGCAATTTATTATTCATTTTTTATTATTGCTTATCTACTTAATACAAGAATTTAGTTTTCAGTTCTTTTAATATTTAAACATGAGTTCAAAAGCTTTATTGCGGATTTTGTAGTTCCCCTGAAAATTCCAGAATTTCTCCGTGTATTTCAATGATTTGCGGAAATCAAATCTTGGTCTTTTGCCTTTTAGCCAATTTAATTGGCTTAACTCCTTAGCCGACGAATCGTAATTGAAACTTTTGTGGTTTGAATGAATATTTGCAGCATTGCTGCACTGTTCAATTACCAGCGGGCACAGTTTTAGTCTAAAACAGGAAATATGTTGAAAACGTGGCCGAGTCGCTTGTTAGTCGCTGCTGGCAGTTTCAAATACAAAAATACGGAATATATATAGAAAATATATACACATAACATACAGGCAGACAGACAGACAAAAATGTTGGCAGTTGACTGGGCTAATTTGTCGGAAATGACGTTTTTGGGTTTCAGTGCGGAAGTAAGTGGGGTATGCAAAAAGAGCGCGGGTGGAAGGTGGAGCAAGGGGAAAGTCAATGGCACGAGGCGGTGTCATCCATTTGGTAAAATATTTCAAGTCTTAGCGCGACACTTTGGTAAATTGCACGCTCAAGTGACGCCTGCTAATTTAATTAATTTGCACCTGGGCAAAATGGCAAAAAACTTTGCCCGCTTTTTGGAATACCTTTTAGTACCCCCAAACCTCTGCCCTCCCGCAGGTTCCAAGTTGTGCCGTGTAATACACGTAATTGAAACATTCCTTGACCAAAACAGCAGCGCATAAAAAAAAAACAAAATAAAGAAATCAAACCAAAAAGAAAAGTTACTTTTGCCGCAATTATTTGGCACGTCTCCACTAATTAATTACGCCTTTTGGTCAGCTACCATTCCCAGCAAAATAGGGTTGAGGGAGCCGAGAGCTGAGAGACGGCGACGGCAGCAAGTTTAAAATGTCCACGTTTAATTAAATATTGCGAGGCGGCTCTATAATTAATTTCGGCACTGCAATTTTTGTTTAAAGAATAAAATGCCGCATAAAACAAAAGAAGAGAGAAGAGCGAAGCGAAGCGAATGAAAGATAGATGCGAAGGAAAAACCGAAGCAAATCTCAGGACGACATCTGGAGAAACTGGCGGAGTCTGGAGGAGTAGTCGGTGGGCATGAGCATTAAAGTGTCAATATCCATTAGGCGGTCCTGATTGCTTAAGCTGCTTTACGCCAAGTTCTTTTCTGCTTTACAGTTGCCAACTTTCTTACACACATTCCCTCTCTCTCTCACTCTCTATCGCTTTCTCAATGGCTCATTCTTCTTTCACCTTCCCCTTTTCACTCTTTGTCTGGGTCTCTTGGCTTTTATTGTCCGCACAGAGCACAATGACTCTCGTTGTTCTCGTTGTTCTTGGGTTCATTGTTTCAAATGAGAGACGACGCGAATTGGTTAGAACGAAATGGTTAGAAATGCAAATTAGTACGGCTGACGATAGCACGCCAGATAAGCAGCCAGTTAGAGGCGACTTAGATGGTGACATGACAAAGTTCAAATACCCTACGACAAGTGAACACAATGATAACGTATATACACATATAAGTATATAGAGTGGGGATTAGAAGCATCAAGGGATGAAATGTTAAAAATTTCTGTAAATTGCTCATTCAATTAAAAATTACATCGATACTTAGAAATAAAGGGAGTGCAGTGGAAATGCGAAAAGAGAATAATGAAATTTATGCAAGATTTAAAATTGTCTTGAAGTTGATAAAAAATATTTTGCAAGAGAAAGAATGCATACGACTAATGCATAGTTTCAATACTTTTATTAATTTTGAAAAGATAAAAGTATTTTCCGACATATTTTCTTATATTAATATCAAATTTCCTGTAGATTTGTATCTACTGCTTTAAGGTAACAAAACATTTACTCTCGTTACACTAGATGTTTTCGCAGAATTGAAGATTTCCTTGTAAACCCCGCACATCTTCATTTATTAATTTTAATTGGGCTGCATTAAGCAATAACCACAACATTTTACACAAACATTTGATCTTCCACCGACTATAGCGTTTCTATTGCCTTTAACCTGGCTTATCTTACAATTTACTCGCAAGCTCTGCTTACAATTTGAATACTCTACCTTTTTGTTATTGCTTTTTGCTTGGGCCGTTTGGTCGAGAAAGAAGAAAAATTGCACGTAGCTAATCTTTGTCATCTGGTGCCGTGCCTGATTTCGGATTACTCGACAAAGTAAATTCAAAAAGCTTTCAAGACGAGATGAAGAAGTAGAAGAAGAAGAAGAAGGGTCAAGGGAATAGCGGTTCCACAAATGCTGCTTTTGCGGACTTAAGCTTAATTGCTAATTACACAAATTCGCGGTATGCGTAACCGTATCTTAGGATCGACCCGCGCTCATGTGGGGTTCGCCTTCAGTCAGCCATAGCCATGGCCAAGCCATTGGTGATTTATATTTAAGCACAAACTTTTAACTTTAACCAAAATCCCCTGGCTGCCCGATTACTTGGTCTCCTTCTCCCCCCCTCTCTCTCTCTCTCTCTTTCACTTAATGCTTTGTTGTTGCTGTTTTTGTGTGGGCTTTTGGGGCTGCGGCAATAACAACAACCCTTAACAGCTAAACGCTGCGTGGCCTGTCGAAGCTTGTGGTTCCATTCAATTAACCTTTCATCTGTTTAACATGTATTATAAAATTAGACGCGCTCTTGTGGACCATCATGCCACCCACCCTAAGTAGGCGTGGCATATAGCTGGGTTTTTGGCCTAATGTATGCGTAACCACAGCCTCAAGACATGACAACACTATTAAACAATATGTCCTAGTCCCACGGGCAACCGTGGCGTCGTAGGTGGTTTCATAGGTTGCGCCGGGTCGCTTTCTTAATTAAGCAACAAGATGGCGGGCGCGTTGGGTAAATGCAATGGAAGGAGGGACGCGCCGCTGGCCATTAGCAAAGTGCATTGCAAGTGCTTAACATAGATTACATGCTATACGTATACCAAGGCTCACCCATTTAACTTGTACGTTAAAAATTGATCAATTTTCACACTACACATTTGCACTTCACATTCATTCCACATCACTACTTATAACATCAAATTGGCGCGCTTATGCCAACCAACTTGTTTTTGCGATATGGCAATATCTTCAGTGCACAAACTGTTTTCGGTCACGTGGCCACATAGCCAGACTAAGTGGCAGCCCCACCAATTGTTTTTTGTTGTAGGCCTGCAGCTGTTTGTCCACCACGTCACTTTGCTAATTCGCTTGCATTTCTGCCACAAAACCATGTAAATTCGATTTTATTTACATTTCTGCATGTTGTAACCGTGAAACCAAAATGAAATTCGCCGACGTACTGCGTCGCCTTGACGCCTACCCACGCACATTAGACGATTTTAGCGTACGCACTGTGGGCGGCGCCGCCGGTAAGTTTTTAGTGTTTGTTTTTCTATTTTTGTTGTGTACGGAAACTAACCAAATAAATAAACAATCAACATACACACAGTTACGATCATTAGTACTTGCATTATCAGCCTGCTGATCTTGCTGGAGTTCCTCAACTACATGCAGCCCACTCTTAACGAGGAGCTCTACGTGGACACCACTCGCGGTCACAAGCTGCGCATCAATCTGGACATAACGCTGCACAACCTGGCCTGTAATTATATATCACTGGATGCTATGGATTCGTCGGGCGACACACATCTGCGTGTAGATCACGATGTGTTCAAACATCGCCTAGACCTGAAAGGCGAGCCGCTAATGGAGACGCCCATCAAAGAAATTGTGGCGGTGTCCCCACCCAACAAAAACACCACCTGCGGCAGCTGCTATGGAGCAGAGCACAATTCCACCCAGTGAGTGTAGAGAACATATTATTGGCATTCTAATCTAACCCTTTACTGTTAGTTGCTGCAATACCTGCGAGGATGTTTTGGATGCGTATCGCGTGCGCAAATGGAACATGCAGATGGACAAGATCGAACAGTGCAAAGGCAAGTACAAGCGCACTGACGAGGACGCTTTCAAGGAAGGATGCCGCATTCAGGGGCACCTGGAGGTGAATCGCGTAAGTACCCCGTTTAAATTCAATCAACATTTCATTCATTAATTCCCACCAAATCCTTTTAGATGGCAGGCAGCTTCCACTTTGCGCCCGGCAAAAGTTTCTCCATCCGCCAGTTTCACATACACGACTTTCAGTTCACCAACGTGAAGCTATCGCACACCATAAATCATCTGTCCTTTGGCGAAAAGATTGAATTTGCCAAGACGCATCCATTGGATGGACTGCGCGTTGATGTGGAGGGTGAGTACAAAGTTCTTTTTACATATGTAGTTTTTGTTTTTAGTTTTTTTTTTTTGGCTTAACAACTCGTCTATTGCAATAACTTATAGCGTAATTTCTAACAGCGTTTCTTTTTAACATAACTCGACAACTTAATTTAAGTTTTTTGTTTTGGGAAGGTGTTAGTCTGAAGGAATCATCTGGGGATATAACTATAAACCAGAAAATGCCATCGAGTTTAGCAACGTATTCCTGTGCCAATGGCCATGAAAGTGCCAAAGGTGCCGCCGCCTTGTATCATCACTTTGCCCACATTGTTGATCAATTCACGTCCTCGTAGCCCGTATCTAAAACATCAAGATTAGTTTAGTAGTTTAGCCGGTATAATTACATAATCTCCACACGCGCTTGCGTCACTGTGGAAGAACACTTCGAATACGACGACTCACCTGAGCGCCGAGAAGCCACCGAATAGCGCTCCGCTGGCCATGCCCACGCAAAAGCCAATGGTGAAGCCGGTCTTCATCTTATCAAAGCATGTGGGGCCGCCTTGTTGGGACGAGGAGAATGAACCGCTTGGCAGTGGCATTTTGTTGTTGCTGTTCGTGTGTGTCTCTGTTTGTACGATTAACGGCAAGTGCAAATGCAATACGCTTATTGTTTATTTAACTTATTTTCGACGCGCGTTGTCTAAATTTTGCCTAAAAACTACAATTTTTCGATTTTTTATTCGGTGCCGACTCTAAAAAACAAAATTTGCTGCCAGGCTGTTTTTTTCGGGTTTCGTTTGCTGTCAAAAATCTGGCATGTGTGTCAAAGCACCTCTGTTATCACAGTACACGAAATTTCAGCCAGATGGCGCCAGAGTGTCACTTGAAGAAATATACAGCTTGGCCGTTACGATATCGAATTTAAATTTCAATTTGAATATTTTCTATATACAATTTTGCACATAAGCGAAGAATTATTTTAAATACAATTAATTAATTCTTACAATCTCAAAAATTATTTCGATATCAAAAGTACAATTAAATAAATTGTAAATGATTTCAGATTCCAAGAGCGAGATGTTCAATTACTATTTGAAAATTGTGCCCACACTCTACGAACGCCACAGCGACGGCGCACCAATTTATACCAATCAGTTCTCCGTAACGCGACATCGCAAAGATTTAATGGATCGCGAACGCGGCATGCCAGGCATCTTCTTCAGCTACGAGCTCTCGCCGCTGATGGTCAAGTATGCCGAGCGGCACAGGTTAGTGATTGTATACAAAAATGAATTGAAAGAATCAATTTTAAATTCAATAATTTCTTGCAGTTCCTTCGGCCACTTTGCCACCAATTGTTGTTCCATCATTGGCGGCGTTTTCACCGTTGCCGGCATTCTGGCTGTGCTGCTGAACAACTCATGGGAGGCCTTGCAGCGCAAGCTGGAAGTGGGCAAACTCAGTTAGCACAACAAATTGAAGAATTTCAGGAATCTCTGCAGCTTTATTAGCCCCTAAACTCATTCCACAAGCGCATCGAATTTTTCTCAATGCCCCGACAAATCTCTAAATAAAGTGCTTATATTTATAAGAAAAAGGACTTCATTATTCTCCCCCACAGCAGCTTTAAGTGGTGCGCTTGCCAACCGATAAAAATCCAGAGGTATTTGAGAAATACTTCGCCTCGGTGTGTGAACGTTCCGCCGCCTGGGGATTGACAATTTCCAGACCCTGCAATGGGGTAAATGCCACGCTCGAAGCTGTGCCGGAGATTTGACGTTTCACTGTCGTGTTGCCGCCGTAGACTTGTTGCTTCTGTAGATTCTTTTGGAGTGTCTTGCTGATGCGCACCTTGGTCTTCTCATCCAGCTGCGGCAGACGAATGCGTCCTGTGCCTGTTTTGCCGATGGTGCCGCGCGAATAACCCAAATCTCCTTGATAAGCGTCCTCCTCGATCTGCAAATTAGATACGTAATTAATTTAACTATATGATACGACATGTCATCTCTACTTACATCACCGAAGTTCATGCGATTCGCCTGCTTGCGGAACTCAGTCAATGCATAGCGTTCCTTCATCTTTCTCACTCGTTTACCACCGCGTTTCTTTTTGCTGCCCTCAATAGGTTTGGGTAGCGGCTTGATGAACTTCACCGGCGGCGGCTCCTGCAGCTTGTCCAGCTTCTTCTCAATGTCCTCCTTGAACGTCAGACCAATCTCGCCGTGCACGCTCTCGTGGCACGCATCAACGCGTGCCGCCAACACCGACTTCGCGGCCACCAAGCGAGCTGCTTTGCGACGCAGATCTGGCGCCGTATCCTGCACAATCTGTGAGTAGTACACGTAGCCGGTGTGCGGCAGCATTTGTGTCTGTGAGAAGCCCGAGAGCGTCTTCTTCTGGGAGCCCAGCACCTGCACATTGCAGGCGGGCATCTTGGAGAGCTTCGTCAAACCGCCAGCAATGCCCAGCAATTTGGCTGCGGTGGATGCGCCCACAATCATGGACAAGTTGGGGGCTATAAAGGTCATGCGGCTCTCCACATACTCGTAGATCTTGGATTTGAAGTTGTTCAGTTCAATGGCCATTTCGCAAGCCTCATCGATCTTTGCCTTCTCGGCGGGCGTCAACATGGTGCTAAAAAAAAGTGTTGGACATTATTATAAGAAGTGGTAAAACATTTTAACACTGATCGTGCTTAAGGATTTGTATATAGATATGTCTATGGTGTACTTACCCCTGTGTGGTGGATGCCGTCACCGAGACTATCATAATGGTAGCCTGCGTCAATATCGCCTGCAATTTCTCATTGTTCTTCACCTGATCCAGATCGTTGCCCAGCTCTTTGACCGCCAGCAAATACTCAATTTCGCCGACAATCAGCGAGTCTAGTTCTGGAAAACGTTTCTGGTACTTCTCTTTGGTGAACTTGTGTATAATGGATATCTCGTTGTCCACATCCACAGCAATGGCATTCGCATCCACAATCAGACAATACTCTGGATCAGACTCCACGCTGCCCAACATTTCGGCGGCGCTGCGTTGACGACTAGCATAGTGCTCGATTTGCCTCAGTGTATTCTGCAAGCGTTCCGAGTCGCGCAGCTTGCAGAGTTCACGCACGGATTGAACTGTCACGTCCACTTCCATGAGGTTCGGCGTCGGCTTCAGCAATTTCTCGGCGAGCTCTTGGGTGAGTGTTGCCTGCTCCACATCGTCGGCATCGGCCATTTCGGCATCGTCGGCATCATTGTCGTTGTCCTCCTCGAGGTCGGCAAGTAATTCATCTGCTAGCGACATATTTACCACTTAATTTTAATTATTTACAGACTTTTCCCAAAAACTTCACGTTTCGCGTTTTCGTTGTAAACAAAACGTTTGCTGTTTTTATAGCAGCTGTTTTACGATTGGCGTTGCCACTTAGTCAGAATATGGTGTTAACAGCAAACCAGCATTTAACATGACAGCCACAATTGAACATTAAAAAATTTAACATTTTCATAAAGTGTACCAAAGAATTTGAATTTTATCAATTAAAATTAACGCTTACGAAAGGTGTGTCATGTCTTAGGCCCAAATTACATAATTAAGTTATTAGCAATGTAATTTATAGCGCTACTGTTTCGATGAACTAGAAACAATTTAAAAATGAACCAAGTCCTACAAAACAATTTTGGTACAAATGTGACAACCTGTCTTGACCCGTCAACAGCTGGTTTAGGGATCCCTCTAAAAGTCAACACTGTTCATCACTAGAATTGAGAGTTACCAGATGTTCCAATTTGCCGCCTGATTTTGGCGCAGATTTTTGGCGTCTGCGTTTTCCGGCATTCGCAATTTAACTCGACAGCGCGCTGACAAAATGTCAAAGAAATTAAATACAAGTGCTGGCGGAACGCCATCAAACACATTGTTTAATTACTTTACCAAATCACCAGCGGTGGACAAAAAGAAACTCGCGCCTAGCAATGCAAACGAAGCTCAAAAAGAAAATCTACAGAATGGCAAGGATGCGCTCATTAAAAAGGAACCCGAGTCAAAGCCCGCCGCCAAACGCAAGTTACCCATTGCTAAAGCTGCAGAGGAAGACAGCGACATAGAGGAGAACAATGGTAAGCGTAAAAGGAAACGCGTTGTGATGCCAGAATCTGAGAGTGAAGAGGAGGAATACGAATCCAAGTCGGAAGAGGACTTCTCTGAGGATGGCTCCGATTATCAACCAGATGAAAAGGATGCCACCATCAGCGAAGAGAGTGACAGTGGCGAAGAAGAGAAAGAAGTGGATAGCGAGACCGAAGACGACCCCACTCCCAAGAAGATGCGCAAGAAGCCGTCGAAGCACGCCATTAACAACAACAATAACGAGGAACCTGCCTCGAAGAAGGTCAAGCTGGAGCTGGAACCTGTTTTAGCAGTCGGTGGCACCCTAATGGAGAAGCTGCAGCATCTGCAGAGCAACGCCAAAAAGGATGCGGTCTACGACGATATTGTGACAGCAACAACGAACTTCGATGAGCCCGTTGTGTGGCCACATCAGAAGCTGGAGTTTCTGCAGCCAGATAAGATCAAAGACAAGGCGGGCAGGCGCCCAGATCACCCTGACTATGACAAGAGCACACTGCATGTGCCCGAGAAGTTTCTCAACTCGCTGTCACCGGGTGTGCGTCAATGGTGGGTACTCAAGTCGGACAACTACGATTGCGTGCTCTTCTTCAAAGTGGGCAAGTTCTATGAGCTGTACCATGGCGATGCCGACGTGGGCGTCAATGAGCTGGGCTTCACCTACATGCGCGGTGAATTCGCGCACTCTGGCTTCCCAGAGATCTCCTTCGATAAGATGTCCTCGATTCTCATAGATCGGGGCTATAAAGTGGCGCGTGTGGAGCAGACCGAAACGCCTGACATGATGACGGAGCGCTGCAAGCGCATCAAGCCCACCAAGTTCGATAAGGTTGTGGCGCGAGAGATCTGTCAGATTACGGACCGTGGTACTCAGGTGTTTGGCTCGCAGTGCGCCATTGGACCCAATCATCAGCCCAACTATATGCTTGCCTTGGTGGAGCAGGACGAGGGCAGCAGCAGCAAGTATGGCGTCTGCTTCATAGACACCTCCATCGGCGACTTTAACGTGGGCGAGTTTGACGATGACAAGAGCTGCTCTCGCCTGCTGACGCTGCTCTCCCATCACATGCCAGTGCTGGTGAGTTCAAGCCCCTTATAGCGAAAATATGTATATAAATATTTCTTTTTTTTATTTAACTCATCTCGCTGATGTTGAGCCCGTTGTTTATTTTCTTTGCAATTCATATTTTATTTAATGCTATAATTCGTATTAATTTTTATAATCACTGTTTTTCGATTTTTCTTTTCGAAACTAGATATACTATTCAATTTTTAATGTAAATTGAACTTTCGAATTATGTCAAGTGTTTTTACCGAATATTTGATTGTCATTTTTCATTTGTTATTGAACAAGTTTGATAAGTTAGTAAGATGCAATATAAAATCAAAGAAACGATTGGGATAATTAGAGCGCTATAAAATATAGTTATTTATCTAATTAGATCTGTTGAAACAGTGTAAAAACTTCGAATATTTTAGTTTTCTATTGTCTCTGACTATTATTGCTTTTCACATGTACTTGACTGATCCAAACATCATTTCTGCCATTAATTAATACTATTTTTCATGTATTAATGAATCTACTATACTTTCTTCATACAATTAAAAGTTGTTACTCTATTTTATTTCAAGCTACTGCACGAGAAATCAGCGCTAAGTTTGCGTACTCAGCAAATCCTGCGCACCGTGCTGGGTGGCATACTCAAGGAGCAGTTGCCCAGCTCTGGACCGCAACTCTGCAGCGCTGAAAAGACGCTGAAGCTGCTTGCCGAGCGCTACTATGCGGGCAGTGGCAACGAGGACAATTGGCCCTTGGTGATGCGCAGCATGCAATCGGACACTGATCACTTGGGGCTCACGCCATCTGAAGCCTACAAGCTGGCACTCAAGGCACTTGGTCAGTGCATTCACTACATAGCCAAGTGCAAGCTGGAGCCCAAGGTGCTGCCCATGGCACGCTATCAGCTCTATGTGCCGCCCGACGAGCAGGAGGAGAATACGCCAGCTGCAGTGGCCTCAACGTTGCGTCGCTCGCACATGGTGCTGGATGCCACCACACTGTCTAATCTGCGCATCATTGGCGAAGAGCATTCGCTCATGTCCAAGCTGGACCATTGCTGCACCAAGTTTGGCAAACGCTTGCTTCACCACTGGCTCTGTGCGCCCAGCTGCGATCTGGATGTGATTCGCGAGAGACAGCAGGCAATTGGCGAGCTATTGAATCGGCCGGATGAGCTGCAGGAGCTGCGTGCTCTGCTGGCGCCCATGCCTGACTTTGAGCGTCACTTGGCGCAGATTCATTTGTTTGGCAACAAACGCATTACCCAAGCAGGCCATCCCGATTCGCGTGCCATACTCTTTGAGGAGAAGTTGTACAACAAACAGAAGCTGCGCAGCTTCATGAGCATTCTCAAGGGGTTCGAGACAATGATGCAGCTGCCAGCCATGTTTAAGCACTCGGAAACCGCGCTGCTGAAGCGTTTAACACAACTGCAGGCGAATGGCGGCGGTTTTCCCGATCTCAGCAAGCAGCTGGAGTTCTTTGAGCATGCCTTCGACCATGAGGCCGCTGGCAAAACAGGCGTCGTTGCACCACAATCCGGCATCGATGCGGACTATGATGAGGTGCAGGAGCGCATTGCTGAAATCGAGCGTCGCCTGAAGACCTATTTGACAGAGCAGGAGCGTCACTTTGGCTGTCGTGTTGTTTACTTTGGCTCCGACAAGAAACGCTATCAATTGGAGGTGCCCGAGACTCACGCCCACAAGGCCAACAAATCCTATGCGCTGGAGGGGCAGGTTAAGGGCAAGAAGCCCGCTCGACGCTATACCACAACAGAGACCAAGGCGCTGCTGAAGGACATGCAGCAGGCGGAGGATGCACGCAATGCTGTCCTCAAGGATTTGGCGCGTCGTCTGTTTGAGAAATTTTCGAATCATTACGAGCAATGGAAGCAGTGCATCGACTGCGTGTCCACGCTGGATGTGCTGGCTGCTCTGGCCGAATATGCACGCCATCAGCTGGTCATCTGTGTGCCGGAGCTGGACTCGGCACAGTCGCAGCCCTTCATCGAGCTGGAGGAGGGCTATCATCCATGTGTGAATGCCTCCACCTACATACCCAACGGCATTCAGTTGGGCACGGCTGCAGAGGCGCCGCTGTCGCTGCTCACCGGACCCAATATGGGTGGCAAGAGCACGCTGATGCGGCAGGTCGGCTTGCTGGTCATCATGGCGCAGATTGTGAGTAGTTATGAATGGAAGAATATTGCCAACTGCAAGTGTATAAATATAAAATAGGAGGTGAATTAAGTCACCAAGTTTATTGTCCGCCTGATAAGAGCTAGAGCTGAAAACCCTTCAGCAAATGAAATCCCCTTTTTATAGTCTTGTTATAACTGCTAGAAAAGTGTTAACTGAAGTCTATAAATTAGGATGAATTGGTTACCATTAAACCCAAAAAATGTTGAAAACTAGGTAGCCAAGTTTAATTGTCCACCTGATAAGAGCGATAGCTACCTTAATAGGTAAAATCTCTACTGCAATTTACAATTAAATCACGTCCCTTTCGCTCGCTCAAATTAAAAAGAAAGAAAATTGCTAATGCAAGCTTTGAAGTTGGAGACTAAAGTACTCGTTAGCTATCTAAGAAAGAAGCATGTAATCAAGTCTTTAAATTATGTTGTCCTACTTTACAACAAGCACTCGATTGCAGCTATACAAACCGTTTATTTTATTGCTTACTTTGCTTTTGCAGGGCGCTCATATCCCCGCAGCTTGCTGCCGCTTCTCGCTGGTGGATCGCATTTTTACGCGCCTGGGCGCACAGGACGATATTCTCGCCGGGCACAGCACGTTCCTGGTGGAGCTGAACGAGACGTCGCTCATACTCAAGCATGCCACAACACACTCGCTGGTGCTGCTGGACGAGCTGGGCCGTGGCACAGCCACCTACGATGGCACAGCTATTGCCGCCTCGGTGGTGAACTTTTTGGCCAATCTCAAGTGTCGCACATTGTTCTCGACACACTATCACAATCTGATTGAGTTCTTTCACATGGATAAGCGCATCACATTGGGTCACATGGCCTGCATGGTGGAGAACGAGGACAACGCGGATCCCACACAGGAGACTGTCACATTCCTCTACAAGTACACAGCTGGTGCTTGCCCCAAGTCCTATGGCTTTAATGCTGCCAAGTTGGCCGGCATGCCGCAGGGCATTATCCAGCGTGCCTATGAGGTAAAGTTGTGCACTTTAATAATTCTGTATGCCATGTGCTAATATTTGTTTAATTTGCTGCAGCTGTCCAAGAAAGTGGAGGCCATTGCGTTGCAGCGCAAAATAACAGCCAAAATTGTGGCAGCTGCCAGCGGCGATGTTGACGAGAAGCAAATGAAGTTGAACAACTTGAAAGAGTTGCTGCAACAGCTCAAATTGTGTCACGCCTGAACAAAGCGTGCTATGATGATTGCCTAAGATCAGTTGGAGGCTTACAAATAGAATAGAAAGAAGAACATTGGAACAGCTGCTATAATATTTGATCAAACTGGATTCTCTTGAATGTTCCAAAAGCATTTAATTTTATTTTTTTTTTTATGTACTTAGTTTTAAAATGTCACGTATACGACGCTTTACAAGCCATTTGAATATATGCCATAGAATGTTAAAACCCATGCCAGTATTTGAATTGAAAGAGAATTCATGTCGATTTGTTGTATTTGTTGCATTGTTTATTTTTGTATCACAGTAAAAATTAAAAATTAATCAAGTTTTTCACAATCAAAATACATACACATATGATATTATTAAATGCTTACAAATTAAACGTTATTCGTTAATAAATATTGCTAAAATTGTCAAAAACACACAGTTCAATTGAAGTTCACAACTAAAATTAACAATTATCCACATTACTGATTGCAAATAACTCAAATCATATTTATAGGATATACACACATATTGAATACAATAATATATTGCGGAAAGAAGAAAATTATCTTCTTCGGCAGGCCGAAGATTGAACGTTAGCATTATAATTGCGAGTTGAAGATACTCACGAACATATTGTTGTTGATTCAGCTGAATCGACGCTTATGCTCTCTCCATACACACAGTGAAATGCATAACGTTTGTCGTTGACAAATTATAATACCCTTTGCAAGTGTATAAAAATAGGAATGTTGTTTGTTTGTTATTCGACCAGAATAAAGCTCAGACTTGGCTGAGTATTGCGCGATGCTGTTTTGTGCGATTCTTGCAGCTACAGTTACACAGTATATATGCATATATATTATGTAGCTTTTAAATATTGATCTTAAAAGGCAAAGCTGATGATGCAGATTTGCAACGTAATTACAAATAACCGAAGCAGACTTAGAACTGTTGTTGTTTCTTTATCTTCTCTGGATTGCTTACAAAAATGCTTACAAAACGATTTGTAATTATACAGTATGTCGGTATATATATATAAGTATATAGCTCTACTATATAAGCTATCTCATAATGCTACTGAACATTGACATTTACTTCTGTATCTGTGTGTGTGTGTGTGAATGAGTGTTAGTGTGAGTGTTGCCTATGCGCTAAATTGGACTTGCGTTTTAAACAACTAAATATATAATTTATTTTTGTATAACTAGGCTAGGTTCTCTTATATATTTGGTATTGTATATGTTACAATGATCTTCTTGGGATCTTTAGTCTCTAGGCTAGTTTCTATGCGCTTTTCTCCCTCCCTTTGCTTCTGCTTCCTGTGTTTTCCCGCCCCGTTTTGTGATGTGATCTTTCCGTGGAAGGAACTTTGCAGACATTGACATTATTATCCCCGATTTTGTGCCGCGGCGTTGTCGCGCCCGGCTCGTTTGATTATTGATTTGCATCGATTTTCAAATATGTACTCTATATTACTATATCTATATACTTATTAGAAGCGACTGTTTGCACTCTTAGTTCTAGCTAGAAAACATTGACGTTGACTTCGGTAAAACGAAGCGAATTCTTTACACATACATAAATAGTACAAACTTTACCTACAAAAAACAACAACAATAAACTAGAGCCACACCTAGTCGCAATGATTTGGTTTTGGTTTTGTTATGCTTGTCTTTTTTTTTTTTGGTTTTTTGGGTTTTTGGTTTTGGGTTTTCTGGTTTTTTGATTATGTTATGACACCGGTGCCGTCCACTATCTGGACGACAGCAGCAACCCCAACTCAATCGTCGCTAATCACATCCTTGCGCGCCCTCAAATTGCGCCACGATCCCGCCGTGCAGACGCCGATGCCACGCCACCAATCGTTGACGTCGTGGTACCAGGACGGCTTTCGCAGCTGCTCCTCGTTGTGCAGCGTGGAGCAGACGCGACACCAGTAATACGTGTTTATGAACTCACCGGTGCCCTTCCACTTGAAGTACGAGTTGTACAGCTCGTCGTCCTTATCGAGTATGTGCAGATACTCGGCCAGCTCCTTGGGCGAGGCGAACTCATCGATGTGTATGTAGGATCGTCGCGGTGCACTCACCTCATAATCCTCGGGACGCGCGCCCATCACAATTGGCAGGACTTTGCGATTCAGCGCATTCACAAAGAACTTTTCGGTTATGTAATCCTTGCAGTTGGAGTTCTCGAACGCCAAATAGAACTTGTAGTCATTGTCCAGTATATCGAAGCATCTGTCCGCCGTGCTCCGAGGACATTTGTAGTTACCACAGGCGCCATAAATGTCCACCTAGCAGAGGGAGAAAATATAAATACAGATGATAAAATTAAACTTGTAATAAATAATTTAGAATTTCTAAAAAGTTTTAAATTTCATTAGATAATCTATATATCATTATTTGAAAGCCTAGGATAATAACGAAGAAAAAGCATATGTGAAAAAAGAAACTAGTTTGTGCGAAGTTAAAATAATATCTAAATAAATAATCATTATAAGAATAAAATAATAGAAGACGGAAGTTAAGATTCAACATAAATAAAACACTAGCTATTGAATAAATCGAAAATTGTGAATTATATACAGAATACTATGAGATAAGCTTTAAAGATCCAAGTGAAATTATTTTAGGTAAAGAAAACGAATGTTGTGCATTAAGAATTCAGCATAAATATTTAAATAACTGCTATATTCCAATTATAAAAAGGCACAAAAGTCCTTGGAGATAATGAAAAGCAAGACCCAAGCCGATATTTTAATTTCTCGTTGAATTAATAATAATTACAAACTCTATAAATAAATAAAATTTGAAAGCATACCCTAATATATTATATACATATTTATGTATGTACATATATCTCTCACTATATCTAAAGCTTAACTTAACTTCAGTATTTACAATTAATTTTCCTAATTGGCCTCGGAAATAGAGAAAATTGCCTGCTTCTTTAAAATAAAGACGACACTTTACACTTCGCTCTAGAAATAATTGGCTAACATTCCTTAGTGCATAGACTCAATACACTCAAATTCCCTGGAGGACTCACCTCGATATGCTTCTGCAGCTCGTGTGCGTACTGCAATCGACCATTGCGTGCCCCACAGTTGGAGACGAACCAGGCGACCTTCTTGGTCTTGTTGAGGGCATAGTTGTGGTCCTGCTCCAGTTGCTGCACCTTCGTGTCGTAGTACTGCCACTTTTCATACGGAGCCATGATGGTGCTGTCACGTCTGCCAAGCAACGTAAATAAATAATTACGCAAATGTACTTCTACTTGCAGCCACGTTTCTTACCTATAGGTGGCCGTCCAGTTGATGGCGTCGGGCACTTTGACGTTCTGCGTGTGGTACGGACACTCCAGGTAGTACATCATGCTGACCTGCTTGTGATTGCTGGGCCTGCGAATGCCCGTGGGTATGTAATTGTCCTTGTAGAGTATCATGTCCGCCACACTAGCCAGATCCCGGTTGGCAGTCAGCTCGCAGGTGTCCACCGGGCACTTGGAGCGCAAGAAGACCTCGCGGCCCTTCTTCACATTCCACGGGCCCAGGCCGTTGTAGAGCAGTATGGTTTTCAGCTTGCCACTGGCCTTGATCTGCTCGTAATTGTGCGGCACGTACATCAGCTGGTTGACCACACGATCGCTGTGCGTGTCCTGGTGCGGAAACAGTCGTGGTGCATGCAACTTGCGCGCTCTGCGATTGCTGAATGCCTTCGCTGGCTTCGGATAGTACTCGCCGTTGCGAAAGAACCACGGCTTGGCTGTGGCAGCGGGATCCGAGCGCTTCTCGCCCACCAGCGACTCCTCCTCCACCTCCTGCTGCGGCTCTGCAACGGCCTGGGCAACGGGGGAGGCGGGCGGCGCTGATTCATAGGCCGCTGCCGTTGCTTCCTCCGCCTGTTCGCCGCTCTTTAGCTCATTTGTGTCGCCGGCGAAGTCGTTTTGCTGCTGCTGTTGTTCGTGTTGCTGCTGCTGCTGTTGTTGTTGTTGTTGGGAAGGTGTCAAGATTGGACGTGCTATTTTCGTCTTCCATATCTCGTACTCTCTGTTGGAATTGTGGAATTGAAATGTTTGGTGTCATGATAAGCCCCACATTGACTTGTTATTAATTGATGTTACTCACTTGAGATTGAAACCAAAGATCAATAATAGCGCGCATATCAAAGTAAAATAGAAATACTTCTTAAGCGATATTTTTGGGCGTCGCATTCTGAATTCTCTACACTCAGGCTCTTGTTTTCTCTCTCGCTCTCTCTCTCTCTCTCTGTCTCTCTCGCTCTCGCAGGCGGTTGCGCTTTGGCTAGGAATTATATGCAGGGTTTATACTCCTTTGGATCTCGCGAACTGAGGACTGGCTCAACTTAGTTCACACATTGTGCTGTATGAAATAATAATACGTTCATCTTTAGAAGGTATTTGTTGACATTTGCCAAGATAATAATCGACGATTAAAATTAAAAAAAGAAATGCACGAACAATTACACAATGCTAATTATCTTTGGTGTTTCCATCAAAATGATTTATTTAGATGCGAACGTGAGCTTGTTTTTTTCTTTTTTTTTTTTTTTTTGTTTAATCTTCATTCGTTGACAGCATCACGATTTGTTCGCATTCGTTCACGTTCACGTTCACATGAAAAACTGCGCTCGAGCCCCTAATGGTTTAGCTCTATAACTGAGCAGACAAACACTTAACACACACACACACACACACACACACACACACACACACACATACACACACACACACTGTTGTGTATTCACGTGGCTTGGCCCCGCTTCATTGACTTTGTTGCGTCATGTTATCTTCAAAAAATTAACATACATATTTAGAGGGGGGCGTTTTGAACCATTTTGATAAGCTCTTCTTTAATTTCAGCGACAAAATTTTGCGAATTCGTCATAGTAATTTTCAGCAGCCGTATCCGTTTGTCATGATAAGGTGAGTGTGAAAATTTGGCGCTCAAAGTGCCACGCAAAAAAAACATGCAGGAGTTTATGACGTATACGTAAGCAGTTTGTGGGGAATTTAAAAAGCAA
This sequence comes from Drosophila siamana, assembly GCA_035047445.1. Classification (NCBI taxonomy): domain Eukaryota; kingdom Metazoa; phylum Arthropoda; class Insecta; order Diptera; family Drosophilidae; genus Drosophila; species Drosophila siamana. The sequence continues at coordinate 3,654,088 of JAWNPP010000020.1, read as the reverse complement.
TTGTTTTATGTGAACAGTTGAAGAGATTAAAACAGATTATGGCCTCAATGGGTTATAAACAATTAAATTGGTTGCTTTTGTCAGTCATTAACTGGGAGAATTATAGAAAACTAATTGTGGATAGTGGAAATATAGAAAATTATTTGAATGCTGACCATTAAAAAAAATAGTTAAACTAAATAGTCGAATTGAAACGGTTGGCATTTAAACGGTCTTTAAATCCCTGTCGTTTAAGTTTTTTATAATCTAATAAATACCCTCTAGAGCCCTTAGTTACCGGGTATAACAAATCCACAAAAAAATAATATGACTGCGAAAACATAAAACAAATTTTACGCATTCTTTTCTTATCTGAAACCTGCAGACAAACGAAGACTATAAAAACCGAAAGTGAAAGACCGAATACTTCTTAGGTGTTGACAGCTTAAATAAATATTTGGTTTTAGGCTCTTAACACCCCTACAGTTGGCTAACATCTTAAAATAATTAAAAATACCTCTAATGAATTGTTTCCAAAATAATAATATATAGAATTGACCTTGGCGTATTATGTTTCGGCCATCTGAAAAACACTTTGTTATCCAAAGCAATATCAAGTGAAATTCAAATAACTAAAATGTAACTAGCACTCGTTCTATTCACGGCGAATTCCAAAGTGCTGTCAGTCGAGTTCAGTTCATCAGTTTTGTACACTACATTTCACGGAAACTATTTACAATTTGCTGGCAAGTTAGTTCCATCTGAAAGCAGTTGGTTGATTGCTTTCGCTTTTGTTGCTGTTGCTGTCGCTGTGGCTGATATTGCTGTTAATGTTGATGATGTTGTTATTATTATTTGAGTTGTTGTTGCCTGCAGGAAATGTGTCAAATAAAACAATGGGGCGTATGCGCAATAAAAAGGAGTATCAACGTATAAAAGGCGAGTGGCTTTATGAGGAGCTGCGCTATTTAATGGCTGCCCCACAGGCATCTAATTACAGCCGACTACGGCGTCCGGACACATCCAGCTTAGCCCTGCCTTCATTATGGCCAACAACCGAAAAGGAACGGGGTGAAAGCGTTGAACTAATCAAAGCCCCATGCCAAGTCGGGCTATACAAACAACTTGTCCAGCCATCCAACCATCTATCATATGTCATTTATGGCACTATTTTTCCATATTTCTTTTGAGGGCTTACAGCGGTTGCACTGCATTGCTTCCTAGGTGGGGGGAGGAGGGCGTGGCGGGTGGAGGCTTGTTTGTAAGCTGGCTCTTGACGAACCACGCGCTACTTTACGTGTTTAAGTAGTGACAGCGGCGAGGGGGAGGGGGTGCGGAGTGGGGGGAATCGGGAATAGGACAGCTCGTGCTAGTCGCACACAGAAACACACACTCAAGTCGCCTCCTCTATCGCACTTTTTGACGGTTTTGACAGGCCAAACAGAGTCGGTCCCAGTCCAAGTCGCCGTCTTCCAGCCAACTCGACGCTCATAAAAAATGTAGTTATAGCCATTCATTCATGTTGCAAAAGTAGGACTTTACTGGCATGTGCATACAAAGCAAAGCACACACACTATGTCCGTTTTTATGTGTGTGCGTGTGCATAAGGACTATATCCTTTGGCTTCCATTTAATAGATACCAGTAATATTGCTCGCAGTCACTAAGCGTACACAAAACGAAAAGAAATTCATGTCGAACTACATTTATTTTGATTTGTTGGGCTTAAAATTGCAGCAAGCAACTTCAAATAGAATTCTTGATAAAGTATTTCATTTGTGAAAATTACTCATGAATAATCATATACAAGAAATGCAGAAATAAATAAGATTGAAAGTAAATATAGTTTATTTTTATTATGTATACATAAAAACTAACGGGTTGCGCAATTACTGTAATCTTTAAAATGCCACAATAATATCGTCAAGCAACCATTTCAGTTGAAACTGAAACTCATCGATTTTTTCTCGCTGTGTACAACATACGCCTCTATACTAATGTTATAAGATTGTGTATACGTCTTTATTTACATGATTCCCCAAATTCCCTGTGGCTTTAGTAATTACACATTAGTAGTAATCGTTAAAAATTATTCGATTTCCTGTGCTAATTTAAGTAATAACGTGACCCGTACATTAAACTTGCAATTCCAATTAAATTTATACAATCTATATGTACAATATTGGCCGACTTTATCAGTTCTGAACTGACATAACGACAACCTTGATATATGTACGCGTTGAGTGCATCGAATCGCTCTGTCAGTCACTACCTTATCGAAAATTGCGATGAGCAAGCTAAATTGGAACTCCCTTTTTTCATAACTCTACATTTTCGATGTATGTATGTACATATCTACATTGCAGAGTAAAACCATTGTGATAATTACAGGCAAACATCGCTGTGTGTTAGGGGATATATGTTGTTCATTAGTTGTTTATCTATTTGGGGTAAGCATCGAACAAGTGACTAATATTTGGGCATAATTGATTCATTTGAGCAAGTGCAATATGCTTTGGGGAATTACAAAATTACAATTTATTTCTGTCGCATAACATTTAACCGACGAATTATAAAGAGAGAAATGTTAAATTAATTCAAAGATAATACCAAAGTTTGCTTTAGGTTTAGAAGTCAACATTTAATAGCTATGTAGTTAATACATTTTCCAAAAAAAACTATCAATAGTTATATAATATAATAATGTAGATATTGAACCAAACTGGAGAAAGAAGTGCCCAAAATAAATAGACAGACCTGCAAGTCTTTAGCTACTCAAATTGTCGAGATTATTTAGTATGTTTTATTTAGCTTATTGATTGTCTTCTTTTCTCTTCACAGGATAATAAGCAAATCGTACTAAATTTGCAATGTAGAACACTTGGCCATATTTAAAATATGTTGAAATTCCACTACCATAATTTGTCACACTTTTGGCATTGTTTCAAAAAAATTCCGTGTGCTATAATAACATTTCCCATCGGCGCTTTTTGAGAGCCGTACCCTTAAAATAACATGCTAACGCCTACAACGAACGAACAAGCCGTCACTAGTCACAACACTCACATCTAGAGCTCTGCTCAATTTAGATACATATGTCTATACCGTATGTATGTTTATATTTAGTCGTAGTGTTGTAGTGGCCTATTGTCAAGGCACTTGATCCTGTGCATTTAGTATGTCAATATGCCTATGGGAGGCCAACTCTTGACTTGCATGCATTGTTTTCATAAATATTGTAGAGGGCGGACTCTTCGAGGGGCTCAAAGCTCGACGATGAGCACGAAGACGAAGCTTGTCCGTCCCCATTGTTGTCTCTACTTTGCACGTTGATACACTTGACTTCCTCACTCGAAGCACGTGGGTGGAGGAGAGGGAAAAGGAGGTAGGGTGGAAGGATAGGAAACAGTTACACAAAGGTCTCTGTTTTTTTAGGCTTGTTAGTTTTCGGCTGCTTTTTCATTCGTTTTTTATTCACTATTCACATTTTTAGCTTAACACACGTAAAGACACACGCACACACATGCGGCCATTACAGCAGCCCCCTCTGGGTTTCAACCCCCCTTTTGCTTGGTCCATCCCTTTGCAGTAATTCGACTTTAAGAGCTGCAACTGCTGTGCGACATCAGCAAAAATAAATTTTGCCACTTGCATTCTCGGTTTTATTAGAGATTTTGTTTTAACTCTAACATCAAACCATAAAACCAAACCTCACCCAACCCCCTCGGAGGGGCGATACACGCAATGTCTGTCTGCGTCATGTGTGTACGTGTATGGTGTGTTTCGTTATTGTATTTTTCTTTCCTGTTCGCCAGTCTTGTCCTAATCAATAACACTGCTTTTTAACCTTTAATGAAGAGACTTTTAACCCCAAGACCACAACAAAGGCAGTAAATGCCGCTAAAGTTAAAATTAAACCGGTCAAATTAGTTACTTCCTTAAAATAGTTTCTATTTATATGGAAATTGACTGATTGGAAAATTGTTGATAATTTCAGAACTCGGCCTTTTATTTATATACACTTTATTTTTGTCCTTTCATCCGTTTTATTTCTTTTTTTTTTCCTTAATCAATAACATTGTTGTGGAGCACATTAAAGGTTGCGGGTTAAAGACACTTTTAACCCCAACAGCCGCGACAGCAACAAAAGCCAAGTTTAAGTCACAACTTTTTAATGGATTTTTGCCATTTGATTTAAGTCTCAACTTACACTATTTATTGACGTTGTTTCTTTGGCGTGTGGCGTGCAATTTTGTTGTGTTTGACTGTTAGATGCTTTGGGGTTTTCTTAAATTTACAATTTTTTGCATGCTTCTGCACATTTTGGTTTTTTTGTTTTTCTTTTTTTTGCACACACACACTCGGCACGCCGCACACTAGCAAGAGGCGCTTCGCTGTTGTCCTTTACGTATTCACGTAACTTTTGCAACTGCTCTGCCATTGTACATACTCCAGCCAGACAGCTGGGCAGCAGCAGCAACGCCAGCAGAAGCAGCAGCCGCAGTAATACCGAAAGTCGAAGAGCGTAAAAATGGTTAGAAGAGAGCACGATGAGAGCGACAGACAGACAGAGGCATAGCCAACCATTTGCTGAGAACGAATTTAAATTTCTAGTGATTAGCAATACGACTGGATGACGCTTGTGGCCGCTAAAAATGCCAGATATACATCTGTTTTTATAGTATTCATATTCATCATTAATCAAAAGTGTCTATTAAATGACGTTATCAGCTGCGCCTAAAAGATGCTTCAAAATTTTGCAATTTGTATTTGGGCTGCAATCTGCCTGGCATCCAATGCGCATGCACTGCAGTCTCTCTCTCTCTCACTCTCTAGCTAACTGTGAGAGAGTATTTGCAAAGAGCGTAAGAGCAAGCCGAGAGTGGGCAATCACATAAACAATCGACGGTGTGGCTGCGACGCCGACAGCTGGCGTTGGTCGCGCGCCTTATCAACAGCAAAGGGCGGTTTTTGTTGCCACCCCACCGAAGGGTTTGTGTTCTCGCTAAATAAAAGAACGCTACACTATCAACCGCAAAGTCCAATCACTTTGGCAGGCAAACAGATACTTAAATCTTTAAAAAAAGAGAGTTGACATTTGTATATATGCCCTGGTTCAAACACGGACTTCTTAAACTTTTCCATATACATTTATTGTGAAAGGCCTTCATGCTGCTCCCGTTTTGTGGGTCTGCTTCGTAACGCAGACCGAACCCCGTAGCAAGTTTAAATACACTTAACTAAGACTTATGCATTATAGAAATATGAACATATAGAATACATATGTATGTATAAGCAATGTTTACGAAAGATCGGGTTTGTTCCATTCTGTTGGTTTAAAAATACACGTCTATAACATAAGATTAATCTCTAACTACACTTATAGTTCATGCCTGCTCATTGACGCTGCTGTTATCCCGAGCTGAAAGTCTCGTAAACATTGGCGCCCAACATCTTCGCCTTCTCCGACACCACATAGAAGCTGAGCAGCTGCGTTGGCAAATTGTGTGGCCTCGCCGCACTGTCGTAGCCATGCGAGGTGAGGCCGCTGATAATGGGTATCAGTTTGGCCAGCGCCAACAGCACCGTGTTTACATTGAGCAGATTGTTATTGTTGCTCTGTTGGCTGCTTGGACCGCTGCTCACTCCGGGTTGCTGTTGCTGCTGCTGCTGCAGTTCACCGGGTGCCAGATGCTGCAGCGTCTCGCCCATGGACTCGGCAATGGCGTCGCAGCTGAGCACAAAGCCGCGACTCACATTGTGCACACAGACGCCAATGCAATCCTCGCTCTCCAGCATGTCTAGAGTCTCGTTGTACATCTGTTGCAGCAGCGGCGAACAATTGGCGCGCTGCTGCAGCCGACTCAGATCCGGCAGCAGATACTTGGTCAGCTTGGAGTTGGGATCGTGCCGCGTGTCGCCATTGATGGCCATCTGGAGCGACCAGAAGATTTGCTCAGTGTCCGCCAAAGTCAATTGCCGTGATAGCGGCATCGTTTTGAGCACCTCAATGACCTGACTGCGTATGAAACGCGCCAAGTCTCGTATGCCGTCGTCCGTAATGAAATGCCGTATCAGCGACAAATACTGCTGCTTCAGTTCATCTGTAATCTGCCGCTGCTCCGTCATGATATCCCTGTAGATGTAACCGCCCAGCAGATTGAGTTGCACGCGCAACGCAATCACCAGCATCGAGGAGGCATAGACGAAAGTGGCCAGACGCGTGAACGAAACGATTTTCATTTGCTCCCACAGCTCCAGTTTGTTGCTGGGATTCTGTCGTAGCTGCTCCAGCAGCTCGTCCGTGCTGCACTCGTGCAACACCGCCTGGCACATCTCCTCACCCATGCCGAGTATCACCTGGTTGCAGGTGCGTTCCGTCGACTCAAAGTGATGCATGCGTCGTGTACGTTCAAAGAACTCTCGCGCCTGCCGCTCCTGGTACTCCACAAGCTTGCGCTGAGCATAGCGTGCCGCATAGATGGTGCCGCCCACAAGTGCGCCAGTTACAATGAATTTACGACGGTGGCGTGACAGAAAGTCTTGCAGGCGTGACAACATGATGACGACACTGCTCTTGGGCCGCTCAAAAAAGACTTTTAAAGTTCTAACCAGGGAACAGCGACAGCTGCAATCTAAAAAATGAAAGAGTCCCAATGAATATTAAATGTGCAAAGTTCAAAGGTGTGTGTGAGTGTAAATTAAGCGGGTGTATTTGTGTGTATGTGTGTGTTGGGAACACGTCGCTGACTTAAAGATTAGATTAACTTAATACCACGCCAGTTAGATATACTCACTTAATATGTTTGATCACAACTCCGTTGCGTTGTTTGTTCAGTTTCAATTCGCTTAGGCAGCAGCACAAAGGGCAATTTACAATTATTTATTATTGATTTCGGTCTTCGTTCTCTTTGGGAATCGCTATTGTCTGTATATATTTTCTTTTGCGCGGAATGTATTTGTCAATTGTATGTGAATGTCGTTCCTCTTTTCACGCACGCATACTGCGTTTTATTATGAGGTTCCACATCAAATTCGGTATTTAATTCTATGCTGACCACAAAAACCACTTGTATTGAGGATTGCTTTGTGTATTTTGCGCCCAAGCAGGGCTGCAAAGCATTTTGTAAGCAGGGTAGTCTTTCACAGAAAT